>JBBVQN010000013.1:0-600000 GCA_038993655.1 Talaromyces verruculosus | reverse complement strand
ACTCCAGATTACACAGTATGACACAAAAAAATCCACAAAATGGAAATTTGATTGAACAGGAGAATTGACATTATACTATAGGATTCGGACACCAACCCCAACACAACGGCGAGCAGCATTGCGGGCGATGTCACCCATACAGACGGACGGAAGCGACGGTCAGAAGCTTTCCAGCTCAGGAAAAGTGTGCTTGGCAAGCAGCATGGACGATTGGATGAGTCAAAGGTTTGTTCCATGAAAGTCAAAATCCGAAAGTTCACCTTGTCTAACCATTTTTGTTGTATAGGAAGACGATTCTATTAGACGATTTCGATACCTACTTGGCTTAACAGACTTATTCCGTCACTTTATCGAGACAAACCCGAACCCACGAATCAAAGAGATTTTGGCGGAAATCGACCGACAAAATGCCGATGAAACCACCAAGGCCAAGGGGTCTTCTCGCAAAGGCGGCGCCAGCAACGACAGGAGACGCCGTACTGAAAAGGAGGAGGATGCGGAGCTTTTGAAAGATGAAAAGAGCGGCGGAGAGGCAGCTACTATTTTCCGCGAGTCCCCGGCCTTCGTCAAAGGAGAGATGCGTGACTATCAGATAGCCGGTTTGAACTGGTTGGTATCTCTTCACGAGAATGGAATTTCAGGTATCCTTGCAGATGAGATGGGTCTTGGGAAGACTTTGCAGACTATTTCTTTCCTTGGCTATCTTCGACACATCTGTGGCATCACCGGTCCCCATTTAGTTGCAGTACCGAAGTCTACTCTGCACAACTGGAAGATGGAATTTGCAAAATGGACACCGGAAGTCAACGTTATGGTCCTGCAGGGAAGCAAGGAAGAGCGTCATGAATTGATAACTGAGCGCCTTGAGAAAGAGGATTTCGATGTCTGCATCACCAGTTACGAAATGATTCTCAAAGAAAAGTCTCATCTCAAGAAGTTTGCTTGGGAATATATCATCATTGATGAAGCACATCGTATCAAAAACGAGGAGTCTTCGCTTGCGCAGATTATCCGTGTCTTCCACTCCCGCAATCGGTTGCTTATCACCGGAACGCCCCTACAAAACAACCTACACGAACTCTGGGCTCTTCTTAACTTTTTGCTTCCAGATGTCTTTGGCGACTCGGAAGCATTTGACCAATGGTTCTCTAATCAGGAGTCTGATCAGGACACTGTTGTGCAACAATTACACCGCGTTCTGCGACCTTTCTTGTTGCGCCGAGTCAAGAGTGATGTTGAAAAAAGCTTATTGCCCAAGAAAGAGGTTAATTTGTTCGTCGGCATGTCAGATATGCAAGTCAAATGGTACCAGAAAATCCTCGAAAAGGATATCGATGCGGTGAACGGTGCCGCTGGCAAGCGAGAGTCAAAGACCCGATTGCTCAACATCGTCATGCAATTGCGCAAGTGCTGCAACCACCCTTACCTTTTTGAAGGCGCCGAGCCTGGTCCACCATATACAACAGACGAGCATCTCATTGATAATTCAGGCAAAATGGTCGTTCTAGACAAGATCTTGAACCGTATGAAGAAGCAGGGAAGCCGTGTCCTCATTTTCTCCCAGATGAGTCGTGTCCTTGATATCCTTGAGGACTATTGTGTTTTCCGAGAGCACAAGTATTGTCGAATCGACGGCTCAACGGCACACGAAGATCGTATTGCAGCGATTGACGAGTACAACAAAGAGGGCTCGGACAAATTCATCTTCTTGCTTACTACACGTGCCGGTGGTCTCGGTATCAATCTTACTACTGCAGACATCGTCGTACTTTTTGATAGCGATTGGAATCCGCAAGCCGATTTGCAAGCTATGGACCGCGCTCACCGTATTGGCCAGAAGAAACAGGTGGTCGTTTTTAGATTTGTCACGGAACATGCCATTGAAGAAAAGGTTCTCGAGCGAGCCGCGCAGAAGTTACGACTAGATCAGCTCGTCATCCAGCAAGGCCGCGCACAGCAACAGACGAAGAATGCCGCATCTAAAGATGATTTGTTAGGAATGATTCAATTTGGCGCTGCTGATGTTTTCAAGAACAAGAGTGGAACGCTTGCTGGTGGTGCTGAAATGACTGACGACGACATCGACGCAATTCTGCGCAAAGGCGAAGAGCGTACGGCAGAGCTCAACAAGAAATACGAAAAGCTCGGAATTGATGATCTTCAGAAATTCACTTCAGACAATGCCTACGAATGGAACGGCGAGGATTTTACAAACCGCAAGAAGGATATCGGCATCAGCTGGATTAACCCAGCGAAGCGAGAGCGCAAAGAGCAGTTCTACTCAATCGACAAATACTATCGTCAAGCTTTGGCTACTGGCGGACGTACTGCTGATCCCAAACCCAAGGTGCCGCGTGCTCCTAAGCAAGTCTCTATTCATGACTGGCAATTCTTTCCCCCGCGGCTACATGAGTTGCAAGAAAAAGAGACGGCTTATTTCCACAAAGAAATCGGCTACAAAGCTGTTCTTGCTGAAGGAACGGATGAGGATCTAAGCGAACGCGAAGCGAATCGAGACCTTGAGCAGCAAGAGATTGACAATGCAGTACCCCTGACCGAAGACGAACAGGCGGAGAAGGCCCGACTTTCCGAAATGGGCTTCTCTCACTGGAATCGACGAGACTTCCAGCAATTCGTCAACGGATCTGCCAAGTTTGGTCGAACGGACTACGTAGGTATAGCGACTGAGGTTGACAGCAAGACTCCCCAAGAAGTGAAAGAATACGCCAAAGTCTTTTGGGATCGCTACGACGAGATAAATGACTACCCCAAATACATCCGTGTCATCGATCAAGGCGAGGAGAAGCTTCGAAAGAGCACACACCAAAGGAAGATGCTTCGAAAGAAGTTGGATATGTACCGCGTTCCACTACAACAACTTAAGATCAACTACACGGTATCTACCACGAATAAGAAGGTGTACTCGGAAGAGGAGGATCGCTTCCTTCTTGTCATGCTTGATAAACTAGGCAAGGAGGAGGACACCGAAGGTATTCAACTCTTCGAGAGAATGCGAGAGGAGATTCGCGAAAGCCCTCTATTCCGATTCGATTGGTTCTTCCTCAGCCGGACACCAGTTGAACTCAGTCGTCGGTGTACCACGTTGCTCAACACGATAGCCCGAGAATTCGAGCCCGAGTCGAAGGCCAATGGAGAGAGCAAAGGCCGCGTCCGCGATCGCGCAGATGAGGATGCTGACGAAGAGGAAGAGGAGGCGCCCGCCAAGAAGAAATCAAAGAATGGAACAGTGGTTGTAAGTTTGTCCTAGTATTTTTTGTCCCCCTCTTCGTTTCTTATGCTAACATTCTCTCAATAGAATAAGAAGCTAAAGGGTGTCAAGGCCGGTAGCAAGGGTTCTTCGGCAAACACATCTCGGGCTGCCAGCGTATCGTCCAACGTTCAGACCAGTAAATCGAAGAGCAAGAAGAAATGATGGATCAGAAGAACCTGGTGTGTGTCTCGATACTGTACAAGTTTGATGTTTCCGGAGCTTGCCTCGTTTGTCGTTGAGTTTGCTGTTTGCCGTTTGCTATGTGCGGTGTCTTAGTGTTCAGGTTGGTTTACATTGGCGTTTGAGTATGTTCGAGGGGGTTTTTTTGTAGAGCTACAACTTGCTTGTCGGCGAAGATTATGATGACAAAATATTAATCGTTTATCCACTTAGGTAGAAATACAGCTACCCATTCAGATTCCAAAGGGACGATATCGTATCGCGTGATAAGGGGCAAAAGTAGAAATTCCACGCCGATCCTGATGTTGGGATTGCATACATATACTGCAATTTTCAATCTGCTCCGGACTTGAATATTCAAGATTTACTCGCGACTCTGGTAAAGCAACTTATCCAGCGGCAGTCAGAATTACCAAAGGCGGTAATTGATATGTACAGAAAGTACAGAAAGAAGAACACGGCCAAGGACTGATGAGCTAGCCTCATGCCTACGATCTGTCGCCTCTAATCTCTCGACGGCTTTCATTATAGTAGACGCTTTGGACGAATGTGCAACGGATTACGGGCTACGAGAGAAACTCTTACAAGGGATTTTCACTCTTCAAGCACAATGCAATATAAACTTCTTGGCCACTTCAAGACACATTCCGGAGATCATGGTAGAATTTTGACCGGAAGACGTGGTTGGAGATCCTTGCAGATCCAAGTGACGTGAAAGCATACCTCAGAAGTCAATTATCAACTTTTCCATCATTCTTATTGCAGAATCAAGACCTGGTAGACGAGATTATCACTACAATCACGGAATCTGTGGATGGAATGTACGCTCATGCTTGGGACTCCCATTTTCTTTGATTGCAGGCTAATTTCTACACAGGTTCCTTCTTGCAAAATTACATCTCGGTTCTTTGAGAGGGAAGAGTTCACCAAAGGCCATACGAACTGCGCTACAAAAGCTGCATACTAGATCAGAGGCATATGACCATGCATACAAAGACGAAAATGGAGCGGATTGAGCAGCAGGGGACGGAGAAGAGAGACCTTGCCAAGAATATCTTGTCATGGATCACCTGTGCGAAGAGACGTCTGACGATAGACGAGCTTGTTCACGCTGTTGCCGTGGAGATTGGTCTGTCTTATCTTGATGAAGAGAATCTCTCCGACATGCAATATATGATATCTGTGTGCGCTGGCTTGATAGCTGTCGACGAGGAAAGCGGCATTATCAAATTGATTCACTACACCACGCAGGAATACTTCGAACGAACATGGCAGACATGGTTTCCTGAGGCGCATCGATACATAGCCATGATCTCTCTCACATATCTCTCTTTTGATCAGTTCGCTACTGGACCTTGTGCGAATTGGGAGGAGTATAGAGACCGGCTACAAGAAAAACCGGTCTACCACTACACTGCGCGATATTGGGGGTATCATCCAAAGGAAGCTTACTCGGAAGTGAAAGGTTTGGTGGACAGGTTCTTTGAGTGCTCTTCAACCCTCACAAGCGCCGCACAGGTCTTGTCCCTTGAGCAAAATTTCTGAAGCTGTATACCACTAGCCTACAAAGGAGTATCTGGTCTACATATCGCTGCATGGTTTGGACTAGACGTCAAAGTCAAAGAACTTTTGGAAGACCCTCGATATCATGGTGCTGCCGATAGTAGAGGTCGGACGGCGCTACATTGGGCCATCCGGAACGCGCAGGCTTTGACCGTTGAATTGCTGATACGAGAAGGGGTAGACGTCAATTCAGCTGATGAAAACAGCAGGACAGCCCTGCATTATGCGGCAAGTCAAGGAAACAACCGGTTGATACAGCTTTTAGTGAAGAATAGTGCCCATTTAGAAGTCGTGGACAAAAGTGGACAGAGCCCCTTTTTGACAGCAGCAGATCATGTGAAGGCTGCGTCAGTTCAAGAGCTTCTGTCTTAAGATATTGCGATCAACGCCGTCAATCCCAAGAATCAGAATGCATTACATCTCGCCATTCTTGCTGCAAAAGACGAAACACCTCGCTTGGTAGGCATACTTTTGGCACATGGGATTTGTCCTACTCTGTGCAATGTCAAAAATATGACTCCGGTACACTATGCGGTCGCAATTGGAAATCTAAAAATTGTACAGATGTTTCTTGAGGAGGGCGTTGATATCAATTTTGGCATTGAAAGGAAGTGCTGGGCGAAAGGTATGAAAGCTGGACGACCCTTCTACGTGTTGGATCAGTCTCTTGAGAGGACAAATGCCGATTTGCGAGACGCAGTGGGCCTAACTCCATTGCATTTCGCAGCATACACCGGTCGATGCGCCATGACGGAATATCTCCTTACCAAGGGTGCCAAACCAAATGTACGCTGTTCCAACGACGGCGACACGCCTCTCCATATTGCACTTCGCAGAGGTCTATCAAGCAAGAATTATGAAGACGCATGGACAAACATTAGCTGGATTATTGAAACCGAGTTCATCGCCCATGATGAAACAGTGTGTGATGAAGAACGATCATTTTGGTAGAACAAGAATTATACCACTATATCAATAGGGAACGTTTGGAGATTGTCAACATGCTTCTTGCGGGCATAGACATTGATGTGAATATTCAGAATATTCATTTGGACACTCCTCTACATACCATGGCTAGTATCTTTTATGGAGGGCCCCATTCGGACACCATTGTTACCCAACTGCTTCAAAAGTGAGCTGATCCTCTCAAACGCAACACGAAGGGCCAGACAGTATTGCACCTTGCCTGTGAAGCAGATGATTTGATTGCTGTTGACCTATTTCTTAATGCTGGTTGTTCCATTACCACTGAAGATGCAGAGGAACTTACTGCGCTTCACTATGCGGTGCGTGCCAATAGGTATGAATTGGCCAAGTTCATCATAGATCGCTACAAGGATTTCGCACCAAAACTCTGCGTTTTTGCAGACAAACAAGGTAGGACACTACTACACCATTACCTACAGTCTCAATCAGATCCTCAGGTACACATGATCACCCTTCTACTGGATCAGGGTGCCAATCTGAACCACATCGATTTGGACGAAAACTCCCCCCTGAGCACCTATCTACGAACTTCCAGAACGTTTGGAGACCGAACGGCAATTAGTCGCTTTCTATTAAACCGAGGCGCCGATTCACTCTGGACGGACGGCTATGGCCAAACCTTAGCTCATGTAGCTATGAACAACTACGAAGCTGAGGTTGGGGTCTTGGAGCTCCTGAATGCGTATGGTGTAGATCTTAGCATCAAGGACAAGCAAGACCGGAGCTTCTTACATTACGGAGCAATATATGGTTCACTAACCGACAGGATGACTCCTTTCTTGATAAGGAATAAACTCGACGGGATATATGAAGGAGACCTGGAGGATAAATCGCTACTCATGCATGCAGCAACTGGAGCTGAAGCGGCCAAAGAAGGGCGACGTCGGGCTGGCAAATATTGTCCTCGGGGGTGGAGAAGGTCGTGGAAGGTTTTGAAACAGATGGAGAACCACACCATTTGACGTTTATGAAACGCGAAGGTTGTGGGCAAAGGGGTTCAAGCATGCTATGATTACAGCCTTGGAAGAATCGACCAGAAATTTTGGAAGCTGGCAAAGCACATCTGGGTTTCTCATGACTCCCGTCTGCTCTGACATACCTTGTACTATACCTGGGTAGGATGTAGGTAACAGATTTGCGTCGCGGTGAATTCTAATAAATTAAGCTTAATTGATGTCAAAGCTTATCAGTAACGCAGAATAGAACAGTGCAGGCCATAAACGATAATACTCATGAGCCATTCCAGAGTTCTTAACATGTTACAACAGAGCCAGCAGATAGACCAACCAGGTAATTCGAGCGCTTGACATACTTACTACATAGTGAGATCAAGCAGTACCACAAATCATTATTTTTGTTATTTGTTCAATTTCGCGAATCCGCTTGCTTTGATCAGGAGAGGACGTAAAGGACAAGCCACCTATTTTGGGACTTACATTTCTATTTTCCAAATCTAGAGCATATCTTGTCAGGGGAGAATTACGGATCTTAGGAAAGTGAAGTATGATACTTCTATGAAATATTTGCATACATAAGTGTATATGAAATGGTGCGCGCAATTAATACTCCGAATCCTCGATGTCGACGCGATTGGCTTGGTCAACTTCTGACGTCTTCTTCCAATATGCTTCCTCATCTGAAACACTGATGTAATCAATCGCCGTCCGAGACAACGCACCAAGCGTCAAACGGCCTTGATTATCGTCCATAAATCCTATATATGTCGGCAAATATGAGACACAACATTGCTCTGATTAACAGGCAGTCTTATTAGCAAGGTCAATGATAAGCCTACTGTGGCGCTGCTGAGTTTGAAATTGATGCGATGTATTGGAATTACGGCAATTTACGTATGCACTGATAAGGTTGGTAGATGACCCCGCAGCGAGCCCACAGATAGAAGCTTGTTTCGGGTATTGTCCCTGTAATCTGTATTGATCGATACGTATCATGTTGGCATGCATGCGTTTCATTGTTGATTTCTCAATCTTGCATTCCGAAATAGAAATAATGCCCATGTTCAAGTTACTGATTGACTTGCAAGGCACATCGTGGCTTGGATATTCCCTGTACATCATTCATGTAATTGCCATAAATACAGAATGCTACATCATGATACAGTAGTCCGTACCGCTACGCCTGATCAGGTGTAGCGTGACCTCCAATTCCGTCATTTTGCTGCAGCCAAATGACTCTAAAGCCACAACAACATCTCGACATCTCCAGTGTCATCTCGATACTCGGTGATCACTGGCCAGTAGTCACTAGTGGTCATCTATCACTAGCCCAGACATGGTCTCATCAAGGTCTGGGCAACTAATAAGCTGTTTCGGTTGATGATGGATCTGCACCCCCGTGCCACGAATCTTGCGACTAAAATTTGGGGTCAACACTCACTGGCGAATCGTGAACACTGGACACTGAAACCGATCAACCATCAAGCACGACACTCCATCCCGGTCATTGGCTGGTGCCGACGTCGTCGACTGATAAGGTTGTTGCTAGTGGCGTTTGAGACGTTGTTGATAGCGCGAGTGATGACGACAAGCTGCAACACATGTGTTGCTTGTTGCACATAAGCATCGTGAAGGGCTGTCATACGCCTCGATGAGTGGATATCTTGGTGGATAGCTAGCTGGTCAACAGGCAGCCACACTCAGGTCCAACCCACCTTCTTTCCGTGTGTCAACTCGAGTCAAGCTTACTACGCTTACCACCTGCTCATATAAACCTCATCCTCCGCTCCTTCCTCCTTCTACTTTCTCTTCCCGCTTCCTTACATTTCAAACCTCAATTATCCTTATTTTAATCTCGTTCATTCAATTTCAACTCACTTCGAGTTCAGTTCTTCGTTAAAATCACACCAAACAACACCATAGTCAATCGCCCACCATGGCTAGCAAAGTCAGAGTTCTCTTAAACCCCAAGTACAAGCGCAATGGTACCAAGTCATACGTCCACCTGCTCCGCAAGTACGGATTTGACACCACCCTCGATGGTCCATACTTTCATGCATCCCACGTCCACCAGCAAGGCAAGTTCACTGCTGCCGGCCAGAAACCTGTTGGTGGTCGTGCCCGCATTCACCGGATCTTGCAGAAGAAATTAGACGGTCAGTCAGGCGATGTTCCAGCCGACGATGTCCAGAATGATACCATGTACCTCGCTCAAGTTGGCATTGGTACTCCAGCTCAGACTTTGAAGCTGGACTTTGACTCTGGCTCCGCAGATCTTTGGGTATGTACACGACACCTTATTAGAGACATCGGACGTCAGGAGTGGAACAGCTAATTGACAACAACTAGGTATGGTCCACTGAATTGCCATCCAGCACCCAGTCCTCTGGATCAGGCCACACAATCTTCGACCCATCCAAGTCTAGCTCTTGGAACTCTTCATCAGGACAGACATGGCAAATCTCCTACGGAGATGGCTCTTCGGCTTCCGGCGATGTCGGCACTGATACCCTCGATCTCGGCGGTATTCAGGTTAAGAACCAGGCTATTGAGCTGGCAAAGAATCTTTCCACTCAATTCCAACAGTCAGAGGGAGATGGTCTGCTCGGTCTGGCTTGGGGCAGCATCAACACTGTCCAGCCTCAAGCTGTTCAGACACCAATGCAAAACTTGATCTCCCAGAACTTGATCGCATCAGATGCACCGCTCTTCACGGCTCATCTGGGTGAGGCTGCCGCTAAGAGCGACAACTCTTTCTACACATTCGGCTACATTGACCAGGATACTGTCAGCGCCACCGGTAACCAAATCGTCTACGCCGATGTCGACAACAGCCAGGGCTTCTGGACCTTCCAATCGACTTCTGCTACCGTGAACGGCAAGACCATTAACCGCTCTGGGAACACCGCTATTGCTGACACTGGTACCACTTTGGCCCTTGTTGACGATGCTACTGTCAAGGCAATTTACGACGCCATCCCAGGATCCAAGTACGACAGCAGCCAGCAAGGTTACACCTTCCCTAGCAACACCTCTCCCGACAAGCTTCCTACTGTCACTTTTGCTGTTGGTGACGCCCAGATTGCTGTTCACAAATCAGCTCTCGCTTTCGCCGACGCCGGTAATGGATACGTGTATGGTGGTATTCAGTCTCGTGGCTCCAATCCATTTGACATTCTAGGTGATACCTGGTTGAAGGGTCTCTACGCGGTATGTTCTCTATCAAGCTATTTGCACTAAATGATAAAATGCTAACGTACATTAGATCTTCGACGTCGGCAACACTCGCTTCGGTGCTGTTGCAAAGCCCGACCCTGATGCTGCTTCTTCTTGACTGAGAGATAGCAACGACGAACTAGCGACGAGGTCGCGATTATGAGTTATTTCTGGTGGAAGCATGCCCGCCAAAGGTTCCTAGAATGTCTTAAATTGGCGGTGCTTCCACACGTGTGTACTTCTAGTGCTTTCTGACCAATCGGTAATGAGTTTATTAATGATATTATTATGATATTCCCAAACTATGCCGCGGCCTCTATGCAAAGTAGGATTTCGTAATGTACATTTTATGCAGTTAGATAATACAAATTGTGTTGAAATATAGTACAAAGATCACTGAGGATCTAATTGAAATCGAAAGATCTTGGAGGTGCCTCTGTAGCCTTCGTCGAACCAGCCGACGTAACCGGCACAGCACTCGCAACCCGAAGAGGAACCCGCATCAACATCTCCATCAACAACGCCGCTGCAACACTGACATTCAAACTATCGACACGAGCGGCATCATTGATCCCCAAGTCGGGACGGATACGAGCTCCGGGAATGGAGACAAAGCCATCTGCTTGCGCTCTCATGCGAGGTAATAGACCCGTCCCTTCGTTGCCGAGCATGAGGACGGTGGGTGCAGTTGTCAACAGACTTGCGCCATGATTCAACTGATTAGCGGCAATAGAAGCCGTGTCGTCGGCTAACGTGCCATGCGTCGCGGCCAAATCGGCGACGTTCTGAGGAGAATCAGCGGCGTAGAAACGCCAGCCGTTTTCGCGAGATCGGCGGATGAACTCGATTTCATTGTTTGCTTTCAATATCGTCATGTTTTCGGCGGCACCGGCACTGGCTTTGATTGTGATTGGTGTCAGGGGCGCGGAGTTGCGGCCTGTCAGGACGAGTGCTTCGACACCAAGATAGTAGGCAGACCGAATGACGGCTCCCATATTCCCGGGATCGAGAATGCCATCGAGAAGAATGACTAGGGGGAAGCGGGACTTGGCGACTTCTTCGAATCGTTCCACGCGGGCAATGCGGTTGCTTGAACCGTTGACCTCAGCTTCTTCCACAGACTGCTTATCCAGACCAACTTCAAAGTACTCATTCGTAGGCGAAGAAACGGGCCGCAAACTAGTAACCGGAACTTGCGGCATAGGCGACGCTTCAAGGATAAGACCATTGTGAGGACGACCAGTGCTCATCTTATCCAAAATCTTGTCCCAGCCCGCGAAAGCCATTTTGACCTGTATACCGCGGGCGAGCGCCAGTTTGCGGAGAGCAATTCTTTCGGAACTGAGTTCCTCCCCAGCCGCTTGGTATATGTATAGCATGTATAGCTTACGGCGCGTGCATCGTAAGGCTGCTTCCACCGCGGATAATCCGTAAATAAACTCGGAGGCCGGCGTCGTGTAGGGTATCGTCTCGGGTACACCTACGTGTAATTTTACTCGTTCTGGGACTGCGTCGGTGGCCTCATGCTTCTTGCCTCGTCTTCGTTTGGGGTTGTTGGCACCTTTGCCGCCTTTTTTACTGGATGGTCCACTGGCATTGGAGCTTTTCCCTCTGCCTTCCCATCTGTGAGAATCGTCGGGCTTCACGGCATCATCGTTGTTGCGTGTGTAGTCTCTGAATCCTCCATCCCGATCAGGGCGGCGGTATCTGTCTGACGATGTGGGTTTATCTCGAAAGAATGAGGGAGCTGAGTGTCTGTCATCTCTGGTCTCTCGGAATGACGAAGAAGCTGAGCGGCTGTCGTCTCTGGCTCTGGTTTCTTGGAATGATGATCGCCTATCGCCTCGAGGAGAATCTCGGAAAGATGGAGTACCAAAGCGTCTGTCATCCCTATCCCTTGAAGGGCGACTATATTTCTCTCTCGATGCGTCGATAGCGGCGGACTTTCTTGCTGCGCGCGCGATGTTTGATGTCAGCGATGCATATCGGACTCCCAATAGATGATTTTTTCGTAATATGATTTCACCAACGGGGTTGATTTTATGAGACAAGTTCAAGGATCTGTGGCTGAAAGTGGTAATCATCGTACTGCTACCTCAGAAAGGTAAAGAAAGTTAGATAGAAAAAAGGTCATGAGTATGAAGTGAAAGAATCAATATCCAAGCCATCAAAAAAGCATCTAGTATTTTTGCAAGTGGCCAATAAGAACATTCAAAAGCCGCCAGCCGGCCGGACCAATGATCTCCCGAGGCGCGTTCGCGATCCTGCGTTAATTAACTTAGCATACTTCTTTCCTCCTGGAAAATCATATCAATAAACGTTCTTTCTTCACCTCGATTGGCCTCCATGGTGCGATATTTACTACATTTGCAGTACATTCAATTGTCTACTGATCTCACTTTTAGCAGAACTTAGATTTTTGCCAAATATTCCCCGTATGATCGATCGCAAAGATGCCCTCATCAGAAAGGGAGTTTTCCTCCGAATCCGAGGATGCTGATGAGCTTGTCGCGGATCTTCTACAACAATTCTCCTCAGTTCAAGACCCAGCAATCGGATCTATCTTACGAAATTCTCAGTCGCTTCCAAGGAAACCCGTAACGCGACCCGTCACGTCAACCTCATTTTCACCTTCAGTATCGGCACCTTCAGAGACACCCGCAGCTCAAGCTGCCTCTAAGACGAAGAAGCCTCAGACTATCGCCGTTGAAGTCCCTCCGTTACCAGAAAATGCGGAAGATTACGAGTTCTTACCCGGTCATTCTACAGCTTGGCGGATTTGGGGACAAAAGCGGGTCGCAGGTAATGTGCTTTATGAGGTGGAGCTTGCAACTTTGGAGAAACAATGGGTGAGTTTGGAGCGATCATTAGAAATTTTGGCACTGTCTAACTCGCCATGTCACCTAGTTCAAAGAGTCTTTCGTGAAGACATTAGAGAATGGCTCCGAGGCTATCCAGCACTTCAAACAGAACGGCCCACCGAGAGTGAAAAGAGCCAAGAGTTCTATTACAGATGGCTATAGATCAGGAAGCTACGCAGAATCTGGATCAGAAGAATCACAGTCATCTGAAGAAGAGGGTGAGGAAGAAGAAGATGACGAAATTGTGGTAGTCAGCTCAACGAAGCGCCGTCGGGGTCGCCCGCCAGGTTCCCGTCGGCGCAAAACTCACGGTAAATTTGACGAGTCGGATGACGAAGACTCGGACAGCCGGCCAGTACGGCGATCGCTCCGAGCTTCCAAGCCTAGAGTATCTCGGTCTGCATTATATTTAAACGATGAGATGTCAAGTGATGATATCCTCGGTACTTCGACATCCACGGCGTTGTTGAAGAGGCGACGATCAGGTCGACAAGCTGCCCAGCGTACGACTAGACGCATACGGGAACATCAATACGAAGTCAGTGATTCGCAATCACGCAGGCGCGGTGTGCGATCCTCAGCTAGGGCTGCGCAATCTCACAGAAACAACCTTAGAGAGAGGCTAGAGGATGGCATCTCTGAAGTGGAGGCATCAAAGTCAGAGAAGAGATTTACAGGAGCCAAGGAGAAATTTCATCGACTTTCTCATGACGACCCCTTCAGACAACGACATCGACAAATATGTGATAGCTGCGATATCCATGGAGATGATCGCGAGAAAGGCCCGCTTGTGTTTTGTCAGGGTTGCACTAGCGCATATCATAAAGCTTGCTTAGGTCCTCGGAGCCAGCGGGAGCACCTGGTAACAAAAGTCGGCTGGGATCATTTCGTACTGCAATGCCGTCGCTGTATAGGAACCGCTCAAAAGAAGGATGCAACTGCTCCACATCTTGGCCATTGCACCTCCTGCAATGAAGAAAACCCAGCGTGCCGGCCGTTCAGACAGCGACTCAACCCCAAGCAAGAACAGCAACAACGTGAAAATAACGGTGGAGAAGACCCAATCACAACGGTGAACGATGATCTGATCAACAATGTCGATAATGTCATGTTTCGGTGTGTTGACTGTCAGAGAGCATACCATATTAAGGAACTACCCCCAAGATCTGACGCGAACCTGGAAGACACGGACACGGACAACCCAGACTCAGATGCCGACCCTGCAACTATACGACTCAAAGAATACTCCAGGCGATGGCAGTGTCATACTTGTATTTCGGCTCCTGGAGAGATTGAAGGTCTTGTTGGCTGGCGGCCAGTCGACGCGGATGCATATATCCCTGGGTACACGGCCAGCGACATGAAAGAGGTCGACAAAGAATATTTGGTCAAGTGGAAGAAGAAGTCTTACTATCGCACTACGTGGGTGGAAGGTTCCTGGATTTGGGGAGCTGCTTCACATCTTATGCGAAAAGCGTTCCTCAAGTCACCCCAAGGCCTCAAACCTCAAATGACGACTGAGGATGCCATCCCAGAAGATTATTTGAGAGTTGATATAGTGTTCGACGTCAAGTACACGAACATTGTCACCGCACATTCAAAGGAAATCGACCTTGCAAGAGTGAAGGATGTCAAGGAAGCCTACGTCAAGTATAAAGGCTTACTTTATGAAGACGCCGTTTGGGAAACTGTGCCTTCTTCAACCGAAACGGAACGTTGGAATGACTTCAAAGCTGCCTATGACGATTGGGTCTTGAAAGACTATGTCCGAGTTCCCAAAGCTTCTTCCTTGAAACAACATCTTGAAACCGTTCAAGCACAGGACTTTCAAACGCTAGTGAAGGAGGCTCAGCCTACTTGTTTGACTGGAGGCAAGATCATGGACTATCAATTGGATGGTCTCAACTGGCTATACTACAAATGGTACCAAGGACAAAATGCCATTCTTGCTGACGAAATGGGTCTGGGTAAAACAATTCAAATCATCTCTTTCCTCTCAACATTGATTGAAGATCATAAATGTTGGCCTTTCTTGATTGTCGTGCCTAACTCGACTTGTCCTAATTGGCGTCGAGAGGTTAAGAAGTGGGCACCTTCGCTTCGCGTTGTCACATACTACGGCAGTGCTGTAGCGCGGAAACTTGCACACGAATACGAAATGTTTCCCAAGAATGCTCGAGACCTCAGGGCTCACGTACTAGTGACTTCTTATGAAACCATGATTGACGACAAAGCTCGAAGGGTTTTGGCAGGCATCCCCTGGGCTGGCCTGGTAGTGGATGAAGGTCAGCGATTGAAAAACGACAGAAACCTTCTGTATTCATCTCTGTCTAGTATCAACATCCCGTTCAAGGTACTTCTGACTGGTACACCGCTGCAGAACAACATCCGTGAACTGTTTAATCTCATTCAATTCTGTGATCCGACCCAAAATGCTCAAGACCTAGAAGCAGAATATGAGACTTTGACCAAAGAAAACGTGCCTGAGCTGCATGCAATGATTCGACCGTTTTTCTTGCGCCGTACAAAGGCACAGGTCCTTACATTCCTTCCGCCAATGGCACAAATCATTATTCCGGTTACAATGTCTGTTGTGCAGAAAAAGCTTTACAAATCTATCTTGGCAAAGAATAGCAAGTTAATCAAGTCAATATTCCAAAGCAATCAAGATGCACAGAACAAACAGAACGAACGTCACAGCCTGAGCAACATCTTGATGCAGCTACGCAAATGCCTGTGCCATCCCTTTGTATACAGCCGACAGATCGAAGAGCGTACCTCGAATGCCACCTTGTCTCATAGAAATCTTGTGGAAGCTTCTGGGAAACTTCAGCTACTTGAGCTATTACTGCCAAGACTCAAAGAACGAGGTCACCGAGTACTCCTCTTCAGTCAGTTTTTAGACAACCTAGACATTGTTGAAGACTTCCTTGACGGTCTTGGTCTACTCTATTGCCGTCTCGATGGTTCCATGGGCGCCCACGAAAAACAGAAGAAAATTGATGCGTTCAATGAACCTGATTCAAAGATCTTCGCTTTTCTTTTATCAACGAGATCTGGTGGTGTAGGCATCAATCTTGCAACAGCAGATACCGTCATTATCATGGATCCTGACTTCAATCCGCATCAAGATATTCAAGCGTTATCTCGTGCTCACCGCATCGGCCAGAAAAAGAAGGTTCTCGTCTTCCAGCTCATGACTCGCGAGAGTGCAGAAGAGAAGATCATGCAGATTGGAAAGAAGAAAATGGCTCTCGACCATGTTCTCATTGAAAAAATGGACGCAGATGAAGACGAAGGATTGGACTTGGAATCGATCTTAAAACACGGTGCAGAGGCACTTTTCGAAGATGATACCACTGGAGATGTCCATTATGACGCCGAGTCTGTAGAAAAATTGCTTGATCGTAGCCAAGCTGAAAATACTCAAGTTGGCAATGACGCATCCGCCGAGTCTCAATTCAGCTTCGCTCGGGTTTGGGCGAACGAGAACGCTGCACTTGAAGATCGATTGGGTGACTCTGAAGCTGCCACTCCAGTGAATACGACTTTGTGGGAAAAGATTCTTGCGGAACGGCAGAAGGCAGCAGATGAAGAAGCTTTGGCGAATGCGCAAGCACTAGGAAGAGGCAAACGCAAGAGAGCCGTCGTGAACTACTCTGCCAAAGATAAGGAAGATGAGCAACTATCACCTGGAGGCACTAAGCGAGCCAAGATTCAGACTGAGAGCGACGGCGAGTTCCACGCCAAAGAAGCCTCATCCGAGAGCGAGGATGAGGAAGCCTTGCTTGAACTTGAGCAAACCAGGAAGGTCAAAGGTACGAAGCTTGCAATATTGATAAGAAGTGGAATTACGCTAATTTTGCATTTATATAGCTCGTCCATTTAGACGTGTCGATCCTAACAAGCTCACGCCGGACCCCCCAAATGGTAATGCAGGTCCCCCGAACAGATCTGTAGGCCGATTGCTTCCATGCCTAGCCTGCAATCAAATGCATCCTGTTGGTTATTGTCCTCTAAAGCTCGCTGGTGTGGAACATTGCGGTCTTTGCGGTTTAGCCCATCTTGGCTATTCGCGAGTCTGTCCTCATCTCAACTCGGAAGAGCAGATATTATCCATGCTACAGTCTCTAAGGCAAAGCACCGAGCCGAAATGGCTTGTGGATTCTGCCAGGCACTATCTTTACACCGTCAAGGGAGATCTTGTCAAAAGAAAGAAGGCAAAGGCCGACGCGACGCGACCCACCTCTGCCTCGCGATCCATCCCTTCTCAGTCTAACACCAGCAATTCCATTTTCCAGAATGGTAGAGCTCCTAGTGCTCCCACTTCCAATATCGTGTATCCTCCACCTTCAGCCAGCAATCCGTTCTCGAATCCTTACCTCCAGACATCTTCTACTTTCTCATCCAGTTTTAATATACCTCCAGCTGCGCCTCAGCAGCCCGGGCCCTGGTCATACTCTCTGCCTACGTCCTATGGCTTCAAACAGCCTCCGCCTCTACCTCCGCCATAGAGCATTGACGGAAAGAATGCGACTCATGTTCTTATCACACAGTACTTGAATTGGGTTTTCTTTATATGTTCTAGGCGAAATGGATGCTGGAGTTTATCATCGTTGGGGCGGCTGGTTGAGTTTCGTTTGCGACAGCCGGGATTTTGTATAGTATTAAGCGAATGAGAATTCATGTGATAGTTGAGGAGGTCGTCATTGACGGCATCAACTTTTTTGATTCAATATAGTAATGAAAAACAGCCAGGCTACTTTGCGACATACATGGACATCCATTTGCGTACTCTGATGTACGTACTTCTACCAGAATTAAGCTGACCTACAGGTAGAGCAGCAAATGCAGTATCTTTGATCCTGCATTCTCTAGGATTGATTGTAACCACAGCTGCAATAGGAGATTTGAATCATTGTCTATGCAATGCTATGTACCCTGTAGATAATAGATGTTGAGTACAAACATAGGCTAGTCACATAGCCATGCAAGGTCAAGAATGCAAACAATGAAACTAAAGCGATCTTCCGCTGTGGAGCTTCCCGCTTGTGCATGCATGCTGCAGAACAATAACCATGGAAACATATGGCTTGGCACACCTTATTTTAATCTCATCATATTCTGTTTTCTTTAAATGCATGGTCCGACTTATTTTTTCCTTTAAGATTCATTGGCATACAGATGAATTGGCTAGGCTCTGATAAGTTGTGCCAGAACTATTTTCTTTAATGTCCATGTGGTGGATGGACAGGGCATTCTCCGCAATTTCATCTGTACAGAGCCTCCATTTTTATTCACAAGGTAATCATGCTTATTGTCTATCCATCAATGAAGAATACGACAATGCCTGTTATTTTGGTCCCTCAATTATCATTGGTCTGTAGTATATCAAGGAAAAAGAGCCTCTCGTTACCCGTCTTCAAAGACTCTGCTTCAATTGCCTTGAGCTTCAATTCGCCTAAGACCACGATCGATAATATAGTATATCGCTGACACTTCGAACCTTTTTTTTTGGTAGTCATAGGCAGATCACTATCGGCTCACGTGAGCATTCATTGGCTGGTCAATCTGTCCCTAACCATCAAGTCGAGTCTCGACTTCAAAAACCATGAACGGGGCGCAACTCAACCAAACGGCCGTCTCCTTGATACCCAGCCTCCTCCCAGTCCTCTGCCCAATAAATTGTCGTTATCCATAGTCATATGAGCTCTGATGTAATTTTTCGATGTATAACCATGTATAAAATCGGCAAATTCCGGTCAGAAAGAGATATCGGTAATATGGCACGTGTCAGATGCCAACGAACTGGACAAAGAAAGTTAATCAAGAAGAAGCTTTCATGCTTGAAAATGTCTCAGAAACTGTCAAGTGGTCCAGTAACTTTGCTCAGATTGTAACGGTGGCTGGAAATCCGTTTGCTCGGATATCATGAATTGAGGCTCTGAATAGCTCGATGTAAACGGTTTCCCAAAGAGGAAATCGGTCTGATCTTGACCCCTTTCTGGCTGCACCAATCAGATCGTCAAGATATGGGGTTCGCCCGCCTATATTTCTCGCTCTCTTTGTTATCAAGTCTCAGCAACTATCAAGTTGGTCAAATTGACCTCGTTTGCGCCCCGCTCGTGACCATATACTTCCTCTTCGGTCGTCGCCTCTCCAGCTTTTATGACTTCTTCTTCTTCTCCCCTCCCCCGCTCCCAACCTCCTTGTCTTTCTTTTCGTTTGTACAAACGACTCATCTTTCCCCAGACTGAGAATTCTTTTGTATAGTCCTGACTATAAAAGCTTGCCTTCCCCCCCCTCCTTCCTTTCAACTTTTTCATATCTCCATCTCTTCTCACGGTCATCTAATTTTCTATCTACTTCACACTATACCTCAAAGTCTTGCCACCCAAAGATTTCCTCATTCTTCACTTGGGATAGCCTCGTTCACTCTTCTCTGTGCCAGATAGCTATACAAAGCTATAGGTGTTGAAAGTCAAGTTTCTCGTCAGGACACCATATAGTCGACAAGACTCTGGTTTCAATCGCACAATCCAACTCTTAAACATCAATCTTTCTCAAGTCTCAATCTTGTCTCATCTTTTCCCCTCTTTTATCTCTTCAGAACTCCATTTTTCTCTCAATCCCAAATCAGTCGAGAAAAAGCAAATCACCATCATGTCTGACATTCGTCCTCAGTTTTTCCTTGTTCGTGAGAACGATACCATTGTCCCCCTCATCGCCCTCGATGAGCTTCCCGCTCACATTACTATCCCTGGTGTCGCTCGCAACTTGGGTATGGCGGACACTGGTGGCATGACCAGCGTTGGCAAGGTCCCTAGTCGTGGTGCCATCTACGTCGTCCTCGGTGTCCCTGATGGCAAGGACGATCGCTCCCCAGCTTTCAATGGCAAGGGCAAAGGCCGCTCTGGTAACAAGAAAGTGAGTGATACCGTTGTCCCTAAACACACAAACTCAGCTAATTGGCTTGGTATTATCAGGAAACTGGTGTTCCTGTCGATAGCAACGGCAGAAAGATCTACTGTTCCTTCTGGCTTCGCCACGGCGAATGCATGTTCCAACAGCAAGGTATGCCTCTAGACTCATGACCGAAGTATGGTTACTTACACTTTTTTTCGTCTAGGCTGCCAGTACAAGCACATCATGCCTATGGACATTGACCTCCTCCGTCGTTGTGGCTTGCATGACATTCCAGTTTGGTATCAGAAGGCGTATGGCGTGTCTAGCCTCCTTCGCCCATCTGGAGTCAACCAGAGCAACTGGCGTAAGCCTCGTGGTGCCTGGAAAGCCGCTGAGCACAACGACGAGACTGTCAACGGCAATGACGCTCCTGCTCACCGCAAGGACAACCGCATCACGGTCACCCCTGAGAGCTCCAACGAAGCTGAAAAACCCGTGACTGGAACACGCGTTGCAGCAGCAGAGGCATCTTACGCAGTCGACCTCGCCGCCGACAAGGGAAAGCAGCCCGTCGTCGCTACTACCACCACCAAGAACGGCGGTGCGAACCCCGTTACTCCTCCTAACGATAACCGTTTCGTTGACTTCGAGCGTATTGGTTCCGCATCATTTGGCTACAAGTACGATGCTCCCGCACCCCAAACTCCGACTGAGCGCCTCCCCATGCGTGCTCGCCGTCTGTTTGAAGCTAGAGGTCCTAACAATGACTATAGTACGTCTCCCGATTTCTCCACCCCTTCAATGATCTTCACAGGTAACTCATGCTCTCCCTTCAGCTCCTTGGGAGGAACCCCGGGGTCGACTTCAGAAGAAACAGTGAAGCTCAACAAGCCGACTGCTATTCTTGACGGAGACATCGAAGATGCGGACGACACCTTGGACACCTTGAACGAAGAGCTTGCAAAGTTCACAGCCAACGAGCCTCCTTACCGCAGCATCAGCGAATTGATTCCTACTTCTCTCCCTGAGGATCGCTATGGAAACTTGATCTTGATCTGATTGCTTGAGACTCTTCGATGTCATCTTGTTTGCAAGCTTGATGGATAACACGATCGAGGCCATGAAATGAAGGTAGTGACGATTTCGGGCTCTTCTTTTCTTTTCTTTCTTTCTTGATTATCGAAGTCGGCGCTTCTCTTCTTTTTTTCCCCCTTCAAACCCTTTCGAAAACCACAAAAAAAATATTTTTTTTTTATATGTCGTGCATGTTCTTTTCATTTCATTTCATCTTTTCGCCTTTTGGATTGCCAAGGAAACACACCAAAAGGACTTAACGGATATTCTTTTTTAATTTTTCTTTTCATTTCCTATATTCATGTTGAATAGTTTCTATTTTTTATATGTCGTTATCGTCACTCGGAGCTTGATGGAAGAAGTTATTGGATGGTGGTGTGTCTGAAGGATGGATATCATGGAGGTAGTGGTTGATAGTTGGAGAGAAGTCGTCAAAAATATTAGCCTCATTTCCTTATGCTTTCTCCCCTGCTGCGTAACGCTTTGCGAGCATGCAAAACATGCGGACTATCCACATTCGTGTAGGACCCCAATGCGAGATCGTACTTGATTGAATTAAGCTTGGCACATCAGTCAGATGTACGTATAGAACTAAAGATTTGAGCACGAGAATTTGTCTAAACGTTTTAAATTGCAGATTGGTATGGTACACGAATGAAATATACATAGCTCGTAGTAACGACAAGCATCCTATCTTCGCGGCCTTGCGATGCCTCTTCTTGCAGCAGTCTCTTTGACAGCACCCTTCTCCTGTGCAGCATGAAGATGAGGATTTTGGCTTAGGGCTGGTAAAGTACGAATAGCATGGAGAATGGTTTCCTTGCCATCAACGACGGTGTTACGTTCCTGTTCCCCTTCGAGACGAAGCTGACGGTCCGCAAGAAGCTGGCGCTTTCGGTTTTCGGTCATTTTCCATGATTCGGGGAATGTGTAGTGGACCTTTGGTTTGTGGTGTCGGAGGTCAAGGGGCACATCTGCGAATGAGTCGCCTTCTTTGGCCTCTTTGATTAAATTTTTGATGGTGTCGCCGAGATAACGTTTGTTCTGGGCTCGAGCTGAGAACTTTTCGCAGGACATGCGGATAATGTCTGTGTCGGGGTTGTAGCGTGGTCCGACAAGTTTGAGGAATGTCAGACGCTGCTGCTCGGTCAAATGTTTTGGCACAAGATCCTTGGAACTGAGTTCCACAACCACCTTATGCTCAGCCGGGTGTTGTTCGCCCATGTAGGATGTGTATCGGAAGCGGAGAATTTGGTTTTCTTTGGGCAATTCAAATGGTTTGGTAAGGTCTGAAAGAATGGCTTTGTCAGTAATTGATGATCATAGTTGTGGCATCTCCAGATAACATACTGCTCAACAATGGCATATCCCACGCTGCAATACGAGCATACTCTCGGACCTCGCGATGCAATTCCATTTCCGCGTGGGCCATGGAGGTGATTTCATCATCATTGAATGTATCATCTCCATCCTCCGCATTCGAGAACTCATCCTCTTCCTCCTCTGCCCAGAAACCGCGATTCTTCTCTCTAACATCTTCAAATCGCATTTTTGATTCTTTGTCAACTTGACCCGCTAGAAATTCAATCATATCCTCAGAGTTCGCTCGTCTAGCCGGGTCGTTCCACATCTTGACAAAGCGTTTATTTTCGGCATCAAAGACGGCTCGCTCCTCAGAGGACATCAGTTCGTACATGGACTTCTCGGCATCTGTGAAGTTCTCGACCGAGTATTCCGGAAGATCTTCATACTGGCTAGATTCGGTCTCTTGTGGTTCGTCGGCATCTTTGGGGAGATAGGTAAAGGGCGACGAGGAGAAACGTCGGGTGGTCTGTTGGAGACGAATTGGCGCGGTGCGCGTATGGAAAACTGATGAGACGCTGACGTGCGATCTCTGTGATAGCATAAAAGCCGCACGGCTCAGCGCCTTCGCTGTCCCGGCCATGATTCGTGAGCACAACGTCGAGAACTTTTCAATTGACGGTGTTGCTTGAGTCGCCGACAATTATTTCTGGCTCATCGGGGAAGATTATGCGCTACTTGGTGCACTAACCGTAACAGGTTAGTGCTAACTAGCACTGTTGGGGCTTAGCGTATAATCACACAGCATAACGTAAGCAGTGCCGCCTACTTGGACCTTCCTCCCAAATTCATCATGTAGACCACAGACCGTTAACTTGGGGCTGCATACTTAATTCAGTATTGCATGCAGCAGTTTTGAAGATGCTTGAATATCATATTGGTTGAGTTCGCGAACATGACGACCCCATCACGCAAAGTGTGTTTCGTGACTATCGGAGCTACAGCTCCATTCGATGCTCTACTCTCGAATGTCTTGGACCAACCCTTTCTTGAGGCGCTTAAGAAGCATGAATACACCACACTCTTGATTCAGTACGGCAAAGAGGGCCAGGCGATTTTTGATACGTTCGTCAGAAACAACCCTCCGGGCAACCCTGAACGATATGATTTGGATATCCAGGGATTCAGCTTCAAAAGTGAGGGACTCATCCAGGAGATGCGCTCCACCAAGACAAATCCGTCTCAGAAAGTTGTTGAGGGAATGATTCTCAGTCATGCCGGTAAGCCTCCGTGTGAATCGTCGAAGCCTTTGATCTCATGTTGACATCGTACTAGGGTCCGGCTCCATTATGGAAGCTCTACGCATCGGTGTGCCTCTTGTAGTAGTGCCAAACCCAGCACTCCAAGACAATCACCAAGAAGAACTTGCTCGACAGATTGCGAAAAATGGTTGGGCCGTTGTCGGTAAATTGGAGTAAGTGATCTTCCGAGCGTTAGACGGCCGACACTAACAATTCCAGCCGACTCGCGGAATCTGTGCAGAAAGCAGAAAAACTTCGCGTTGCCTCACGAAGTTGGCCTCCAAAGAACAGTGGCGCACTCAAGGACAGTAGAGGTCTGGCCGGAGTTGTGGATGACGAATTGGGCTTTCTCGATTGAACCCGGCGTGAACGAGGAATTGCTTCGGCGGATTCGCTCAGTCAAATCCATTATCGACTTCCATCCGGCAATTTTAAGAAAGTAGTAAGCACTTTCATACATTGTCATCAGCGCAATGTTTGAGCGAAAGCACCATCTTTCGCCCGACGGGTAACAAAGGAGTCTCCTTTATCTTAGCAAACAGAGTATAGCTTCTTCACCTGAAATATATCGAGGAATTCTCCACCAAGCTAGAACAGCTTTGTTAATTTTACGTATCTAGCTACAGAAAAGTAAAAGTTGTAGTCGAGACAAAGCGTTGTTGGTGGTGAATTTGGCGGTGGTTATGTGTGTTGGCCCAAGCTCCTTTTCGATGTTGAGGCGCGGACGCCGGACAGGGGAAGAACCGCTCCTTCTCCGCAGAGACAGTTCAACTTCCCGATTCTTTCACGACTACTACGAAGTTGACACGTCCATTCATTTCTTTTTCAATTCTCTTGTTCGTATTTAAGTTTAGTCTTTTCTGTGCGTTACCTTGTGCTAGTCGGCCATCTCGCTTGACGACGCTTTCGCGATTTGACACGTCCCGCCGCGCATCTTTGTTTTGAGAACAATTTCGACACCAACACAGCCAGAATGACCGACGCAAGCCTACACAACGTTCCCATCGTCATAGATAATGGCAGTGGTACGATACGAGCCGGTTTCGCCGGCGAAGAAATCCCATCATGTTATTTTCCATCGTTCGTCGGCCGACCGAAACACCCGCGCGTGATGGCAGGAGGTTTAGAGGGCGATGTTTTCATTGGACAAAAGGCACAAGACCTGAGAGGACTCTTGAAGATTCGGTACCCATTAGAACACGGTATCGTCACAGATTGGGATGACATGGAGAAAATATGGCATCACGTGTATGAGAGCGAATTGAAGACACTGCCCGAAGAGCATCCGGTGCTGTTGACCGAGCCACCATTGAATCCGAGGAAGAATCGAGATATCGCTGCCCAGATAATGTTCGAGACGTTTAATATTCCTGCTCTTTACACATCGATTCAGGCAGTACTTTCGCTCTATGCGTCAGGTCGAACGACCGGTGTGGTATTGGATTCTGGAGATGGTGTGTCACATGCGGTGCCTGTGTATGAGGGTTTTGCTGTGCCAAACAGTATTCGAAGAATTGATGTCGCTGGGCGAGACGTCACGGAACAAATGCAACTGTTGTTACGGAAGAATGGCTATGTCCTTCACACAAGCGCCGAAAAGGAGGTGGTACGCATGATAAAAGAAAAAGTCTGCTACGTCTCATTGGATCCGAAGAAGGAAGAGAAGGAATGGATTAACAGCTATCACAAATCCGAGTCGAAAACTATTGAATATGTTCTTCCAGATGGACACAAAATGAAGGTGAGGATCGAAGGTGTTAGACATTACTGGCAGCTGCTTACATCTACTCTCTAGATCGGCCAAGAACGTTATCGTGCTCCTGAAATTCTGTTCGATCCCGAGATTATCGGTATGGAGTACCCTGGAGTTCACCAAATTGTGCAGGATGCCATTACACGTACCGACCTCGACCTCCGCAAAGCCCTCTATCTCAATATCGTCCTATCAGGAGGAACCACATTATGCAAGAACTTCCCTGATCGGTTAATGCGAGAGATCAAGAGACTGGCCGTTGAAGACATGAAGATTCGCATCTCAGCACCTGCGGAGCGTAAATACACCACATGGATCGGAGGAGGTATTCTGGCTGGTTTGAGCACGTTTAGAAAGGTAAAAACTACCTTCTTCTCTCTCTAACTAGGTTACT
Source organism: Talaromyces verruculosus (assembly GCA_038993655.1). Taxonomy (NCBI): domain Eukaryota; kingdom Fungi; phylum Ascomycota; class Eurotiomycetes; order Eurotiales; family Trichocomaceae; genus Talaromyces; species Talaromyces verruculosus. The sequence continues at coordinate 574,236 of JBBVQN010000013.1, read as the reverse complement.
GTTCGTGACTAACCATGGTACTCTAGATGTGGGTGAGCGCGGATGAATGGCACGAAGATCCTGAGATCATACATCGCAAGTTCGCATAATCAATCCACGATGAGATTAGACGGAGATTCTGGACAGAAAAATCCATCGAGATAGACAGAAGAGCGGTATTTCGAACAACCTTGGACAGGCGGTAGATGAATATATTCACAAATTTTGATTGAGGAGGGGCACTGCGAGGGCTCCTTTTGATACCCCATTGTTTTTTCTTGCATTTGGTGTGTGAGGTTGATATTCTACATGGGAAATTTTATATTTAGCTTCTTTTATTGTATAAAATCATAATCTCAGACATACCAAACCTCGGCTATAACGGCTATATGAAGTACCTAGGTAGAAGTTATATTCATCCGGGGTGCTTCAGGCTGCCAACTAGTATATCCAATTATCTAGTGATCTGGCCTTGACAAGTGGTCAAGATTTATAATAATGTTGCTGGTGATGCTGGATTATCAACTCATAAACAATGAACACCTTCCAGATGCGGCTTAGCCCCATCTAAATTTAAGCCAGCACACCGAAGCTCGTCAAAAGGCGTGTGATATGTTATAACCTCCCTTCTACGGGAGGCTTCAATGTTGGATGTTGGATACTACCTAGTCAAAAGGCGCGAGAACTCAAATGCTTCAATCAGAGAGGCGCAGTAGTCCTGTATAAATGTCTCGATCTCACCTCTCGACAATGACCCGTTCAACCTCAACATCACCACCCTCAGAGACCAAAACATTGCACCATCCTCAGGAACTTGCAGCAAGATGACAGAAAATAGCCTCGCATTCCGTATCGCAACCCCGGAACATGCACCCGCAATCCAGCAACTAGTCCAAGCCGCCTTTCAAGCCGCCGACACCAGGCAAGACTGGACCGCGGATATGGAACTCAACAGAAGCTTCCGGCTTGCAGTCGAGGAAGTCATGCCTCACATCACCAATCCCAATAGTGCAATTGTGATGGCTTTCGCTCCCACGGAGAATGGCGAGACTCTCGTGGCCTCAGTCGAAGTCGCCAAGCGGAGCGACGACCTCGCTCGTCTCTCCATGCTTGCAGTCGAACAGCATCATCAACGCGGCGGAATCGGGCGCGAGATTCTCACCTACGCCGAACATTACTGCCAGCAGCAATGGGGAGTGACCAAATTTGGACTGGATGCGCTGTCGACGCGCCAGGCGCTGATTGCTTGGTACATGCGTCGGGGGTATCAGAAGACGGGCGAGACGGTGCCGTTTCCTGTGGAGAAGTTTAGTGATTTGGCATTGCCGGCGGATTTGTGCTTTGTGCAGCTTGAGAAGGATTTGGGTGTGTCGACAGCTTAATGGAAGACGTTGGATATGGTGATACATATGTACTGTTCACACTGTATATCGATTGTCATAGTCGTAGATGGCTGGAAGGAAGGGTCTGAGTGGGTCGATCTCATCCCCACTCTAGTCTGGGGTATCAACTTCAACCTCAACATTCAATATCGCTCGTTTACTTTTAAATTATTGCCAAAGAAACAATTTGTCTTATATGCATTGAACATACCACCCTACTACTAGCACTCAGTATGGCAGCATCGTTCGACCTACGGATCGCAATTGTCGGGTCCGGCACAATCGGCCTCTCGTTTGCAGCTCTGCATCTTTCCCACAAGACCAAAAGAGTCCAGGTTATCATTCATGACCCAAGACCCGATATCGAAGAATATGTCAAGAAAACTTTGCCAGGTGGGCAATCATATTCTAATTGATGCCGTATATCATCGTTCACTAACACCTCACAGAATATCTCGGCACCGACGCCTCCCTTCCGCAATTACTGGAATCAAAGCAACTCAATCTATCATCGGAGCTCTCAGAAGCACTGGAATCTGTCGACATTGTCCAGGAGCAAGGGCCGGAAAATGTCTCATTCAAACAGAGTCTATGGCCCAAGATCGAAAACGCAGCCCCGTCAACAGCGTTGTTCTGGTCAAGCACTTCTGGCATTCCATCATCTGTCCAGGGCATCAACATGCGGGAACCGGCACGTCTACTAGTTGTCCATCCGTTCAATCCACCACACATAATGCCAGTATTGGAGATTGTGCCGCCTCGCACCAGCGCTACTGCTTCATCTGATAGTCACCCTTCGCAAGAATATATAGATAGGACGATCGAATATTGGAAGACGCTCAACAGATCGCCAGTCGTTCTGCAAGAGGAGGTTACTGGCTTCGTAGCTAATCGTCTATCATTTGCCCTGTTTCGAGAGGCAATTCACCTCGTGAATTCTGGAGTGGTCACGGCTGCCGAAGTCGATCGTATTGTTGAAGAGAGCATGGGTCCGCGTTGGGCTGTCAAGGGACCTTTTTGGAGTTATCATGCGGGTGGCGGTAAAGAGAAAGGACTGAAGGGATTCTTGGAGAAGATAGGGGATACAATACAGGCCTGTTGGGATGACGCTGGAACTCCGTCTCTTGAACGAGGGGGAAATGCTTCAGTGGCTTCTTGGGAAGGTGCCCTGTGCGAGCAAGTTGAGAAGTCTTATGGGATGTTGGAGGACAAGGATCTCAGGGATAGAGATGACAAGACAAGGCAGGTTCTCAATATTACTAGACAGAGCTGAAATGGCTCTGTCTAGTTGGGCTAGCTATCTAGGCAGACTATGATGTAAAGAGACAAACAAAGCTGGTTGTATGCACAATTTGTTTGTCTTGGTCACATGACAGCGTGTGCCTTCCTAATTTGGCCGTTTGCAAGCAACCACCTTCCTCGTGCATCCTGCGTATGAATTTCTTTGACCCCTCCTTTCTTTCTCTTTCTTCTTCACCTCTCTCCATCCTCTCCATCCTCATCTCTTCCCATCCTCACTTCTCTTCATCATTCTCTTCTTATCCTCTCTCTTTACCCTCATCTCTCCTCATTCTCATCTGTTCCTCATTGCTCTTTATCTCATCCCCGATTTGCTCTTCAGCAACATCAAGGATTCTTGTATCATTGACCCACGTCTCTTCCTCATCTTTCCTCGGCCTGACCTCTTCTTTGGTCACAACAGATATCTCATCAATTTCTGACATCTGAGAAGAAGAAGAAGACTTGCTATTCCTGCTACGTCTATTGCAAGGTAAGTAGGCACAATTCTTATCTTTCAGTCTTGACTTGAATTTTTTTTTTTCCTCGTGGGCGTTTGTTTGTTTTTTTTTAGCGACCAGTGTCATGACAAACAAAATTGCCCGGTAAACAAGCAAACGGCCACTTCCCTTCTTCCTTGCCCCTCGTTTTGCTTCTCGTTTATCTTCTTCTTCGTCCTCTTCTTATGTCTTTTCCTTCTTTCTCCTCTTCACCCTACCGTCTTACCCTTTCCTCGACATCCAACACACTCGTGTCACTTTCATCGTCATTCTATCACTCATCTCATCTGGTTCATCTCAAGCACCACGCATACTGATCTTGACTGCAATAGATGGCAGACTGGGAAAATGAAGGAGCCAACGACGGCTACAACTGGGGTGGACCTGGTCCTTCCACAGGCTCTGCCGCCTTGAACGAACAGAACGACTTTGGTGGTGGCTTCGGTGGTGAGGATGCTGGGCCTCTTCGTGACGACACCTGTCGCAAGTAAGTTCTCAACATCTATTTTCATGCCAGTCATTTGCTCACATTATCCAACAGCTGCGGTCAGTCTGGCCATTTTGTTCGTGAGTGCTCAGAGCCTCGTCAGGGCGGCGGTGGTGGTGCTTGCTTCAACTGTGGTGAGGAGGGCCATAACAAGGCCGAGTGTCCTCATCCTCGCGTCTTCAAAGGCACTTGCCGTGTCTGCAACGAGGAGGGTCATCCTGCGTCCGAGTGCCCTCAGAAGCCTGCTGATATCTGCAAGAACTGCCGTGAAGAAGGTAAGTACCCACTCAGTATCTAAGATGTATGTTGCTGTCTAACTATGACAAACAGGGCACAAGACTTCTGACTGCAAGGAGAACCGCAAGTTCGACCTGAACGATGTCCGCGATGAAACCCCTGAGGATGCTTGGGCTGAACTCAAGAAAGCTGACAAGGAACGTGACCTCGAGGACTTTCGTGATGTAAGATACCTCATTGAACATCAATATTGCCATTTATCTAACAAGTTCTCTAGGCTTTCAAAGTGTACACTAAGGCGGCGCCAGAAAAAACTTTCGTCGACATCGAGAAGCAATTGCGTGCCGAAGATGCCAATGTGTACTTGATCGCCCTTGTAAGTACTCAAAATCTACACGCACACCACACAGTCAGCTTATAGTCTACAGGAGAAGCAGAAGGAAGGGTTCGAGAATTACACTTTCATCGACCTTCAGGGAAAGCTGGACCGCACCTATGTCGTCAAGTTCTTCTTCGGCCCTGAACCTCGCCGTAACCACTTGATCGAACGCTGGCCTGCATCACCAGAAGAGAATCTTGAACGCCTTGCAGATGCTGGTTTCGAGTATGATCGTATGATCCCCAAGTGTGCCAACTGCGGAGGTAAGTAGCATTCTGTCGTTCATGCAATGCAATGGACTGACAAGAGCGACAGAGATGGGCCACATCGCAAAGAGCTGCAAGCAGGAGCGCGTCATGATCGAACGTGTCGAGATCAAGTGCGTCAACTGCTCAGAGGTCGGCCATCGTGCTCGTGATTGCACCAAGCAACGCGAACGTAGCAAATTTGCCTGCCGCAATTGCGGATCTCCCGACCATAAGGCTGCCGACTGCACTGAGCCACCCAATCTAGACCACATCGAATGCCGCCGCTGCAACCAGACCGGCCACTTCGCGAAGGACTGCCCTAATGCTCCCAAGTTCGCAAAGGCATGCCGCAAGTGCGGTGCGGAAGACCACCTATCTCGTGATTGTGAACAGGAGCAGAATATGGATCTCATTACTTGCAACAACTGTGATGAGACAGGTCATTACGCTCGTGACTGCCCCAAGCTTCGAGACTGGTCCCGCGTCAAGTGCAGCAACTGTGGCGAAATGGGACACACGGTCCGTCGTTGCTCTAAGCCTCCTGCAAAGGAGGAGAATGGCGCTGGCGACTTTGGAGGCGAAACTGGAGGCGAAACTGGAGGTGAAGCTGCCTGGGGTTCAGCGGGCCCAGCTCCTATCGATAAAGAGGTTGGCGGATGGAACGCTGGCGCCGAGAAAGTAGCTGAGCTTGCCTGGTAAGAATCGTTCAGTACCTACAGTCAGCAAGTGTCGCAAACAGCATTGTCTATCAACCGAGTGTATTGAGGGCGCGCTTTCTTCTCCTATCATCTCTTCATGTTGATAACCTTTCAAGGCGAGGCTAGTTGATGTTGTAGAAACTGAGGGAAAATTTTTATGTACTTGAGAGATTTGCAAAGAGTCTTGATTGGAACCGATATCAATGGAAGCTGTTAACAATTGAAGTACATCTTAACAAAATGCGGTCAGCAAGAGTAAACAATCGCAACATTGAATTCTGTCGATGCAGGCATCACGAACGAAACGTAGTACAGAAACGTAGTGCAAGCACTGCAGAACTATCTGATGCATCCAACTACATTATGTACATAGAGATCAGCACCCGATTATCCCACAGATAGTAAGTACGTAGAACCTATGAGAGAGTCAGTCTCGTCCATCAGATCTACCCAGGTTGGTATTTCCGGGCACGCGAGACGTGATACGTGGTTGCTGATCTCTTCTGGGCTATGCATGTGCAGCATGATCGGCTAACTACGTACTATGCTCTGAGATGCAGCAACACACATAATTAGCTACGTACGAGTAAACGCGCAAGATATATCTCGATCGTGACAGGTACCGAGATAGGAAGGTGTAGCGACTACCGAATGGATATGAACATGTCGCTTGGACCGCGTTACGATTAACTTTCAGCTTCAGCGATTGCCTACATTGAACTCATCTCCTCACGGAAGGTCGACTCCTCTGTACGCGAGTAACTGTAAGTAAGTACGTAAAGTGTACTCCGTAAAGAGTTCCTACATACGGACGAACCGAAGGAACTCAGAATAAACTTTGAGAGAAGGAAAGTTGGATTTCTAGAACATATGATGGAAGGATTTTAGACTTTTAAGGCGTTTCTGAACCTGGTACGTACTCCGTAAAATGCTGAGAGTTTCTGGAACTGTAAATATAGTAAGTAAGCTTTGGGGGTAGTATAACCTATCGAATAAATTCCTTCAAAATCGCTGCACATGATTTCGGTAAAGTTCTTTGTCCAAGAGGATGTAAATGCGCCATTTTCAAATGTCCGTGTCACGCTTGAAGCTTGAAGGCTGTCTGGGAAAAAGGCGAGGCTAATTCAATGAAATTGCCGTGTTGTTTCTCCATAGAAAATTTCCCCATGGCACATGCTCTATCTAAGAGGAATCTCCGTATGGAGTAACGTTAGTCATGAAATACGATTCAAGCAAGACATCCATCTGGAAGATTGACGGAATTACCTGATTCGGTCATCCGGGACGTCAATCGAACTCGCGCCCCCGCGGGAGTGAGTTCCTTTCCCCAGGTCTAAACCAGTGAAGAGAAGGAAAACATAGGAAAACAGATGCGGAGATCTGCTGGGGGTGGCGGGACTAGGAGCGTTAGTAAATATGACTACAATTCCGCATTATTATTTGCCTTCAATGCTTTCAATTCTTTGAAGTAAGCCTGCACTGCTCGTACCAAGAGTCAGTATCTGAAGATTCTCAAGTGTTGTGAGTCAAGTCAGAACAATGGAATTCATACATCTTGGTGACCCACGCCATTTTTCTATATATTAACCCTATTCGACTCTATTATTCGGATAATGTTGTAACCGGTCGTCGGTTATCGGCATATACGGCGGGCACAGAAGTAATCCCGTGCAAAGATGGATTGACATGTACGTAGCAGTCTGTTTGAGTTTGAGCTGTACGTAGTATCACTATGACTATGTGCCATGCCGAACCCGGATAGGAAGCCAAGAGGTTGGTCTCGGAAAAATTGAAGAGGCGATCAGATCGACTTCATGTGTGATGTCTATCAACCGCCACACGAAAGAAACATGAAAACATGGACCATGGAAATAAATGAACTGACTCGTTCCTTGCGTTGACTATCGGTAAAAGGTCATGTCTCGCGTGGTTGACGATCGACGATCAGAATGTCAGGCCTCTGGTTTAATGTTCTCCATACGTAGTTGTAACCGGTCCAGTGAGTTGTAGCCAAGCCAAGCATCACACCACAGCACAATATCCTGAGCGGAATGAAGCGACACATTGATGGCAGTCCACTTTTTCTCGTAACTTAGTAATCTTACTCCATGTCTCCAGGTCCAGGATCTTGATTTCTGGGAAAATTCAGCCAAGTAGCTTGCCGATGCGTGAGTGGTTGAAGTTGTTGGTTGTTGGAAGTTTAGTTCGGGTTACCGAGCCAGTCAGGGCCGATACGGGGAGGGACCAGTGCCTTGGGTGGGTCGCCGATTCTCTGCGGCCATTCCGATGTTGAGTCTTCGGCTCTGCTCGTGCATGGGTATGTCGGTGAGTATGTAGGAGGATATATGAAGTGACGCATCGATTGTATCTTGATTATATGCTCGACTACCAAACGATGGTGGTTGCTGTAGTATTCAGGTATGGCCTGAGGCAGCTATGATTAGCGCGGGCGATCAACGGAATTGCAGCCGCTGCGCGTTTCTGATTGGCCAACTTGTGAAGTGCTGACCCACTTGCACTGTGTTACATACTCTGTACATACTAGAAGAAGTCCCTACTACGTACAGTAAGGCTCCAGGATCCTTACAGACACATCATGGAGCGCTGTCATACGATAACTGAGTACAGTCTATACAGTAGATAGATCGGACTTTGCAGTGTACGTACGTAGTATGAACACTGAGCAGCGCCTGATCGAAACGAGAGAACGTGAAAACATCAAACAAAAGGTACGGAGCCGGCTTCTCCATATTGGGACTAGCGTCTTCTAGCCCTGGAGCATGACGCCATGGCTGAGGGTGGTCGCTCCTTCCGTTTTCCCCCAGACTCCACCCCCTTCCTGTATTAAGCGTGTATTAAGGCATGTATTCTAACATACAGCACGCGAGACTACTCCACATCCGGAGAGGAATAACCTCAAAAAAGCATCACCATTGGCAACGCTGCATGCACAATTGGTGCTGGCGGCCAATCAGATATCAGCCGGCTTTCAGATTTAGTAACATGCTGGCCAAGGGTAACCTCCTTTACCGTATTAAATACGCTGATATGCGCATATGCATGTGCATTAGTATGGCACATATGTTACTATGTACCACCACTTTATGCCTCGTTCGTTTATAATCGCGTCCTCCCCTCCTCTGATCCTTTCATTTTCTTCTTCTTCTCGCTTCCTCGTTGATCAAGCAGCAAGACGGACTGGTTTCGTCTCGGTATATATCCTATCCGCATACATCTTCCCTCGAATGCGCATCACTATCAATTCGAATTGATCGCCGGATATCGCATATGCGCCAATAGAAGCGCCAGTATAGAAAGGTAGACTGAAAGGTAGACAAACAAACCGCCAACATGGGTCATGGTGGACGCTCCTACCTGGGCCTTCGAGGCACCAGGCTCAACATCGCAATCGGTGTGATTGCCGGTCTGGATTTCCTGTACGTATCTGTTGCTGTCTTGTGTGTGATGCGCATGCTAACAATGCTATAGTCTCTTCGGTTATGACCAGTATGGACAACTCCTTCCACGTTGGAAAGAATATGACTAATTCGTGCAGAGGTGTTATGGGTGGTCTTTTGACACTGGACTCCTTCATTACACAATTTCCTGATCTCGATACAGCGTCAGATTCATATAAGAATATGACCAAATCTGCGCAAATGCATCGATCCAACATTGAGGGTATGTCCTCCAAAGTTTTTTCGGATTTGAATCCGAATTGACTAGTATAGGAACCGCTGTTTCTGCTTACAACGTCGGATGTTTCCTCGGCTCAATCATCTGCATCTTCATCGGTGACCGTCTCGGTCGTCGTAGGACTATTTTCCTTGGATCTGCTATTATGGTCATCGGCGCCACTCTGCAGTGCACCGCCTTTTCCCTGGCTCACTTCATCGTCGGCCGTATCGTGACCGGTATCGGTAACGGATTGAACACCTCCACCGTCCCGACGTGGCAATCTGAATGTTCCAAGTCTCACCGTCGCGGTCAACTGGTCATGGTTGAAGGATCTCTGATCACCGGCGGTATCTGTCTCAGTTACTGGCTGGATTTCGGCTTCTCGTTCCTTGACCCTAACTCGGTCTCGTGGCGATTCCCTATTGCATTCCAGATCGTTATTGCATTGATCATCTTGGCGTTTGTCATGCTCTTACCCGAGTCCCCTCGATGGCTCATCTTCCAGGGTCGCGAAGACGAGGCTACTGAAGTGCTCAGTGCGTTGCTCGACACCAACCGAGAAGACACTATTGTCGAGAACGAATTCGCTGCTATCAAGGATACCGTCCTCGAAGCTCAGAACACCAGCTGGCGTGATCTGTTCACCATGGACGAGAACCGTCACTTCCACCGTGTCGTTCTTGCCTATGTCAACCAGATGTTCCAGCAAATCTCCGGTATCAACTTGATCACTTACTACGCTGCCACCATCTACCAGAACAGTATCGGTCTCTCTGGATTCCTGTCCCGTATCCTGGCCGCTTGCAACGGTACCGAATACTTCATCGCATCTTGGCTACCCATTTTCATCATCGAAAAGGCCGGTCGTCGGCCACTCATGTTGATCGGAGCTGCCGGTATGTCTCTTTCCATGGTCGTCTTGGCTATTAGCACCAGTTTCGTGGGCCAGACCAAACCCGGTATTGTGGCTGCTGTCTTCCTGTTCGTCTTCAACACTTTCTTCGCCTGGGGCTGGTTGGGAATGACCTGGTTGTACCCTGCCGAGATTGTGCCGCTACGTATTCGTGCCCCGGCCAATGCGTTGGCCACATCTGCCAACTGGGCGTTCAACTTTATGGTCGTCATGATTACGCCCGTGGCTTTCCAGACGATTGGATATCAGACCTATATCATTTTTGCCGTCATGTAAGCCCCCGGTTTTATCCTTTCTGTTGCCCTTCACAATACTAATAATTGATGATAGCAACGCCTTCATCTTCCCCGTCGTCTACTTCTTCTATCCGGAAACAGCCTACCGCTCCCTCGAAGAAATGGACACAATCTTCCACAAGACCAAATCCATCTGGTCCGTTGTCAGAATTGCGCGCGAAGAACCCCGCCGGTATGGCAAGAATGGAGAGTTGCTCATCAACTACACCCAGACGGACGAGCATTTCCAACATATCGGTGGTGTGGCTGATGCGGAGAAGCGGACTACTGTTAGTAACAAGGATCATGCTAATCCTCAGTATCACATTGAGAATGGTGATGCGGGACATGTGTCTGAGTCGAGCTAATCAAATCGTTAACCACTTGCTTGTTTATGGTTAATCGAGCTTGTCTGAGCTCGCTCATACGCTCTGAGATCCAGCCATATGCTGCTATGCACGCATGACTTTGATCTCTTATAAATCATGAACTGATGTTCATGTTCACACCTCTTTCGTTTCTGGATATACCCCGTTCATCTTACTTGCTTTTCGATGTTTGTACCTAGCTATCCCACGATGGCTGTATAAAAAGATCACATCTAGAATTACGTATTATCAGTTGATAGAACAATTACATTGTGGTCTATATATATTCTATACTTCTATATTGATTGATTGTACCAACATGTAGATACGTAGTGTATCTACCTCTTACGATCTATATACCTAGCTATATTCATCCAGACATGGATCAACTTGACTAAACCTATGTAGAGACGAATGAACTAGATTAAAACTCTATCATTAACACTCTACCTATATGTACCTAGGATACATATCTGTACAATATGACATCAATCCTTGGCTCCCTTGAGGGTTCAAGGGTTGTTACATGACTATGTACTTCCCAAATGGCTACATCTACGTTACGTGTATTAATGTATAGAAACAAAAAGCAAAAACAAACATACCATTTCACACAAACATGGCTATCTATGCTATGAAGAGCTGCATGCGGTTACACGCGTAACATTGAACATCGAACATCGGACAACAACGCGCGCAACACAGCCCAAGAAAAAAAAAATCCGACCATAAGAAAATTTCTGATTTCATTCGACGACAAAACAAAACATACATCAAGCCATAATAGCACCGTTCATTCATGCATGACATCCACCATGAGTCCGATGAAGAGCCGAGAAAAGAATAACTGATCCCGCAGGGACGATAAGAATAGACAGAGAAACAAATGGGAGAGGCTCTTCGAGACAGGGAAGTAGAATGTATGAATGAATTGTATGAATGGTATGGTATGTATGACTATTCTTGTATGTTGGTCTTGATTGTCATCCTATTTCATCTCTACCTTGTCTAATTCATGAACATGGTCGAATAGTAAGAGACGAACGACGTAAACGGTAGGGTATCCATTGGTTTGATTGTTTGGTTGTTGGTTTGGGTATTTTTCAATTTTTATTTATTTCATTCTTTCTTTCGTAACAATATGGTCGAGATCGTTTAAACGCCACCGCAGAGCTATCAACACGTTAGCACAATTCTTTCCAATCAAAAAGCAAAAAAAGGGAAACGTACAGTCTCAACAATGATACCAGTAACCTGGTAAGGGTCGGCGTTGGATGCAGGTCGGCGGTCCTCGAAGTAACCCTTGCCATCCTTGGCGCACTGGCGGGGAATACGGATGGAACCGCCACGGTCAGCGACACCGTAGGAGAACTTGTCAATGGATCCAGTCTCGTGGCGACCGGTGAGACGAGCCTCGTTACCCTCACCGTAGACGGCAATGTGCTCAACGTGACGGGCCTCGAGCTTCTTCATGGCAGCCTCGATGGCCTTCATACCACCCTCAGCACGGGTCTCGTCGGTGGAGACGTTGGTGTGAAGACCGGCACCGTTCCAGTCACCGGGGATGGGCTTGGGGTGGAAAGAAATCTGAGCACCGAATTCTTCGGCGACACGGTGGAGGAGGAAACGAGAGATCCAGAGGTGGTCACCCATCTGGATACCCTCGCAAGGGCCAACCTGGTACTCCCACTGAGCGGGCATGACCTCGGCGTTGATACCGGAGATGTTGACACCGGCGTACAAGCAGGCCTTGTAGTGAGCCTCAACGATGTCACGGCAGTAGACCTTGCCGGTTCCGACACCACAATAGTAAGGACCCTGAGGACCGGGGAAACCACCCTTGGGCCAGCCGTATGGCCATCCGTCGGGGCCAAGGAGGGTGTATTCTTGCTCAAGACCGAACCAGAAGTGCTGGCTGGCGTGTGTCTCCATCAACTTAGCAGCCTCGTGGCGGTGGTTGAACTTGTTGGGGCTGCCATCGGAGTCCCAGGTCTCACAGAGGACAAGGATGTTGTCACCCTTGCGGAAGGGGTCAGGGAAGATAGCAACGGGGCGGATATAGACATCGGAGTTGTCGCCGGGGGCCTGGCCGGTGGAGGAACCGTCGAAGTTCCACTCGGGGAGCTCGTCGACGGAGGTGACAGCCTTGGGGAGAGTCTAGAAGTATAATAAGTTAGTATTTAGTCTCGTTTGAGTAAAGTCGTCTGGTGGCTCGCTTCGCATTGCTGTTGAGGGGAAGTGGGCTGGCTGGCTTATCGCGTGGGAGGCGCGGCTGCGATAAATTGCGAGATAAGGAACCACTGGTGATGATTGGTGTAACACGTACCTTGGTCTTGGAACGAACACCACCCTCAGCGTCAATCCAGACGTACTCGGCCATAACCTTGCCCTTCTGCTCAAGGGACATGTACTTGAGAAGCTGTTGCGTGTTAGAAAATTGTACGGTTCAACGGTTGTAAAAGTCTCGCGTGATCAATCCCAGTGGCGAAATTTGCGAAGGAAGGGGATACACACATTCTCAGTGTTGGAGATGATAGTTGACTCGGCCTGTTGCAATTGAATTAGCGACTTGTCTGCTTGAATTGCTTGCATTGCTTGCATTGCAATTCATGAACGTACCATTTTGACAATGTGTTGTGTAATGACTCAAAAAATGATCAGAGTAAAATCGAAGAAAGCAGTGTCACACAGCAAAGCACAAGAGCAAAGCAAAGCAAACGAGAACACTGGATAAGGAATATGAAGAAGGATGAAGATGGAGAAGAGCGAGGGAGAAGTGGAAGAGAGGCGACGGAGGCTTTTTATTGTCTGGGTTCCAAGGTTGGCTTGATTAGGGAAGAAGGCATTGGCTGGGATGGAGGGGAAGGGGAGAGAGAATCTTTCTTGTCGTTCGGTGGGGGGCAAATATTAATTACGCTGTTCTGTGACGGTAAAGATACGGATAAAAATAAAAAAGGCGCAGCAACCGTTGATTTACGCCCGGCTGTGTGTATTGATACTTGTAACGATACGCAGTACGTACGGCTGATATTCAGTATCTACCCCATCTTCTAGCTTAGCTTCTACACCGGCGAAGACCCGAGGCATGGTCTGTCGAAAGCGTGGAGGAGACGATAATCGATTCATGTAATCGCGCATCTCGGAAAAAGAAAAGAAAAGAAAAGAAGCAGAATCAGAGTGAATTGATTGATCTAAATGGCTCGATGGAAGGAGGTATGTACGTACTTACACAGCCGTTACAACCCGTAATCTACCAGATAATCAGGCGGCCGATAACGCTATCAGCTTCTTCAGCGATCCGGGTTTATTTCGTAGTTATCGTCTTTCGGACGAGTCACTGTTCTCCCCGTGATAATAGCCATACTTTGAATCTTCAATCTACGATACATGCGTACTTCTCTACACGTAGAACTAACTATGCACCATGCACTTATGTACATAATACTACTACCTCCTGAATTCTGAGCCATCACTTGCAGGAACATCTTAAACTGTATCGAAATAACAGAATTGTTGGGCGGTGGCGGCATTCAGTCCGACGTAAAATTAGGGTTTGAGGGACCTACCCACGCTTCCCCGAAACCGGCCAATCTTTCAGCACGGATATTTAATACGAGCCATATTTTTCGAGCAGTCAAACACATAAAAACCAGCGGATGCCGCGCCTTTTGGGTCATGTTGATCTTTTTTTTTTTCTTGTCTGTCAAGAGTCACGCCAGATAGTTATGTCTGACTTAAGTTTCAAGATCTCCGGGGGATATACAGAAAAAGAAAAATGCCTCGTCAACACTCGACGAAACAGTCAAATAGCTATGTCAAGGAATCGAATACTGCAAAACAACATCTGACGCTCTGCGGCCCTGGCATGCAAACCGCATCTAGCCAGCTATTGATTGGTCGCCTTCTCAGATCAGAATGCAGCCTAACCCGATGCGGTGATGTATATCGTAACGATGTACAACTCTACACTCAGACAGTACAATTTTGGCGGGTTGCACAGAGTCTCGAGTCAAGTCAGCCATTTTGATAGTCTAAGAGTCAGTGAGTAAATGGACTCGAGGTTGGTGCCACAGCTCGCAGTTGTGCAATCATCGAGAAAATACTCCGTAGAGCAGGCTTGTAGAATATTGAATATTTCATACGCGCTGGAAGCGTGGTGTCGACTCACCGCGAGCACAGAACTAGCTAGTTTTTCTATCTTGATCAATCTTTTTGATATGTGTTACAAGGATAGCAAAGGCGGGGAAGACTACGGAGTCCTCCGTAGTGTCGCCCATCCCATCCATCCATGGGCTATCTCCTAGGAAACTACTATAGTAACACTGCGTAACGAGAAAAATGCAGGTGGCAAACCGGCGGTATTTCAGTTACAGTACAAAAATACACGTATTGAGATTACGTACCGATCGCCCGGCGCCGGCAACGCGGCCAACCCGCGGCTAAAGCTAAAGCAAGCCCCTGCTTAGCGCTATGCATCTCTTATCGGGTGCCTCTAATTGGCTGGAGGGACTTAATGACACATCGAGTTGACTGAGTCGGTCCGATGCTGTTTCTTGGCTGTTCACACTATTTTCCGAGTCTATTTCATATAGAGTTTGATGAATTTATGCGCATGCGATGGTCGTGTTGACTATTTAATCTTCATACTTTGCTCTTAGTTATGGACGATATGTCAATTGATCGTAGACAGGATCGACGTGGTATCACACTGACATGTCATGATCAGTGACAATGTGGTAGCAACTATCAAGACACTCCTTGCTTGATTCTAAAAAAATACCATACAAACCGAGGAGATGCTCAAACTTGTAGTATTATACATAGTATATGCTGGTAATGAACCTGTAGGCATCGATACCATCGATACCAATGCATACTGTAATTACCCGGATACTACTGCCCCTGACGATCGCGGCCATCACATAATCCCCTCGACGTAAGCATTACAGTGCATGCACGTCGACTATCTTTCAGGAACAGAGTGTGTACTCCATGGTGGCCTGATAAGATAGCGAGCTACCCCGGATCCTGATAAGACCACTCAATCACGTCACTCAGGAGCTTCTTCGACCTGCCTAGACTGTATGGTTATGCTCGTATCGGCCAATGATACGAACTGTAAGGATATTCATTGAGAGAAGGATGCGGAACTGTCGGGGTCGGTTATAGTTAATCTGATATGCAGGCCTAGGCCCATACGAGGCAATGGCCAATGCTTGCTTTCATCATGCGCCGTGCAGATTATGCCATCCCTCGTAATTGGCTCACCACATATTCCACCAAAATACTTAAATCCTCGGATACCTCCAAGACGCGATTCAGCCTCCTGTGGATCTTTGCCATTGACTGGTCATTTTGGCTTTCCAATCCCGCCAAACCAGATGCTTGAACAACGTTCACGCGTCCGTTTAGTCTGATTTCGAAACTGACCGATGCTTTTTGTCTTGTTTCTGGAAGTGTGATCGACATTATGATCAACGGCGCCTGTCCGACTTGCGTTCTTAGCGTGATGTCGACTCGGATGTCACTTTCGTCGCCAATCTGAGAATCATTATGAAGCGAAATCGTGCCGGTGCTGTCCGTACTCTCTCTCAATAGGCTGTTCAAAAGATCTTCATTCGCATCCCCATTGCTTAGCATGCTGATTTGTTCACGAGTTGCTATCGAGTTGCCAGACATTGACAATGTGTCTGAAGTTTTCGACGATCCCTTCGACTCATGAACCGAGCGGCCCACGATCTCTTTACGCGGGAAGACTTTCTGCAACAATGTTGCTAACAAACTATACTGTCGGAATATCTATGCACTGTTAGCAATCTTTCTCACTCGAGAACGCAGTCAAACTCACTGGGAAAATATCGGCCAGCTGCCGCGGATGAGAGAATGGAAATTCACGGATAGTCATTCCTGGCGCAGCCTCAAAAGCTTGAAAAGAATAACTATGATTTTTCTGCACAGGCTCATTCTTCTCATCGAACGACAACACAGCCGTCCTTCGCCGTTTTTCCGGCATCTCCAATGACTCCGAAGCCATCGATTCGTTGCTATCCATGCTGCCGCTTGTCCAACCCGAGACCAAAAGGTCGTCGTACGTTGTCGTTCGGTATTCTTGGGGAAGACTCAACCCGAGATGACGATATATGTCGTTTGCTATTAAAAGAGGAACATGGATATGGGGTTCTAGCTTGGCCACGAAACGTCGATTAGCCGTCCCTGAGCCAACCATGCTTGTATCAAGCTCGCTGACAGATGGCTGCAGCGTAGGCGGCGGCTCCATCCAATTGACCACCGTTTCGGAGGAGTTTGGTGTATCATTGGGTTGGACTGTAGTCAGCACCTCCGGCCCAACCCAATCTTTCGAGATTCGTAATGAGGGGAAGCCCTCTTCGCATTCGATCGTGACGCTTCGTAGTTTGTCTTGATCTGCCTCATTGTCGTCAGTATCAATGGCCATGCTGTCCTCTGATTTCCTTGTCTGTTTTGCATTCAGTATTCGGTGGCCGTCAACCCAGTATTCAAGTCCCATTCCGACACGACCTCTTTTGTGCAAGCTGGGTCTGCCAATGGATCCTCCACAGAGGTGGTCGTAGACACTGTGAAAAGTCCCACGCTGATTCTCGGCGTCCCATACTTTCTGTAGACTTTCAAATAAGCTCTCTACCGCCTCGAAGCAGTTGATTTCCTGACTCAAATGATCGAGTTTAGCGAGTCTTTCGAGATTACTCTGAAATCCTTTGAGTGACTTCCAAGCTCTATTCTCTCGTTCCTCCGGAGTTTGTATGAGGTCGCGTTTGAGCACACTTGTAGCTTCATCTCGTCGTTCGCTTTCACTTTCCCCTTCCAGAGAAGCGTAGCTTAAACTAACGTCCTTGACGTTATCTTCCCCGGGATAGAACTCGATTTCGAGATCAACAGAGTTTCCAGCAATGCTCAGACTATCCTCTTGCCATATCGATTCGAACCCTTCCAGCCTGCCTAATCTTTCCACAGCTTCTCTGCTCACCCCTCGACCTGCGACCCGACCACGTAGTATCTGAACAACCTCTTCGATGCGCTTTCGCCGCTCTTCCTCGTGGTTCCGTGAGCCTCCCAGACCCAAAGTGAGTGCTCGAATATCACTGTCGTTCATGCCGGAGCTGACCATACCATCCTGCACATTCAACGCCGGGCTCATGCCTGTGAATCCACCGAGAGCTAGTAGAGCTGAGGGCGAGCTGAGCGAAACCGGGTCGTCCAATCCTGCAGTTGCCATGAGAGGCGTGGCACCCTGGTGCGAGGAGGTGCTGAGATGATGGCCATGAACAGTGCCCGAAGCTGAAGGAGTTTTGATGATAGAAGGGGATTTGTGAGATAGGCCGCGGCCCATGGGTACCGCTGAAGGGTGAGGAGAGGAGGTCAAATGAGTGGGCGTCGCGCCTGGGTTCGGCCTCGAAGGAGTGGCCATATTGAGTCTGTGAGGTTTGAGTGGTTACTGCATGGATTCACGGTCGTGAGAGCTTTGAATTGGAGAGCGAAATGAGTCACATTAGTTGCTGCTGTCAAGCTGCACTGTAGCTATCCCGTCTGTTGCTTTGAGAGAAAGAAAGTAATTTGAAGAAATAATGAGCGTGTGTAGTTTGTATCTTCAGTTTGTTTAGGAAGGATCAAAGGAATCGTCTTGACAATGCGGAGTAATTACCTTGAACCTTGAGGCATACAGGCGCCTTTGTTTGCATTGTTTGCATCTAGCTAGCTCTGGTCTCCACTTCGTCATATTTCATCAGGAGCTCCCGATCCTGTCACTCTTTTTCCTCTCGTCTTTTCTCTCAACTTTTTCAACAACATGGCTACATTATTGACGCGGTTTTCGCGTCCAGTCAGTCATAGCTTTCGTCCATTGCCTCAATTACGATCCGTGTCTACCCTGAAAGACCATCCCTATATATACACTTTCCCCGATGATGCCAGACCTGGGAACCATATTCTGTCCTTGCTGTCCTCGGAACCACCAAACACAGATCTAGCCATTGGCACCACATCAAAACTCCCACCTACTCCGGACTCTTTCACACAAAACTCGAACTTCCTGAAGATTCTAGACGAAGTTGTTGCTGAACATGCCGTCGAAGATCCAGAGGTCCAATCCCAAGCTCAGGTGATGGTGTCCACAGCAGGTGCCAATTTGGGTTCGGGTGGTTTCTTTTTCGCGCCTCAACATAACCAGAAGAAGAGATCTGGCTATGGACAGGGATTGAATACTGGTGGTGATTCTGCTGGTGGTGCGAGCGGACAAGGTGGTGCTGGCTCTGGCGGAAGGGGCGGCTGGATCCATGTATCTGATAGCCGCCGGCCGCCAGAGTATGGTCGAATTGCATGGTGAGTGTCTAAACAAGATATTCAGATGTACTTGAAACTAATGAAATCTCTTCGTAGGCCTGAAGATATCTTCGGCAGCGTCGAAGTTGACAGCAATGGAAACTTTGTCGGAAAGAACGGGAACTATCAATCTAGTGGTCAGTACTTAAACCGAGTCGGTATTGTACAATTGAGTAACAATAGATAGGTACCTACCGAATAATTACTCGTGACGGAATGTGAGTAGTTCAGTCAAGCTACTTATTTACACAGACTGACAAGACTAGACTTGGACTCAGCCCGTTCCTGAGAGAGAAGCTTGTTGAACGACTCCGGAAGGCTGGTTGAACAACCCGCCGACCTTGAGAAAGCACATTACATTGTTGCTACAATTCATAGCAACCCCAAGCAAGTACCTCGAGTACAAACGACTCCTACCGGATTTCGAGATTCCATACGTAGGTACTACCATTATCCCTACACTCCCACACGAGACTCCCGTCCTACATGATGACAGCACCGTTACCCAGCTCACTCAGACACACAAGTTGTGATTGATGTTAAACACGTATTTCAACGCAAAGCTGAACAGGACTTTTTTCGAATATATCTCACGAACTTGGAATTGGCATGAGCTAACTTTCTCAAAAACACAGGACGCCGTCGATGTCGAAACTCCTTCAAGTCTAGGCTGAACATAGCCGCATCGCCTTCTGAAGGTCCTTCGTTACGCATCTCTATGGCAATACGTATACAGGCTAGAAAGTACTTGTTCCATGGCAATGCTGTGTTGATAGTATCACCAGCCATGCATAACTTGAAAGTTTATGGGTATCTTAGATGAATCTATATACACATCATACCGAATATATGCTCTAATTTTTGATCCCAATAACAGCCAAATTCCTCGGACTCTCCGCATAATCAAACACCGGCTCAACCCAACACTCCTTCACAACCCCCGAAGCCATATGCTCTCTTAGATACTGCCACCGATCAATCACAATCATAGCCTCCACCAACGAAGCACTAAACGACATCAGAATCCATACAATACTCAAATTCTTCTGCGCATGCTCGTATTCGGCGACGTATCTCTCCAACTCTGCCACTGTAGCTTCTTCGTCGTCCAGCAAAGGGGCAAGTTTTGCGCGATGCGCGGGCTCTTTGGCTAGTTTGCTCATGGCTGTTTGTGCATAAGTGGTGAACGTTTTGTACGCTGTTTTGCGTAATGTGCCGATTATGAGCGGTGGGTTTGTCTCCCAGCTATTATCCTTTTCTACTGGAGGATGATCACGGGTCAGTACATCGACCGTGGCGAGTTCCGGCTTTGGCGCAACGCCATGATCAACGAAGAACTTTTGCAACAGGGCACGATAGTAGTGGCGTGTGAAGAATGCCTTGGTTTCTTCCCGCGTCCAGTTGTAGGGTGCCTGACACGCCATCATGCGCGCAGTAATATTGAATTTGATGCCCTCCCCGCCGCTGTACGGATAATGTTCGAAGAGGTTTGACATGGGGAAGCCATGCGGGTCCTTTGCTGTTGCGCCGATACTGAGGCGTTGGTGCATGTGGCGCAGGACGGGGAGTTTGTAGGTTGGTGGTCCTAGGCGTTCGGTGAGGAGGTTGTAGCAGCATCCGATCATGGCGATTGCGACGACGGAGGGGTTGAGGATGAGAGAGCGGATGCCGTGGTGAAGCAGGTTGCCGCAGGAGTGGAGGGAGACGACGAGGACGCGGGCGTCGTTGTTCTTCGTCGCAACCTGCGATGAGTCTTCATCGGTGTCGGGGTTGACGACGTGCCGGATGATGGGTTCGAGGTAGCCGTCTTTGATGTTGTGTTCGATATAGTCCATTGTGCCGTGTGGTTCTAGGTCTTCTTCTTCTGCTTTGTGGGGAGTGTTGGGTGCAGCAGTTGGTAAATCCTCTGCGCTGATGTCGAGGTCTTTGAAAACACTGAAAACAGCCCCGTCATCTTCCTCTTTCCCTTCCTTTCCCTCCTTCTGCTCTTCTCCCGGAGAACATGGAGGACATATCTCCTCCGTTGCAACAACCTCACCTCCACTGGCTGCAGCACCATTCCTCAACTGCGCCTTCTTATCATACATCCTAACCTCCTTCTTCTTCGCCATTTTCGCCGAAATATCAAACCCCTGCGCACCTTTAATATATGCATGTTTGCGCTCAATAGCAATTATGTGTCGATTATACGAATGCGCTAACGTCCTCCCTAAGTAATTCTGCCCTGACCCGAAATCCGCAATATGCGTAATTGGTTCTTGACGTATCTCCGAAACGGATGTAGTGAATGAATCGACGTATTTGGAGAAATGCTCGACTTCGTGTAATTTTTTGTCTCTCATGCCAATGGCCAGACGTTGGGGGATTGCGCTGGTGTTTTTGGGAACCGTGGAGGTAAAGTCTCGGCGGAGACTGAGTCGGCGAATGTCATGGATATAGTCAAGCAATGATGGAGGTGGTAATGGCCCATCTTTCCATGTCTCTCCTTCTTCCTGTGTCTTCCAACCTGCGCCATTGGGCGATCGAAACGGGGTCAGATCGTCTGTTAGGACCAAATCTAGAATGCCGTACAGATCGTGTTCGTGGAAGAAGTTGCGCCAGTCCTCGGGAAATAACGTCGAGTACATGTCGGGTTCGCTAGTCAAGAAGTCGAGGATATGGACGCCGCCGCATAGATTGAGGAAGAGAGGAGTGGACGTCGCGAAGGAGAGGAGCGCTTCGATGTAAGAGTCAACATCTTTCCACTCCTCATGGAGGGGGAGGGGTAGGGATGGGCCCATCGTGTGCGATTTGGATGGACGGAGTTGGTATTTCGTATGTACCAGAGTTGAATGTCAGTTTCAAGATTCCTGAAAATCAAGTATGCTTGCCATAGCCATTCTGTGCATGGTGTGGTTAAGGTTACTGTTGTGCTGGTGGGACATAATTTTGAAGTTAAATTTTATTGTTGCTTATCATATCGCTTATCGTTATCGGGTGTCTGTCCCAACTCCCTTACGTACAGGACCTACCTGCATGAATATTGTTACTTGTGCAACTGGCATCATTGAAATCATGATATCGTGATATGTCTGGTGATAGGGGGCTTGGTATTTGAGCATATGCGTGGTGGTTAGCTGATTTTGATCAAGCATGTACCTACCCCTATCGCTGATAGCGCAGTTAATAATATGGTTCAGCATCACATGTTCCAAATAATATACTCGCCGGTGTAATTATTGAGTCTCACTTCAATTCTCAATGCCTATTTTACGTTACCAGCATCAATGCAACTCAAGTCAACATCGTGGCTAATCAGCAATCCTGCACTAAGGGCTAGTCCGCTGACGGCGAAACAGCAATGAGTCCACTCCATAGGTGTCTATCGCAATAGATTAAAAATTGTCCGCACTATATCGCAACCGAATCACTAGCCAGGGGAGTGTCGACGTGAGCAGACATCGGTATTGTACTTCCGACTGACTTTGGTATTCGAGAGGGCAACGAGTTAACGACAGTAATATCGTCGTCATGATCGACAGCTCGTAACAAGGATTCAGAGATATAGGCGGCAAATGTAATCGTGCGGCGGAGAGACGAACACCGGCCGAGGATATATTGGTCAAATAATCGAATGCTGCATCCTGGGTAGAGTATCGGAATCGATTCCCTCCGATTCGACTTTCGGTCAGTATGTCGGAATTGTTGGGCTTCATTTCATTGCAGGCAAGGTAGTAGACTAGCTGCTGCAGCTGCAGCACTATAGTCAAATTAGCCCACGTAGCGACTTTAGCGAGCACTCATCACGAAGCCTTCAGTGACCAGTCAGGCATCAGCGGTTATCCTCAATAGGCGAAAATCAAGGTAGCGGCGATTCTTGGCCCCCAAGGTCCAAAAGGTCATCTCCACTCATTCCGGGCTCCGTGAGCTTGTATTTGCGAGTTTGTAATCCGTAGGTCACGGAGAAGAGTAACCTGGAACAGTGCCACAGTGCAGACCCAACGACAAAGCCGGTCGATGCCTTACAGCCTTCGAAAGAGACCCTGTTGGCTTGGCGAGGATTGGGCGTAGACGGTAGAGCGCTGATGGAACGTTGGCGAGCACCAAAAAGGTGTGACGAGCGAGGGCTTGGCGGCATAAGTCGCGGGCGGTCGAATGCTTATCCCTGGCAGGTCGGCATTGCGATGAGCGTTGCGTGGTGAGTGGTGAGTGTTGAGTGGTGAGTATTGTAGCGCTGAGTCGTTGATTGAGGCGTGGGCGTCGAGTGTTTCACCAGTCTGGCTGTGTTAGTACGTACTCCTAAGAACTGAGAGTGCGCCCACTCTGTACTACGGTAGAGTGTCAAAGAGAACGACCGAACTCGAAGACGTCCGTCCCAGTGTCCCACATGCCCTCCTTCTAGAAGCCGCACGGCCCACTTGGGCGCTCCGTCTTAAATCGCTTTGATTCGGCCTGTTTCGTTCGATCCTCTCTATTTATTCTTTGTCCTGTCCATCCCCTATCAAAAACATAATCCGAGTACTTCATTGTCATGCTTCGTTGAACAATACCTACATAGTACAGTCGACTCGATGGCCCCAGGCTTCCTAGGCTCCTAGCCAGCCACACGGACCCCACAAGATGTTGACCGTGCCATCGTCCGGCAAATCATCACATGGATCCATCACCGCCAGTTCGAGAAGGAGGAGGAGGAGAACCTCAATATCGTATCACCCGCAAACCCAAAATCAAAACAGGAAGAAATGATTATCGACCAGACATGTCGAGCGAGAGACCCGTTATTTTTGGCGGCGTGCCGGATGTGCTCTTCTTGATCCTGAGCATGGGCGATGCATCGACCATACCGGTGCTGTGTCGCCTCAACAAGGCTACCTACGAAACCATTAAATCCCATGAGGCGTTTTTATGCACGTCGTACCTGCGACTCCACGATTTCAATCCCCCCTTGGACAAAATCCTCACTATGGACCCCAATACTGGCCATAGAGCGCCGTTCAGTTTTGTCAATCTGCAGAAGTTCGTGTTTCGTCGGCAGACCGCCCTGATGTTGGCTTCGCGGGTTGCTCGTTCCGGTTGGGGTGCCTGGTGGGCGATCAAAGGTGGTGCAGGGGAGATGGATGCAGAGGCAGAGATGTTTCGACAACGCGTGGAAAGGGGTTTATATGTCATGTTCCACATGTCGGATATCGCTAGGGATGTGGAGCGCATCAAGCTACGCCCGCATAGAGTTGCAGGCAGCATTTACCGAGTCTTATTGTTGAATTGGCTACCGTGCGTACGATTTGAGACAACGGGGAACTCTCGTAACTGGTGGTTCCCTCGACACATGTCCCATATCTATGTGGTTCTATTACGAATGACGCAGCAACGCGAAATTGGAAAGCGGCGATGGCGATTTCGTCAAATGCTTGATCTAGAACGGCGGGTTGATTTCCACATTGCACTACAAATGTTACGGCAGTTTTTGGAGACCATCATCTTTGCGCATTGTCCAGATGACGACGCGAGTATCAGCAGTCTAGGCAGCGAGGATGTTGACATTACGAACTGGTTTCTCCTCCGACAAGGCGCGCATTCACTTGAGGAGATATTCCTCGAGCTCCCCGATCGAGACTGTTGTAGCATCGAAGATCGCGCTCGAAAACAGCAAGATGGCGTGCCACCTGTATGCGACTATTCCGAAGCGCTGAAAGAATACTGGGACGCGCGCAATGGCGACGAAACCGTTGACTGCAAACAGTGCGAAGCATGGCTGAGAAGTTCGAGTACACAGAGTATCCTCAACGACTTTTTTGGACTACATGCGCTTGACCTCGGCAAGGAATGGGTTCGCCAGATGCGTGGAGAGGGCGAGTTGTTTGAAGGATAATCTTTGGTCCTTTCGGTTTCGAATTATTATTTTGCGCTGCGGATGATACCACTTCCTGCGATGATTGATTGATTGCTATGAAGCATTGAACTGGCGTCTTATTTAGTTATGATTTTAGTATAGATTTGTTAGCATTATAGACAGGCTGGTAGTAATGACACTCTGACAGTATCATTTCTTGGTTATCATCATGAAGGCATGAATGGGTGTAGCTGTGGTAGGTAGTGAGGAACTGGCAGCTGTGGTTGGCTAGCGGTCCGCTCCGGTACATACGTAGACAGCTCCGGCGACATAGCAACATCAGGTACATCATCAACATTGTCGCATTCATACACCGAGTCAATAACCCCACGACACTCAACAGTCGCCTAGTATCTTTTTATCTCTTTTGTATTTCTATATCCACTCAACGCCACCATGTCGGAAGATCCCTTCCTCCAAGTCCAATCGTAAGCTCCCTTCCCCCAAAGGACGTTGACAGCAATACTAACACCATTCAAACAGAGAAGTCCTCAACACCCTCCAAACAATCCGCCCCCTCTACTCCTCCTTCCTCCGCATCCGCTCCCTAACAACCTCCCCCTCGAACCCGGAACTCCTCCAATCCCGCACAGAACTCGAATCAACGCTCGAAGACCTGCGGGCCGATCTAGCAGACTTACGGCAATCCGTGCGCGCAGTAGAACTTGACCCGTATCGGTATGGATTGGAACTAGATGAGGTGGAACGCAGGAGGGAGTTTGTGCAGGATCTAGGGCGGGAGGTTGATGATATGGCTTCTGAGATTGGCAAACAACAACAACCCGCTACATCTACAACTACAACTACAACCAAAGGGAAGAATGCGCTTCCGAACCCGTCCGAGTTTGATGCGCTGTCGCCGGATATGGATGATAAACTTGATGGGGATAGGGGGGATGATGATTATTACGCGAATTTTGAGCAGCAGCGGCAGGTTGAGATGATGGCTGCGCAGGATCAGCAGTTGGATGGCGTGTTTCGCACGGTGGGTAATCTGCGACAGCAGGCGGATACGATGGGAAGAGAGCTGGAGGATCAGGCTGTTTTGTTGGATGATGTGGAGGGTTTGGCGGATACAGTTGGAGGGAAGTTGGCGAGTGGGATGAAGAGGATTAGGACTATTGTGAGGAAGAATGAAGGTAAGAATCTCCAAACTTTCATGGGGGAAGTATAAATCGGTTCAAATTGCAAAACTAATCATGTGGTATAATAGATACGTATTCGACTTGTTGTATCGGAATACTTCTTGTCGTCCTCGTCCTCCTGTTCATCCTATTGCTTGTGCTGTGATAATTTACAAAGGAAATGGCCGAATAGCAAAATCAACTTTTAGAGATCAATCGATCTGTGCAGATGGCGAGCAATCTAGGTCTTGACCTTCTTGGCGGGGCGGTCTTCGTCGTCCTCTTCGTCATCTTCATCGTCAAGTTCTTCAATGTCCATCTCGTCGTCAAAGTCACCGGCAACTTCGTATGATTGGACTAAAGGAAACATTATTAGCATGAGCCGTCGAACAAGTCAAAGGAGAACGTACCATAGTATTTGAGAGCATTGGGCCAGACTTCCTCAGCCAAAGTGTTGGCGATATCATCAGCGTCAGGGAAGATCTCAACTTCTGAAAGGCTCTCTTCGTCTTCATCAATTTCGTCATCCTCGTCCTCGTCCTCTTCATCTTCATCATCATCAACCTTCTCGCCATTCTCAATCTTCTGCCAGCGCTCAGCCTCCTCCTTCTCGGCCTGGGCAGACTCCTCAGCAGTGACGGAGTTTCCACGGTATCCAAACCAATTGAAGAAGCTCAAGCCACTGGGGACATTCTCGTCATCAGCTTCCTCGTCATCATCGCCGAGAAGAGCATCATTCTCAGCCTCGGCCTCTTGGAGCTTAGTGACGAGCTTCTCGTACTCGGGCAAAGTGGTACGGTCAACACCAGCCTTCTTCCGCTCAGCCTCGTACAAGTCGCAGGCAGCATCCAACAAGCCCTTGGTCAAATCCCCGTCCTTCTTCCAGTTGATGCGGACGGGAGTCGAAACATATCCCTCCCAGACGTGGCGCTTACCCTTGGGGGTCTTGGTGATCTTGGTGCGGTAGTGGAATTCCTTGACGAGCTGGGCATTGGTGAAGTAAGGGTTTTCCTCGCCCGTGGCAAAGTCAAAGGTGAAACGCACGCTACGAGGGTCACCGCCGTTGCCGTTCTCGTCGACATCGCAGCGCTCGACAGTCAAGTTCTTGAGGCATTGGCCGATGACGGCGGCGTCAGAAGCGAGGATGTACTCGTCGATTTCCTGGGGCGCGTTGGCGAAGACGCGGGGCCAGAAATCGGCTTCCTGCAGCTCCTTGGAAGCAACCAAGGCATTTCGTCTGGCGTAGAGGGGGCGCAAAACTGGGATTTGTTTACGCACTGTGACAGAATTAGCTTTGTACTTAGATATCAAGAGCGAAACGATAGAAGGCAACGTACACTGCTCAACCTCCGCACGCACAAATTCCTGCTCGAGCTGGGAGATTTTGCGACCAACTTCCTTGGGGATGGAAGGGAGGGTGATGCGCTCGAAGAGCGAGGGGGCTTCGTCTCCGGACATTTTGTATTTTTCTCTATCAAAAATCGAGAATTCTGGTATGAACCGAGTGAGGATAGTCGAGATAGATGAATGAACGATAGTAAGTGAGGGATGTCCGAGAGAAAAAGAAAAAATGGTTGTCGGGGATGGAAAATAAAAAATAAGTGCAAGCTAAAGAAGGTGCCGACGCTGATTGAATGACGGCATGCCCCACTCTGCTCTTCCTTCCTCTGAAGACCGACACTCACTCCTTTCTTCTACGTTATACTTGATCAAAGACCTGATCAGCTATTCTGCCATGATGATTGATGAGGCTTCAACTAAGAAGAACCCAAATGATGCTGTTCGCTAAGTCAGTCAATGGACTATCATTGATTCTTCATCAATGTCAACACACAGTCCCATTGGCCGCACCTGTTGCGCCAATCACATGCATTGGTTGACTCCGCTGCTGAAATTATTATCCAAGAGAATCTCTTTTATACGGCAGCGCATTTTCATCGATCGCATATCTAGTCATGGGATTTTTACTATATTTGATGGTCTATGTGCCTCTCCCGAACGGCGAATAAACAGACTTTTCTCGGTCAACGATATCAATTGCAGACGAGGTGCCTATAACTTCACCACGTCCACCCACACTACTTACTACGTACTATCGAATATTCTCGTATAAGAAAACAACTGGAAAATGTCGTCAATCACGACTCAAGCCCCAGAAATGGACACCCATCAAATATCCAGCTCCATCCCGGAGTCTCAAGTCCTCATCATCATGACCGGCGGCACAATCTGCATGCAGCGCTCCCCCTCCGGCTTCATCCCAGCACGCAACTTTCAACAAACATGTCTCGCCAAAATGCCTATATTTAACGACGGCTCTCGACCATCCGTCGGTATGGACGTTGTTGTGAACTCGTCGGGCGAAAAGCGAAAATATGCGAGCTTGAGGACCCCGCCTAGTTTGTATGATCGTCAAGTACGATACACGGTTTTTGAGTTTGAGGAGTTACTGGATAGTAGTTCGATTGACTCCAAGGGCTGGGCGGAGATTGCGCAGACGATTTATAACAATTATACCTTGTTTGATGCTTTTGTTGTTTTGGTACGTCTTTCCCTTTGGTTTACATATTGTTGATACTGACTTCGTATAGCATGGAACGGATAGCCTCGCTTATACATGCTCAGCCTTAAGCTTCATGCTTCAAAACCTCGGTAAACCAATTATTCTCACAGGATCGCAAGCTCCCATGCTAGAACTTCAAAACGACGCCTCGGACAATCTTCTCGGCAGTCTGGTTGTCGCAGGCCACTTTATGATCCCTGAAGTATGTCTCTACTTCAACTATAAACTCTTTCGAGGTAATCGAACCACCAAAGTTGCGGCCAGCGACTTTGCAGCTTTTGATTCTCCCAATGCGCCGCCGCTGGCAGTCACGACCTCGATGAGGACGCATGTTAATTGGGATCTTGTGCACCGGCCGACTAGCATTGAGAATTTCAGTATTCGGACGAATCTGGATACCAGTAATGTTGCGTGTCTGAGAATATTCCCAGGTATCAAACCAGAAATGGTAGATGCAGTTTTGCAGTTGAAAGGGCTGCGTGGGCTTGTCTTGGAGACGTTTGGAGCGGGCAATGCCCCAGGTGGTCAGGATAATGCCATGACCAAGGTGTTGGCGAGTGCGATTCAGCGGGGGATCGTCATTATCAACATTACACAATGTAGGTTCTTCTTTCTGTTCTGTTTGAACGTTAGGATACTAACTTTGCAGGTCTCACTGGCCATGTGAGCCCCGTATATGCGCCGGGAATGACCCTGTTTAGGGCTGGTGTTGTAGCAGGACAGGACATGACGACGGAAGCAGCATTAACGAAACTTGCTTACCTTTTGGCCATGCCAGACTCAACACCAGAATCAATTGCGAAAGACATGGCCGTCTCTTTGCGTGGAGAACTCACCTCTCACTCTCAGACTGTCTTTAGACATCCTGAGGGAGGACTGTCAGAGCGAACTACAACCCTCACGGCATTGGGATATGCTATAGCACAAGGCGATCTTGACAAAGTCAAAGATCTGTTGAAAGGTGCGAATGATTGGGTGGTTAACGACAGTGATTATGCTGGGAACACTCCTGTGGTACGTCCTCTTCTTCTCTCTTACCTCATTTACTTTCTGACAGAGATCTAGCACATCGCCGCCCATTCACCCTCCCTCGAAATCCTACGCTACTTCCTGCTTCAAGGAGCATCAGTCCATCTCCGTAACAGCGCAGGACGAACACCGCTCTTCCTAGCAGCTAGTGCTGGTCTGATGGACCACGTTGTGCTCCTCCGCAAATCCGGTGCCCATCTTCATGCAGATGAAAGAGCGGTGGCAGAGATGCAGGCGCGCCGACGACCGGGTATATGGGCATTGGCCGGAGTGGGTGCCAGAAGTATGAAAGAACGTGACGAGCTTGAAAACAGTACTCGTGGTGGTGGCAATGAGCACGGCAATAGTAATTCTGGGTGGACTGGTAATGTGCAGACCATGGCGGGGTCGGCACCAGCTTGATAGATCTAGAATACTTGGATATACAAATTAACGCTTCCCCTATTTTTTTCTCCGAGTCTCCGATGTTCTTTATTCGTGCGGCGCATCCTAGGTAGGTACCCGTTCACCTTGGCAAGAGCGACTAACCCACCCAGGCAGCAGCCTCCTTCCTTTCTCGTCCAACTATTTTGATGTCCCAATTTCTTGCCATTGCTCAATCCTTTCTTTTCTTTTCTTCCACCCCCATCATGATCTCTTGACGAATTGACTCGTCCATTGCGAGAAAATTCCCGAAGCTGTTCTTGTCACCATGGATTCTCTTCCAATAGAAATCCTACAATTGATCTGTAAATATGTATGTCACGACTCGACTGAACTTGCAGTTAATTGCTAATCTTTCTTCCAGACTGGCGACATCTCTGAAGCGAGCCTTCGCTCCTTGGCGCTCGTCAACGGTGACTTTTACTACGCGGCTCTGCCGCGCATTCATGAATGCGCAGCGATCAAGTTTCATGATCATGCCACCCTTGAAAGCGCGGTGAATGAGATTACAGCTACGCCTCGTTGGAAGCATTATAAGGCGCATTTGAAGCAGCTGGATGTTCTGACTATCCCTGAAGCATGGGGTCGGCTTGCGTCGCCGGATACTCACGTTGAGCCATTACACACTCCAAAGTTCGAGAAGTTCGTTGACATGAGCGAGTTCATCCCAGATGCCGCGAACTCGAATTTGACCGGAAAATTCCTGACCCAATGGCGCACTCCAAGCCTGGATGCAACGAAACCGGAACCTTTGTATTATAAAGAAAAGAATTGGCAGCCGCTGTTAGAACTTCTATCTACTCTAAATCGAGTTGAAATCCTGAATTATGCCGTGGGAAACAACTTCCCCAGGTGTCTGCTTCAGGCTCTTCATCAGTATCATCCGACTTGTCAGCTCAACATCTGGAGCTATCAGCACATCGCTCTCGATCGACCTGGACTGGGAAATGTGCAGGACTTCATGTTTCCCCAATATTTAGATCTTTTTGAGATCGACTTGATTCGATCCCCATGCCTGCATGCGATGAAAGTCGTATATCCCAGAGGCTACGCCCGTGAACTCGGTATGACTGTGAGCCAAGACGCAATCATTTCACTCCTTATGAGGGCTCCAAATTTGAGGCATTTGCAAGTGAGATCAATTCCTGGAGGGAGTAGAATCGTCAGAAGCAATGAGGAATGGGAGAGATTCCTGGCCTCATTTGAGCCAACCACAACAACGTCAGCACACCTACTAACCTTTTGCTTCAATGGCGAATTTGGAAATGAGCCTATCGTGGCAAAATGGGAAGAGTACTTTGATTTTTCCAACCTTCGGGCATTGGATATCGGACGCATCAAAAGCGTATCAAATGTGGCAAAACTTTTCTCGCGTCTACATAAGCTTGAACGACTGTTCATCAATCTTGCCGATCCAATAAAGCTTGGACATGAACCGCCAATCTGTTTTCAGGAAGCGGATTTCAGGTCAATGTTTAGTTCCATGAACCCTTTGAAACATCTTTGCATCAGCGCGTTATGTGACAAATCAGCTATTGGCTCTATCCTCGAATATCACGGCAGAAGCTTACGAGGGCTAATTCTGGAGCCGGATCGAGGTTGGTCCGATGAAGTTCGACACCACTACTCATACCCATCACTTGGCGCCGAAGATATCTTGACCATCGCAAAAGAAGCCCCTTGCATTCGAGACCTTCGGCTTACCGTTGAACGTTCTAAGGGTGATCACGATGAGCGGTTATTCTATGAAGCTCTCGGAATGTTTTCCAGTCTTCAGAATCTTACTCTGGATCTTCACTGCAAGCCTCGTCCGAGTGGCCTAGGTCATGGAGCAATCTTGAAAGATGGCGCCTCTTGGTCCAAGCATAGGGCGAGGCTTGAAACTGCTTTCATCAATGCTGCCATGGATGAGACTCTTGCTAAAGAAATCTGGAATGTCATCTACTCCAAACAGCAGAAGGAGAAACTTCAAAGTCTACGTATTGTGCCCATTGGTTGGGACCTGTTTTCTCATAGAGCAGAGCAGAACATAGTGTTCCATCTGTCTAGGCCTTTTCTCTTGTGGAAAAGCGGCCCTAAGTTTGATTTGAAAGTTGTTGAACTCGGTCACGACGAGAGAGAGCTAGAGGTTGAGATAGAAACTATAAATGCTTATGAGCCTAGCATGACTCGGTTGCCACCTAAACGTCTGCAGCGGCTGATTCGATCTCTGTGGGGATTATCTGAGTCTCAGATGGACGATTGGAGGTTGCATTGGAAAAGCTTTCCTCTTGACCCTTGAACTCCAGAACCCTGTCTATTTTTAACTGTCAAAGACTTTTTCCTATTCTTGAGATAGCGACAGATGTGACTTCTGCATATTCTTCTCATTGACTTCATACGATCGTCGACCCAGTTGAAGTGTCCAATGTTACTCGAGATTCAAATGATCATACTTGGACTTAAACCCACGAGTTGCTATTAAAGCTGGCAACATTCTCTATCGCTGATGCAACGTTACTACTTTGTGGCACAACTACCAATGATTAGCGTTTGAAGGGAACAAAGAAGACAACACCCCATCGTACTCGATGGCATTGTGATCTGGCCTCATGTTTTAATCTATGTTGATAGGCAAAGTAGGCAACAATGCACTAGCTCGCTAGGTAGCTTATTTTTATACCTTGGCGTTGAGCCTCCCCCTTTTCGCCGGCATCAATCTTCCGATATCCCCAATCTGGTAAGTACTGTGCCTAACGTCAAGCATCTGTGTTTATCTACTCAGCCAGATACATGTGGGCAGTACTTGGATAACTAAGTACTCAAGCAAAACTGTCCAAGACTACCAACTCAGAAATATCGAGATGCGTAGGCATCACAACGCCGGCAGCCCTGTAGGTTGTTCGTTCTTATCATCCATTCCATGCTATTGGTCCCCATGATATGACATGTCAAAGTCATGAAGTCGTGGACTTGATACCAATATCCACTTGTTCTACTCTGATTCTTTCAGCCTCTGACGAGTTGATAGTGGGGTTTTGCAATCTACAGGACCGTCTACACTGAACAATCATACCAAGTATGGGACGATGTGATTGAAAAATTCGAAGAGTACCTCCTTCACGGCCTAGACAGAGATTATGAAGCCGAGGAATTGGAAGAAGACTACGAATCCGTGATATTCGATGATGCCAGCAAATTTGACGCGATGAAGATTCGTCGTTTACGGCGGCATTGGTGCGCAATGCAGGGAGACGAAGTGGATTTTTATGACCCAATTCATGCAAATGACGAGGAAGAAGAAGATAGCGACGACGATAAGGATGAATATGAGGCGACAGAAGAAGAAATCAAAGCCTTCTGTGCCAGTAACACCAATAGGAATTGCTGCATCTTGATTGACGACGAGGTCTTACAATCTATTATCAATGCCCCTGATAGCCCCAAAAAAGCAAGGAAGATGGTTTCGGATTTCAAGAGTATCGGATATGTCAAGGTCGTTGACCGAACGCCCGGCCCCAGCGACGGCGATGATTACCCCGGTTGGATGAGGGTTGATTTGACATGCTTGTGGAAGATATACGTGGATGACGAGCTAGAGCATCTGTATCCTTACAAGGATCCAAAGACGGGGAAGAGACTCGTGTGTACTGGGGGTCTTCCAAGGAATCCGGAGGAAAAGTTTTTTTTCAATGGTGTTGCGTTGGGAGGGTAGCAACTACTAGCAACATTTGACGCGTCATGTGATATATCCCCTTATACATAGTACAAGATTCAAGCCCTGTATCTGCCAGTCTGAGCGCGGTCACGAGTCTGCCAGGCTAAAGATATATGCATAACATGCTCCATCGCGCCGCAGATATAAGATGAATTATTAGTACGTATACGTATTAACCGAGAGCCGATCACGAGTTCCTTCGCTGTAGAGTTTGGTGTAGGTTTCAACCGGTTCCTTCGAGAAGGCTAATGCACTGAGTCGCAAGTCTGAAACGTTCGAAACTTTCGATGCTATTCAGTAGACACGTGGGTAAAAGCATTTCCCATGCTATACTCTATCTACCAAGGTAGTCATATCTATGGTGTAGTATATGCGCTGGCTGATACGAGAGAGTAGATTGGTTGGAATGGCTACCTTCCCGGCTAGGTAACCCTAAACCCTTAACACTTTCTGGGAGAGTGACAGTGACAAACAGAGAGTGTATCTCGCATTTCCGCGGAGACTAGCCTCTCGGCCAATGAGAGTGCCGCAAACACAAAAATTACTCGGAGTGGAGCACGGGAGTATATGTTACGTAGTTCATGGTACTGAAAGTAATACGGCTAGCCCCGTTTTAGGTAATAGATTGTGGATTGCACGTCATTTTTACTGATAAAGCTGCTTTGAGCGCTGATAAGGCTGGATGCGGCGCCGACACCGGCTCTCTCTTTTTCTTTCTGTGTACTTCGTCGCGATGAGATTGTACTTGTTATGTGTATATTTCTTGTATGAGTACGAAAGTACTTACTATGTATTATGTATGTACATATATGTACATACTAATAAGAACTGTGGTTGAATTTGATCATTATCATGATATGCCCTTGAGCATGCATGTACCTGATGACGCCATGCCTTCAAGATATGACCCGACAAAAGTATATCAGCCCGGATAATGTAGCACAAGACCACCATACACTCGTCCTTGCCAATGAGTCAGTAGCCAGGCAGATGCTCTTTGACCTCTTGTACTCCCTCTGATAGTACATACTACCGAGCAACCTGCGTCCTGTCTACTGTCGTTATCTCGGAGTCAACTCCCAAGGTTACCTAGGTAGTTACCCCGCGATTTCGCGATCTTCGTATCTGCTATCGACACCGTCTGGCTCGAGTAGCCAAAGAGTGGATCAAGAGAGAAAAATTTTTCTTTTTTTGCTCCATCGGATTTTCGGCTGGTGGTGGGCCTGGAAGGTTAACGTGCTTGTTTGGTTGATTTTCATTAGTACGTTGAGCCCATGGGGTACTAAGTACTAGATGCTAATCCTGCTAGCTGGGCAGGATTCTGTTGTGTAGGCATGTAGTATGACTATGTATAGCAGCCGGATCATTTTCTTGCCGTGTCCTGTGTATATATATATATATATATATATTCGCTGTTGTCGTTTTCTATCTGCTGCTGTTGCCTATCTGATAGCGATTTAATACAGCCAGCTTATCAGCGGTGAACTTATCTAGTACGACGTGAGATATATAGACTGTACTCCGTAGGCACTGACTTTTAATTGTCTCCCAGGTACTTACTTACTTACTTTCAGTGCATTTGAAATATTGAAATAATTCTCCTAATCCTAATACTATAGTGGAGGACGAATCCACTCTCTCTGTTCCTGGTTACGTAAAGGAAAACTTTCAATGGACGCCAGCTTTTCTCAGTCTGCTGTGTCTGCTCCCAATTGACCATCCATTCGTTGGCACGCTTTATACTACGTGACTTTGCACCTTGGTGGTGTTTCGCCGAATCGGGAAAGTCTTTCCTGCTTCTGTCTGGCTGTCTGTGAGAAAGGATTGGGATTATTGCCAGCTGGTTAGGACTTAGGTAGGTGTGCCTTATGGCCTATGCGGCCAGGCTCGGAAGAGCCTTCTAGTCCGTTCGTCCTAACAAGTCATGTCATAGGATTATTCGCCCCTCTTCTCTGCTCTTCGAGGTCAAGGTCCAGCAAGGTTGATGTTCCCCGGACGTCGCAATGCTTAGCGCATCCCATCCGGGCCCTCAATCCTCATCCGACGACTGCCACCAGCAGCAGCGAAACTGACAGCTGCTCGTTCCATTGGACCAAATCCATTCTCCAGCTGGATAGTTCACAATAACTCTTCTAAAATTCTGAATATCTTATGACCTTCCGTCGTCAATCCTGGTCGTTTCTTTTTCGTCGTTGCGATTCTGTTACTCATATCGAACTAAAACTAACCCTATTCTATTCCGTTGGCGGAGGTGCTCCGCCGGTACCACAGAAAAATTTATCTCCACAGCGAAAGGAATAAATCATAAGGTTGAGAATAATCCAAAAGGGCGGGAATTCCAGTTAATAGAAAGAGAAGGGACGAAAGCAGGAAGAAGAAAAACACAGAAAAAAGAATATACGACACAACTTACGACAGAGCCTGCGACCCATACGACATAGCCATCCCAACCACGGCCAGAACAGCGAGAGCATCTGCCAGCGCGAACCCAACCCTTCCTTCGATCAATATATTACCAAATCGCTACCTATTACCCTCTCCAGGTCATTTGCTCCACTTGGCTGGCACGGCAGATGTCTGCTTGATCCTACGTACTTAAGTGTGCGCTTATTTGATCCTCGCTCGCCAGATTGCACCATCCGCTTTGTCTGTCGCGATTCTGCGTTCAGTCTGGTATATCATCTTATCCCTACTCAACTCGCTCAACTTGCTCAACTCCTGATCATTGATATTCTCACTGTCTCACTACATCGTCCTCTCACCTCTTACCTTTCAACCTCATACCACCACCCGCACCACATCCATCAACTACACCATTCAACTTGTGAACCGCCCAGTACCGTCCACAGCAGTTGTTCGGTACAGCGTCGTCATCCTGACTGGCAAACTTCCAGCTCAACTCGTGCTCACACCGTCAAGCCATCAGTCTGAGACTTGGTAAAATAAAATAATTCCGTGGCGACATCTCGACACTCCAATTACTATTACATACAGCGTCACGTGCACCGATCCTCCCCAGCTTTTTCTCTCCTCTTTTTTCCTTTTCCGCCCCTCTTCTTCTTTCTAATCCATCATCGTACACACACACGAATGACCCAACAGTTGCACAAAACCATCGCGGTGGTGAACGCCACCGGGCGTCAAGCAGCCTCTCTCATACGAGTGGCCTCTGCCCTAGGGTATGGCGTCCGCGCCCACACCCATACCCTCAAAGGAGTGATTGCGGAGGAACTCGCCGGCCTGCCCAATGTCACCCTTCTCAGAGGCGACCTCATGAACAACCCGACGTTCATGGACGAGATTTTCAGGGGCACCCAACTCGCATTCATCAACACAGTCTCCCAAGCCGGCGATGAAGTCGCAATAGGCCGCGCATTGGCCGACGCCGCAAAACGCACCGGCACAATCCAGCATTTCATCTACAGCAGCATGCCAGATCATTCCGTGCATGGGCCCTGGCCCGGTCCGCCGATGTGGGCGTGCAAATTCACCGTGGAGAATTACGTGCGACAGCTCGGCATTCCGGCGACGTTTGTTTATGCGGGTATCTACAATAATAATTTCACCAGTCTGCCTTATCCGTTGTTCCAGATGGAGTTGCAGCCAGACGGCAGTTTTGAGTGGGCAGCGCCGTTTAATCCTGATGTGCCATTGCCCTGGTTGGATGCGGAGCATGACGTTGGGCCAGCCTTGATTCAGATTTTCAAGGATGGTCCGAAGAAATGGAACGGTCATCGGTAGGCCCCCGATCACTCTTGATTATTGCTATATCTAATTGTATAGGATTGCCCTTACCTTTGAAACTCTCTCCCCGATACAAGTCTGCGCCGCCTTTGCACGCGCCCTGGGCCGACGAGTCAAGTACCGACGCACATCGAAAATCGAAATCAAAGTTAGAATCCCCGACGGATATCGCGAACAACTGGAAGCGCTGGAGGAACTGTTTGGCCAACACGAGGCACCCTATTTCCCGCAACCGGAATTTAACACCCCCGCCGCGGGGTCTCCCAAGGGTCTTGGACCAGCAGGCGGAAAAGGCGCTGGTGCCGGTATGATGCAAGGACCAGGCGGGGTGGTCTCTCAGCGAGTGACGGACGAGGCGCGCAAACTGTGGCAAGGCTGGCGCGACATGGAGGAATATGCGCGTGAGGTCTTTCCCGTCGAGGAAGAAGCGAACGGATTACAATGGATGCTGTAATCTTCTTTATCGCTTCATATTTTCGACTCCTTTCTTTCTACACATTGCGGGCGTCTTCTTCCTTTATGATATGAACTGCATATTGGCTGGGTGTCAGCTACGGCTTGGATGATTTCTTTTCTTTTTTTTTTTCTTTTGTTTCTTGTCTATGAATGATGATCGAGTATCAAAATTTACGGCGTTGGTTTCGTTGGAGCGAGACAAAAAGTTTTCTGTGACGATTTGCAATACTTTGATGTATGGGTGGCAGTATGGATTATGGGACGATATCATTAATAATTACCAATTCAACTCAGTCATGATGAGGTTTAATGTCTGTTTTTGTATTTTGATAGATTGATACATGTAGAGAGATAAGATATCATTCTTGTCCTATCAGCGAATGCATCTCGATAAGACGCCACGTCGCCACCATCTTCTAGTATGTGAATATCGGCGAATCATATGAAATCTCTCGTTGAATGTATCTGTGAATCGAAGTGCTGTATGACTGAACTCCGAACAGTCGGATGCTTAGCGCCTGGCTATATGTTGATGATGTATTACCTGTTTAGGCAGGTGGGTGTGTCGCAGTAAACATGTCAACTGGACATTTGTATACATCAATACATACATATTAATTATCATTCGATTAAGGAAGACACAAAAAGGGAATATAATGATGTGCATAGCTTCTAAGATCATTGGCTAGGCGAGTAATTGGATAATGGCATACATTCTTTCATCCCTGAGATACATTCTTGATAATTTGCCTTCAAGATCTTTCTGTTTCCCCTCCCCCTTCTTATCCCATGCCTAGGTATACGCTTATTTTATTTTCTTCGTCCCTCGAGTATAGATGGTAAGTTCAATCAACCAACTGACCACCCACTCGCTCGTTCATTAGGGTTGATCCCATACGATATAACAACTACACTCGTTTATTCTGCTGGTCAGCGGTGCCGCTCGTTATATCTCCTATCCACCGTTTTCCATACGAAGTCTGTGACTTGCCGAATCGAATCATTTCAATACTCAATATACACACTGTCGGAGCAGGCATCTGGCAGTCAGCACAAGCAATCTCCACTTCAGCACTACCTAGGTAGCACCAAACGACAAAATGATATACTCCATCGTCCTCGTTTGCATGGCCACCGCCGTCTCAGCATCCAACTTCTGGCGTCTACCCTGCAAAAGCCGCACGGCTGCAGCTCGCATAGATCCCATCATGGCCCCCGGCGAGCCCAACAGCCACCTACACACCATCTTCGGCTCAGGAGGTATCCCCCCTCTCCTCCCGAAGAGAGAACTAATAAAGGCCACAAATCTGACTTTGTATAGGCTTCTCCTCAACTGTCACGCAAGCCGACCTCCTGCACTCAGACTGCACCTCCTGCGCCGTCACGCAAGACCGCTCCGCCTACTGGACTCCGCCACTCATGTTCCTGTACCCCAACGGGTCCACGACAATGGTACACCAAGACGGCGGCATGTTAGTCTACTACTTCGTGTACGGCGACGATCCGCAACCGTTTCCGCACGGATTTCGAATGGTTGCTGGAAATCAATACCTACGCAATTTCACGGGACCCGTGCCCGATCCACCGACTTCGGAGTGGTCGGCAGAGGATAAGACGCAGTTCTCACTAGCGCAAAAGGCGTTGGGGTTCAACTGTTTGCATTATGATACTGGCAGTGATGAGGATTCGTTGTATAGGCATACCCTACCGGACAAGCAGTTTCTGGATGAGAATTGTTCCGATGGATTGAGGTTAGAGCTCATGTTCCCTTCGTGCTGGAATGGGAGGGATGTTGATAGTCCCGATCATAAATCGCATATGGCGTATCCGGACCTCGTGAAAGATGGACAGTGTCCGGAAGGGTTTGGGACGAGATTGATTAGTCTGTTCTATGAGACAAAGTATGATACGCAAGACTTTAGAGGTGTGGATGGTCAATTCGTGCTTGCAACTGGCGACCCGACGGGGTGCGGATATCATGGCGATTTTATACAGGGATGGCAACCCGATTTTCTGAGTCAGGCGATGAATGAATGCTCTAACCCTTCGGGCGAGGTGGCGGATTGCTCGTTGTTTACGTTGCAGAGTGATCAGGAAGCGTCTGCGTGTCAGGCCCCGTTGCCGGAGGAACTGTGGCATGAGAATCCGTTCTTCAATGGGCGTGGATTGTTGGGTGATGTGCCTATCCAACAGGGTCCGGAACAGGCTGCGCCTTATGGAGTTGAGGCGTCGGGGTTGACGGATCATTTACCTGCGCTGCCTAGTATTGGTGTTGTTGGCACGGTTGAGGATGGTGTTGCGCGTGTTGTTGATAATCTCGTACCAACGCCGTCCTCAACTCATGTTGAATCAGAGGCGAAAAGATGTGACATGGACATGAACACTGTATACGAAACAGTCACCGTGCAGGTCCCTGCTACCACGCATTCACCTGCCTCTGCTCCTCCCACCGCATTGCGCAAGCGCAGCCATGGCCATCGTGATCATAACAATCGGAGACAATCCCGATAAATTAAACCAAAAAAGACCATATCCTGAAGAGGAAAGTGGGATGTCCAAGCCTTTGCTTGTCAAAAATTAACTTCTGACGCCATTCCTTATACGTTCCCCGCTCGTTGTTCAATCTTTTAGGCTAATAGCTCTACCAAGCTATCCCACGTATCAGGTTTCGATTAGGCGACGCTAAATGGAGCTTAAGCCGCTTTTGATTGTTAATCAAGAATCAGGATTTAGGAATTAACACGTTTTAAGTCCATTGATCGATGTGATTCATCATTCTTCCAAGCTTGCTTGACTAACTAGTGCGGGGAAGGGTTTTTGACCTTCCTATCAGAGACGCATCCCGGAGTATATAAACAGGGATTTCCCTCAATCCAAGTCAATTGAATTCAATCAACAATTACACAACTACGACTCTTCACAGAAAATAACAGCGACAGAATTGACAATGGTAGAAGTTCCCAAAGATCTCCCCAAGATGGAGTACCGCCATCTCGGTAACAGCGGTTTACTCGTTTCGGTCAT
This sequence comes from Talaromyces verruculosus, assembly GCA_038993655.1. Lineage (NCBI taxonomy): Eukaryota > Fungi > Ascomycota > Eurotiomycetes > Eurotiales > Trichocomaceae > Talaromyces > Talaromyces verruculosus. The sequence goes on along the minus strand of JBBVQN010000013.1, from coordinate 533,530 downwards.
TTCTCTGGGAGGATGGCTTACCTACGGCGGACACGTTGAAGATGGTATTTTTATTTCGAGCCAATTTGATTTTGAGGATCAAAAACTGATAGATACAGAAAAAACATTCGCCTGTATGAAAGCCGCCTACGACGCTGGAATCAACTTCTTCGATACCGCCGAGGGATACGCCGGTGGCCAGTCGGAGATTGTCATGGGTAAAGCGATTAAGCATTTTGGATGGAAGCAGAGGGATTTGGTTATTTCTACCAAGGTGCACTCTTTCCCCTTCTCTCCTCATATCGAAAATGCTAACTGGGCTGGGGACAGATCTACTTCGGCCAAGACAACGCCAAAGACCCCGAAAACCCACTCAACAACCGCGGTCTTTCACGCAAACACATCACCGAAGGCCTAAACCAATCCCTCGCTCGCCTTGACTTACCTTATGTCGACATCGTCTACGCCCACCGCCCCGACAGAACGACGCCCATGCACGAAATCGTGCGCGGATTCAATCATTTGATTGACCAGGGCAAGACTTTCTATTGGGGCACCTCCGAATGGAGCGCAAGCGAGATCAGCGAGGCGTGGCGCATAGCTGATAAATTGGGTCTTGTTGGACCTGTTGTTGAGCAGCCGCAGTACAATTTGTTGTCGCGCGAGAGGGTGGAGAAGGAGTATAGATGGTTGTATGCCGAGCATGGGTTGGGATTGACTGTATTCTCGCCGCTGAAGCAGGGTATCCTGACCGGTAAATACAACGATGTCGAGGCTCCACCTCCAGGATCGCGAGTCAAGGAAGGAGATGGCAAGATGGCGTACGTGACTCAAATGGCGAAGACGTGGGGCGATGAGACCTGGAAGAAGAGTCTGGCTGTTGTCGCGAGGCTCAAACCTATTGCCGAAGAGTTGAATGTTACGTTGGCGCAGTTGGCGCTTGCGTGGGCACTTACGAATCCGAATGTGTCGTCGCTGATTACGGGCGCGTCGAGACCGGAGCAGGTCTTTGAGAATGTTAGGGCTGTCGAGGTGGTGCATAAGTTGACTCCGGAGATTTTGGAGAGGATTGAAAAGGCTGCTGAGACTGCGCCGGATGCAGAGCCATTACGTTACTAGGCGAAGAAAAGAGTAGAGAATGACAGTAAATAAATGGATTCGCTCTAATGACAGGGTATTTTACTAATTACACAACATGAGTACCACAGTAGTCTGGTAGTTTAACCAGCAATAAACTTCTTCGCCGACCCGGTAAAGTAATCCTTGCCCTTGACAAACGACACCATGAATCCCGGAGGCGTGAAACTTCCTATTTGACCGGTACCAGTCGACTTGCCCATGGGCATAACAACCATGCGAGATGGATCATCCTTGTACGCAGCCCGTTTGCCCTTTCCGGTGATATCAGCCTTGAGGTTGGACATCAAGACGGAGACTTGTCCGGAGACACGGGACAAGAGTCGCGCAGAGTATTGCGTGATATCACCGACTGCATAGACGGAAGGGTCTGCTTTTGACACAAAGTGGTTGTCGACTTCGACCCAGCCGTTGTTGTTGAGTAAGGAGGCAGGGATGAATTCGTTGTTGGGCAGGACACCGGTCGTAGAGACGTAAACGTCGGCGGTCAATGTTTGACCGTCCGCGGTGACCACGTTCCATTTTCCGGCGGCGTCCTTGGAGGCAGACGTCACAGTCTTGTTGCTCAGGATCTTGACGCCCTTTTGCTTTAGAATCTTAGCTGCCTTCTGGCGTGTAGGTTCTCGCAGACCGAATAGGACGTTGTCCGAGTTTGTGAGGAGAGTCACCTCAACGCCCGGATAAGCTTCGGCGACTTCACCTGCGAATTCAACGCCGACTGCACCAGCGCCGCCGATGATGACACTCTTTGCGGCTTTGATAGCCTCCTGCGCAGCTTTGAGTTCGGCCTCAATCTTTCCGCTGCCGGATTGCTTGAATGGGACTTGTAAGCTGTTTGTCCCCGTGGTGGCGTTGGATGTACTTCCAGACGCGATAACTACATAATCATATGCGAGGGTCTTGCTTGAGCCGCTGTTCACGTCTTGGACAACGACATTCTTGCCCTGGAGGTCGATAGAAGTAGCCTTTCCAAGGACAAACTCAAAGTTCTTCTTCGCATTGGCATATTTGCCAAAAACTGGGGCGATGGGGTAGATGTATTTCTCCCGGGGGATGTCGTTGGGTTTAGTGCTAAGGCGCGGCGATGCGATGTTGAAGTAAAGGTCCTCTTCCCCCTGTCAGCACATTATACTGCATATGCTAGTTATCAAATAGGTTGATACAACATACCAGAAGGGTTGACCAACATAACCTTGGCACTGGGAACCTCCTTCAACAATCCATGAGCAACACCGATACCCGCGAACGAACCACCGATGATAACAACCGTCTTGGTCGGTGCTTGAGCCATTTCTGCGGCTTCAATGTTCAGACGACGCAGTCTCCAGGACCAAAGCACGAAGAGGGGAAGAGCAACGAGGGAGGCGGAGATGTAGATTTGTTGGGTTGTTAAATCTGACATCTTGCCTTTTTTTTTTGTGTCACGTCGCAGCTATTTATATGTTCAAAAATTCTTTGTTATGCTGATCAGTCCAAACCCGAATGACAACCTCAGAAGAGTATCGAATTAGGGCAAAGTATAAAGTTTGGTCTGGTGGTCCCCAGGGGCTTTGATTATGGAGCAACGCAAGGGCTGAACGAGGCCAAATCGCGACAAGAGTTGTAATGTCTGACAAACGCAGAAATAAGCTTTGGCTAAGTACGTACGTAGCAAGCTGGCTGATTTTTAATACACGAGGTTCGATTTCTAAGTCGTCGTCTGGCTTTGAGCTTTTCGAGGTTGAGAGATGGACTGCCCTTGTTGACGCCACGGACTGTTCTGATTGGATGGTATGATACAGTTCCATGAAATGCAATAACGTCGTACACTACCCTAGACCCACTACAACTCACTGACCAATGGCAATCCACGTTTCGGATCGGTTTTGCCTCAATCCGAGACGGAAAGGCGGACTCCGCGTCGGCAGTCCCTGTATCCGGCCCGTATTGAGACAGAAAGACCAGCCATCAATACGACCCCGTACAGATGGTACCTGGTTAAATTACGGCTTATTAATCGGACGAGGAAGCTGACCAATTCTTTTCTTCTTTGTATGTGCTCTGGTGTCCTCAATTTCTAATTGACAGTTCATCATTCTCTCAAGCTAGTTAGTCAGATGTTGCATGAGCTTATTTTAGGTTCTCGTTCTGTGATTGGCCTCAATCAGCCCCTTTCGGACTCCCTACCGTATTCCTACTACCCCTAACCCCCCGCATAATCTGGACTACGCCTCTGTATGCTCAATATCCTTCTTCCCTTCCTTTTCCTCTGGACTCATTTCCACCTCAAATCGTCCATGAGTCTTGTATGATTTGAACTTCCAAGCAGGCAGTTTTGCGGCAAACAATTCATCGACTTCTTCGAGACTCCTTCCTTTGAGTTCAGGCATACAGAACCAGACCCAGATAGCACCGATGAACGCAAATCCGGCCCAGATATAGCCCAGTTTAGGACCGAGGTTTGCGCCAGGTGTGGACAGGAGATAGGGCGTGGTATAAACGACGACGAAGGAGACAATGACGTTGAGCGCAGTCTGATTGATCAGCAGTTATTCAAAGAAAATTAAGGAGAGGTGCTCACCGATATAGCCATGGTCTTCTCTCGCAGAGACGCTGTACCAACTTCAGCGGCGGTGATATACGCGGACGGTCCCAAAGTGGCATGCAACACGGCCGCATAAATGATGAACGATGCCACCATACCGTGCGTGTCAGAAGACGTGCGGTTCGTCTTTGAGCCTAGACCACCGATGAGACACAGAAAGACCGTTTGGACCCAACAGCCGTGGAACGTGACGTCTCGTCTGCCGAAGGTGTCGAAAAGAACCATGCCGATGGCTGCTGTTACGACAGAGACACCATTATTGACGGCCTACGTCCATGCCAGCACCATCTTGATCATATGCGGAGAGAGGTAGACATACCGCGTAAGTAAAAGCCATAGACCCGAGTCCAACCTGCTTATAGAACGTCGTTCCATAAGAACTACTAAACGTAACTCCGGTGAGTTGCTGAAGTGCCATGATGGTAAGCGCAATACCGGTACGACGTCTGTTCACGGAATTGAACAATGCAGACCAAGGCTGCTTTTCGTGCGTGGTTTCTGAATTTTCGAGCACGCTGATCTCGAGTTCACAGAGACCTTCGTCGACTAGTCTTTGAGGTCGGATTCGATGCAGTGTCGACAGGGCTTCTTCGCGGCAGTTGTTGTTGATGAGCCAGCGTGGGGAGTCTGGGATGTCAGTTACATCCTTCGCCTCTTTGATTCGGGGCTAATTTACTTGGTGTGAACGGAAGTCCAAGCAAGATGATGACCGCTGGAACACCTTGCATGCCGGTAGCAATCATCCAACCCTCGTTACCGGTGTACCCTGACAAATACTCATTCGCTATACCAGCAATGAGAGAGCCGAACGTGAGGAACAACTGATGGATCCGACGCAGAAACCTCGAAGAGGAGCAGGGCATATTTCTGATTCATACGTTGGAACGACCTGCGAGATCATCAGTGTTCTGCGTGGGTGTTTTGAAGAGGCATTCTTACATTTTCGACTAATCCCACAGCGATATAGATGAACATACGCCCAACAATGAACTGTGCTGGTGTATGACTCGTCACTTGAACTGGAAGACCGTCAGAACATGAAAGCCGAAAATCGTTCCAGAGGATACTCACTAACGGCACCAATGATCTGGCAAAAGCAGGTATAAAACATGGACGTACGATGTCCAAATCGCTCAATAACAGGGCCAACAATCATTGACCCCAAGAACTTGCCAAGTAAAGGGAGACTATTCATGAGTGACACGGTTCTGGTGGGAAGAGCCCAGGTAGCTTCCTTTGCATTGTAGTTGCCGAATTGTTTGAGGAATGGGCTGAATGTTTGGACGCCACTAAAGGATGCAGAGTCACTGTTCAATCACTAGGTTAGTCGACATCTTACGATGTTTAGGGTTGAATATCGACATGCTATCCTACAATCGATGTTAGCTTTCTATACATAGCCTCCGGACATGTAACCTACCAAAGAAAATACTCCCCATAGAGTACAATAGACATATTAGAATGAGTTGCAACGTGCTTTGAGACCATGCCTCCCGGCTGGCATACAGCTTGCCGCCTCCTGCCATGATGTGATATTCAATTGATCCAATGGTTTACTCAAAATTGAAGGGAAGCTAAACCTGGAACAAATATCATTTATACACCTCCAATGGCTCTACCCAGAAAAAAAGCGAAGAAAAAGTAGAAATCTGGGGCGTCCAGTTAATGCGGAGTATACCCCGGCCGGCGAGTTTTCCGAGAAGACGGCCGAATACTTAACCATAACTAAGCCCTAACGAAGCCAATTTGCTGTATTAGCGTCAAAACCTCTTGATTTTAGCATTTTAGAGGCCATTAGCGAGATCCTGAACCGAGAAATATACCAGAAAACGGACTTTCAAATAGCCGAATGGTTGTGTCATGACTCGTGAGCGAGATTTTTTGAAAGCGTGAGTCGGATTCTCCTCAGTTTTGGCCGATTCGTCTAGGGGGAGAGTATAAGTGACTACTTCAATCAACTAGCACTAGAGGCAGAAGATATATCATCGTATCTGTCCGAATGGCTGGTGATAGCTATGATATTGCCATTTATGGCTCGACTTCCGGGGCAGTGGCAGCTGCCATCCAGGCGTGCAGACTGGACCGAAAGACTGTTCTCATTTCACCCCATGAACATATAGGTAATTCCGTCATTCTTATTGAGTTTCTGACAACTAACATCTGATAGGCGGCATCCAAGTAGAAGGCCTAGGCTCAACAGATATCGACAACCAAGCCGAACTCAAGAACAGTCCCTCAATAGGCGGACTTGGACTTGAGCTACACAAAAGACTTAGCGAATTCTACGGCAGGCTGGATGAATTGGAAGATGTCCTGGCAAAAGGATTGAAAAGACCTGAAGTATGGAAATTCGAGTCTTGTGTTGCGGAGAAAGTGATCAAGGATTGGTTAGATGAATATCCTGCTTTGACGATTATCAAGTCTTCGCTGGTTGAGGATGAGGATGCAGTGCAGAAAGAGGGTAATGTTGTTACCAGCTGCAAATTGGCAAACGGCCAAGTCATTTACGCAAAGGTACCACGGCCACTCGTGCTTTCGTTGGTCCCTTCATGCTGATTACGAACAGTACTTCATCGAAGCGTCTTATGAAGGCGACTTCCTCCCCCCAGCCTGCATCTCGACAATCATAGGCCGCGAGTCGTCGAGTACATACAACGAATCCCTCGCCGGCGTCCGAGCAGACACAAAATACACCCAATTCGACGTCCCCGTAGACCCGTACATTATCCCCGGCGACCCCTCCAGCGGTCTCATATTCGGCATCTCACCCGAACCATTCGGCGAACCGGGTAGCGGGGACGAACATCTAGCCGGATACTCATACCGACTACCACTAACAGATATAGAAAGTAACAAGTTACCTCTATACAAGCCCCTGGGTTACGATCCCGCTCATTATGAGCTTCATAGGCGGTATCTGAGGGCTGGCGGGAAGTTGTATACCCCTCGACTCGGGGGCATACCGAAGAACAAGACTGATCTTATTGGGTCGGAGGCAGTGTTGGCTACTGATTTGTTGGGGATGAATGATGACTGGCCGAAAGCGAGTAGTCAGGAAAGACAGAGGATTCTTGAGGAGACGTCTACGTTTACGAAGGGGTTGATTTGGTTTTTTGCGAATGATGAGTCGGTTCCGGTTAGTCCGCCCCCTTTTTACTCGTTGAGTGGTTGAAGGGAGCTAATGGAAGTATCAGGCTGATATGCGAAGTGAATGGTCCCGATTCGGATACTGTCTCGACGAATTCCCAGACAATAACCACTTCCCACGTCAACTATACATTCGAGATGCCCGCAGAATGGTTTCTAACTATGTAATCACACAACATACAGCCACGGACCGTGACCATGGAGGCGACGAAGAAGACCCGTACCCAGTCGCCATCGCATACTGGCCAACAGATACCCATTGCGCACGCAGAATAGTCCGGAACGGTCTCGCCCACAACGAAGGGTTCGTCTTCAAGGAGAAACACCATTGGCGACCTTTTGGAATCTCGTATCGTGCGCTCGTTCCGAAGAGGAATGAAGCTGTGAATGTTTTGACAGCGACATGTCCTAGTTCTTCGCATGTGGGATACGGTATGTCGCCCGTTCTACAAAGATTCAAGACACTGATAGTGATAGGTGCCGTGCGTATTGAGCATCAATTCTACGAACTTGGACAAGCCTGTGCAGACGCGTGCGATATTGCATTGGCAGGAGGAAATCTAGCTGTACAGGATGTTCCGTACGATGTTCTACGAGAGCAGCTACTCAAACAAGGCGCTGTTTTGGATGTTGGTCTGGTAGGAAAGCCGGATTTTAGTGTCCTTGGTTTTTGATACAACAATTGCAAGAGACTGTCATCGCATGTTCCTGGAATCAAGCTCTGATAATGACTCTAAGCCGTTTCATAAATTGTGGTGGTCTATGGTAGTGTCTAATTAGATGAATTAATTATAAGTGGACGAGCAGAATTCTCGATCCGTAAACAAGTATACTATCTACCTACTACGTAGGTAGCCAACGTCTTTGTCAATGTCTTCTCTCAAGGACAATTTACTCTGTAACCTCGGTCGTAGTCTCTCTTCCTTCGCCCTTGCTCTCCACGAAATGCTGGATCCTCGTCTTGGGCAACCACGCATCTTCCGGAGTAAACCACCACGAGATGATGGCGAAGATTGTAACACCACCCATGATGACAGGTGCATCTGCAATCGTTAGCACTAAACTCTTATAAAAATTTGGGGAAAGGGAAAGGGCTTACAATTCAAGGTTTGTCCCGTCACCGGAAACTCATACGGCGAATACAAAACCGCCACAACCCAACCATTCCAAAAGATGGAAATGATTTGGAATGGCTTACTCCATCTCCCCAGACTCCATTTCGGCTTCGGAAACGAGTTGGGAGTCAAAAACACTCGGCCAAGACAAATCAGTCCATAAGCAGCAGCAGAAGGGACACCGGCAGCTGAAATGAGGGATGTGAATGCGACGGCAGACGGCAAGATGGTGCAAGACACCAATGCGGCGACACCCCAGACGACAATCACGGCGTTGCGGGGTTGTCCTTCGGCGGAGACTTGGGAGACCCAGCCGGAGAAGGGGAGGACACCATCACGGGCGACGGCGAAGACGAGACGGGAGGCGGCGACGATGGCGATTGCGGTGTTCTGAAATTATAAGCAGCGGGAAGACAAGGAGAGATGTAGGAAGTACTTACAAACCACAAGGCGACGATGCAGACTATGTTCATGAAAATATGACCCCCTTGTCCGAGGACAACGGCGTAGAGTGAGACAAATGGTTGAGGCGCACCAAACGAGAAGAGGGTATCAGGATCAGGCTAGAAAATTCGTTTAGCGGCAAATCCAACTGACAGCGAAAGGAGAAGGACATACCGAGCAGAAAAGGAACAAAATAATGACAATCAATCCGCCCAACCCACTCACAACGGTACTCCAAAAAATACCCCGAGCAGCAACCACAGAGGCATTCTTAGTCTCTTCAGCGACATGACCAGAAGCGTCGAATCCAATCAGAATACCGGCAGTAGCAAGATAGGACAAACACCAGTTCCAGCCTGCGGGGGCACCGGTGCCGTTGTACGTCGTCATGAAAGCGTCGTGGGTTGTACGGAAACCCCAGGTATTGACGACGCCGATGGGGAGCCAGATCATGTTGAGCAGGAAGTCGAGGAGGACCATGGCGGAGGAGCAGTAGAAGACCCATCGGAAGTATCTCGCTATTCTTCATTAGTTTGAGGTCGCCATTTCATCTTTTAGCAAGACATACGAGGCAGAAAGTTGATGACTGCAGCCAATGCGAGCAAAACCTCGGTGCAAGCCCATTGCACAGCACGAAATTTCACATCGCTGGGATCGGTGGGAAAGTCCAGATTGAACACAGTGATTTCCTATCTGGTCAGCTTCATCCTAACAAAGTCGGTAGAGGATACCTACAGAAAGCATATAGTTTGTCGCAGCTTGCGTGTTACTGGCGCAAAACGTCGTCCAGGCTGTGGTACTCCACCACGCAACCACAAATCCCAGCAGACGGCCATACTTGGGACCACCGGATTCAGCGGCCCAGAGATAGATGGAGCCTGCAGAGGGAGAAGCCGAGCATACTTCGGCAATGACGGCGGCTGTTATGAAGCTGAAGACGAGGGTGACCAGATAACTCGTCCTACCACGCATTAGCAATGGACTGAAAAGCAGGGGCAATGAGCTTACCAGTAGGCAAGGTTACCACCACTGGCAATTCCAGTGCTAAAGGTGACACGAACACCGCCGACAAAGTATAGAGCCGCTGATTGAGTGTTAGCTGTTGTACTATGTGATACAGTGCATGGCATGATGCGACACATACCGAAAGTAGTGGAGAAGTTTTCTAGAAAAGTATATGATCGATGCAGGACCTATCCCAACACTATTAATGTCTTATTCATTCTCAATTTTCAATTGTGGCGGCATACCTGCTTGTAGCCCATCGTTTCCTATACAGATCATGCCATCGGTTAGTCTCGGAAAGAAGACCGAGCTCGTTTGAGCTTCATTTCACGGATTTTCTTGGTGAGTTTCCTCTTACCAATAACGCGGCATCTTCATCAACGGCAGACGGATCTCTCGAGTTCTCCTCTACCGTAGCAGGGACAGGAACATCGTCCTGTTGAGTGAGTTGCGACATTGCTTTAGATTGATTACTGCGGGGTGATGATCCCGAGTCCGAAAATGCTCAGAAGAAGACAGACAGACAGACAGGACTGAACAAAAGTAAAGATAAAGCAAGAGAGAAACAAGCAAATATATCACCAAAACATCAATTAAAACTTTTCATCTCATGGCAGAGCTCTCTTCCTAAAAAGTCCGATCGTTCATTGGAAGCTGTTTAGAGTATTGTCCGAGCACCAGGAAAATTTTTGTTCTGGACGAGCTTAGCGCTGTTGGATGGTTGGTTCTGTTCACTTCAGTGGTTCAGAGCTCCTCGTATTTTGCTTTAATTTGCTGATAAATGGCCCCTCTTTTGCGGCTAAGGGAGATGCTTATTTCTGAGTTTTTGTTCCTGTTTTGCTTACATTGTACTGTATCATATCATGCTAGGCTGGTGGCTGCTGAGTGAGCCGGTGTATCCTTTGGGAAAATGGTGCATCTTTTTTCGTTTTAGCTTCTCTTACTGACTTGATCATATGTAGATACACTGCGGTTAATTTCACATTGTCTGGCTAATGTCATATACAAAGTCAGCCCTAACCCATGAACCAACCCTACGACGATCATACACAGGATTATGATGAGTTCCAATCCACCATCGCATCGTCACCAACAACCTCCCGAATCATCTTCCCACTCAACTTCCACAGATTCTCCCCCAACACCGGATCAGATGCCTGCTTCGACCGCTGTCCCAATTGGCCTGGATCCGTGAAATAACGTCCATTCCAACCCTTTTCTTCGATCTCGGGGCTGACAGAGGCATACAAAGCGCTGTAGGCGCCTTGCTCGGGATCGCGACTGATTGCGATCATCGTCTTTGTGAGGAGTTTACCGAGGAAGCCGGGGTAGGCTTCTTTCCATTGTTGCTGCATTGTCGTGTTGACCTGCCTGTTGTCAGTTTTGGGAACTACATGGTGGCCGAGAAGGGAAACGAACTGCGCCAGGATGCACGCTCAAAGCATAAACATTATCATGATTGGGCTTGATGACCTTCTGCACAAGCCCAAAGTCAACACCCAGGATAATCGCCAATTTCGTGCGGGCATATAACTCCGCGCTTCCGACGTTGGGATTGTTGATCTCTGCTTTTGATTCGAATTTAATGTTGGATGGGGACATGCGATGTAGTTCTGAGGACTCCCACACGATCCGGGGTGCAGGCGTATTGGGCAATTTCGACGTCTTGCGTATGAGCGGATACAAGAGGTTGACAGCATAAAACTGGCCGAGCCAATTGATCTGGAAATGGGAGTCGATCTTGTCGTTCGTTTCACGGTATTGGTTTGCGTTTATCCCAGCCGATAGTATCAACTGCGCCTGTCAACACCACCCTCCTCATGTTATACGTAGACTACGTACCAGATCAAGCCTCTCCTCCCTCTCCCTCATCTTCGTAAACACTTCCTTGACCTGCTTCAAACTCCCCATGTCGCATCCAACCCACTCAATATTTGCGTCGGATTCACTCTCCTTCTTGATGGCCTCGATTGCGGCGTCGCCTTGTTCTTGTTTGCGATTGACCATTATCACGCGAGCGCCGGCTAGGGCAAAGGCACGTGCGATTTCGTACCTGTAAGAGCCGCAAGGATTAATGGCGTTGACTATAGTAGTGAAGGAACTAGGAGAGGGAGTTACCCTATACCCAACGCGCCGCCGAGGACGACTGCGACGCGGCCATTGAGGTTGTCCGGCGTCACCTTTTTGGGGCCGATGATTGAGTGTAAAGCAGACTGCATTTTTGTTATTTTCTGTACAAACCTGAATATACACTGGAATGCTGAGTAAAGAATGGTCGCTGAATGGAAGATGTGGTGCATTCTTATATCATTCGAGGGTTCATCGGGTTACGTCAGGGCGACTCATCGCTCATCAATCGTGCAGTAAGCTTGACAACCATGGAATTAATTCTCTTGCAATAACATAATTTGATTTTTATTTTTATCGGCTTCTGGATGTTTTCATGATATCTACGTCAAGGTCTCGATGTTCTTTTCGATTTTCGTGGCTCGATCTCTACGACAGCGTGGATTAGGGCTAGAGATCTCGACGGATAAACATCCCGGCATATGTCCCTCCCATGTCTCGCCATAGACCTAGGTAATGGGACTGACCGCTTTGAGCTACAAGGATACTTGCTTAAATTGGATAGACTCGAACATAAAACCTCCTGGGCAAAGTAAAATAAATGGTTTACGCTACGTGTTCACATCAATATGCAATGTCCAGATCGCTGACTCTCCAACTCAACTTTTCTCAAGTTGACCACCGGAAATTCAGAAATATGCAGCTTTGCGCTCGCAAACGGAACCAACTTGACAGCAAAAGGCTTCCCAGTAGGTGATGGATCGGCTGGCGGCATTCCTGCGCAGTCACCCTCTAATTTCCAGTTCGAGATCTTCGTTCCAGCCACAGTAATAGACACCGGTGGTGCACCAGATTCAAAAATAGGGTTAGGGAGATCTTTCACTTCCGACCGGTGAAAGTGCATCTGAGATGGATCAATGGCCACTTGCCAGTCAGCTGTTGGTGTGTATTCTACATCACGGACCTTTGAAGGGTAATCGGCAGCTGGCAAGGGTTTCCACTCCGCAAAATGTGTCAGTGGGTTGACTCTGGCCTTGTGTGGGATCTCCATGGCATATAGAAGTGCGCCTCGATATATGGCAACGGCATTGTTGGCTCGCGGCACAACACGAATTTCTGCATTCAGCGTGATTCGAAATGCTGTCTTACCAGGTGAAATGGCAATCTTATAAAGACTATTGGCATCCACTTCTACTGCTTCTTCCTTAACTTCATCAGTCTCAAGCGTGGTGTTCACCGTAGTCCCTTTAGTGGCCCATTCTGGAACTCGAATATAGAAGTTGAAAGGCCGACTAGTCTCAATCTTGTAGGTAATACTCTCGTCGAACGGGTAATGGGTTTCGCTGACGACGTGGATGGGCTTTTCTCCTTTGACAGGAATACTAACCTCTGCTGGAACGAGGAACTGATGGGAAATTGACCTCAAATCTGCACTCGCAACAAAAGCGTTCATTGCAAATTTGGGCATAGCCTGAGAATGATTGACCAAACAGCATGGCTATTACCGTTAGTTGTGAACATTATTCATCAGCAGGCAACTCACATAATTCGGTTCCAGTCCATATACCAAAGCGCGTCCTCCACAGTTGTAGAAAGGCCAGTTCTCAAGAGTTCTGGCCCAGGGCTCATTGCTTTGTGTTAGATAATTGTGAGCCCACCAGTCCGGCGTCATACCAGCCGGCAACCCATTGAACGTGGCAAGTTCGGCTCTGTCGGCGTAACTATTGTCGCCAAACAGACGATACATATAAGAAAGCGAGAAAATGAGTTCTACCGTTCCACAAAGCTCTGCGCCTCGTTTGGGATGAACGCCGGCCAAGAATTCATCACCTGCAAGTGCTCCAAATGTTGTGCCGTGATACTTGAACGACATATCCACTGATTGGCGGGTCTTTGCGATCAACTCAGGATCGTGGGTCATTCGATAGAGTTGCGGCATATACCGCAAAGCTGTGCCTGTCAGTCATAGATCTATACGCGAACATAAACAAGCACTCACCCTCTGAAACATTCACCACGTGTTTAATGAGAGTGGACCCAGGTTCTGCTGGCTTCTTTGGAAATTGCTCTTCGGTAAAGAACTTGGACCAGTCTCGGTCACCAGCACGGGTAGCCTCCCATGCAAGGTCCATCGTCTCCCAAATCATTTCCTTATCCCGTCTATTGCTCACCTGCTCATACAACCATTGCAATGACGTAGATAGCTCGTGCGCGCGCGTTATACAAAACTCATCAAACTCATCAGGAGGATGAGGAATAAGTCCTTGATAGTTGTCCTTCAACATTGAATTAACCAGCCTTGTAAACCGAAGCAGCGAATCCACAATGCGATCGTACTGAGACGGATCGGCAAGAGCATGATTCACCATACCCATCATAACAAGACATCGTGCCCATAATCCCCGACGATATTTTGTGTGTTCCGGTCCAATCCATCCATCAGCATGCTGGTTCTTGAGAGTACGGTCGAGGAATTCGTTGGCCTGCTTCTTCAGCTCATCGTCGTCGAGGATATAGGCAAGCGGCACGATGTAATTATACCAGTAGGGAGCGGATTCGCGCAAAGGGCTGTATTCGGTGTCACCGCCGAGCCAAGTGGTGTCTTTCACAAAGCGATGGAACTTGTAGAGATTGCCGCCCAGTCCAGCTGCGCACAGTTTCAATTGATCGCGGATCCACCCCCGGGGCTGTACAGAGCCGAGCGGGAGGAGCTCGAATGCGAAGGGAGCGAGGATTCGGGACCTCATTCTGAGCTGACCTGTTATATAGAGTGGTAGGAATAGTTCTTACTGGTGAGTGTCATATGAAGAACAGATCAGAGGCTGGGAGAATGGAGGAAGAGGAGAAGGCGCGACCTAAAACTCGTGACCCAAAACGTGGGAAGGCGCTAAGGCACCCGATGGAACTCGTGACCCCAAACGTGGGAAGGCGCTAAGGCACCGATGAAGTCATGGCTGCCTTGGCAACCTGGGGTAATCGGCTAACCTCATTAGGCCAAGTGTGTAATTTATTTAGAACAGGGTTAGGGTTGGTATAATACGGTTATCTGATCATATGCTAACCCTAAATAAGTATCGCCATAAGTGAACCTCCCTTCGCCATCAAGAACTATCGAAAGGTTTAAATAGCCAGCGTACAGTCCACCACGACCTGCATCAGGGGAGTGAAATCAGCAGCGCTCGGAAATTTTGGGCATCACATCAACATCTTGCTCCCGCTCTCTGCCGTTCAAGCGGTTACCTCCATTTGCTCAGTCATTCCATTCTTGTCTTCCAATCCCTCGTGTTTAATTCGTTCCGCTAGAATACTGGTCTCTGTGACCCGATTCTGGCTTTTGGTGGAGTTGCCAATGAACCAGGGACTCTCGGTGAAGAGTTTCTTCATCTCCTCTAGGGGCAGCTGTTTTGTCTCCGGGAGCATGGCCCAAAAGAAGATGGCATTAGCGAAGTTGCAGACCTGAAAAGAGGAAGTCAGCTATGAGCGAATATTTCCCAGAGTATCTTTTGAAATAATTCGAGGCAGGGCAATTCGCTGGTTACTTACTACGAACAGGATGTAGAACCGCCACCCGGAGTTCGCCATTCCTATGGGCGTCACTTGACCGATCATCGTGCTAAAGGATAGAGTTGATGGTTATCTTTTTGTGATCTTCTCATAAAATAATGAATGCCGGACTATAAGACTTACTTGAAGGCGAACGACACCATGCAGCCTATGGCTACACCTTTGGCTCGGGTTGCCATATCAAAAATCTCTGCGGGAATCATCCAAGCTAAGTGAGCATTAGCATCCATTTCTGTAACTTTGTCCCAAGATGACTAGAATGAGAAGGTAGAGCCAGCCATACACAATGGTCCCATACTGCAGGAAAAGCAGAAATTATAAATCCATGTCATGATAATGAAACCCCAATGGGCGCCCGCGTTGTTTGTCTCAGGAGGGAACTGGGCGAGAAGTATTGTGCTGATCACGTATGTGAGACACATGGCAAGATTGCCACCCACCACAATCTTTCGACGGCCCATTTTGTCAACGACTATCATTAGGAGGAATTCGCCAAGTAGGCCAATAATTGAGTTGATGGCTTGATAGCGTAGGGTGTCCGTTCCATCAATGCCAATTTGTTTCTGATTGAGAGTCATAATTAGCGAGTTTGAAATTTAGAAGATCGGGACTGGAGATAATAAAAGCTCACAAAGATGGTGACCGAGTAATATTGGATAGCGGAGACCCCCGTCATTTGCGTCGCAGCTTGCATAGCAGAAGCCAGCAGGAGACGACGGAAGTTCGACTTATCGGTAATCCACTGATAAAACTTGACCTGACTATGTTCCTTCTCTGCGGCAACCTGCGCTTTAATCTGTTCATACTCGGCGAGGATCCACGGATCAGATGCGTTCCCGTTGGCATGGAGTCGAGCTAGGGTCTGTAGACCTTTCTCCAGCTGACCTTGACTAATAAGCCAACGAGGCGATTCTGGGAAAAGGAAGATTAGACCCGACAAAAGAGCAGCCGGTACGATCTGAATGCCCAGTGGGATGCGCCATTGGCGATTGTCCGCAAAACCGACATAAGTGCCATAGCTAATCCAACTTCCACAGACACCACCGATGCCAAGCATGAACTGTTGCAGTCCGGTCACCAAGCCTCGAATATTGGGGTGAACCAATTCTGCCTGATAGATTGGAACGATCATGGTGAGGACACCAATCCTATGCGTTGTTAGTTACTAACGCTATACACAGGTGACAAACTTCTGGCAAGGGAGCTCACGAGACACCGGCGATGAAACGACCTCCTAAGATGTAGCCATAGTTCCGCGCACCTGCCTGCAAACTACCACCTAGGCAGAAGATTAATCCACCAGCCAAGATGGTTGCTCGACGGCCGAAGTAATCTGAGCATGGGTATGCTAACCCGGCGCCGACAAAAGCGCCGGCTGTGAGCAGTGACGCGACCAGACCTATCTCAGTGGTGGTTGGGCTGAAGTAACTCAAAAATGAACCACTAGATACCACTGATCACGAGCAATCCAGAATCGTCAGTTCCTGCGAATATATGAGACGGAGCGTTGACTGGCTTACCTTCGGCCACAATAGTAAGATCATATCCGTAGAGGAATGATCCAAGTGCAGCAAACGTGCCCACCAGAAATTGATATAGCTTGGGAGGAAAACCCATCTTTCTTTTAATGGATTGAATTGATCGTGAGAAGAAATGAAGGAGTTGAGGACCGTTGTCTACCCACGATATCTGAAGGGACATCCCCAGCATTTTAAACGATTCGGATCGATCTCCATATGGTAATATGGGGAGCTCGGCTCTTTCTTAGGCCAAGCGATAGGGGAGTGGCACGACGTCGGTAGCAAACAACTCCGCATTAGGTTCATTGATCGGGGCAGATTCCTCCAGCAGATGACGCGGGGGGATAATTAGTGGTCAACTCTATTTTGACGACCCATTAAATTCCCCCATTCGGAAATCCCTCCAGAACGCCTGCGGAAAATGCGCCAATCAAATTGAAAAGATTCCGCAAGTCATTTTTGGCGATCTCTCTAAAAGCCCTGAATGACAGAAATGTAACCGGTTATACGAGGAAATAGGATTACATCTTCGGGGTAATATCAAGCGAGATGAGTGAGACATGATCATGAGACGAAATAGAATGGCTCGAGAAAATGGTCTCCCAAACTTGTTGTCCCTCAAACTCTGACCCCCCGTTTCTTCCTCTCCCCAGAATGAAAGAATATTCCCCTGAGCCATACCATCTTCAATGGCTGAGATAATTGCACTGCGCTTTGAGCAACACCATTCGGGACTGGGGGTACAATGCTCTTCGCCTCGAATTTCATGGACCTTCTCTGCCGTCGACGAGTCCATCCACGACTGGCAGCAATCGCAGTATGAAATTTGCGTGCGTCGTGAAACTGGGCTACCGGAATACTTTGTTATCCAAAGCCCCGATTCATCTCTAGTTCCATGGCCGAGCACGCCCTTGCAATCTCGAGAACAAGCCCAGGTGCGAGTTCGAGTGTGTGGTAGCTGGATGGATAGAAAAACTAGGCGGGCACACTCAAACTGGTCTACCTGGTCATCATGGGCCCCGGTTGAATGCAGCCTTCTTAGTTCTCAAGACTGGATTGCAGTGCCTATCTCCAACCCATCCGTTTCATTGAGCCACGAAGATGAGCCATTGAGGCCTTTGCTCTTCCGAAAAGCATTTGAACTGCCGGCCGCATTTGGCCCCGTCCAGCGTGCACGGCTGTACATCACGGCATTTGGTGTCTATCGGGCATACCTCAATGGTTGCAGGATTGGGGATCATGAAATGTCGCCCGGGTGGACAAGCTACCGCCATCGGCTTGCATATCAAGTGTTTGATGTGAATTCTTTAATCTCTACCGAAGGCAGTAACGTGCTGAGTGTTGAGGTCGCCGAGGGCTGGTATGCGGGTCGGCTGGGGTTTGATGGTGGCAAACGGCATATCTATGGAGATCGGCTCGCTGTCATGGCCCAGTTGGAGGTCGATGGGCTAGCAGATGGACGATTTACGATTGCATCAGACATCAGCTGGAAGTGCCACCCGAGTTCCATTGTGAACAGCGAAATTTACAACGGTGAAACGTACGATGCTCGAGCCGAGCGGGACGACTGGAACCAACATGGTCCTTGTTATGTTGACACTGACTGGGGGATAGTCTCAGTTCTGGACTTTCCTCGTGCACGATTATACACCCCGAACGCTCCTCCAGCACGAATCACGGAGATTTTGGCACCCCAGAGAATATTCACCACACCCTCTGGCCGGATTATTCTCGATTTTGGTCAGAATTTGGTTGGAAAACTTCTCGTACGGTCGTTGACACTCCCAGTGAACGCGACCGTGAGCTTCATCCACGCCGAGGTCATCGAAGACGACGGGGAATTGGGAACGCGACCCCTTCGAGGCGCAAAATGCGTTGATACGGTCATCTCATCCGGTCAGCCGTTGGTCGATTGGTCGCCGAAATTCACCTTCCACGGTTTTCGATTCGTGCAGGTCGATGGATGGGACCCTCGGATGGAGAAGTCCTGGAAGAGCAACATTCAGGCACTAGTGATTCACACTGATTTCAAGCGAACGGGACAATTTGATTGTTCAAACATGGCCGTCAATCAGTTGCATCAGAATGCTTGTTGGAGTATGCGTGGGAACTTTTTGTCCCTCCCTACAGATTGCCCCCAACGGGACGAACGTTTAGGCTGGACGGGAGACATTCAGGTTTTCGGTCCCTCTGCAACGTTCCTATATGATGTGATTGGCATGCTTTCGGAATGGATGGAAGATGTGGCCTACGAACAATCAGATAACAATGGTGTCCCTCCACTCGTGGTCCCTAATATCCTGGACCACGTGTGGCCATCCATTCCCCAGGCTATTTGGGGTGATGTGGTGATTATCCTTCCGTGGGTATTATATCTGTCATCTGGCGATCGCGATATCCTATATCGTCAGTACCCAAGTATGACCTCGTGGCTGGATCACGGAGTTCGTCGAGGCAAAGATGGGCTGTGGGATCCGGAGATATGGCAACTGGGCGACTGGCTTGATCCCCAGGCACCGCCTGACGAGCCTGGTGATTGCCGAACAAATGGCACACTAGTGGCAGACGCATATCTTGTATATGTCACATCTCTCATGGCTAGGATTGCCTTGGTTCTTGGGAGGGAGATGGAGAGTACACATTACAGCTCTAAAGCTTGGCGCCTGCGTGCGCTTTTCCAGGACAAGTACATTACTTCATCTGGCCTCATAGTCGGGGATTCCCAGACCGCTTATTCCTTGGCCATCGTCTTTGAACTTTTGTCCACCCAGCTACAGCTTGACACAGCTAGGCGTCAGCTTTCCGCACGTGTACGCATGGCCAAGTTCCGCGTATCAACCGGGTTCGCCGGTACGCCTGTGATTTTAAAGGCGCTCACAGAAACAGATAATCTCTCTCTAGCCTACCGAATGCTCCTCGAAGACCGCTGCCCGTCGTGGTTATACCCTATCACCATGGGCGCCACCACCGTTTGGGAACGATGGGACAGCATGCTACCAAACGGGTCTATCAACCCCGGCCAAATGACCTCTTTCAATCATTACGCCTTGGGTTCCGTGGTCAACTGGCTCCACGAGACTGTGGGTGGTTTGCGGCCCCTGGAAGCTGGTTGGAAGACTGCATTGGTGTCTCCACAACCGGGAGGCTCTTTAACATACGCAGCAGTGTCATACGAGAGCGTCTACGGCCACTGGAGCTGTCAATGGAAACTGCTTCGTGATGGAGATCGGGATGAAGCAGTGACTCTCTGCGTGGATCTGATTGTCCCACCAAACTGCCGAGCTGTAATCAGGGTCCAGACTGACGAGGACGGATTTAGCAAGTTGGAGGAGAGTGTGGGATCTGGAAAGTATCACTGGGAGGTCCCCTTCTTTCCTTGGTCATGGCCACCTCAAGCGACTGCTCCATTTATAACAAACCCGGGCAAGCATATAGATTAGATTAGTACTAGAATATGGATATATTGCGACCATTCCCTTCATTTAGAATCTGAACAATTAGTTCTCGAGAAAATTGCTAACCTCGAACCCATCAGGTTGATTGAATATCCTACCGAAGCAAAATGGCTGTAAGATCTTGTAGTAGGGAGTACAACCCAGTCTACTCGGTGAATTGCAGCTTTGGGGGTTAGGCCTGCTAGAATTCGGTTAAATTGACTTTCTTCTCGGGCATACTAGCTCGTAAACACCCCAGAAACTGGGCTTAACTGTGGAGTAATGGGCGCAATCTCTGCCTCTTCGGTGCAACTCTCACCGAATCTTTCAAGTTACGGGGGTGAGTCTCATTCCAAATGGAACACTGCCCCATTTTCAGGAATCTTCAGGCCTCCTGACGATATTCGAGATGCGGGGAAAGCACCTGGTGTGGCACATATAAAAGGACCGTTGGTATCGTGCCTTGAGCTCACTAGAATACACCAAAAGCAATTATATTAGAAAAACCTGTACTAGAATCTTGGGATCATGATCCTCACTTTTATTTTTTATTTTACTGCCAGCGTAGCGGCATTGACCCTTGACGTTGCCTCATCTGGTGGTAATCAGTCAAGTGCCCTCCTGTACGGGCTTTTGTACGAGGTAAGTTAGAGATCCTCCTCCCACTTGTGGTCAAATATGGAGTGTAAACTGATGTATAACAGGATATCTATCACTCTGGCGATGGAGGTCTCTATGGGGAGATGCTCCGGAACCGAGCCTTTCAAGGATCATCGTCCAATGGAGCTGCCAGCCTGGCGAGGAACACGGACTATTGGCATCCTGTTGGAGGCGTCTCACTAGCCATCGACACATCTTCCCCAGCTCTTTCCCCTAGCTTGCCATACCAGATGCGTATGGATGTACCTGCGGGAACCACTGGAACCGTGGGGTTTTACAATGAAGGCTTCTGGGGTTTCAATGCGGATGCCACAAAGCGATATGTCGCTAGTTTCTACATGCGAGGCAATTACAATGGCACCGTCGACTGCTATTTCCATAGCAATACCACAGATCGAGTCCTGGGATCGTCGAGCATGAGTATCGATCAGACTTCATCTGAGGGATGGGTGCAGACCTACTCCACGACATTCCAGCCGAGCATGACTGGCTCGGATGCTAACAACACGTTTTATTTCACGTTTGATGGGTCAAAGCTCGCTGGTCAGAGTGTTTATTTCAACATTCTGAGCTTGTTTAAGCAGACATTCGATAACCGTTACAATGGCGTCCGCGAAGACCTGGCCGACGCACTGCAAAACATGAACGTTAAATATATCCGATTACCTGGTGGAAACAACATGGAGGGCAACATGTCCCCTTATGAATGGAAATGGAACGAAACCATCGGCCCCCTCATGGATCGACCGGGTCGACCAGGCACCTGGGGTGATATCAATACTGACGGATTTGGTCTCCTGGAAATGATGCAGATGTCGCAAGATTTGGGACTTGAAGTCATTCTAGGCATCTGGGCTGGTCTGTACCTGGATGGTGAGATCATTTCTGAGGCCAACTTGCAGCCGTATGTGGATTCTGTCATGAACGAGTTGGAGTTTCTTTTAGTATGCTGACCCACCTGTATCCTCAATGCACAACCGATTCTCTATATGTGAAGCACTTGCTGACAGGACTAGGGAGATAAATCGACTACCTACGGCGCAAAAAGAGCTGCTTTAGGGTTTCCATCACCATTCACAATCAATTGGATTGAAATAGGCAATGAAGACTACCTCAATGGAGGAACGAGCTCCTACTATTCCTATCGATTCATGGCCTTCTACAACGCTATCCACGCAGTTTATCCATCCATCAACCTCGTGTCAACAATCAACCCCAACCCAGTCACATCCAACGGCAGCTCACTGGACCTCCATATCTACGGCAATGAGGACTATTTCGTCTCTCTTTTCAACACATTCGACCAAGCGAGCCGCAAATACCCTGTCTTTGTCAATGAGTACGCAGCAACCAACACTGGCTCTAACAACGCAGGTCAAGTGGGGGCCCAGACTATGGGCATGTCCTGTGCGGAGGCTATTTTCCTCTTAGGCTGTGAAAGGAACTCGGATGTCATTGTCGGTTCTGCCTACGGTGCCTTGATCAAGAGCTACAACGAAGCGCCCGATACAGTGGCTGTTGTAAAGCACACCGCGAATGAGATCCTCTACAGCATCAGCTACTATGTCCAGAAGCTTTTCGCGGACAATATGGGCGCAAGGACTCTACCAGTTACCGCCACGAATGGAGAACTCGGTCCCGTATACTGGTCTGCAACGGCCAACAGTTCTTCCACTATCCTCAAGCTCGTCAATTATAATGGGATGACTGGTTCGTCCAACGCTGTGCAGGTCAACATCGAGGGATCATCCAAGACGACTGCCACCCTAATCACTTTGACTGCCCCAAGTTCCACGAGTGTCAACAATTTGCCGTCCTTGGGAGGCGAAAGCAGTACCATCACTACCACCACACTATCTGGATCTTCTGGTAGTTTCTCCGTGAGCTTCAGTAAGCCTTACGAAATTGCGATCTTGGTCGTCTGAATAAGCTGAATTGCAGGTTGATATCCGACTGACTTTTTGGTGCATGCGGAACGAGTTACATTTAGGCATGTTGTAGGCACAGGGGGAGAGGTTAGGCTGTTGATAGTGCATTACAAACTGGAATAGCCCAGAGGCTTTTCATTCACATATCCAAATAGCTCAGCTTGCGCATCATTAGGCTTGTATCGGCCTCCTTTGGGTGGAATGAAAGCTTGTTAGATGGCATCTAATCTCGAGCATATAGTAAAATTATTTTGATCGATCAAGAAATTCCGCTGAATTGGTATCAAGTGCGCCCATGTCTGGATATAGCATTGCTTTTTATGCGTTGAACACCCTAGCTAGCCCCAAATGCGGGTAGTCGGCCTTTTTGAGAGAAGATATTTGCCTGCGTAGAGATTATCTCCATTTCCAGAGCCGTGTGTGGACCAATAGCCTTGTCTTTAAGTGGTAGTGCATACTCAAAGAGAAATCGCAACATCCAACGATTGAGGCGATGGGTGTGTTGGTTATGGGAGAGGAGCAGACAATTGTTCTGGAATTCCATCAATCGATTAATCTTGGAAGATTGTCAGCCAAAGAAGAAAAGGACTTTTTCGGGGAAAGGGAAGCTCCACCATGGTTTTGACAATGGGCCAGTAGCCTTCCAACTCAAGCAGTGCCTGAAAATTCGCTTCGAGGCACTGGCGTGACTGCGCAAGTTCATTTTCTTCTCCAAATAGAAGAGTATGTAGAAGAACGGAAGAGGAGACGATCGCCATGTGGGCGATGGTTGGATACACGGCCTCGCATCCGGGTTGTCGCCTCCCACGGGCAAGCCAGGCGCTATAACTGAGAGCGTGATGTTTACATCTCGTTGCAAATTGCTGAGCACGCATAGTCATCGTTGATTGTTTATCGAGATACTGGTAAAAGAGTAAGGTGGCGTAGTGGTGAAAGCCAAGATGAAGGCCCATAAAGATGCCCCCGGTGCCCTGCTTACTATGCTCTATGAGGCTTGACTCTGTCAATTGGACATCATGTGGTAGGCTCATCTCCCAGTCATCCAGAAGTTGAGCGAGCTGGTACGTGTCCTCCTCAATTTGATCCGGATGCAACCCCTCGCTGTTGGCAGCGCGCCAGTTGAGTTCCTGGATTGGACTAAACACCTCAAGGAGCGTGGCCATGTGCGCCCATAAACCAGGGCTCTTGCATGGCTCGTTCGGCCCCGTTAATGGCTCGTCTGGATCCATGTCGGCAAAGAGACGCTCCTCCATGGGCAACCGAGTTGGTCGAGGCCAGTCCTTCATCTGACGAGGGAATCCCAGGCTCGAAGAGCACCAATTGTCCGCTGCAAAAAGCGCCCACCAGATTCGGATTCTAAGCTCATGCGAGACTTCGTTGTCGTTCTCTTGTCCCGTACGTGGTTCTATCAATTGCATCATGGCAATTGCTGTTCCTATTGTCTCGTCCAACATGAGCATCTACACGGCTCGGAACATAACCATTCGTGCATGAAACGGAGGGGAAAGCTTACGGAAGAAGAGAAACTCTGACGAAGGGTTCTCATGTGCCACACATAGATTTGCCACGAGAATGCAGGTTTGAATATTTTCCAGGCATACGCGCTCGAGATCGATCTGAAGTAGCCGTTTAGACTCTGCGGTAAGCAGAGGCTCAAGTGATCGCAAAGTTGGTTGCGTTGAAACGTGAGAGCCCATAGCACAGATAGCTAAGATCAAAGCCTTGCTAATTCGCCGCTCACGAATGTCCTTCCATAGGGTGGCTGCATGAAAAATGCTATGGGGCCGGCCGTGAATTTTGGCCAGATACTCGTGAACTAGCAGGTGAACGGATCCGTCATCGGCAAGAAAATCGTCTATTGTCTTGGTTTGAGTGTGCGATTCTTTCGAGGGCTGACGGGCCTCAAGCCGCGTCCGAACTAGTTGCTGTATCTGGGAGTGTGAACAAGCAAGATGATGGCGGAGACAGCGATTACAGCATGGCATAGAATCACTGTCCTTGCTAGGAATACACTTGCGTTTAGCATCTCGACATTGCTGACAAGATCTCATGGTTGTGTGGGCACAACACAATACAAGGCGAAGATGGAACGGAAACAATGGATAGGGTAAAGAATAGTTAGCCCTAACTATACCTAACTGACAATCCGAGTGGGACGCGTATCATTGTATTCTGTGTGCGCTATCTGGGATGGTTATCATCGCAAGACTGATCTAGAAGAGGGGGATCCTGGTAAATTCTGATAACGAGGGCCGGTTGATATCCAATGAGAGCAAGAGAGTTGATTTATGCCGCCATATCCGGGATAGCCGTAAAGTAATCCTGTCATTACAATACGATTTCATGTATATGAAATTACACCAGCACTACATCTCATGTCAATTTTCGAGATTCTGCTTTTTTGTATGGTCTTGCCCAGATTGCAACTCTGCAGGGGTACATTGAAAATAGCGAGATTGGTTAATCAAGCCATGACTAATGTCTCTCTGCCTTCTTCCGGTAGCTTACTCCTGCTAGCAATCCGGGCGGCTCAGTTTTTCTCTTCTCAACTTTTTTCTTCTCAGCTTTTTTGTCTCAGCAATAATATTCAACATAACTAAGTCGCAACCTGTTTTCAAGACAGACTCACCTCGATTATGTCTTCGGCGAACCTCCGGTGATCGTTATCGTTCCAGGTGCCTTCGGCACACCTGAAGGCTTCGAGAAATTGCTACCGTATCTGGACTCGCAGCTTAGCTAACATCCAAGCTGTTTTCTGGACAACAGGGTTTTGTGCCACTACCTAAGTCTGCCAGGTTTGAGCGGGTTAGAAACAATGCGAACGTGTCTGATTTTGAGCTAGATGAAGAAGATACGAAAATGTCTGCGTACTGATGAATATCGAGGTCGCCTTCCACCTGGGATCCTACCGTCCAGCAGGATTGAAAATTATCTGGAGAGGAAGCTCAATGTACTAGTTGTAACACAATACACATCCTCCATCTGCTATTATTCATCGGTGAATCTCTACGAATCTCGCCCTTTTCCGGGGTCTCGTGGAACGGGTGTCTAATATGCCCTTTATATACATAATTATATTTTTTAAATTGATATACCCGCTGTGACTCTGGTCCAAAGTGCCGCCGTCTAGCTGTGTAGGCAGCCTACCCATAGGCACATGATCTAAAGGATATAGGCCTGCTAGTTCTAGACTAGAAAAAAAGCAAAGCCCTCGCGCTAAATCAAGAATAGAAATAAATATATAAATCAAAAATCAAAATCTCCTATAAGAATCTAATGCACATAACTAGAAACAGTACTAAGGTTATTAGCACCTTTTACCAGTTAGGTGCACGATATATGAGTCGCTTCAAAATAAACATTAGAGAGTCTATTCAGAAGTTAACCTTGCTTACAGTGCACGTTATAATGCTTTCTGGACAGTTCCCTGTCCAAGATCGGCTCCGTCCATGGAGGATTATCCAAACTCGGAAAGTCGGCAGTCATTGAAATGAACCGACTAGATGAGTCTGTATTTGTCAGGAAGTACCATCATAATCACACTTACAACCTCTCAGGCATGATAATAGACTGTTCGCACGTCTCCGAAGACTGTGCAAGACAAGTCCTACAATTGTCCCGCGCGCCTGTCATGTTCTCCCATTCCTAGGTGAAATCAGTCTTTGACTACCCCCGAAACGTACCCGACGATATACTAGACGTGATCCCATCTAACGGCGGAATCGTGATGGTAACATTCGTCCCAGAGACAAGACATGAAGATGCGACGATGGACATGGCTCTCGACTATTTATTCTACATCGCGGGCCGTATTGGCTGGGGCCATGTCGGGCTCGGATCAGGTTTTGATGGAATTGCATCTGTCATTCCAGGTCTTGAAGATGTTACATGCTACCCGCATCTCTTGAAAGCGATCCTTGATCGCGGTGCGGCAGAAGGGCAACTGCACGCGGTAAAAGTTGCAGGTGAGAATATGTTTCGGTTTTGGAGAGGTGGATGATGTACAGGATCAGACGAACATTGAAGGCAGAGGGTGTTCTTCCTGCTACCACCGCCAGAGGAGGAGCTGTATCTTGATTCTTAGGTTTTTGGAGGTTACTAAACATTATTTGACGTGTAAGTCAATTGCCACACAAAAAACGAACTCATAAGTTACATAGATGATAGCTTGGTAGTTAGGGCTAGGGCTAGGGCTATTGCTGCCTGAGGCTGTATCAATGCGATTTCCTTATATAGCTTTTCATACGGTTCCCAAAGAGTTTGTATAAAGAGAGCTTAAACAACTACTTTCTATTCAATCTCATTCATCCTCTTTATGAGAACTTCCTGTCAGTTTCTACACCTCGGCGTTTAATACTTAAGTGAACATACGCATGAGAACTAGACAACAGGAAGTTACACTGCATAACAACCAGCTGCGACAGGGCAAGCATTAGAGTAGCACCAGAAAAGATAAGGATTCTATTGCATCTAAAAGAGTTAACATGTGAAAACAAACACTTCAAGGTAGTAACTTGAGTAATGTCTCATAACATGCGGTTACTGACTCAGGGTTAGGGCTTAGAGAAGATACAAGAGTTAGAGCTAACGAATATTGTTCAGTTCTTAGAAGTTGTCTTCTATAATTATACAGCCAATCGATGGTTCGTCTAAATCGCTCATGATTTCCATCAACCGCCAACCACTGTGCCCTAAGCATCTCAGCCTCAGTGGGGGCCGGAGGCGATGCAGGGCGATGATAGTGCCGATCTGCCTTAAAGAATGGGGCTAGACGAACAGCGCCTATCACCAGACGTCATCGCGTTTTTCTAATGTGCTGTTCTATATATCTACTCATGGATCCTATCTCCGTTTTCGAAAGTCCTCCAACTACTATACATTCACTCGTCCAGAAAATATTAACATCATGGACGAAAAAAACCGAGTTCGCCAATTTATCCAATCCAACTCAAACATCAGCACCGTGAATGGACAGCATCTGTTTTACATCAAAAATTCTTCCTGGCCATCCAGCAGACCCGACGTAGCCCTTCATGCCGGCTTCGATAAAAAAAGCCCGACCGTCGCGGTCTGCAACTTTGGTAAATGGTCAGGAGACAAAATCGCTCTAGGAGACCCCAGCAAAACAGGGCTCAGATGGGCACCATTTGAGCGGCATGGCACGTTTAGTCCCGAGTATCACTGGTCGTTCGGTCAACAGACTTTTGCATGGAAACGTACTCATTCCGAGGGCATCGACGGCCACAAGCCGAGCGGATGGTCGTCAAGGAATTACAAGATGGTGGATATCCGCACAAACAGGGTGATTGCAGTGTATAACAATGGTGTCTTTTCTGGTAGAAGCAACAAGTTTCAAATCAATGTGAACTATGGGCAAGATTTCGATACCATGGTCTTGCTGACGGGTTGTGCTATGCTGGAAAAGGCGCGCCGAAACGCTCGAAGTAGTGCAGCAGCAGGGGCAGCTGGAGGTGGTGGTGCTGCGGGTGGAGGTGGATGTTAAGCTCCTTATTAGTCTATTGTGCTTTCTTTTGTTTTGATTATACCCAGACGAGATTATATGTTATGTTTTTTTGCTGCACTTCAATCTGCCTTAAGTCGTATTTATCCTAGGGTTATTAGGGTTGTGACTGTCAACTGGCCTGCGATTTGTTACGTGACAATACAATACCTACAATCCGATGGTCGGAGTTTCCCCGCATCACCCCAGCTTTTGTACCAGCCATCCATGGAGATGTACCTCTACTACGGACTACGTACTACTACCCAAATGGCCTAGAGTAACCGACTCTCCGCAGTCTTATGATATCAGAATATTGCCTTAACCGGTTTATGCGCCAATGAAACGCGTCAGCTAATACAAAACCTCCAGCCGAACATCCGGTGACCATCGTGGTACCAGTAGTGCTCCCCATGTAACCACGAAACTAACAGTCCAAGCGGCTAATAAAATTGATTATACATGATTCATGGAAAGTAAAAATAGTTAAAGGAAGGAACATGCTCTCGGATCTGCCAGAGGTACCAAGCGTCATTGCTACCTTCTCCGCTTTGTCTACCCCTTGCAACCTTCCGTTTCTTCATCTCCTCCATCTTCCTTTTTATCTATTCAGTTGCCTTTACAGTCTCGTTGTTGACTTCAGTCGCGTTGTTCGGCAGAGTATTTTCTCTATGTTGAGATCACGATACCTATAAAGCATTGATCGGTTGGTCACGATGAGCTGGCTTAGGAAGGCGTCAGTTTTGGCGCCTTCTTCTCCAATAGTTCTTACCACTTCATTGCGCGTCTTGGGATGCTCAGGTATGGAACAATCATTCTGAATGTATCTCAATTCATGCGAAACTATTAACCCAATTCAACTTTCACTTCCTGCAGCATGGCGACAAGCCCACGGTCTCAAAACCACTTCGCGTCCATGGCAGCATAGACAAGATCGCAAGCGCTTTCTCGTAGCAAGTTACGCGCCCCATAAACACAACTTCGCGACAGCATCTACCTCCTCCGTAGTCGTGCCTTACCAGTCGCTCACGGTTGGCATTCCGCGCGAGACATTTCCCAACGAGCGTCGTGTGGCCATCACGCCGCAGAACGTAGCGCTTCTCTTGAAAAAGGGCTTTTCAAGGGTTCTGATAGAAAGCGGTGCTGGCGCCGAAGCTCAGTTCACCGATGAAGCTTACAGAAAGGCGGGTGCACTCATCGTTGAGAGAGATGTAGTCTGGTCTCAGAGTGACATTCTTCTCAAGGTTCGCGCGCCTAGTATAGAGGATGGGACTAAGAATGAAGTAAATTCAATGCGCGAAGGTGCAACCATCATCTCGTTCCTTTATCCTGCGCAGAACAAACCAGTCGTTGAGGCGCTTGCGGGGCGCGGCATAACTTCTCTTGCCATGGACAAGATTCCTCGAATTTCGCGTGCTCAGGTATTTGACGCATTAAGGTCAGTCGATATTTAGATCTTGTTGTATGCGCATGCGCTAACGACTAGGGTTGTCGATGAACAGTTCAATGGCCAATATTGCTGGATATAAAGCTGTCTTGGAAGCTTCGAACGAGTTTGGGCGCTTCCTTGCTGGTCAAGTGACAGCTGCTGGGTAAGCAATCTGACCTCCGTCCTAAAGATTAAATGCTGATGGATAACAGAAAGGTGATCAAGAAACGCACAATCCCAATGAAAGAGTATTAACCTGGTTGCAGATACCACCAAGCAAAGTCCTCGTCATCGGAGCCGGAGTTGCTGGATTGAGCGCAATCGGAGCCGTACGTCGCCCTCCTTGGATTATATGTAATAGAAAGCTTTGTTGACAGCTCAATCATAGGCACGCCGCAATGGCGCAATTGTTCGTGCATTTGATACGCGTCCCGCCGCTCGTGAGCAGGTACAATCGTTAGGCGCGGAGTTCATCGAGGTCGATATGGAGGAGGACGGCTCTGGCCAGGGTGGATATGCCAAAGAGATGTCAAAAGAGTTTATTGAAGCCGAGATGAAGCTATTCATGGAACAATGTCGCGAAGTCGATATAGTCATCACAACTGCTCTCATTCCTGGCAGGCCAGCACCAAAGCTCATTACTAAAGAGGTATGTATGTTCCTTCCGTTTTGATAATCCATTTCTAACTTGTGTAGATGGTGCATGCAATGAAACCGGGATCGGTCATTGTTGATCTCGCTGCCGAAGCTGGAGGTAATTGTGAGGCTACAGTTCCTGGAGAATTAGCTGTTTATGACGGAGTGAAGGTTATTGGTACGTATATCGACATACTCTAAGAATGATGGTGCATTAGACTGATTGATGACACTCAGGATACACCGACTTGCCCTCACGGCTACCGACTCAATCGTCTACATTGTATTCAAACAATATCACAAAGTTCCTCCTCTCTCTGGCAGACAAGGATAAAGGCTTCAACATTGATCTAAACGACGAGGTGACCCGTGGCGCAATTGTGAGCTTCAACGGCGAGATCTTACCACCACCTCCGCCTCCTACACCTCCTCCAACGCCTGCTGCCGGCACAGTTCAAGCCCAGGCAAAAGAGATAAAAGCAGTCGAAGTGACTCCATGGCAAAAGGCAACACGGCAAGTGGCTACAGTGACTGCAGGTATGGGATCTGCTCTTGCTTTGGGGAAGCTTACCGGTCCTGCATTTATGGGTAACATGTTTACTTTTGGATTGGCTGGACTTGTGGGCTATCGAGCAGTGTGGGGCGTTGTACCTGCGTTGCACTCTCCTCTAATGAGTGTGACCAACGCCATTTCAGGTCAGTACAGAATCGAATAACACAGTAAGTTGATACTGACTTGATACAGGAATGGTTGGCATCGGCGGGCTCTTCGTCATGGGTGGAGGTTATCTACCGACTACTATCCCTGAAGCGTTGGGAGCACTTTCCGTGTTACTTGCCTTTGTGAACGTTTCTGGAGGTTTCGTGATTACCAAGCGCATGCTGGACATGTTTAAGCGTAGGTTGTCCCTACACCAGACTTGCACTCAATGTCTAACCGGCACAGGCCCTACTGATCCTCCGGAATACCCCTGGCTGTATGCTATACCGGGCCTTATTTTTGGCGGAGGATACATTGCTGCTGCTTCCACTGGTATGGCTGGACTTGTGCAGGCTGGATATCTAGTCAGCAGCGTACTTTGCATCAGTAAGATGATCATGATATGCCCAGATAAATCAGTTGGATACTTACACATCGTTAGGCTCTATATCCGGCCTCGCTTCACAATTGACTGCACGTCGAGGAAATATCCTTGGAATTCTAGGTGTCAGCTCTGGATTCCTAGCCTCGTTACTCGCAGTCGGATTCTCTCCAGCGACCTTGGTACAGTTTGGCGCAGTTGCCGGTCTCGGAGGTTTGCTAGGTATACTTCAAGAACTCCTTCGTTAATCTGACTATCGACTAACTTGAACAGGTGGGATCATTGGCCGCCGTATCACTCCAACTGGTCTGCCTCAGACAGTCGCAGCTCTGCATTCAGTGGTCGGTCTAGCAGCAGTCCTTACAAGTATCGGAAGTGTCATGGCAGAGATCGCTCATGTTTCAACGCTACACATGGTGACAGCATACTTAGGAGTCCTCATTGGTGGTGTCACGTTTACCGGATCAATCGTGGCTTTCTTGAAACTAGCTGGTCGCATGAAGTCTACTCCAACTATTCTGCCAGGTCGACACGTCATAAATTCATCGCTTCTTGGAGCAAATATTGCGACGATGGGCGCGTTTGTGACCATGGCTCCAGGTGCTCCTGTTATTGCTGCTACTTGTCTGGGAGCAAATACAGTGCTTAGTTTCCTGAAGGGATACACGACAACGGCAGCCATCGGTGGTGCTGATATGCGTGAGTTTCATGATTGAGAATCTGTGAAGTGCTTCTGACCAATATGTTTAGCGGTTGTTATTACTGTATTGAATGCCTATTCTGGCTTCGCCCTGGTTGCGGAGGGATTCATGCTCGATAATCCTCTGTTGACCACAGTCGGCTCACTGATTGGAGTCAGTGGTTCCATTCTATCATATATCATGGTAAGTTCAAATATTTCTCCATATTGGCACGTCTTACTGACCATATAGTGCGTCGCAATGAATCGATCCCTCACAAACGTGCTGTTCGGCGGCATTGCACCAATACAAGCAAGTAAAAAGATCGAGGGTGAAGTGGTGACGACGTCGGTTGATGAAACAGTGGATGCATTGGCTAGCGCAGAAAATGTTATTATTGTAAGACCAGGTTCCCCTCAGCATTTTTTCTGCTTTTCACTAAGATCTGGTGATAGGTCGTCGGCTACGGCATGGCAGTCGCCAAAGCACAATACGCCATATCCGAAATCACCAAGATGTTACGAGCCAAAGGAGTCAATGTGCGTTTTGCAATTCACCCAGTAGCAGGGCGAATGCCTGGTCAATGCAACGTGCTCCTTGCAGAAGCCTCCGTACCTTATGACAGTGAGTTTATCCCCTTTTTTTTCGTATCTTGCACCCTGCTAACTTCTCGTGTAAGTTGTGCTTGAAATGGATGAAATAAACGATGACTTCAACGACACCGACGTAACTCTCGTCATCGGCGCAAACGACACTGTGAATCCGATCGCCCTCGAGCCAGACTCACCCATCTCGGGAATGCCGGTGTTACAGGCCTGGAAGAGTAAGGAGGTCATTGTCATGAAACGCGGAATGTCGAGCGGATACGCCGATGTGCCGAATCCGATGTTTTATATGGAGAATACGAAGATGTTGTTTGGGGATGCGAAGAGTTCGTGTGACGGTATGTCTGAGAACATTGTACTTGTGTTTTGCATTTACTGACGATTTGAGTAGCTATTAAGAGTGCATTGGAGGGCCGGAAATGATGAGGGACTGGAAGGTCTTCCTGGATCGGAGAGTACATGACCTGAAATGCGAAGGTCTCATATAGATACTGCACATATTCATAATGCTTCGAATTATGCTTTGATCTGTAGCGGACTCTGGTTGTGTTTATAAGACTTCAGCTAGTACATTTCTCAATACCACATGAATACTATCGTCCAGTTTTTTATGGACGTATCTAAGAAGAGTTTCCGAGCATGGAGGATTTAGCACTGAAATTGAATATTGACTTGACACATTATCAATAACTAATCATACGTAAGCCCCAAGGCCAAACCCTACCTAGGTCCCCTCGATAGGTACCTCTAATTAACATAACATACATCAATCAAATACATCCATTACCGTTGTAAGACATGGAGTCTTCCTTCAACATTCTTGTAACGTACACGTAATCCAAAAAATAAGCAAAACCAAAACACAACCCTTGGAACAGTAAAAGACACATCCCTCTTAATCGTAATAAAACCGTACATATACCCGTTCACCTAACCCATTGAACGCCGTAAGAGTGAGCAGTGATGACACATAGAAAGCAGCGCAAAAAAGAGAAAGAAAAAAAAAAGGCAAGATGAATAAAAATAGGGGTATAAGATCAGCAGCCAGGGATCCATATAATCGTAATTATGGGTGCTGTGTTGGTCCGTCCTTGGGGTCCGAATATCATCGAAACGTGGGGGCAGGATGATCATCGAATTCACAGAAATATAGAAACCCTGGTAGAGTTTCTAGAAAAGTGTAAACCCCACAAAATCACTCACACAAAAATGGTAAGATGATCGACCACTTTAGTGATCATCCTGAATTTCTGGGGCCGTAAGGACTGGGGCAGGGTTAGGGGCGAGGGTCTAAGACTGACGACTCGAGCGCTGTTTTCCTAGTCCCCTGAACCCGCCCATCAGCAACTTCATCGTACTCGTTGAATGATTCGATAATTTGCTCGGGCCTACTGCAGCTGACATCACCGTTGATATGGATGATTTCCGTGTCCTTGTCGTCGTTGTTGTGGTGCTGGTGGCGACTGACCCCCTTCGACTCCGCGATGGTGCGTCTTCCGTGAGACTTTCGGTTGAGGCTGTGGCGAGAGCTGTGGTCAGCGAGAGGGAAGGATTGCGGGGGCGGGAATAGGGGAATGTCTTTTGGTAAGGGGTTGTGGATGATCGTCTGTATTCGACGGGGGACCAGTCGATGTCGCTGCTATTACTGTGGGAGGTGAGTGCTGACTGCGGCTGCTGCTGTTGATGCTGCTGGGGCGTAAATCGGGATTGTTGGAAATCTGGAGAGGCGACTGTGGGGGATGTTGGTGTTGTGATGATTGAGAGTGGGTGAGGAGTTGGTTTTGATTCGTTTTCGCCAGGTGATGGTGACGGAGAAGAAGAAGATGGGTGATCGACGACCGAAGAAGACGAACTTGGGTATTGGAGGGATGTGCTAGACCAGTTGTGTGCGTGGATTCGTTTCCATGATGCTGAGCTTGCGGCTGTCATGTCGCTGGCAACGCTTGAGCTGCGGATGGGGCGTGGTCGTGAGAAGTTTCGTGGCGATTCGTGGTCTGGGGCGTAGCGACTGCTTCGGGAAGAAGAGCGTTGGGATGGGATTCGTCGTGGTCGTGATTGTCGTGTTTCGGAAGAGTCTGTTGCATTGCTGGCATTGCTAATAAGGCTGTCCTTTCGTGATCCTATCCTCGGACGTGATGAGTTTCGTGCAGGACTGTGAGAGGACTGGGCTCGTGTGTGACTCCGAGAATCAGAGTACGTGGCTTCGCCGTTCTGGGTGAAATCACGGTAGAACATGGCTGAGTACCGCTTGGAGCGGTCCACTGGTGTAGTCATCCCTGAGGCACTTGAGGATCTCTTGGTGGACGATCTCTTGCGGAGATTAACTGGAAAACCCTCCTGTTTGTTCTGCTCGTTAGATTGCTGCGTCTGAACCGGATCACCCATTCGAGCAGTTAGTATAGCTTCAGTAGTAGGGCTCTGGATCATGATGATGCTCGGTTTCGAAGCCGGTGATGTGAAGAAAACCTGCTTGGCTTCCGAGACTTCATGGACTTCGTCTTCGTCGTTATCTTCGGTGTCCGCAGATGATTCGTCTCGAGATGAACTCTCAGATCCATCTGGTACGTAGCAAACAGCTGATAAATAGATTGGAGAAACCGGTGGTGTCATGTACTCAGTGAAAGGAGACAAATCTTCACTGTCGTCAGTAGATGCGTCCTGTCCATGTCGAGTAGGAATGCAGGTTCCTGCACTGCTACGTTTTGCCGTTATAATCGATAGGCGGTGTGAATATAGACTCGATGAATCATCTGATGATAATCTGTGGTAGACCGTTGGAGCCAGCATTTCAGCGTCAACGTATTCTGCCTCGCTGATGGACTCGTCTGCATCAGAGTCATTGGTGATATCGCCCTCAGTGGGCGAGAAGACGTGCGAGCTTGTCTCGGATACATCCTCTTCTTCCGACTCGTAGCGCTTCCAAGGTGGCATGGAGTGCATTTGCAATAGCTCATTCTGGTCTGGTTTGGCAACCATTTCTGAAGCCATGGGAGCTTCCATGTTGTGTTGCATAAGTAACCTGTGCCGTATATAGTTGCTTCCTCTTCTGATTTTGTAGACGTGTAATCTATACAGTGTGAGATATAATCTCAAGGACCTTGACGTTATCAAGTCATCTGCTACAGGTAAGTGGTGGCTGGTAGGACAAAGAGCAGGCAAGAAAAGAACAAAAGACAAAAAATAGTACGACAGTGAGACAACGGCTATTTTTGAAGTATGTACTCCGTAGGAGAATAACAAAGAAGGTCAAAGCACTGGATCTGACCAGAGTAAAAAAAAGAAAAGAAAAGAAAAGTTCAGGACACGATGATACAGTTCGTTATGGTCGAATATAGCAACAGACAGGCCCCCTCGGTACAGATCTTCCGTGACAATGACCGTGACAGGGTTGTCGTTGATAGGGGGAAGAATTCCAGGAATGTCCATCATCCGAGTACGTGTACAATCGTTAGTCCTTTAGTCCTGATGGGGTTAAACTATTTACGTCGAGCCCTGACATGACATGTGCCACTCGAACTCATAGAGTAAGTTATGTACTATGGAGTATGTTGGATTATAACGGGGGGGTGTGGTTAGTAGAAGTTACAGGTTGATGGACTGGCGTGTCTTTAGCGGCGGGAGTTGGTCCCTGGCCCCTCCATCAGTTACACTTCTCCGACAGAAAGTGTATACAGGATAAAAAGGCAGATATGCAGGAGTCGATATCCTATCCAGGACTACAGGGCCGACTTATCCTATCGTCCTGTTTTCGTCTCCTCTCGTCCTGACCGGATTGACTCGCGAGGACACGTGGATGCCATACGCCCTTGATTGTGTTGAATAACATGTTACCAAATGTTTCGGGCCTTTTGGCGTTAGCAAACCCTATCCTTGTCCATGCCAGGCACTGACCATCGTCCAGGGTTCAATTATTGACATGCTACTACGTATTATTACATAGTGTTAATATGTACTACGTATGTAACTAGTCCTATCAAGGGCGATGATATAATCTGACAGGCCAAGAAGTCAGCAATCGCCTCCATTCTTACTCTGTACAGTACACAAATTCTTGATTCCAAGGAGAACGGCGAAAATAGCTGACAGGTCAGATGCTACTATTAGCGATGAACATGGTGCCCTTCTGGATTCGGCAGTCAGCCAAAAGAGGTCCAAGTCATATGGATGACAGGTACAGCGCATGAACCTAGTCCGAAGCTGGAATTCGATCGTACACATGGAGAACGCTTTTAATGAATACCATATGGTGGGAACGCATCAGTATTCAAATAGATTAATGCCACGCCGACTCTAATGATGTTACGTACTGAATGATAACAGCCTCTTATCCACAAACTAGCGAAGCCATCTGCTGCAAGTTTCTTGCTTTCAATCAACATTCAACGTGGGTTTGTGACACGCCATTTTTTCTTCTGCTTCGGCCAAGACGAGCAAACAAGAAGGAAAAAGAGGGGCATCCGACCTCCTGGAAGGGATAGCGAATAAAGCGATAGTATATGTATCGTTCTGAGAAGCAGGCTAATGCACAGTAAAGTTATCTTGTCGAAGGAGTTCCTGTGTTTCAGTGTGAGACAGGCGGGTGATTGGCTGATGGTGAAACAGCCATTTTCTTGTCGATGCCTTTAGAAGTTAGTGGTCGTACTTAGGGTTTACTATCTCGCGTAGACAATATTGTATTAATAGTGGAACATTTTATAGTCGGTGATTATTTACTATCTAGAAACTCAGTCTAGAAGTCGATGGCAGGTATCGAATATAAAAATTATATATTAAGTCAGAAACCCGAGTGCTTCCATTCATTAATCCATTGCACTGTGTACTAGAAGGCAGCCCATGCATCCACCATTGGCTCCGGTATTCGTCCCTGCGTCAAAAGTGTATCATCGAAGAATGCATCCTCTCCTTTGAATGGTTAAATGGCATTACAATGTACGTACCCGAAATCAATCGGAGATTTTCTTCAGTCTATCGACGTGGCCCTTGCAGCAAATTGCAGATCTCGAGTGTGTCTATCTATGTAGCACCTCCAGGGAATGGCAGTATGCACTCCGTGCTCCGTGCTTGCCACTGCTTGAAGTTTATCAGATTTGTGATACTGCTAGTGTTTCGTTGAGTTATGCTTTGAGTGATGACCACCGTTCCAGAAAATTTTTGTTGTCTTGGCCTTGGTATGCTGTCGGACATTGATAACATAACTAACATAGCTGTCAAGTTTCAGGTTAGTGTTGTGCATGAGCGGAAGCCCTAGTTAACTGTTGGATAACTGGAGTACATTACTACATATGGACTATTGAGTGAAGATTGCGCTCCACTTATGTCCAACTCTACCGTTCTATCTAATCCACTTTGTTAGACTCGATTTTGAATTCAAGATGAAGGTCAGTTGACCATTTGTCCGTGCGAGAGCGAAGATTAGACAAAGTTAGGGTTTGGTTGGGTTCAATCTCCGATATTTCACTCGGAGTCGGTTGGACGCCGAATGTTAGGATCAATGAGTCTGTTATTTCAAAGACAGCCGTGCAGACCGAAATTATGGAAATTAATGGTTGTCCGATTCGTTCTGGTCTCGACGTTGCCTGGGCAATGTGGTTATCTTCTAGATTGCGATTTGATATATAAAAGTATATAGAACCAACCTTAGCAGTTTCTATGTTTCCGAAGTTAAATGTTGTCAACTACCAGACTCATTCAAGTGTCAAAAGCAACTCTTCAACCCAGGTTGAACATTGAAAATAGTCCTGGAGGTAAGCACCAGTTGACCTCAAGAGTTATGGGCCCGACTCGCCGAATCAGGGAATTATGCAAGGGACCAGACACCATGCGCAAAGACAGTGACAGTGACAGGTGACAGCTCATATTTCTTCGACCAGCAAGTACATACCTAGGTATTGTTTTGTATAGAAATATATATCTAGCTGAACATCTCAATACCTGCGGTCAACTGGTGCCTTGGTAACGAGTGTCAATTTTCATACCTATCAATTCAGTCACTACCGTGACATCCTGTTTTCTGGCCAGCTACCTGGGTAACGTCCAAGAGGCCTGTCTGTTCGAGCTGATACTACATGTAGTATCTCCACCGCGACGAGCTGTATACATACTATCTTTAGTTAAGTGAGCATGGCTCATCGACCCAAGTCTCAGGTCTATCTATGATATCGAGTCGGGGTCAAACAACTCGACCCAGATCTGGCCATACTCGCTCCCATGCCTTCAAGGTCACTGCATGTAGTCATCCCAGGAACCATGACCAGGAACATGTTGGCCCTGGCGCTTATGCATGATCATCATTGTCAGTACTATCAATTGATAGCTCAGGGGTAAACCCAGATCTTGCGGGTGGGCGTTGATTGATGATTGAGTCGATAGCTAGGTAGCTACTTGCTCAGCTACCATGCTACTACAGTACGTTTATTGGACACCTGTTTATGATTGTTTCTCTATGTAGATCGGTGGAAGTGAGTACTACTCACTGATAAGCTACGAGCCTAACCCCTTCTTCTCACGCTGTTCTACTGAACTCCCCATTTGGTTCGAAGGAGGACTAAGCCGTCAACTCTCAATACGTAATTACCTTTCATCCACTATCAGAGATCATCCGCGAATCTTGTTGGTCAATTGAGCAGTCTACAAGTTCGATCGCATATTTATCTCTGGATCAGACTCTGTCCTTTATCAAACTTCAGGGCTAGACAGCGCCGTGCCCTCGAAAAAAACCCGTAACACTGGATGATTTCAGATGTCCTCATTTAGGCAGAGCTGTTAGCCATTAAATCGATGGTCGAGTTTGTGTTCACAACTCAGGTAAATGATCCTCTTGTCAACATCTTCATTCCTAATGCGTACAATACATATTATCTAAATATCGACACAGTCTTAGCTGAAACATGAGCATTCAAGCATAACATCGCTACCTCAAGAAACAGCCAACGATCAGTAGTCAGTCAACATAGTCCAGAGGCGAAAATAAAAAGTGCCAAAAACAATGATATACAATAATACAAAAGCGATAAATTTGGCGGAGAAAAAAGAAAAACAAAGATCTAGAATATAGACCACCGAGTATCGCCGGAATTCGTTCCCTTTTTATATGCCCATCTCCCATTTCATATAATCGACTGAACGACTTTCTTTCGCAGATTATGATTTTGTGTAGATGATTCAACCGAGACATCGACCCAGCCGTAACCGTCGCTCATTAAACGTGAAATATCTGTAATAATAGAATACAGTCGAAGAGATAAATAGATTTGTCCTGTGAAGGACTTCAAAGTCAGACCGTGCGTGGACAATCAAGTCTGCTGCTGCAGGTCCTTTCGTTTGAGACTCCGTGATTCACTGAATTGACTTTTCAGTCACTGATATCAATTGAGTCTGCTGGCCCGCATTTATGCCTTGCGAGAGCGGGTGACAGGTCCCTGACGTCCAGTTGTCGTGGCTCCGTTAGAAGCAGCCTTGCGACCGGCGGGAATAGGGCTGGGGACTTCGGCATCCTTCATGTCAATAAGAGCCTGGCGACCAGTGTTGCTGCGAGGACGTCCGGTCTTGGCGGCCTTCTTGTAGGTAACCAAGTAGAAGGAGATGAAGAGGACGAGGTAGGAGGTGAGGATACCCATGCCGGCAAATGCGGCGAATTCCTCACCGGCGCAGGAACCCATGTTAGGAGCAGAGGGGAAGTAGGTGCTGGAGAAGTAGGTATAGGAAGCAAAGTAGATGAAGCCTGTTTTCAATTAGCACTTGCACTGAATTGCTACTTTCATTCTGCATGAGAATAGCTGGGAATAACATACCAAGGTCGATGACGAACTGGGTGATCTGGAGAATGGTAATGTACTTCTTCCACCAGATGCGGATACCACGAGCACTCTGGAAGTAGTACCAGTACATGACAACATGGACGAGCAAGTTGAGGGTGATGGGAACCCATGAAACCGAGGTCAATCCAATGAGTTGAGTCCAGCACAACAGAGCGGTGGCGCCGTGATGGTAGGTGTGGAGGAAAGTCAAGGGCTTCTTCTTCAAGACAAGGAAGACGGTGTCGAGGAACTCGAGGTACTTGTTGAGGTAGTTGAGCTGGTACAGTTGTTAGTTGTTGGCAATCCTTGGACCCGCGCAATGACTTACATAGTACAAAACAACCAAAGGTTGAGTCCAGCCACCATTGTGGTCACAGATAGCATAAAAGACACCATGGTGGTAGAGGGTAGGAATAAGCTGCTCAAGGAAGAGAACAAGCAGAATTCCGCTCACGGCAGTGAGGATAAAGTTGTGGATCATGAAAAGGGTGTTGAGTTTGAAGGCGGGGAGCTTCTTCATGACCTCCCGACCACCGAAGATGACAATATAGTATGTGACCAAGGCAAAGGCGGTTTCTTTAAAAGTAGACATCGGCGTCTCTCCATTCACGAAGCGGAAATCGTCTGCAGGATATCCGACGACGGCGTCGAAGGCCTTGTTGAAGTATGGCCATAATTCGATGCCGAATGGGCGATCGATGGTGGGAAGAGGAATCTGTTTGAGGTCGAACGACATGACTGCGGCTGCGATCGTTGTATACGATCGTTTTCAATTATCAATTGCAAGATCGGGTGAAAAATGTCACAGCGGCGGTGTCCGGATGGTTTGCGGCTGACGGGATGAGGTCGCAACCAGAAAAGGGAGCAGAAGAACTGGGCTGATTAAATATACTACTGTCACTCAAAGGAATGAAGCGAAGCCGAAATCGAAGAAAGGAAAGAATCGAGGCAAAGCCAGAGAAGAGCAACCTGATTGAAGAAGGGAAACAGGAGAAGTTCAAGAAGAAGAGAAGGACAGCGAGGCACGCGAGGTCAGAATTATTAAACAAAAAGATGCTTGTGGCTGCCCGCGATCCTACTGGCTGGACGACGGCCGGCGCTTGGCCTTTTTGGCGCAAGCGTGTTCCTGGACAGCGTAAAAGGGGGAAACGCCGCAAAAGTTCTCTCTTTTGCAGCTCTTTTTCGCAACTCTCTCGCAAGCTAGAGGCTGATCAGACTAGTCAATTGGATCTGTGTTTCCGAGCACTCCGCTATACACAAGCATACATCTAAGATGCGATCTTGCCGAGGCTGTTCTCTGTCCTTTAGCCACGACATCGTATCCGATGAATTCTCCCTGCCGTACGTAGTACGTATGAAGAAAATACTTGATGATGTCAGACCATCTTCTCGCGCAAGGCAGTCAAGGCAGTCACTCCTATACCTACTATGCAGAAAACGTGATTGCGAACATCCTTGTACACAGCGCGATTGGTTGACAGCGTAGCACGGAGTACTCGGAAAGAGACCTGTGTACGACTGCTATTCCAACGAAGCTCGAGATCTGAGAGCAAGCTTTATACTCCGTAGATCGTGGGTTATACGTAGATAAGATCAATCGAGATAAAATGTCCATATCAGGTACACTAATTCGTAAGCCGTGATTCGTCGGTCGTTGCATGTATGCAATCCGACAGCTTGCTTCCACACCTGACAATTCTTCTTATTTTTTGTGGCAGGAGAATTAAAATGAGACTCTTTGTCATGATAGTCATGATAGCCATGATTACACAGGCACCTTCAATGCATTCGCTTGCCCAATGCTCAGCATCTGTTTAAGTTCGATGATATGAGTACGTACTACCGGATAGGGAAATGTTGCAGCCTCAGGCACCAACCACCACAGCATCACACCACCCGCAAAACTCCGTGGAAACCTCCAACCGCACCTCCCAATCAACCTCTTTCTCACCCACGCACGACCTTGATACCTCGCATTGGGAAACGAGCAACACCACCACAACAACTCCCATCAATTGCAATCCTCTCTTCGACCACTCCGCTCCAATGGCCTCTACCACTCTCTTCCGCCTCGCGACGCGATCCGTCCGCCCGGCCAGAAGCTTCGTCAGAGCTTCGTCGTACGCTCCTCGCTCAATCCGCGTTACGCCTTCCTCGTTCGCTATTGCCAATAACTTCAGCACCTCTGCCAAGCTTCGCAGCGGCCATGAGGAGGAGACCTACGAGGAGTTCTCTGCCAGGTACGCATTTCCATTGAGTCCTGATGGGCGTCAAGTGCGGGTGGAAAATTGGTGGTGTTGAAATTCGACATCGTACCATACCCGTGGACTCCTGTGACGCCTACCAACAACCGCATCGCTCTATTTACGTCAATTGCTATAACATTCTCAAGTTCTAACGGCCAATCAGATATGAAAAGGAATTCGATGCCGTCCAAGATGTTTTCGAGCTCCAGGTACGTCAAGCGGAAATAACAAGCGCTCGCCCAGCCCGGTGCCGAAAGCTGGACCACTATGAACCAATTGACTAATTCATGGCTTGCAGCGCAACTTGAACAACGCTTTCGCGTACGATCTCGTCCCCTCCGTTGAGGTCCTCTCTGCTGCTCT
Source organism: Talaromyces verruculosus (assembly GCA_038993655.1). Taxonomy (NCBI): domain Eukaryota; kingdom Fungi; phylum Ascomycota; class Eurotiomycetes; order Eurotiales; family Trichocomaceae; genus Talaromyces; species Talaromyces verruculosus. Next base: position 490,609 of record JBBVQN010000013.1, on the reverse strand, counting down.
CCGCGCAGCTCGCCGCGTCAACGACTTCCCCACTGCCGTCCGAGTTTTCGAAGGTTCGTCATGACCTGCATTCCGTCTACATCTACTCTCAACCCCCACTAACTTCATATACAGGAATCCGCGCCAAGGTCGAGAACGAAGGTCAATATAAGCAATATCTCGAGGCTCTCGAGGGTCTCCGAACCGAGCTCGGCGTCCCCCTCCAGGAGGAACTCTACCCCAAGAACGAGTAAAGAAATAGTCATTGCCCTCTATTTCTGATATCATGTTTTTGTGCCCCGTTTTTTGTTGTTTTCCTCTGTGTGGTCCATGTGTCATAGTAGTCTGAAATCTTTCGCCTTCTCGAAATTCTGGAGAGACATCTGTATAGATAAATAGAAAGCTTTGTGGATGAAGAAAAGTCTCGTTCCAAGTAAGCTGTCGGATAACTGGTCAGCAGCCTCCATCAATTGATTGCAAAATTGATATCCCTTTCTTTAGATCTATAGGTAAGTTCGCTTATGGTATATATCAATAAATGCATTTTATGTATCTGGTATAATTAGCTTCAAAACTTCCGAACACATCATCTGGATCAAAAAAAAACAGAGGTCAAGAATGATTGAAGAAACAAAAAACGCCGTTCTCCGCTGTATTATTTCCAATATATAACGAGCAACACAATTGTCCTCAAACAATCTGTCCGTGTAAAATTACAGGAGAAAAATGCAATTTGAGTATCAGAAAGGAAAGATAAAAACGAGGATAATGTCATAACACATTATGTACCGCTTGATCATATACACGAAATGATCAATGAGTTCCGACGTATTTGAAGTAGTTGGGACGGCAATCTTCTTTGGCGAGGAAAGAGGCTCCTTCGTAGAATCTGCCGGGTGTGCAGCCGGAGCATTTGGGTGAGTTGGGGCAGTTGAAGTAGGGGATATGGCGGTAGCCGATGTCGCGGAACCTATAATTCAGTCTTAGTATATTTTGTGATGATAGCTTTGGCGGATTGTAGCTTACCAATGAATTTTGCTGGCATCCTCAAAAAGACCCAAAGCAACCGAGTGAACTGGTGCATCACCCCATCGCTCATAAAAGAATCCACCAGCACGATCGAGGTGGTTGAAATAAGCCTCGTAGGCTTCACTGCGGAAGAAGTTCATATCGCCAATCTCGAAGTTCGACCAGAAATGGCAGGTAGAATATCCATTGGCCTTCTTGTTATGCTCAGGTCGCAACTTGTCGTCCACAAGCCATTCCATCATGTTGTTGTCAGCGATGTATTCGGGGTGTTCGGCAAGGAAGCGTTCCGTCTCGGGCCAGAGAGAAGGTAGACTTTCAGGTGCATCGAAGAGGTTGATTGTGAATCCGTAGGTCTTGTTGTGGTCTTGCATGTAGTGGAAGACGTCGTAGTCGACGTTGCAGTAGAATTCGACCTTGGGTTCGACTCGCCAGTAATATCGCGTGTTGGCGAGGGCAGGATGCTTGTAGAACATTCCACTATTCCATCGGCACATTTTGTGGTATGAGGCTTTGCCGGCATACTGGAGACCTTGTTCTTCGAGGTATTTGTTTGATTCTTTGACGAGATCGTCGTCGATCCATTCGGGCGCTTCCCAGTGGTCGGCGGGGATTTGTTCTAACAATGCGTAAGCGATATTTCACGGCCTAGTTATTTGAGGTAAATCATACCATAGTAACACTTTGCTTTTGTGACCTCTTGAGTTTTTTGCTTAAATTCCTCCGTAAAAGGTTTATCGTTCAAAAAGGTCCAGGGGTAGTTGAACTTGTGGTTCCATGTGCGCTCAAGCTGCTTCATTGTCGTAACAAGATCGCTGAGCTCTTCATTGCGAACCAACGAAAGAAGGGTCGCATTGATACGTGCGGAGTTCTCGCTATCGGGGGCGTAGTCGTGGTCTTCGGCGCGCCATAATACACCTTCAGGTTCTCCGGTTGCTGTTCGGGAGGGTGAAGTCAGTATCCTATTTGCCGTCGGCGGTTATTTTTGATAAGAACTCACGATCTAGTAAAGGATCTCTTTTCATGCCATCTGTTATTTTGTCTGTATCTGTCGTACCCGTGATGGATGGTATTTGCGTTGTTTGCGATAATCTGTACAGCACCAGCAACACTCCTAGAATTCCGACTGCTCCAAGGAGCCGAATTGGCCTTGCGATGGCCATGATGGCGACGGTCCGTAACGAATTCGATCAGATAATATTCAACTGTATATTGTGCGCAGACCGATAGAGAGACATATGCAGACTTGAGGGATCTCTCAGACCTGTCCTGAGTACAGTATCCCCTTATCCAGGACTCGTGTGACTTGTCTGTTCAGATGGCGAGAAGATGTTCCCTTAGGACGTTGGCCTGAGGATCTCCAACATTTGGCGCCTTTCCTGATTGGGACTAGCACACGCGGCCATCCACGCGTCCCGGACGAACTTCATTCAAGGACGGATACAACACTGGCTATAACAATAAACATCCAGTCTCATCAGTGTCACATCAGTTAGTTCGGCCTTAAATACACCCACCACATACCCGATGCCAGTCGCGGCGCGCTATCATCATGGCCCGCTCGGCGGCCATTGGGACTTTGATCGATGAATTAATCGTCGCACTAACACAATCAGATAAGGTACGTATACCTTGTCTCAGCTTTATTTTCATGCCCTAACTGACTATGTACTAGGCCTCTGCCGCATTCTCAGCGACTAAAAAGCGCTGTGAGGCTATCCTGAAAGACAGTAGCACCTGGAATCGGATCGATCCATTTGCTGTAGAGAAGCAACTGGATGGCCTGCAGGAGAAATTCCGCGTCCTCAACAAGGATGACCTGGCAGACGCTTTAGGGGGCCGTCTGTCAGAACTAGAAGGTCAACGCTCGTCATGGAGGCCAGAATACCTGTCTCTACTATTGCAGCTTTCTGACCGTCCTGCCAATGTGTCAAGTGTGCCCAAATTTGAAACGTCCAACTACGACAACGCGTCAGTTCAACTCAAATGGTCAGAGCTAGATGCTGCTGGATCCGAGTTTGCCGATGAAGATATCTGGGGCGATGTTGATTATGGTGCGGCTTCTTCTGATTCAGAGTCGTCAATTGCTTCCAGTGACATATCAATTCCGAGGATACTGCCTCAAAGAGCACAGCCATTGAAAGATGAGTTCGTGATACCTGACGAGCTCCTCACGTCTGGGGAGGATGACGACCTGGTAAAAACTATAAAAAGCGGCCATTTCTGGGAGTACAACTCCGCTGCTATCCGCGAATACGCAGAGAGTCATACACGTTTCATCACGGAGCTGCAGGCGGCTCGTGAAATACTATTCATGCTTCAGGGACTACCTACATCATTATTCTGGCAGATCGATAACAGTATCGCAGTGGATAGAAGATATGCTCTTAGCCATGCCTCCAACTCGGCATTTTTACATATGCTTCGTTCTTCTGCAGACATTGGTGTGGAGCTTGGAAAATTGAGGAAGTTTGTGAAGATTCCACAATCTGTGGTATTCTTACAGACATTTACCAGGGGTGTTGAGAAGGAGCTTGCAGAGTTTGATGCGTTCTTGTCAAGAATGCAACTAAGTTATCTGTCGCCCGGGAAGTCCGTCACAGTCAGTCTGTTACAATTGTCAAAAGAGGTTCAAGAAGAAGTGCGAGTACTTTTACTGCTGGCTGATATGGTTGTCAAATTGAGCTCAGCGCCACCAGAGCAGTCATTCCTTTGTCTAGACCTACTCTACAATCTAGTTTGCGTCAATCAAGCCTCTGGAAACGAATACGAATATAAGTCTCTCGCAAAACTATTCTTCTCCTGTTTCGAGGCTTATGCACGACCACTACGTTTGTGGTTGAAGAGCGGAGACCTCGAGGCTTCCCAGGACCATTTCTTCATCACCGACTGTCGGCACGATCATGACTTGCAGACTCTATGGAATAACTGGTACCTTCTGAGGGAGACGTCTGGTCATCTTCATGCTCCGATTTTCATCAAACCGAGCGCCCGCAGAATACTCACTACAGGGAAGAGCATGGTTTTCCTGCGGAATTTAAACGTCGCAACCGAGGAGCTAGAATCAGCACATTGGCAACCGCTGGATTTTGAAGCTGTTTGTCCAGATGATACAACCTGGCAGCTCTTGCCCTTTTCCAGTCTACTAGACCAGGCCGTTGAAAATCTGATTTCGACAAACCAGATCCTCGCTTCGAGCATGCTGCGGGAGCAACTCAACGAGCAATGCGGATTATGGACATCACTCTCTGCACTGCAGTATATCTACCTATGCAAAGACGCCTCTGTCTCCACCACAATCGACAGCAAGATCTTTGAATCGCTCGACAAACGTGGTGGTGTCTGGAACGACCGCTTCCTTCTTACTGAGTTAGTACAAAGCGCATTTGGCGAAACTGATTGTGTCGATACATCTCGCCTTATTGTACGTTCAGCTCGCAAGAACTTCCAGGACTTTGAGAGTCAAAGTCGAAAAGTCAAGATACTCAAATCCATTTTGATAGATTATGTACTTCCCTGGCCTGTTGCGAACATCATCACCAAACCTGCTATGAGCATGTACCAACGCATCTCTACATTTTTGATGCAAATACGACGTGCAAAATACATCCTCGAACGACAACGACTACTCAAAAAGGACGATACTGGCGACGACGATGAAGACGAAGACGATGGCTTGGGCTATATCATCCGACACAATCTGCTTTGGTTCATAAATATTCTTTACGGGCACGTCACAGATATGGTGATAGCCACGAACACGGCAACCATGGAAAAGACGCTATCGGAGTCGCCGGATATAGATAGCATGATTTTTGTACATGAGTCCTACATGTCCGCACTGGAGGAACAGTGCCTTTTATCGCACAACTTGGCCCCTATATACCAAGCAGTCATCAGCCTGTTGGATCTTTGTATTCATTTTGCTGATATCCAAGCTGCGCGTCATGGCGAGGGGAATCGATACGATACGTCGCGCTCATCTGCTGCCTTAGGTGGTCAAAAATATTCATCCCGAAGACGTCGCCGCAGACGGACAGACGATAGCTCTGACTCTGACGACGATGACGATAATGATGAACATGAACAAGACGGTGAAGACGCTGACTACTACGATGAAGGCATGACTAGTATATCCTTCATCGAATCATCCTATTCCCACAGACTGGGACATGTCATGAGACAGTTCCATCGATCACTGGCCTTTGTCATTGCGGGATTGAGGGGCGTGGGGAGGGTGGATGGACAGCAGAGTTGGGATATACTCGCTGATCGATTGTCTTGGAATGTGCAATCAAACAAATTAGGCGTTCATCCTTAAAAAAGAGATAGATACTTTAGATACCCAACTACGTTACAAATTAAAAAAAGTTTTGCCAATTTCATTTAACAAAAATGATTATTGCATTCCTTAAAATAGATCCGTAGACACAAAATATGTTTTTGTAAGAAAGAACGCAGGATTTAGCCAACCCATCTGCGAGCGCTATAAAAGATACGTCCCCAAGGACCAACATCACCCCATTTCTCCGCATCAGCCGGCAACCAACTAGCAACACCACCTAAAACAGTACGTTCAGGATGAGGCATAATAGCCAAAACACGACCGTCGGGCGATCTGACACCGGCGATACCCTCGGGACTTCCGTTGGGGTTGTAAGGGTATGTCATGGTGGGTTTGAGGGTGGCGTTGTCGACGTATCGGATTGGCGCAAGATTGTGTCTTACAAAGTCCTGTGCGGTGACGTTCTGGGTCATTGCGAAGGAGGCGCGGCCTTCGCCGTGGGCGACGGCGATGGGGAGTGAGGAGCCGTGCATACCGTGCAAGAAGACAGAAGGCGCAGAAGGGTCGGGATCGGAGATGTGGACCATCGCGACACGGCCTTCGTATTGTTCGCTGGCGTTTCGCTCAAAGCTTGGCCAGGATTGGGCGCCGGGGATGAGCTCTTTGAGACGTGAGAGGAATTGACAGCCGTTGCAGACACCGAGGGTGAATGTGTCGGGGCGCTCGAAGAATGTCTTGAATTCCTTGCGGGTTTCTTCGTGGAGTAAGACGGACTTGGCCCAGCCTTGACCTGCGCCGAGGACATCACCATACGAAAATCCACCGCAGGCAGCGAGACCGGCAAACGCGGCGAGTGAGACACGGCCGGAGATGATGTCAGTCATGTGGACGTCGACAGCGGTAAAGCCAGCGAGGTTGAATGCAAAGGCCATTTCAGCCTGGCTGTTGACTCCCTGTTCACGAAGGATGGCCACACGAGGCTTGTTGTTGAACGGAGACATCAAGCTGGTGAGGATAGGGAGGCATTTGTCTTTGGGGTCGTACTTGACGTTCCATGAGATACCTGGGTCGGTGTCTTCGAGGATGTTGGCAAACTCTTGGTCGGCGCATGCTGCGTTGTCTCGGAGTTTTTGCATGTGGTAAGATGTGTGCGACCAGATTTGTTGAATCTTTCCACGAGGTTGGCGGTAGATCAATTTGTGCTTGTGGTAGATGGTGAGGTTCCGCTTAGGCTTCTCAGAAACACGACCAATGCGCTTGATCAAGCCAGGTGGTGGTCCGCATGTTGCGAAGCAAGACCGGAATTGGATCTCGTCGGACTTTCGGACTTGGAAAACAGCACCGAGTTCTTCGTTGAAAAGGGTCTCGATGGTGCTCTGAATATCTCCTGTCTTTTGTAAATCATCAAGCATGATTTCAACGCCACAACGCCCAGCGAACATCATCTCAGCAAGTGTAGTGAAAAGACCACCATCCGAACGGTCGTGGTATGCTAGCACGATACCCTGTTCATGGAGTTGTTGGGTAGCGTCGAAGAAGTCTCTGAAAAGTTCTACGTCACGAATATCAGGACTCTCGTGACCAACCTGCTTAAAGACTTGCGCTACAGCTGAACCACCAAGCGCCTTGTAACCGGATGCAAGGTCAACAAACATAAGAACAGTTTCGCCAACATCCTCAAAACTGCGAAGTGCTGGGGTCCATGTCTTTTTGAAGTCTTCGACGGGAGCAAAAGCTGAAATAACAACAGACAATGGCGCGGTAACTTCCTTGGCTTCCTTGGACTTTTCATCGTTCCATTTCATCTTCATTGACATCGAGTCCTTGCCAACGGGAATGCTGATTCCCAGTTGAGGGCACAAGCTGAGACCGATGGCCTCGACTGCCTCATAAATGGCAGCACCTTCTCCTGGATGGCTGCTGGCTGACATCCAATTGGCGGAAAGCTTGACTCTGCTAAGACGATCGAACAAGTCGGCAGCGGTGATGTTCATCAATGACTCGGCAACAGCCATACGGGCGGAAGCAGCTGGAGAGATGAGGGCAAGCGTAGGCTTCTCGCCCATTGCCATTGCTTCACCGGTTCTGATGCCTTGGGTAAGGGAGGTGGCTGTGACGGAGACATCGGCAACGGGAGTCTGCCAAGGTCCTACCATCTGGTCTCGAGCAGTGAGACCTCCAACAGTTCGGTCACCAATGGTGATCAAGAAAGACTTGGATCCAACTGCAGGAAGTGACAGCACTCTGCTAGCAGCTTCTTCAAGGAGATGTTGTTCTGAGGGTGCAGCTGGGAGATATGTCGACAAGCTAGCATCAAAGGCAGGCAGTTTCAACTTTCGCGAGTCAACCTGTCTGGTCATCTTGGGCGGCTTTCCGAAGAGAACCGAGAGTGGAAGGTCGATAGGCTTGGGATACTCTTTTGAATCTCTGTCCAAAAGAACAAGGCGTTTCTCTTCATATTGTTGAGATTGCTCTGCCCTTCCAACGACTGAGAAGCCGCAACGCTCACGTCGGCAAATGGCGGTGAACTTGTTCATTCCCTCCTCTCCAACGGCCATGACGTATCGTTCCTGGGCTTCACAGCACCAGATTTGCATAGGACTCATACCATGGTCGGCGCTATCTACTTCTCTAAGCTCAAATGTTGCGCCCAGTCCGGCGTCGTGGACCAATTCCGGAAGAGCATTGGACAAACCACCAGCACCGACATCGTGAATGAATTTGATGGGGCTGTCTTCTCCCATTGCTACACAAGCATTGATAACTTCTTGAGCTCTGCGCTGGACCTCTGCGTTGCCACGTTGCACACTAGCAAAGTCCAAATCTGCGGAACCTTCTCCAGAAGCAAGACTCGAAGCAGCGCCTCCACCAAGTCCAATAAGCATGGCAGGACCACCTAGAACCACAAGGAAAGATCCGGGCTTGACCAACTTGGGATCCTTGAGGGCATGTTGAGGTCTAACTGTGCCCACACCACCGGCAATCATGATAGGCTTGTGGTATCCTCGGATTTCCTTCTGTCCATTTCCGATATCAAGCTCAGTGAGCAATGTTCGGAAGTATCCGGCCGTGCATGGGCGTCCAAACTCGTTGTTGAAAGCCGCACTTCCAATAGGAGCCTCAAGCATAATATCCAAGCTGCTTGCGATATGATGAGGCTTTCCAACATCAAGCTCCCATGGCTGTCTGAGTTCTGGGATGAGAAGGTCTGACACACAGTATCCTGCTAATCCAGCTTTCGGTCTTGAACCTCGACCGACGGCTCCCTCATCTCGAATTTCACCACCGGAACCAGTAGCCGCACCGGGATATGGTGAAACAGCAGTAGGATGGTTGTGCGTTTCAACCTTGGCAAGTATATGAACTTGTTCCTTGGTCTGCGTCCATTCGCGGGTTGCGGGATCCGGAGCCCAGAAGCCGGCATTTTCACCCTGCAACACGGCCGCGTTATCACTGTAAGCGCTGACTGTGTACTCTGGATTCTTCTTGTGGGTATTTCGAATCATCGAGAAGAGGCTGTTGGGCATCTGCTTGCCATCAATAACCCAGGATGCATTAAACTGCTTATGACGGCAATGCTCGGAGTTGACCTGAGCAAACATGAAAAGTTCGACGTCGGTAGGATTGCGAGGCACGGGCCCGTTCGATGCGTATGCTGCAACAAGATAGTCAATTTCAGATTGATCCAATGCCAGGCCAAGTCGTTTGTTCGCCTCTTGAAGAATTTCTGTGGGAGTTTTATCGCCAGCATCGAGGGGGATAGTTTCCAAGGGAAGCGGGGTGTGGTCTGAAAATAATATGGCGAGATCGGGCGATTCGTCGCTAATGACCTGTGTCATTCGGTCATGGAGACGATCCAAGTATCCGTCCTCTGGTGTTGAGCCTTCAGAGAATAGAGCTGAAATCTTGATACCTCGTTCGATGCGCTTTACGAATGTTGCGAGACCGCAGACGTGCGAGATACCGGTTGCCTGCGAACTCCATGGCGAAATCGTTCCGACGCGAGGGTAAACGTAGAAGGTTTGTACGGCGCCATCGGTTGGCTCGAAGGTGGGAGGAATATCGACAATGTCACCGTATCGGAGAAGTTGCTCAAGGACTGCTTCTTGAGCAGCCTGCAGAGGCTGAGAGGTGTGAACGTAGTGGACCCATTGGGCCCGAACGTCGATTGCTCCAATCTCTAGAGCAATTGCACGACCGCGAGACTTGGAGAATGCCACGGGTCCCGGGATGGCCAGGTAGGTCTGCTCATTGGTGGCCACCATCCTGGGATCGGGGGATCAAAGGGTTTGTAATATAACTGAGAAAAGAAGCTATAGATCAGCTCATATCACATTGATTGATCTTTCAATCAACCAACAAGGCACATTGGCTGTGCTAGATTGAACGAGCTGTAGCACTATGACTCTTGTCGTCGGCAGAAAAATTATCTGTGACGCCCATCCTCGTCGATAGTCGCCCCGCACTAGTCTGCTTTCGGCCTATCGAGCCACAATTTCCTTATCAGCCACGTGATATAATCACTATACCTATATAGGTAAAGCGTTGTTCAAATCAAAAGATATCACTTTTTCCATGGAGGGTTCCAAGGTCAAATATAATAGCAATGGCTGCCTCGTGTAAATCTCAGAGGCACGAAAGGCACGCCATCATAGAGCGATCTCATCAAGATCAACAACTACGGATGGTGGCCGAGGTTATGCCGGCCGTTTATTGTCGACGCCAAACAGGAGTAGCTTCTGTAAACTAGCCTAGAGAGGAAGTACGCTCCGCCGGAGGATTTGCCACATATCGGGACTAGCGGCAAACGATGGTTCATCATCGCCTTTCCGCCCCATAAAAAAGCAGTGACACTTCTCTAATTTCCCTGCCCTAACTGCTTCATGGAACACATCGAGGCCCGCTTCTCGTTCGGCATTGCTGAAGATGCGAGTCTGTCGGTTCTCGAAGTCCTAACCTTAGATTAAGGACGGACCAATCTATTCTGATGCTTGATTCGCAATCTTTGATAGGCTGATGGCTGTAATCGCCGAGCGGGTTGGGCACCAGCTTGTAAGCCGCCTCAGCCGTTGTGTCGCTCTCGCTGTCAACGTGTCAGCGAGAAGTCTTTGGTAGCCAGTCTATTCAGTTTACCAATTTCTATGCACGTACTAAGTGTGTTGTTATTATTGATCATGGCACAACATTGAGTTACACAGTATTGGCTAGGTCTATCCCCATAATCATGTTTGTAGCAATGGTGTATTGTCGACGACAATCAATTGATCGCTCATTTGGATCTTGGTGTAGGTTTGCGAAGATAGTAGGCTAGAACGAGATCTTTAATCTAGTCGAGAGTTCGAAATTCCTTATCAAACACAAAGATCTTAATGCACACATTGAAAATTGACTCAGGTTCATAGTGCTCCATGAACATCGGTCGGTCTTCGGTTCCGTCTCGCTCGTCAGGCCTACGAAGCATGTTACCGCTTTAGGAAGCAATCTCAGAATTCCCGATTAGGCAATCTTGGGTGCTTTCACGCAGACGAATTCTACGTCAGTTCCACTTTAAAAAATTTATCGCAGAGATTGTCAAAGGGAATCTGTATATAAATACAAGTCAAACCCCTTTCAATTATGGATTTGAAATAATAACAAACACCGCCAACTTCGAAACACCACAACAACCCTGGTGGATCATCATACACAACAATAAAGACACAACACACTAACTAATATCCACCCAACACCACTTTCGAATATTGGCCGTCACCCTCGGATATACACCATGTCTACACTAGCAGGTGAAGCTCCACCTCAACATGCGCATATGCGATCGAGAACCCTTTCACTAGGCTACGATGCCGGCGAGGTAGACCCCACGGGGTTGCCTTTCGGACAACTCAACGAAGGTGCCGATTTGGAAGAATATATCACCGAGACAAGAACTGGAAACATCGTTAGACACACTCGATCGAATGTGACTGGTGAAGTCGCCGATTGGAAACTAGTCACTTTCACCATCGAGGATCCGGAGAATCCCAAGAACTGGTCCAAGGCTTATAAGTGGTATATCACTGCAGTAATCGCATTCACATGTTTCGTCGTGGCGTTTGCAAGTGCCGTGATTACTGCCGGTCTCGATGGACCTGCCAAGGAGTTCAATGTTTCATTGGAAGTTTCGCTTCTTACTATCACTGTGTTTGTCATTGGCTTTGGTGTTGGTAGGTTCTTAGATCTCTCAAGTTCGGTTGATCACATAACGGATACTGACCCTCGAATTCTTAGGTCCCATGGTTTTCGCGCCACTGTCTGAAGTCGTTGGACGAAGACCCGTCTACGCAATTACATTATTCGTCGCCCTCATCTTCGAGATTCCTTGTGCCGTCGCGCCTAATATCGGAACACTCATCGTTTGTCGAGCCATCGATGGCATCGCCTTTAGTGCACCCATGACCTTGGTTGGAGGTAGTCTCGCAGATCTCTGGAAAAATGAAGAACGTGGCGTGCCAATGGCCGCTTTCAGCGCCGCTCCTTTTATTGGACCTGCTATTGGGCCCCTGGTAGGAGGTTTCCTTTACGACGCTGCCGGTTGGCGATGGCTATACTGGATTCAATTGATCCTCGCTGGCGTTACCTGGGCTCTGATAACTTTCACTGTTCCCGAAACATATGCCCCGACCTTGTTGAAAGCTCGCGCAAAGAAACTGCGCAAGGCTGAGAATGATCCCAAATTCGTGACTGAGCAAGAGATTGACTCTCGTCCTCTGGGTGAAAAGATCCGCATATTCATGCTACGACCTTTCCAGCTGTTGTTTCTCGAACCTATTGTTCTCTTCATTTCACTTTATATGTCCGTCCTGTACGGCTTGTTGTACATGTTCTTCGTTGCGTATGTCCATCCATCACTTCCATCCGTTCCAATCCTCGATTAGAAGGAAACCCAGCTAACAAGATTATCTAGCTATCCTATCGTTTATCAAGAAGGAAAAGGTTACAGCCCCGGTATTACCGGTCTTATGTTCATTCCATTGGCCATCGGAGTCGTCCTTAGTGCATTTTGTGCTCCATTTGTCAACAAACACTATCTGAAGATGCATGCCAAATATAACGGCAAGCCACCAGCGGAGATCCGACTCATTCCTATGATGTTCTCGTGCTGGTTGATCCCAATCGGTCTCTTTATCTTCGCCTGGACTTCATACCCACACTTGCACTGGTTTGGGCCTACCATTGGAGGTTTACCAGTCGGATTCGGCTTTATCTTCTTGTACAATTCTGCAAACAACTATCTCGGTAAGTACATTAGAGTTTCAAATCGACATTCACGATATTGAAGAATAACTGCTAACAATACTCTCAGTGGACACCTATCAACATCAAGCAGCATCTGCCCTCGCAGCCAAGACCTTCCTGCGATCAATGTGGGGAGCAGGATGTGTCCTTTTTACCGAGCAGATGTATCATAGACTGGGTTACCAATGGGCAAGCAGTCTTCTCGCATTCTTGGGACTTGCATGCTGTGCAATTCCCTACGTTTTCTGGTTCTATGGTGAGAGGATTAGGTCCTTATCTCGCTATGCTTATGTCGAAGACGAGGAAACCAAAGCAGTGCCTTACGACTCGGAACACTGAGCATTGAACTATGAGGCAGAAGAGAGTTGTTCTATAGAAGATGGGAGAGGGGCTGGAAAAATTAATACGAAAATATTTCGAATATAGACTGGGAAAGATCCCCAAAACACAAGCATCACAACGGGCAGCGTTCTTTTCGTTTTCTTTGTCTTTTTCTTTTTGGGTTAGTTTTCCTGGGCATGATATCATATGCGGTAGACAGAAGGTACATCAATAGATCATAATAATAATATACCCATAAAAATGAATCTCCTCCGGATCATAAGGACGTCAGTTTTCAACGGTGTAGGATCAACAAAATGGTGGAAGAGGTTGAGGATCAAAATGGCCGTATTAGGCAAGAGGCAGCGTCCTGGAAAACCTCGGCCATTCGCGTCATCGGACCCGCTTAGTAACCCTAGGCTTCACGTGACTTCCTGGCTCGAGAGGAAAGATCGATCGTCGATTGCCGGAAACAAACATCGCAGCCAGGTTACTCTCTCTCTTCGCCGTTGTTGCATCTCGATACCCATTTTCGCGCGACTGATTCGAAAATTATCAATGTGAATATGGAATTTCTTGTACATCCCGTCAATTCTTGACTCGATCGCACCGACAATTATTTGATTCCATAACACGCGCAATCGGCACCCGCCAGCTTCAACAACCCGATCTCACAGTCTAGCCCCTCACCATTCATTCATGGCTTCATATTATTCGCGACCCGACCCATTCTCCCCCGGCGTGGGCAGAGGATTGAACACGGCACAGAACCCTTCGATTTCTGATCTACCTCAGGCACAAATAGACGCAATCATCAGGACGAAACGCAAAGCGCGAGAACCGAAAGCTTGTTATCCATGCCATACCAGAAAAGTCAAATGCGATCGTAATCTTCCCTGCGATGGCTGCGTCAAACGAGACCATGCAGACCTTTGTTCTTACGAGCGACCATCAAAAAAGCGACAAGCCAATATGGCATACCTGCCCACCGCGGTCAATGATGACATGCCGGAATCGAGTATCCCAAGTGTCGAAAGCTCAAGCGTACAGATCAAATCAGAGACTGTAGATAGTGTCCCCACAGACTTTGACTCTGGTGGACGAATCTCAGTGCCTCGTGAACATTGGAATAATGTGTGCAACAAATTGAAGGAAATGGAACAAGCGATATCAACTCTAAGAAATGGTCTCGAACAAATCGACGGTGGCCGTTCCTCGGCTGCCATAGCCCCAGACAGCGCTCAAAGTGTTGATGCAAATAACTCTTCGGCTCGAACATCCCCAGAGCGTGAGGGTATACACACGACACATACCTATGGCGAAGGCACAGTCCATCTTGGATCGCGATCAGTGTTGGCGTACATTCTCAATAAGTCTGGTTCTCTCCAGGCCCAAGCGCTTCTTGAAGGTGGAATTCTACCCAAACTCGGTCTAGACAATGAGACTGCTACATACCCCTTCGTTGATTTATGGTCTTCCGATACCTCAGCGTTCGACGTAAACGCAGTTTGTGGTGCTTTACCTAACGATCAACAAATATTAGAGTCAGTACTGAAACTCGCCCGTTTGACTACATTTCATTGACAGCTCGTTTTAGATTCTTCCATTACTACAGAGATATCGCCGGCACTCTTTATCCCGTATTGGTGGACGTGCCTGGGTTTGAAAAGGACCTGCACACTTTCTTGCAGAACAGGAACGCAGCCGGGGGCATCCCAAAACCAGGCGAGGACCGAGGGCTTTCACAACGCCCGTTTGGCATGAACTTGGCCTTTATCGGTCTGCTCTTTGCTGTAATGGCATCTGGGTGTCAATCATCAGATCTTCCTGGGAAAGAACGAGAACTTACATCCCAAGTTTATGGTGAGTTTTGTGCATCAAATCTTAGTTGACCTCCAAACTGATTGCATCTAGTTTGCTGTGCCTACCAATGCCTTCGGATGTGCAATTTCGTCTCACAACCTACTCTTGAGGCAATGAAGACGCTGCTGATTATCGGCAACGTTCTCTCATATAACATGAATCCTGGTGTCTCTTATGTTCTACTAGGTACGTGTTCTGTCTTGTCATGCTTGCTTAATACTTACCCCTTAAATAGGAATGACGATGCGCATGGGCCTTGCTCTGGGACTTCACGTCGAGTCGAATCGATTTAACCCCGTAGAACGGTACACCCGGCAGCACATATGGTAAGACAGTTCGCCTTTCAGGGAGAGACTAGAATTGATATATGTTTGATTCAGGTGGTCCATGGCTTGGCAGGACAGCCATTTCTCCCTCTCTTACGATCGACCATCCACGGTAGCAATCAGCCAACCTGATATTTCTGACAGACCAGAGTCCAAACCAGGCAATCGCGATTATTTTGAAACAATGTGTAGAATCATATCACTCACACTCGAAGTCGTTCGCGGGCGTATGGTTACACCTCATTTCCACATGAGTTTCAAAAGTATGCAAACATACAAAAATCGGATACAGCAATTCCTTGCGGAAGCGTCTCCGCATTTGCGGGACCGTAACCAATGCACTACAACCATGGATCATCTTCAAAGACTCGCGTTGGGGGTGCACTCATCATACATAACTTCAGAACTTTGCAGACCAGCGTTGAAGGCCGAAGCCGACAAAGACGATCCCTTACAGCCTGTTGTCCGTCGTTACTGTGTTGAGCATCTCATCAACACAGTCGAATATTATATCGAGCTCCACTCATACAGTACCCATGGCTCGCGCGCATGGATTACCTTGCAACGTGCTATCAGTTGCGCGTTTCTTCTGGCCGTCATCGAGGAAGGAAAGACCGAGCCAAAAGTCAGAGAGCTTCTACACGAACTGGAAGTCATAATATCTGAACGAGCCACCGCCGAGGGTGGTTATGATCCTACCACGGCTGTCGTTCCTCCTGGAAGTGAAAGTATGATCTCCCCCGGAAATGTGGCACAGAATGGAATGGCCACAGGCTACCCACAATTTGACACTATTCAAATGGTTACGAAAGCTCACTTATCAATTTCAGATTCATATCAAGGCGGGCAACCTTCGATCCCCGCGAATATTACCATGGACACCCAAACGCAATGGGCAAAGCCTCTTGTACGGACTCTACGCGCATTACAGAAACTCAACATCGCTTTCGATTCGTACAGCGGCCAGCCTGGCAGCAGTCATACGGCTTCTCTCGGCTCCGCAGATTCCCTATCCGCGCCGCAAACCCTGGGATACAGACGAACCTCATCCGTGAACCCCCAGTCCCAAGCTGTATACACGCCGAACATGGGGGGATCGCTACCTCCTCCAACCCCCGAAAGCTCCAGTAGCGGTGACTGGACGTACCCGAACCTCCTAGACAGGGCAGCAGAGTACATTCATCCTCCACTTTGGGGATGATTCATTCTTTTCTACTTTCGATTGATGATTAGCATTGCGTTCAGTTTTTTATTCGGTTCTGGCGTTCAAATGTTTGATTGATATCAAGGATCTAATGGGTCCGAATTGTGCATGAACTCATTGAGTCATTATTGGGTGTTTGTATTGAGTTCTGATTTCTCTTCTTTTATAGTCTTTTTGTGTGTTGCTTTCATGTCGAGATACCCGAAGGTATCTCAGTCTACTTTTTCTAGGCGTATCTAGACACATCTGCAGTTGTACAGTCAATCTGATTCTGACCTTGGAAGGCGTGAGCCTACTTCAACCTTACATACAGTGCATACGTAGTCTTGAAAATGTTTCCAATCGGTAGGATCATTATGCTTCTTATTCAAACGTGCTAACGCCTACAATAATCTTTATACTCCAAATCCATCCATCAACAGACATGACTTTTTGCCAACCCAATACGCCCACCCGCTTCTCGCTCCAATGCAAAAATGAACACGATAGCCCAAAACTACTACGAAAATGAATATGCAGACAGAGACATCAATTAAGAACCATCAGGACGCCTAGATTGTACTCGTCGCGTCGGACTGCGTCGACTAGGTAATTGCGCCTCACCCCCTCCTCTCCTACTTCGTCCAATCGGTTCCTCGACTTCCATCTCTTCGGGCGGGTCAATTGAGGCCGTGGTGGTGCCTGGTCTTTGAGGTCTTTTACCTGCGCGTCGCGGGCGAACTTTGTTCAGGGCTGTGCCCAGGAGGCCCTCTGCATGTGCATCTAGTTCGGTTTCGAGATCGTCTTCGGCGTGGACAATTTCTTCGGTTAAGTTTGATCCATATGCGTCGTCTCGTGAGCGAGATGCCGCGTCCCGTCTTTGACGGCCGCCACCGTTGGCTGTTTTAACGGCTTTTATGCGGTTCTCGAGAGCCCATAGTTCCAACGCTCGCGCGAGAATGCTGCCTGCGGTGCCGGCGCCGCCGGCTGCGTCGCCGCCGCTTACTCCTAAAACTCTTACAGCTTCGTGCAGAACTGTAACAGCATCCAGCGTTCGCCCTAGTTGTAGATAAACGAGACCGCGGGATGTATGAAGCGACCCGATCAACCCTCGATCTTCGTACCCGGCCACTCCTGCTGATGTGGCCGAGGTACCCCCTATCGCGGCACTGTAGCCAGTGGCACCACCGCCTGCGCCAATTCTTATACACTCGTCGAATTGAGCTAGTGCGTCATTCAGCTCACCCATACGTCGATAGGCATGTCCTAGATTCGCTCGTGTAGCAACCCATGCTCCGGGGTCGCATTGCAAAGAGTTGGCTAATGCGAGCGCCTGATGGAATAGATCCGCTGCAGGTTTAAAATTGCCTTGATGATATAGTACAACACCTAATTCATTAAGAACGAGAGGATCGCCGCCGAGTGCCGGTAGTCCGCTAGCTGGTCCCTTGGGGATAGTTGTCAAGGAGCCCGATGGCGACCCTGAAGACATGGCATATGCTGCACATAAATACTCATGTGCAAGAGACATGTTATTCAGCGCTAGATGTTGCATTCCCAGGAATAGTTGTGGCAGATGACTACCCTGAAATAATCGCGCCGCAGTACTGTAAGCGGCAATTGCCTGGTCATGCTCTCCCTCGGCGGCAAATGTGTGAGCAAACCCAATCCAAGCCGGTGCCGAATGAGGGTCTAGCAGTGAGGCTTTGGAGAAGAATCGTCGTGCTTCGGCAATTTTAGCCACAGAAAGATAATATACGCCAATGGCCAAATATGTGTACGGCTCCTCTGGAGCATTATCTGCTAAGGTATGCGATAGCAAAAATAAAGCATTGACGGCCCCAGTTTCGTAGAGACAAGCAAGGTGCAAAGGGTACACAGCGGGTGAATGTCCTAAATTTTGTCCAGGGACTACCGATGACTCAGTCATTGCTCCTGCCGTTTCAGGAGATGTTAGGATTGAAGAGGTGAGCTCCAAAGCTTCTAGAAATCGGCATTGCGTATACAGTGCTTCGGCACGAGAGAGGAGGATATCGGGGTTGGTGGCGAGGTTATAGTGTGTCGACAGCGTCTCGGTGGCATCAGAAAGTGTGGCAGGCGATGTATACTTGGAGAGTCTCGTTGTATAAAGCATTTTCACAAAATGGGCGGCTTCTTGCGCCTTTGATGGTTCCGAAGGTACAGTCACAGAATCAAAATCCAATGATTCCAAAAATTCGAGCTCTTCGGCCGGAGACATAAGCGAGTTCTTCATGAGCTGATCAAAGGCCTCAAAACATTGAACATCAATTCGGACGGCGTCTTTATAGCAGTCCCGGGCGCGGTCGAATGCATTTTGTTTCGCGTAACAGAGTCCCCGTAGATAACACATCGCCGCCTCGAAACGTATATTATTGGCATCTTCTCGATCTCGTTCTTCGCTTCTATCCGCCCTATCCGATCTTGATGCAGCCGTCTTTCCATTCCTGAGCGTAACGTGACTATGCCCGTTCAAATGCTGTATTTTGCGCCGACTGTGACCTGCCGTACTGATAAGGTGGGTTGGATTCTGTTCTCCGAGGATATTGAGAGCAGCTTCGAATTTGTTTTGTTTGATATAACAATGGGCGGCGAGATATTTGCATGACGTACTTCGGGATACCAGGTCTTTTCGGGAGAGTAAGGCCAGCGCTCGAGTGAAGTTGTTATTGTTGAAGTGGACTTGCGCAAGCCAAAAGGCGTCGGCATCGCTGTCTGCATGTTGATCAATCAGTATGCGGATCTAGAAGCTGCCTTCACGAATACAAACTTGTCAACGCTAAGACCTTGTCCCCAATATAAATAGCAGATTCATTTTGACCTCTGTTCAGAGCATCCTGCCGCCAACCGCGGAGGAATTTCTCCATGTCTTATTGATGTGGTGGAAAGGCGAGAGCACGCGGCAGTGAAAGTATCATATGTGAGGCGTTGTTGTTGGACAATCGGGTATATTCTTGATTCGTAAACTATGAGCAGTGCGTTATCGTTGAGAAAGCCATTCGGTAGTTTGTAGTTCATAGAATCATAACAATGTCGTAGTACTTGAGGTTATTGTATTGAATATTTATCGCAGGCGCGACGCGGGATGTTCTTCTATTTGGAGAAGGCAGATCAACAATTGGCCCGAGCGTCCGCCTCCGCGGGAACTGTACTTGACAGCCTGAGGCAGCAAATCTTGGCCTGCTTATCGCTATCTCTTAAACTACTTCACCTTCAAGAATATCATCTCCGCCACTTCAACCTCATCGCTCACGAGACAACGACACAGCTCATCTTGCGAGTCTCACAACTGCCTCGCCTTCTTCTTCACTCTCACATACTACCGCCTTGGAGTTAAGAAGCCACCATGTCCGAGCGTAAAGTGTATGCATACCCACCATTTCGCATCTCTCTTTTCGAAACAAAGAGGCTAACAAATTCACAGCTTGACCAAGTACTACCCCCCGGATTTCGATCCGTCGGCGATTACACGAACGAAGAAGGTCCCCGGTGCGAAACAGAAACTCTTGACTGTCCGTTTGATGGCGCCTTTCTCAATGCGCTGCACGAGTTGTGGTTAGTTTGGCAAATCCACTGTCGCAATATGCCTATCCTAACATTTTATAGGTGAATATATCTACAAAGGCCGAAAGTTCAACGCTCGAAAAGAAACGACAGAAGAGAAATACTTGTCTATCACAATATACCGATTTTATATACGTTGCACGGTATGTACTCTTATACGTTTCTACGAGTACTCTACTCCATTAATGCGCTACAGCTTCTAACTTTCTATAATGCAGAGATGTTCAGGCGAAATCACATTCAAAACAGACCCCAAAAACATGGACTACGTTTGCGAGCGCGGCGCAAAACGCAACTTCGAGCCTTGGCGCAACGCCCAAGCTGACAACTTGAACGAAACCGAAGAAGAAACCCTAGACCGGCTAGAGCGTGAAGAGAACGAGGAACTCGAACAACTCGAGCGCGACAAGATGGCCGAACTAGAAGAGAAAATGCTCGACTCCAAACGTGAGATGGCCGTTGCCGATGCGCTTGATGAGATTCGTACGCGGAATGCGCGTATCCAGAGAGGGGAAGCCCTTGGTGAAGATGTTGCGTTGTCGTACGTCAAGGATGACGCTGAGGAGGCGAGGTTGCAGGCCGAGAAGGAAGATGCGGAGATTGCGCGGAGAGCTTTTATGACTTCGACTGGGGAGAAGGTTAAACGAATCGTTGAGGAGGAGGAGGAGACGGTGGCGAAGACAGAAGA
Organism: Talaromyces verruculosus; assembly: GCA_038993655.1. Classification (NCBI taxonomy): domain Eukaryota; kingdom Fungi; phylum Ascomycota; class Eurotiomycetes; order Eurotiales; family Trichocomaceae; genus Talaromyces; species Talaromyces verruculosus. The sequence continues at coordinate 470,081 of JBBVQN010000013.1, read as the reverse complement.
GGCTCCAGCTCCGCCAGTGACGTTTACGAAGGCCAGGAAGCCGAAGAAGCCGTTCAACGCGGGCTTGGGTATTAAGAAGAAGCCAGCATTGGTTTAATTTGTGTAATTCTCAGGGCGTTGTGGCGCTTCATATATGCAATCGTTCAGCGACTTCGTGTTTATCAAATGTTTTCAATAAAGTAGTTCTAAGAAAACGTTATAGAATCGTCCGACAGTCAATGATATCAAAAATCGAACTGATTGTGCTACTTCAAATGCTCTATGGAGAAGAATGAATAGCGGACTAAAATAGTAGATTGACTGATTCACCTACACATACATGAAAAAAAGAAAATACAAACAACAAGGCATCATCAGCCAGATTCATAAGGAATACCCGGCTCCATTCCCATAATCCCAAACGCCATTGCTGAGATGATCGATAGAGTTATGAAAAGAAACATGAAATAAGCAAAATACACAAACATATCGTCAAACCATTAGAAATAGCCCGATGAATATCTTGAAAACACACTGAAAAAGACACCCGCCTTTCTTTAAAGACATAAAACTGAATTACAAATATGGCATCCAGAGAGCATCGGCAAGAGCTAGCGATTGAGGATTGACCGCCTTCGAGATGAGATCGATGGTGGTCTGGTTGGCAGGCAAGTTGCCCTCTGGAGGACTAGCGAGGCTAACAGCACGATTGACGATAATGCCACTGTTGCTCTGGACTAACTCGCGTAGCTGGTTCTCCGAGACGTTGCCGCGATGATGAGCCGTGGCCCAGAAGATCATTTCTTCACGCACAAAGAGGCTAAGCTGTTGCTCCAGTTCATGACGCGGCTCTGTGAGGCAGCGAGCAATGGCCATGAGAGCACAAGCAAAGACACCTTCGGTAGCAATAGGTCCCATCAAAGTCTGAATGTTAGGAGTAAGACGGAAAGGAACTTGTTCTGGGTTGAAGAAGAAAGCCTTCCCTGGATTGATGCTTGGAATCAACTCAGAGCCCCAGATGTCTCCCGTAGCCCGCGAAATGGAAATCTTGTTGGGATACCGGTTGCCAATATGCATAACATAGGTCATGAAACAGATTGCGGCATACTGGTATGAGAATTGGCGACGGAACAACCAGAAGTCTGCGTAGTTGGGGTAGGTCTTTTGGAAGTAATCCAACATAACCGTGTTGGGCACCCATTTCTCCTGGATGGCAGTGAGGATTTCCGTTCGAAGGACGTGCTGCTGTTCCATAGAACGCTGCGAAGAATTAGGATCTGCGGTGCTGTGACGATCAGGCTTGAGACTTACGCTCTGTTTCATCTCGGCAAGTCCGCGCATCTTCTCCATTGTAAAAAGCACGGGCTCATCTTTGTTGATGCCTTCTCGTCTACAGTAGTCTTCGTAGATTCCTTGCATGGAAATGTATGATGGATCATCGCGTACCAAGCGAATATGAGGAGCAACAGGGACCATGAGTGGTAGATGGAAGTAGAGATTGCGACGTCTGCTTTCCTTGCGTTTAGCCAGAACACCGTTGAAGATACGGAAGAGTTGCAGAATGCGTTCTTCACGACGGCAATGGCGGGCTGCAGGGTGTTGAACAGCGAAAGGATGAATGCTTCCATCAAGGCCGCGAATCTTAAGACGGCGATGACAAACACCAATGCCCCGAACCAAGTCCACATCTGGTAAGAAGCGGTCGATGCGAACAAAGTCCTGGTTCTTATCCTTGTGCAGGAGATACTGTCCAGGGACCTCAACTTCCTCGAACTTCAAGAATCTAAATTCGCTGAGGTGAGGTGAGTACACTTCGAGGGATTGCGATTGTGGACGGCGATCCAGCTTTTCTTCAAATTTGTCGCGCCAACGTCGCAGCTTCTGCACATACTCGAACATTGTGATCTTCTTCACCACAAAGTCGGCTTCGAAAGATTTGCGAATATGTGCGGGAAGAATAGTCTCGGCGAATCGGGTGATGTTGGCTTCTGTGGCAGGCGGTAGCTTGAAATCTTGGGCGTAAGCTACAGGTGTGCGGCCGACATATGCAAGACCATCGTTCAACAGTGCCACAATCAGGCGATGCGCATCTTCGTCAGGAGGGCATTTGAAGTTCTTTTGGATTTGATCCACCATAGTCTCCATCGAAAGTGCCAACAGTGGGAAAGCTGTCTTCAAGCCTGCCATGATCTCCTCAGAGTACTCCCATGGCTTTTTGATAGGCTCCTTCTCCGGTTCTCCAGGATTTGCAGGTTGGGCCGGGTTCTGCGCTGGAGCTTGTCCTTGAGGCTGACTCTGTTGCTGAGGTTGAACCTGGGGTTGTCCCTGAGTTTGAGGTTGGACTTGTCCTTGTGCTGGTGTCTGTTGTTGCGCGGGATTCTGGGCTTGTGCTGGAGCCTGCGCATTAGGTTGGCCATTAGGCTGAGCAGCAGCATTCTGTGGGGTAGCAGTATTGGCAACAGCAGGAGAAGACTGTGGGTTCTCGTCACCAGTCGCGGTTCCAGGTCGTGCGGCTTCAACCTTCGTATTGGGCGATGCCTGCTGCTTAGCCCTGTTGAGCTTCTCTTGCTTCGCCTCTTGTGTCTTCTTGATACTGATCATATCTTCCCTATTCGTGCGAAGCAAGAAGAACAAGGCCTGTGGATAGAGCTTGGCAATTTTAACCAACACCGCTTTGCACAGACGAGCCTCCCGGCGGCTAAGGCTTGTGAGAAGTTGTGGGATAAATGTGATCCAATACCACACTGGTGTGTCGCCCTTGAAATTTTCAAACGCACTGGAGACACGACCTTCTTCGTTGTCAAGACTGAGCAACCAAAGAATACGACTGAGCAACTTCCTAGACTTGGCATTCTTATAAAGCCCAGCAGCTTCGAGATAGCAGCTGACAGCGTTACCTGCTAGCTCATAGTCGGTCGGGTCCATCTTGAAGCGTTGATCATTGTACTGTCCCCATTCTGCCCATGCTTTTGCGAGCTTGAGATCATAATACAGCGCAACACCAAACGAGTCATTGGCTTCTTCAACATTGTTCAACTTCGCCAAGAACATTCCCTTAAGACTGTAGAACTCGGCTTTCTGCTGTGCACCGAAGTAATTGAGGTTGGTGTTGTTGATGACATCGAGTCCACTGGAAAGCTCTTTGGGGTTTTGATAGTGGCACTTCGCTTGTTCCCTCAACTTCAAGAAGGCTTCTTGAATCTCAATGTTTGGCAAAGTGTAAATCCGGCTCAATTGATTGATGCAAACGTCTGGCATCTGGTGTTTACGAGCAACATGAGCGAATCGATTGATGATCCACGCCGTCTCGTGATAACCGCGATAGGCGTATGAGTTGCTTGCTACATTGTTTGTCTGAGGTGGTAGCAAGCCAAGATAGGTGGCATTGATCAATTGGAAGATATGTTGACGCCAAGTAACCAGATCCTGCCAGGCATTGATATCATCCCATACATTCGGTAAACGGTCTCGCCAGGTACCCAAAAGCAACTTCAATTCGGCTGATTTGGTGTCCAAGTTCCGTTCATTTGTCTGAGACAGGCTGTTGCAAATCACACTAGCGTCATGCAACTCAACCAGTTGTTGGAAGTGTTGCAAAATTGGGATGTGAGCATTAGTGATTCTCTTGGGGAGCTGGTGCCACTTGCGAATGGACAACTGGATCGACTCGTCGCAAATGTTGTTGAATTCTTGTATGCCGTCCTTTTTGAGGTGGAAGTTGAGCAACGACATAAAGGCTTGGAAGAATGTGCGACGTGGTGTGGGTGCATCAGAAACCGACTTTATAAGAGAGTCCAATTGCTCGCGATTGTTGTCACTCTGCCAGTTCTCAATGTTCCTCCATGCTGCTTCGAGAAGAAGATCGTTGAGATTCTCATGCTTGGCAAAGTCACTCAAGATTTCCCACTGCTGAAGCTTCTGAGCACAGATGAGCCAGTGATCTTCCCAGAGGTAATATTCTCCCTGTGAGAATGGCATAGCGCCTGAGCGAGCTTTGATCTGAGCATTCTCGTACAACTGCTGGGCTTTATCCCACATGCCATGTTGTTCATAGGACAAGGCTGCATTTGTCTCGACAAACTTGCATCGTCTTCGCCAGGTACCATAGAAAAAATCGTCTTCCTGAAGACCGGCAAATATCTCGACAAGTGCATCAAGGGTGCTTTCTCGAACAACCGGAGTGTCAATAGTTGGCTTGTTCGCAGACTCTTCTAGATACACTGCAGACGTATACCACGCGTCATAAGTCCTACTCAAGAACTTCATCACATGTGGCGGGACTTTGAAACGAGGTTTGGACCGCACAGCTCCCTCAAGAAGTGCCTGAACAACGTTGGGTCTCTTGTCTATCTGTCTCTGATGATACTCGCGAGTAAGAAGAGTGACCATGCCTTTCTCGAGATCAATGCGTTCATCCTTTGACAATGTTGACCATATCGTGGGGAACATGGTAGTCCACAATTTGTATGATGTCTTAGGATCAGTATGCTGGAGCTGGCAGAGAGGCTCAAGGAGATCTCGTGTTCTCACATCTCCAATATCAGCAGCGAAACGTTTGCACTCAGCAACAAGGCTCTCCAGTTGATTATCGACCATCACATCTGCTTTTCTGGGATCTTGTTCGGCGGCACTAAACAGGAATGATATGGGGTACACTGTCATATCATTGGGTAACAATCGAGCAGGTGTATTCATGTCCACAGAACCCATCAGGAGGTGCGAAGCTTGTGCCAGCCAGAACGAATCGGCAAGTGTATCCCAATTCTGCGATGTCATGACGTAGCTTAGTCGAGAGCTGGCTGTGCGAGTCAAGCTCTTATCAAAGATCGTGATGAATCGATTTCGCATTTCCACATCTTGGGCACGGGTACCGATAAGGAAGGCATGCTCCAGTCTGACTGTCAACTCAGTGCGGGTGATTTTGTTATCCTCGTAGATGCGAATGACGAGATCGAGGAACTTCTTGAGCATTGTCTGGTCCGGACGGGTTTCGAAAAGTAGCATCTTGTGTAGAACAGCGGTCTTCTCTTTGAGGGTTGGCCATGACTCTGTAGAGTGAAAAATCCAAGATTCAACCATTCCAAGAACCTTACTGCAAAGTTTGACGTTCTGTGACCGCTCAACAAGTTGGGCAAGAACGCTGAGGAACGGTCGGCGTTGGTCACCAAGGCTTGACATACGGATGGAGATCACATCAATGGTCTTTAGAATGAGATCGACACCAATTTCAAACTCCTGTTGATCCGGAGTACCATTTTCGCCCTGCTTAATTCCAGGATGCTGACCAGCGGGTATGTTGGTCGCATAAGCAGCAACGTGTTCCTTTGCCAGTTTTTGGGAGAACGCTTTCATCACTTGAGGAATATGTGTATCCATCTCCGCGGGCCTGCTTGAGGATAGAGTCCATAGCACGTTGAGGCTGGAGACGTAGTTGTTGTTGGAGAGTCCCTCGGTTGCGATCGTAGACAAAAAAGTGACAAATTCCGATGGAGAACTGTCCATATCCATACCATCTTCCTCCTCTGGCTGGTCTTCGGGAAGAGCGTCTAGCACCCGCTTGATGGTAGGTGGAATCTTAGGAGACAAGGTGGCATCTTCGTCCGTGCCATGCAAGCAATCCTGAATTTCCGGGTTATCCGAGCGTAATGGCTTCTCCAAAAGCTTTTGAATCAATGGCAACCTGTTGACAATCCACTCGTCCGGCTTAGACGCAATGAGTACGCGGAGGATTTGCAAAGTATTAATCATGCTAGTCGTTTGCTTCTCATCAGGTTTCTCAGCCTTCTCACCCGTGAGGATCGGCTCAGTGACTTTGGGATACAAGTCGATATCCAGATCGCCCCAATATTCGGGCTGAAGAAGATTCGTCAATAGCTGCATCGCTTTCTTGACCATATCTCCTGTGACAACAGGAGGTTGAGGCTTGACTGTAGTTAGATCGCGAAGCTTGAAAGCTGGGACGGGATATCGCTCGGGAAGTGTGGTTATGAAGGTGATCAGATACTTGACGAGCGCCGCTCGCATCTCTGGTGGGACACTGTACTCTGTCTTTGCTGCTAAGGAAACGGACTCGGGTTGGGAAGTTTCATCAAGTTTGCGTTTCCTCGAGTTCGGTGATTCTGATGTGGCACCTCCAGAACTACTTCCACGGACTCTTTTCTCTTCCCACTGCCAGATGAGTCCAATAAGATTGAGTGCTAATTTCTTGCTCTCACTCGAAGGATTGGGCGGAGCAGCAATTTTACTCAATGATGGTACGATAAGAGGAACGAAGTGTTCTCGGGACTCATAGAAGCGATATGGGTGTCGTACAAGGAACTGGAAGATGCTCATGACTTGCTGCAAGTTTGCGGTCTCTTCTGCTAGAATTCGACGAGGCCACTTGGCCCAACTTGGGAATCTAAGATCAGGAGCCTGTTGCGAACTTGGATTGGGAGCTGTGACCCTTGTGGGTAGAATAGGAGCAAGAACATCAAGAGCCTGGGTCACTAGAGCTTTGCCTTCGTTTTGATGCGCCTTTAATAGAGCCAGATAGACTTGGCCCACGATCTTGACGGGGGTTTCATAAGAAGCAATGAAGTAGCTGATAAGTACGTACGCGCCGTACTTGTTGATGATATCTTCCAAACGGATGTAATTCCAGGCAAATTTGATGATATCCTTGCGCGACTCCTGAACAGTTTGAGAGTGATACTTGATCAAAAGGGCAGACAGTTGTAGTAGCTCCATGCGGGAATGGTCCACACCGGGTTGATTTGATTCTTCCGTGATATCGCCAACCTGTGGTCGCCACAAACGATTCTGGATCGATTCCGTCATGCTCTTATCCATCAATTTAGGAATATTAGGAGGGCTATTCCACGTCGCCTGTACATCCATGGCAAAGATGGGATTCACGAGGTTATGGAAGGCGTATGTTTTCATCCTCTGAGATGACGTCCGTTGCCCATATAGATCAAGACATCTCATAATGACGGATCTCCTATAATCGATGGACTCATTTGTGATGATGTGCTTGTAAATGAATTTCGGGAAAGCGAGAGTCCTCTTCAACTCATCAGCGGACAGACCACCAATAACCTCAAATAGAAAGTCGAGATCTTGAAGGGAATCGGCTAGATAGATCGTGAAAACGTCCATCAACTGATCCTCGGCCTGCTCAACCCTCAAACGCTCACTTGCTGGAAGCTTATCGTTTCTTAATTTGATCTCAAGATCTCGGCCAACACTGAGTAGCTTCGGTCGAAGACTAGCCTGGTTCAAGAGCCACTTCTTCGTCGCTTCATGCATACAAACAGAATGAACAACGTGGATCGCATTGATTGCGGCTGTGTTCTTTCCGTCTGTTGGCTCAGTACCGAAAGCTGCGTTCATGAAGCCTTCGGTGTCTGCGACCACGGCTGATCGCAACACTGCACTGTCGTGATCAGCTAGTACCTGCCCAAAGAAGCGACCATAACGTTCGTCATTGAATCGCTGTTGAAAAAAGGCCCAGCTCTCCTTGGGATAACGATTCAGGTACTTCACGAGAGGTTTGCGGAATGGGCTGTTCGAAGTGCGACGTAGCTTCTCCTCTAGATCAATAACTTTGTTGACTAAACTCTCCATGAAAGTCGTGGCTGCGGGTGGAAGAAGATGGAAAATGTTAAAGATTGAAGCTACAATCTTCATCACCGGATTCTGTTCCACAAGGTTAAACGAAACTTTCTGTAGCGTGGCGTCGTCTGCAATGACTTTCATGTGCTCCAGAAGACGCTGTCCGATTTCAACCTTGAAGTAATTGGTCAGCAAGGTCAGAAGCCTAGCCAAGCCATCGAGGCCGGCAACAGTCAACCGCTTGGGATCCTGTAGATTCATGAGGATAGGGCGAAGACCATTCTGAAGCAAGTCTTTCGGCAACTTGTTCGTCTGCGTAAGTACATCACGTAGGCCAGCGTTTGCAGCTTCGATGATTTCTGGAGATCTCGAATACAAAGATTTGAAAAAGACGGAGATAACCCTGCTTCGACTACTAGCGTTAGGGCCGGCACCGAACTCGGGGAAACTCATGGCCATTGAGAGTAGGCGAAGACAGGCTACTCGAAGGTTGACGATCATCTCTGCATTCTTGAACTCGTTTGGCTTGGAGGCCAAAGATTCGTCCTCTGCATCAGCTAGAGCCAGGGATTCCAACATCAACCGGTTGAGGGCCTCGTTGAAGACAACAATGTTCTTGTGGAGACTAAGGCAGAACGTAATGGCGTCAATGAACCCAATTTGCACTGGGAAAGGAAGAGCTCTGAGAGGTTTATTGAAGATGGATTGTAGCAGACGATCCTTAACCGGTAGCATGAGCTCGTGCGCCTCACAACCAATTACTTCGGCAAGGGTGGAAAATGATTTTTGCGAAGTCTCTCGAACGTGCTTGTTCATGTGTGACAATTCGTAGATGAAAAAGCCACAAAGCATGTAGAGACGACTCTTTTCGTTCTTCAAGTCATCTTTCGATATGCCCTTGTTGCACCGTCTAAGAATAAGCTCCAAGGTTGCCTGTGCTCTGATACGAGTACTTGCAGGAAGATCAGCAGGTGTGTCTTTGATGACATACATCAAAGCGCGAACAAAGTCGGCTTGTCGCTCAAACAGCCAGCTATCACCCAAGTCTAGCTCGGTAGCCAGAAGGTGGATGCCCAGGCTACCCCCAGCTTTAGTGAACCATTCTTCACTGTGACAGCTATGGCAGAACACACGACCCAGGTGTTGCCAGAATGGTAACTTGGCAGCTTTGTCTGGGCCGCCGAAAATAACACCAGCAGCCGACTTGATGGTTTCCATAGCCCGTTTGGCCGAGTCCCGCATTTTAGCGTCATCAGATGATAAACAGTCCACAATGACATTAGCAAGCAAACGAGAATCCAAGTAAACGGGACCTTCGCCACTATTCACATCAAACGGTCGTCGAGTATGTCTAGCCTGTGCCAATGCTCGGCCCACTTCAACAACGACAATATGACGACAAACATCAGTAACGAAGCTGGTCGCGGTTTGCTCAAGATCGGGAATTGAAGTTGCAAAGAAACATGCTTTGAGCAGCTTCTTCAAGCTTTCTTCTTGCCCGAGTTTCTTCGGGATTGAGCTGGATCGTTCGGATTTGTCAAATATGTCAACAGGCCCCTGGATTTTGCTCTCTAGAAGATCATCGGCTTGAAGGCGGATAAGGGATGCAAGGTCCTCGGGCAAGTTGTCAGAGCCAATGTAAAGCTTCAACTGAGAGCTTAGCATACGGAAAGCCTGCTGCTTGTAATATGCATCTGAAGCTTTTGCTGCGGGTGTCTTTGGGATTTCCAGCAGCTTTGCGTATGCCACATCGACGCCAATCTCGATCGGGAACGGTCGCTTCTCGTTTGGTCCAATCAACCTAACATCAAAACTAGGAACTTCGTCGGCGAATTGCTGGTAAGCCAGCTCTGGTGGGTGATTCAGGAATTTGCGGTTGCGACCACCCAGTTTACCTAGAATACGCATTGTTGTGTGAGAGTGGAAATGGCTGTAAGGATGTGGTCGTAAGTGATCCCAGAGTGCCGTCATCAATTCATCCATGATTGGTGCCATGATCGGGTCCAAGTAATCGGCTGTGAGATTGTCCACACACAGCTCTAGAGTACGCAACCCCTGCCCAACTAGGTCCGAGTCTGCTCTCAAAGCAACGACGATTGGGCGCATTAAATGACTAAGGTGAGGAAGGAGATGACTTAGACGTGCCGGCACAGTCAAAGTTAGCTCGACGTAGAGATCGCGTTCTTGAGGCTTGCGAGCGCCCAGTAAGAGGTTGTTGAATGTCTCCAGAAGCATTTCTAACAGAGGGAGTAATTCCTTGTATAGCAATTCAAACCTTCCACCACCGATGCTGCGGAATAGTGAACGTAGCAAAAGGAAGTAATTCATTGGCTCTTCAGCGGTCACAGATAACTCGATACATTTCGTGACTATTTTGGTGACGTGGGGATAGAGAACCTGCTCGTTTTGGTTTGAGAAAAGAGTGACGGCCATGAAGGACAATTTGAACATTCTCAGGAGAATCTTGGCCTTTGCCATGTCTGATGTTCCGACTTCTTGTATACGATCCATAAGGTATTGGAGGACCATACCAGAGAAGGCAGGAGAAGTTGCTTCACTTGCGAGGAAAAATTGTGGCAAGTGAATGAGAGCAGGATGCTCAAACATCAATTCATGAAGATAAGGGATCTCACTATGAAAGACTTCGTGGAAGGTCGCTGTGTCGATACAATGGAATACTGTTCCGAAGCTCTCAAGTAGTTCCTTCTCCTGAGGACCCATAGGAGCAGTATACTGGCTGGCAAGATACTCGAATGAAGTAGAGTAGTTGACGTCAGGGGCAGGCTGGTCCACACCATAGTAACGGAAGACGCGAGCACCTTCGTGGAAGAGCTTTTTGATGACTTTGACCTCTTCAGCATTGTAACCGTACGACACCTCGGGCCAGTTGATCGGTGTATTGCTGGGATCGATTTGTATGTGTGTCGGGTTGCAGTTCTTCAACTGGTGGAAGATGTTCTTCAAGCCATTGATCAGATTCTTGAACAGGAATAGATTGTCGGAGACAGGGTCACCGCCTCGATCGCGAGGATTGGAAGTCTTGATGGGAACAGCTGTGAAAATGTCGATTTCATCCCAGTCTGGAGGCGAGTCGCGATCGGAAAGATAGTTCTCAGGAGTCGAGTCTGTACGTTCTTTATTTGCGCGAGAAATCTTGACAGCATTATCGAACTGGTAGTTCATAGCGGCGAATTTGTCTCCGATGGCGTCTAGAATCATGATAAGGTAGTACCGCGCATCTTGCTTGTCTTCCAGCTTCGAGATCTTCTCGGCCATGTTCAACAACAACTTGGCACTCATTGTCTGGAAACTAGTTCCTGGGAACTCGTCGTGGAGGTTCTTGGTGTAAACTTCCACTGTCTTGCGAATTTGGTTCCTCGTAAGGTGGTCTCGCACGTGGTGAATCAAGTCGGCAAGCATGCTGTATGCAAGAGGTCGCATAGTCTCATAAACAGTCAAGCCATCTCCGATAAGCGTCCTTTCATCCAAGAGCTGATCGATTGTAACAAGGAAGATGCGTCGGTAGTTGAAGTTGATGATGTGACGGATGGCAACCAGTAGCTCCTTCCTCGCGCTGGACTTCTCACGTGGACAATCTTGCAGCAGCCGAACAACCACACCCGGAAGAGTTGGCAAGAAATCTTGTAAATGATTTGCATACATGCGGAGAAGATAGGCAAGAAAGCTCATGGTTTTGACTTGCGCCGTAATAAATTCGCCAAAAGCAGCTCGGTTCTTGATCTCCTTGCACACCCCTGTGAACAGTTTCCCCTGAGCATGGGCTTCCGCATGTGCTCTCTCCTGTGGTTTGGCTTGGAGGAGTAAGATGCTCTTGATAAGCGGAACAAACAGCTTTACATTGGCATTGACTGTACCACGATGTGCCTGGAATATCGAAACGACAATAATGGGGCATTCGGCCAACACCTTGAACGACTGCATTCCCTTTTGCAGATGATGATTCGCCTGTTGATCAGGACCCAGGTCTGAGACTGAGGTACTAGGGGAAGACGGTCTTGGAGACTGGAAGGTTTGGGCAACGGCGCCCGGTGTTGAAGGCATGCCGGGTGTTGTGCCTTGTGCTGGAGTATCGAATGTCTCCCGCACCACTTCCTCCATACCCTGAAACATCTCCTGGATGAGTTCGAGGAAAGGTTGGACTCGTGACGCTGTTGCCTTGACCTGGTTGCGCACCAGATCCATGATGGTCTTCATACAGAGAACGGCATTGTCTTCATTTTCAACCCTGACGAGCTGCATCAAGGTATCCACCATGTCAACTGCGAAAGGCTCGACATCGGGCGAAGCTGTGGGCAAACGATGCAACGTTTCGAGAAGGCAGTTTCGTAATTTCTAAATGCGAGGCATGGTCTTAGTATCAACTGGCCCACCGATTGCAACCTTCGAGGACTTACCTGATCAAACGAGGAGGTCGTAAATACCGGATCCCCTTTTAAAAGATTCTTGAAAGCAGGCCATAGCTTGGTCAGAAAAATGGAATAGCTAGGACCAGAGCAGAAGCTTTCCAGGTTGTCTCGAAGCTCGACGGCGACATTTACTCTCTTTGGAAGTTCTATAATTGATCCAAGAAGCACATCGTCAACATCGTATATAATTAATTTCCTGGCGCTTTGAGATGTATATCTTACCCCATTTCTCATTCGTGAGATTCTTCACATAGGTATCAATCTTTGCCTCCGTCATGATTGCGACGAGTGATCAAGATCACTCTTCTGCTATTTGACTCGAAATTGTGTGACAGCAAGCAAGCTTCAGATGCCAGGCCAACGGGCCGGCATGTCTTTCGAAAGGGATCGCAATTCGATTTCTTAATCTGAGAAATCGCAATACATATGGCGGGTCGTGGAAAAAGCGGTTTTTGCGCACGAGGCTGTAGAGAGGGTCGGTTGTAAAAAAGGCAGCTCGGAGCTCTGAAAACGATCGACTCGAACGGACTTTTTCAGCAATGCAGAGTCTCTATCTTTGATAATTAATGAAGGGAATAATTGGGTAAAAATTAAGGACAGAAGGGGTATTAAAACAAATTAAGAGTCCTGTCTGGAAAGGTAAATGGGGGGAGGGTGTAACAGATAGAAATTGAGTTGATAGACAGACAGGCTGCGCGACTTGACCAGAACTGATCACGCTGCCTGCTATCAAAAGCGCGGGCATCCTCAAGACCCTGTAGAGATGCGCTAAGCCACTTTCGGTAATTTCGCGGATTAATGATTGTTCCGTCTCGCGTGCCTGTGCCTTTTTTACGGGGAAGTCCAGCCACTGTCCAATTAGCATGAGCTTAATCATCCTTAAAGACGATGCCCGGATTGTTCGCTGAGTGCCTGCATTGTTTTCAATTGTTCTATTGAAAGCCCGGATCATGCTATAGTTTACAATGAAATGTATAGGATGACTGCCAATCGTTGTGATTCTTATGAAAGAAGATATGTATGTACACTAGCTAACTAGACCTTCTCATGAGAAAGCAGGCCCTCTATCCTGATCTATCAGCCGATTAATCACATTCACAAACCGGCCTGCTTTGTCAATATCCTGTTTGGCTGTCTCAATACCCAGCAAGATCTTCTTGATGCCCACTCCAATCTTCTTGTCATCGTCGATGCTGTAGATACCTCCAAGGATACCCTCAACCTCTTGAGGTGTGAAGGTTTCCGATCCCTCGAGAATGTGTCGCAGTTCATCGTAGGTATTTACTGTGGGGACTTCGATGTCGGCGTTGAAGGAACTGTACATGTCTAGGTCTTTGAGAAGGCGACGCTCCGTTGTCGTTGCGAGAATCAAGAGTCGGCGTCCGTGTGCAGGAGTCTTTCTCATGTGCACCATCAGAGTCTGGAGGACAGCGTTGCTGAACCGAGCACCAATCGGTACCCATTCGATAAGTCGCTCGATGTTATCCACAACCACAATGCTGGTGCGACTCTTATAAGCGTCCGAGAAGATCTTGGTGATATGCGAAACCTTTGCCGACTCGGTCATGCCAACCATATCTTCCGGGCTGATCAGTCGAACGAAAGGATAACCCGAATCCATGGCTATGCGTGCCGCGAGCGCAGTCTTGCCACTAGCCGGGGGGCCATGAAACAAAACTGAGAATAGAGGAGTTCCGCCGTCTTCGCCGACCTGTTTAACGAACAGGTTGCCCTCGTCGAGGATATCCTTGATTTTGCCGGAAAAGTGAATGATGCCCTGCTGAATACAGTCTTCAAGCTGTTCTTCCGCAACACCAAACGCCGGTTTGACTTCGTCAAGGGCATTGATGAAATCGTCTCGTCTAACTTTGAGATTGGCAACGTCATCCTTGATACCGGCCATAGTGTCGGGTTTGACGTGTCTGTTGAATGCAAATGATGTAGCAGCCTTGACCAAACCTGAGATCTCAGCACCAGAGTAGTTCTTTGTCAACTGGGCGAGTTCTAGCAAGTTCACATCAGGCTCCATCACATTATTCACCTTCATCTTCTGAGTATGAATCTTCAGAATCTGAGCGCGACCCTTCTCATCTGGGAGACTAATCTCCATGTGTACTTCCAAACGACCGGGACGAAGTAATGCGTCATCAATCATGTCCTTTCTGTTCGTCATACCAATCAAGAGAATATTATTGAGTTGTTCAACACCATCAAGCTTGGATAGCAGTTGATTGACAACACTATCACCGACGCCGGTGCCACCACCAGCCCCACTGCCACGCTGTTTGCAGACGGCATCGAGTTCGTCAAAGATGATAATGTGTAGAGCACTCTCATCTCCTTTCTCCTTGTATTCTTTCTCTGCATCGGCAAACATCTTTCGAATATTCTCCTCGGATTGCCCGACATATTTATTGAGCACTTCGGGACCGTTGATGATCTTTGGTTCCCTGGCATTCAGCATTTTACCGATTTGTCGCGCAATCAATGTCTTTCCTGTTCCTGGCGGCCCATACAGAAGGATACCCTTGACGTGTTGGATGCCCAACTTGTCAATCAACCCTGGAGGGAAAATACGCGACGCAAAAGCACGACGGAAGATAGTGCTGAACTCCGAATCCAAACCACCGATGCCCATATTCTCGAATTTGAAATCAGGTCGAATGATGGAGTTGGCGGCAGGTCTGCGATCAGACGCTTTCAGGTTGAGCCCGCTCTTTGCATCTCTGTAGAAGTTGAAGACTGTATGAGGAGTGAGAATGCCTCGAGCGGTAGGATCAGTCGCGACGCCCTCGGTGGGCGGTTGGGGTTGCTTTTCGGACATCAGATCTACCAGCTCAACGGTCTTGATGGTTAGCGAAAGGGGTATTCCGCGGTGATCCATCAACACTTTTTGGCCGGGTGCCAAAATCTGGTTCTTGAATTTCTACCTACCAGTTAGCGACTTGTACCTGCATATGACATATAGGAGCTCATAACTCACCTCAATAACAGCATGTGCCAGCTCATTCTGATCATATGGCTCCTCTGTCCTAGTCTTCCCGGCAAAGCCTACTTCAACATCTGCGGAACCCAGATATGCCTTCCTTTCTTGTCGGAAAGGATCATAGATCTGTACTCTCACAGAATCCATGACCGCAATTCTAGCCCACATTCGTTGCCTCTCCGCAAAACCAATGGATCCGGGTTGGAAGCCATCCAGTGGGCGCGCAGATAGAACATAAAGGTCATTAATGAGCACATAAAACTCTTGTCCGAAAGCTGAAGGGGGGAAATCGACAGTCGAAACGGCGACTCTAAATGCCAATAGCTTGTCAGTTTATTACCATTTGATACAGTTGCTTCGTAAGTAATTTCTTACATATTTCCATATGTGTACTGCGTATTCGGACTCTTGTCCGAACGTAATGTCCAAGTTGCGCCATCATTCACTGGTCTTCTTCCACTTGGTGGTGGTGGTCCTCTCTGCTGTGGCGAGGGAGCTCCATAACCTCCCCTGCTGGGCGGCATACCACCATCCTGCATGGGGGTATCGTAACCACCCCGGCGCGGATCTGGTGGAGGATTAGATCTCGATGCAAACGGGATATTATTTCGATTAAACATTTTGGCGGTACCGAGTTGGTGAGGATGAGAGACGAAGCTCCGAGAAGGCGGAGCTCAGCTGTCCTTCCGGTTATTTAGTAGTTGGTGGGTACTTGTCTCGGAAGTCTGGGGTAGCCTATGCTCAAACGTGGTATGCGACACAAATCGTTTCGGCAATAATTTTCGTGAGTGAATTAGTGAGTAGAAGCCACGCGAAAGAGGAAATGTGGCATGAATGAATGTTTAATGTTGTTGATGTAGCTAAGTATTGAATGGAGTGGCCTGCGTTATGTCACCGCCTAGCTGTCATCGGAGGCTGGATAATTGTTTCCCCGTCCGGTCCGCCCACTAGCCTCTAACCCTAACCCTTGATCTAGACAATCACAAGTGAGTTGGCTTTTGAGCGGCCGTCTTCAAGATATTACCCTAGTATGTATAACAATTCTCCATGAGCCAAAGTGTATCTTCAATTATAGTGGGACATACAGAAATGTCCATGTCATACGACACAAAGATGCTCGCTCATGCCTTCTAAACAATTATGAACGAGGCACCCAAAACAGGAATCAAACAAAAGGCCAAGAAAAATGGAATAGTATCCGTCAGTATCTAATACCTTGGACGCAGAGAAAAGAAAGAAACGCCATTGCACCCATTTTCCTACCCGAAAACAGCACTGTCTAGAAAAAGGGTTGAATTTCGAACTTGGGAAAGCTTGTGCGTGCTCAAGTATGCTCCAGTGATCCGAGCTTGATCTTGTCTTGGAAAAATCTCCTGTTGAGTTGGACATAAGAAATAGACGGCAAAAGAATAGGTTAAACCATATACATGAAAGAGGTTGTGAAGGGAAGAAAATGTAAACCGAAGGTGTGGGAACAGTCAGGGTGCCAACGTTGTCGTAAAAAGGAGAAAGGATCCAAGAACAAATGAAAACATGCGGATGATCATATCGGCACCACAAATATACGCAGCCGCTATGGTATTTGCAACGCGCGAGGGGCGGGCACATGCGTATGGCACAAAAAAGAAGGAAAAGGGTCAATGCATAGACACGTTATTGTCGATTCGAGTTGCTTCGGGACAGTACGACCGTTGCCGGAGAGCCAGAGGCACTCCCGAGAGAACTTCGTCGCATCCTCACACTACTGCCACTTCCACTGCGTCGTCTGCGAACATGTCTCTGGAACACACCGTCGTTCACAGTTAGAATCACGATGGCTACAAAAAAATAAAATGTAAAACCTTAGCACGAGAAAGAGACGCAAAATCAGGGGTGAAAGAAGGCTGGTGTAAGACAGTGGACTGGATGTCTCTTTTCCATGCAACAGCAAGGGTTGGAATTTAACTAACCGAAGTTGTGGCCCTCTCCTTAACTGTGGTAGTCTCATCAAGTTTGAGGGCGTTTAAGCGCTTCTGGCTGTCTTGGGTAACTGGATCAAGATCGTCTGCTTTGGATACGGGAATCGAGGTTGTCGATGAAGTGGGGTCTGTTATAAGGCCTTGCTTTCGCTTTTCGGCTTGTTCAGCGAGAACCTCCCATCTTCTCCGGCGAGCCTGTTCTCGCTCATCGGCACCGCTCTGGTGTTCATTATATTCCTGAGAGCACTCATCAAAGAGCTGAGGGTTGATCTCCATGAAAAGCTTCATGGCATTGTACACCATGCTATGGATTGTTCTAGACAAAATAGATTAGAGAAGAGGCACTCAGGCTAAGACGCATCAACACATACCTATTCCAATGACCCTTGGAATTTTCATACAACGGCGCAAACATGATAGGCAAGATAGTCTCGACATTGTCGCTGACCAAGTTGCAGAAATATTCATTATTCCAAAAATATAAAGCTCGCTCAGCAACCTAAACGAATGTTAGTGTGATAGCACATAAAATAGACATACCATGGAGCGCACCTGGAAGTGAGGGCTGGCAACCGACTTGGCCAACTGAGTGAAAAGTGGCCCTTGGACCTTGGCAAATTCTGTCGGATCCATGACCTCAAAAATATCTTCGACTTCATTCAAGAACATCACCTCTTTGGTACTGTTCACTTTGGGCCAGTAGCGGAGGAGACCCATAACAACATCTTCTGTGAGCACCGAATCCTTTTCAAGGAACTGAACGATGCAATATGCGAGTTGTGGGTGGTACATGCTGAGGCCTTTTGGTTTATGCATTGGGATCAACACTCGTGTCAAGAATAGCTTGTGCTCTTCCTTCAATGGCAAGGCGAAACCGTTGATAATAGATCCGAGAATTTCTAAAAGTTCCGCAATACCATTGAAGCGCTCGGTTTCGTATGTGAATTGAAAGAAGACGTTGTTTATTGAGCGTCGGATATAGGAGCGCAAGTTGAGGAACTTTCCGTAGATACGGTGCAACGTCGTTTTGAGAAAATCGCGTTCGCGGGGGTCTTCGGAGTCAAATAATTCAAGCAACTATAATAAACGAGTGTCAGCATAGCCTCCAAGATGCGAAAACACATGTTTCTCACCTGAAGAACGAATTGATGATCAATATATTGCTTCGCAATGTTCGTATTGAAATCTTGGCTTTCGATGAAACGCAAGAAGAACTCATAAACGACCTGAATGTGAGGCCAAGCCACCTCCAAGACAGGCTCGTCTTCTTCGGGATCATATGCCTCTCCCTGCGGAGTCACTGGTGGTGGAATTGGTCGGAATAGGTTCTTGGCGAACATATCGACCACGCGGGGGTACATGGGCTCTGTGATAACCGAACGGTTGTTTGCAACATAATCGAGCAATTCGTGTAGTGCCAGCCTCTTGATCTCTTTGGACTTCATATCGGCAGTGGGATCATTGAAGTCGAATATGATATTACACTGGTCGATCTTCTGCATGAAGAGATCCTGACGACGGTTTGGTGGGACTTCATGGAAGCCAGGTAGCTTTTCCAGTTCTCGCTGGCGTTGATCGGAGATATCAAATCGAGATGAATGCTGGCGCTTAGGTGTCCTAATGCCCTCGGAAATATCTTTCGGCGTTGAATGCAGTCTATCGAAGACGTGGGATTTCTTCGGGGGCGCGAGGTCGCCGGGCATGGTCTCGGCTGCTCCAGGAGGAGGGACATGCTACATACAGTTTAGTTAGTGATTCATTTTGGAGGCTGGTAGCGCTCGGATCGAGAACTGAGCACTCACCGGAGCGCTGGGACTAATCACAACACTGGGTGTAATGGGTTGTTGTCCCTGTCTTGTAGGCGTTCCAGGAATGTTCGCTGGCTGGCCGCCGAGGTTACCGCCCATTGCCTGCACACTAGGCACAAAATGTTGTCCTGCGCCAGCTGGAGCCGCGGCACCTTGGTTATTCTGATGTCCTGCTGGCGAACCGGCAGCGGCTGGGGATACATTGTCTGGCTTCGCATTCCTCGTTTCGTTCAATGAGGTTGTAGAAGAAGTAGGGGTTACGTGGTTGGGACTGGTTGATTGGGCATTGTGGGTAGCGCTCAGTCCAGCATTCGAAGTATTGTTCGAGTCTCGCTTCTTCGACGACTTGTTGGAGTCTTTGGCCCGTGACAGCTGTTCGTGCTACAACTGTTAGTGGTTTCTCAAGGACATTCACATCGATCACTCTGCCAGGGCAGACAGGACACTCGGAGGTTGGTTGGACTGTACTCACCACTCTCTGTCTGAAGCCCTTCATATTGCTGGATGTATCTTGGCCGCCTTTCTATCACTGGCGTATGTGATGTGTATATTTCCACAGCGGCTCTCCGATATGCAAATCAGAGGCACGAGGGAGGGGGACCGGCAACGGAAGAGCGACAATAAACACGGACGATTGACGATGACGACTCTGTTTCTGGCTGGTCAACAACAACAATTATGAGAAAATTCTCGCCTAGACGAGACGCGTGATCAAGACGACGAGGCTCATGCGTAGACTCGAGCAGAAGGAGTTGATGGCAGTGAAGGAGGACGGACGGGGAATAATTGATTGTTGCACGTAGTTGGGGTGTTAGGTAGTTGACGTTGCGACACGCTAAACAATGGCCTCACTTGACCCAGGGCAGGTAAACAGGGGTGGTTCTCGATGGAGGGGAGGTTTGCTTGGAGAGCAAAACGTACCTGAGACTGGAACTGTGTTAGGAGAGGAAACAATGAAGAAACATTCAGAGGAGCTTGTCAATGTTGATTGATGTGAATGTTGAATGTTCATGGCCGTCAGGGCGGTGGAGGCTGGTTGACGGCTGTCCCAGTGTCGCTTAGCCGGCTTTCTTAAAGATGGTGAGCGGGGGATGGGCCAGTGACCTCTGGACGGCACTTGCAGTAAATTTAGAAGCTGGCCTACAGCAAATGAAAACAGTCATCGCCATTCACCAGCAATTAACTTACGGTCTAAATTACAAGTTGTGGTTTCGTCTCTGTGATATTGCTATTTATTCTTTATTGTTTAGGGCAAAAAATGTATGATCCCACCACCTCTAACATGACAACTTGAATTGATAGAGAACCAGTCCAAAACCTCGCATTCGAATCATGTTTTTATATGTACAACACCTACTACAGAAGAGGAGTCAGCACCAATGAGAACTCTCGCTCGATGTTTTCTCTAGTCAGAAAAAGGGGTCGGCCAGCCAGTGACCGCTGCTTGCTATATCAACCCACAACAGCCTCCCTTGAAATCGGTTGGGATATTGTAGATGTCAATCTAGCAGCGACATGTAGTATTTGATATTGATTGGTAATTCTTCTCATGAAATCAATTAAGGAATACCACGATTGGCAATGCGATGATGGGTGACTGACTCTAAATGATCGGGAGTTGGACGCTTGCTGGTGCCAAATATGGGAGGCGGCCGGAACAATAATTTTCCGCTCGTCCATTAAGAGGATGATGCAAAAGAGAGTCGTTTTTATTTTGGCATAGATTGAAAACGTTGAAGTGTTTTTCTGGGTGAATTTTTGAATCTTTTGTAACCCAGATGTACTAGGTGCTTAAGGCGTATAGGACCAGAATTGTATGTCATCGCGGGACATTGAAGGCGAGATATCAAATTCCATGCTTGATTCTGAAAATATATAATCTTGCCCCAGGCCGCGCCTTCCTCGTCAACCTTTGAGTCACCACAAAAAAAGTCACATGCGGCTTCCTCGAGCAGCATCCTTACATTACCTACTAGAGATTGAAGATTCATTCCTACAGCATGACTGAGAATCAAAACGAGCCTCAATATGCGCCTTGGTATCGATTACCGACGCGTCACATCGTAGCCGTCGAACATCCCGGCATTGTCAAAAATGTTGACAGAGCAATCAAGACGCTACAAGGGGATGCCGGTATCTCCAAGGTAAGTTACCAACTGATTTTTAAGAGGGTGGTCACTAATGTTGACATAGATACTGGACCCATCCAGACCAAGCAGCAAAGCTCAACTATGCCTACGCCCAGAGGATCCCATGGCAAATACCATGGACTCATTTAACCGACAAACCAACAACATTCTCCTCAAAGTCACTGGCCCCAAGTGGACAGGGAGGAAACGAAAGCGAGGCAGTGATCAACCCTTTACAGACAGTCATTCCACCACACCGGAAGAGATTGAAAAGGAGCGACAGAGCGCTGCGTTTCGACAGCGGAGTTTGATGGATAATGCCCACCAGTACTCTGTTGAAGCTGTAGGCACAGTTACAAGGACGCACAATTTTCGAAAAATCCCCGATTACGTGTATTCTACGTCGGCCAGTTCGTTTGTGCGAAGATTTCGAGAAACGATTCTCTCTTCTGATTGTAAGTTTCCCCAACTTGCAATATGGGTTCGATCTTCTTGTTAGCTAATCTACTGCAACAGACGAAAAGATGAGGCAATTTGACATTTCCATGAGCAGAGGAGAAACAAAAAATGTCGACCTAGTCCCTCCGCCCGCCTTGACCAAAACATTCATCCCTTATCAATACACCTACCGCCAAAACCCAACCGTGAAGCTGTCCCAAGACACATCCGGCAACGTTACGGCCATCAACACTCAGAAGCCAAACAAAGTTTTCACCCATCTTGTGACATGCGATATCCCCGAAGTACCATCCGAGCCAAAGGAGGGAATCCCACCTATATCGAGCCTCGACTCCGAGCTGCAAGGAGTCATTGCTACCGTTCAAGAGCTCTTCAAAGAGCGACTAGCATGGACTCGTCGTGCCTTATTCAACGCAATACCAGACAAAGACCAGCGATACGTGTTGAAATATGCAATTAGTTATGTGGCATACATATTCAGGTCGGGCCCATGGCGTGACGCAATCGTGAAACTGGGCCATGATCCACGCAAGGACGTCGAATCTCGCAAATATCAAACGTTTGTCTTTCGCATACTCGCGCGCGAACCGGAAGTAGGCCGTGATGGCGGTGGAAGCGCCAGACGAGATCAATTATCAACAAGCAGTTCGCGTAACTTCAGCGGTCTCGATATCAGTTCAATACCAACCGTAACAACGACCGAAAACCCGACCAGTCACCTCTGGACTGGTAAAGCGCCCTTGGCTCTCGACGGTAAAATCTGGATGGTCTGCGATATTGTAGACCCAATCCTGAAACAGATCCTATACCCGCCCAACGCGAACAACAAAACCTTCTTACGTAGTGAATGCGAAATCTTCAGCGACGGCTGGTACGGCAGCGGCACCCTCGCAAAGGCAAAAGTGATTATGCGCCAAAAGATTCACGCCTTGTCGCATGAACATCGCGAACCTAGCGACGTAGAATATGCATGTCTCCTAGGTTTTCCAGATCACGTCACCGACGCAGACGGATTGAAGTTGGAGAGGTTCCATCTGGATGCGGAGAGGGCGACGCCCAGAGAAACGATGCTTGCGACGGAGGTGAGGGCGACGATCAAGGGGGCTATAAGTTGGAGGATGCTAGGGAAGGGATCGGCGAGGACAACGAATGCTACTAATACCGCGAGTACGCTTACGCCGGCGGAGGCGGAGGATGAGGAGGAGAGGGAGGCGACGAGGAGGGTAATTGAGGAGGAAGAGGTTAATGAAGAGGAGAATGACGAAATGGATGTTGATATGGAGAATGAGTGATTCTAGAATCCGAGTCAATTGTAATACTAACTGCTTTGTGATCAATTTAAACTTATTATGGCCTCTACTGTAAACACTACCCATCCTAGCCTAAGATACATGACAAGCAAGCAGCAGAGAAAATCGAGGTCGTACGTAACATATCATACCAAACTTTCGTACCCTCATTTCCCGTAAATATTTCCATATCAAAATCAATGGCCGCGCACGAAACAAAACGCCTGCTAGAAAAGCAACTAATCCTGAAAGCCGGAGAACAATCACAAGATAGATAGACAGTGCATGAATCCCAGTAAACCAAAACCAAACTCCAGCCGTTCCAAGGGACGATAAGAAACCCAATTCAGAATCCGTTGTCAGAGATTCAATTTTTTGAGGAAATCGTTAGAAACCGTAGCCGAGGAAGAGTACCTTCTAGCCAGATTCTAATTACCTCGAGAGAGTCGATAGAACGATATTCACAAGTAATATAACACCACACATACAACTCAAGTTGCGGTGGATCAAAGCTGCCATAGACAATGAGAGCAGGGAAAATTAAGAAATATTCGCGCAGGGTATTTGAAACATCACAATATACCTCCCAACTGTGGCGCCGTTGCTAAAACAAATCCCAAGACATGAAACACTGTAGAAAGCCCCAAATAAGCAGAGTAGAAGGTGGAGGAGGCGCGGAAGCTCTGAATTGCTGAGACGGTCCGCTCACTTATCTAGAGAACTGTTGGCGGGCTTTTTAGCCACAGACTCGGGGTAAGGTGGTAGTGAGACGATACTGTAATCGAGATGCGCGGATGACATCTTGACATACTCTGGCTCATGGATGATTTCATAAGCAAGATCATCAAGGCCTGGCCCGTAGTAATCCGAAGCCACCAACTCACCAAGAGGGCTGCGAGACTCTGCCATCATATTCTTGCGAGATGCCGTGGTGGCTGGCTGAGCTGGGGTGGATAGGGTGATTCCAAGCTCACTTGGAGGAATATTCTCCTTATCACATTCGTCAAAACGGGATCGTCCCTCATCGTCGCTGATGTCAAGGCGACCAGCAGAATGCTGCATCAAGTTGGTTGCTTCTTCCACTTCAGTGTCGACATGGATGTTGAAAAGCCAGCTGTCTGGGTGAGTCTTTTTCCGAGGCTCTTTGCTTTTGTTAAGATTCCTTCGAGTTATTCCTTTCACAAAAGGAGAAAGGCGTTGAGAGCGACGGCCAAATGCTTTACTTGGCTTGGATTCAGCCGGGGAGTCTCGACCAATTGGTCTACCCAAGGCCTGGCTTACTGCAGTGGATGTAAAAGCGTTGTCGTTCTTATCATCGGTCTTGATGACAAACGACGTGCGGCTGGTCTTGAGACTCTTGGGGGACTCGCATAGCTGGTCGTCATCTCCCACAGAGCGCTTGCGCTTAGTAGGCTCGGACTTGATACAAGGACTGGCATTCTCCCCATCCGAGTCACAAGAGATTGTATGTTTAAGCGGGGTAGATGGAACGCGTCCTACTAGAATATTAGCCTCTACGTCTCTTATTTCGGGAGGCTTGGGTATTTCGAAGGCTTACCATTGGCTAGGTTTTGCACACTTCGCTTAGCCTCCTGGAGTACACGAAGGCGACTACGTGCCATGGGAACCAGCTTCTGGCGGTGCACGGCAGGAGTAACAGACACGGTAATTGCAGACATCTCGTCAAGAGCAGCAAGAGATATAGAGGTATTTGAAACTGATGTGAGTGGAGGACTGAGAAGCGTAACGATTGAAGAGTTTTGAGTACTGAAACTGTAAGCCTGAGCTATAAAGTGTTGCAAAGAGAGAAGAATAATAGCGAAAGCGAATCTTGGTGGTGTATATAGCCGAGTCCTAAACTATCCATGGACGAGGCGGACGGAGATTGCCAGAGATACCGGGCGCTCTTTGCAAAATGGATTCCGAATAAATTGAGTATGGCGCAGACTCTATCCAATAAAACCCCCCTAAGTTCTTTGTTGTCCTTTGTACTGTGTCGAGCGGCGGCGATATCGAGGATGGTTGTGTTGCACCTGATGTAAACAAATAATGTCAAAAGAGCGTGGAGGAAACAATCCTCTGTTTCGGTGCGGATATACTCGATCGGTGAGGAGCTAATTGTCTCTTTTAGGAGGCTGTACTGAGACAAGAAAAGAGTAGGAGTCAAAGTCAGAGGAAAAGAGGAGATCAGTCGAAGGGAGAAGCGTGGTATATGAGGCCTGGAGGCACCTTCCTCGGTGGGAGTTCACCGCGTACTGGAATCTGGTATTTCTGTAAAGTATTCTGTAAGGAATACGCGAGAATGACCGCGATCTCAGCCAATCTCCGCGTAAAACGTTAGTGCCAAGGCTGTTTCCGGTATGGTATGGTTTGGTATCAAGGTATGGTATCTGCATACATAGCACTGGGTGGTGGTTGTAACTTGCAACTCTCAGAGCTGCAGAAACTTGACAAGACATCAATTCCTCGCGGTTTGCTGCTGTCGTGGCTGCCAATGGTAAAGACGAGCGATGGAAAGGCGCGTCGTGTATGGCTGAACAGAGTCCGAACCAATGCAGCACAAGCTGTAAGACTAACAGCAGCTAAAGCGTCCCTCACGCAAGGCGCGCCGCTGCCTATGACGCCTACGATTGGACCTCATTCATTGCGCCCCTCGCAACTCTGCTTGACATGGTCAGCCTGGATGGAAGCAATCACAATTCTCATTGATTCCGGTACTATTATACGGCGCGACGAAGGTATATTAATCGGCCCAGTTACAGTATTACTCCTGAAACCTGAGGACATCCGAACAAGTGCATTCACTTCTACCTACCCTCCGACATTGTCTACATAACGCAGAAAGGCGACGTACGTCACGACAACAACGGCTGGTGTCAAAACTTATCGATAGTTACGCCTTGCGAGGGGCATCGCTGACACAGCGGAGAAAGTTTCTTTCATGCTTGTCAATTGATGATCCTGGTGATGGATCAAAGTCAAATAATTTGACGAAGTTTATGTGAGACTATTCAGACTAGCGCGAATGCCTCAACGCGTGCCTAACGCGTAAGGCATACTTTCCGTGTCGCCCGTTCGCCTTGGCAAGTACCTTTTCCTCCAGCCAACATCCTGGAAGATACATCTGCATCTCGACACGCTAACACTTCTTTCAACGCGTTGAAACACCCTGTTTTAAATACAATATATCCTGATTAGGTTTCTCCCTACAGCAAAATGTCTTACTCTTGGCTGGCAGTCTGTCCTTGGTTCCTTTGCTCTGCTGGCACGGTTTCCACCCCTAATGCTGTGCATCCCAGATGGCATATACGAGTCAGATTGCTTGCGAATTGACCATTGATAGTAACGTGCTATCGAGTAGCGTCTCGACGACGGCAATCTATCTCGGACTCTGTTAACCAATATGGCATGTCCGAATGAATAATACTACGTACCAACATGTTCAGTCTGCATACTGCACCTCAGTTTGCGCCCACAGACTGTAAATCGTTCTTCTGCCACCAACGATTCTGTCTACGAATTTGTACTTGAGAATTGACTACAGGAACTACCTTCCCATCACAATTTCATCATACATAGAAGCCATTCTTAACAGCCGCCTACGTCTGTTTGAGTTCATCTATGGAATGCTAGGTTGAAAGCCTACCAACCGACCGGCATATCCTCATACACTACAAACCCACCTCACCTGCAGGTGGCAAGTTACGTTTTGATAAGCACAGGATAGGACGCTTGGTGGTTGTACAAACCTAAATTACTATCTAATGTCTATTCATAACCAACGCTTTTCCAATAGCTAGATCTCATCCTCCCAAGGAATACTGTCCATTGCACCCTGCCTTTCCACACAACGCGCAGATGCCCGTCCCGCGCGTTTCATAGCCTCATCCATCACGACCTGATACCGCTCTTTCTTCTCGTGCTGCTCAAGCTCATTGCTCGACTTGCCCTGCGCACGGCGCTGTTCTCGCCACCGAGCTATATGTGTTGCGTAGCCACCAATAAACGTATCGCCTGCTGCCGTGGTATCTAGAACCTGGGACACTTTCGCGGCTGGGACCTCATTTGTGAACCGTGTTTCATCATCAGCAGCTATTGCTGTGCCGGCGTCGCATGCACTGTACCATACTCCCTTCGCTCCAAGCGTGATAATCACGTATGTTACTCCCAATTTGTGGAAATACTGGGCTACCTGCTCTCGAAGGCTGGCTCCCTTGGCACCGGGAACAACGCGTAGTAGTTCCTCGGTCTTGGGCGCCATTAATTCAGCCTCCGTCTCGTTCATGATCAGATGATCAATGGCTGTATATAGGTCCTCTGGCAAGCCACCCGGTGGTGCTGGTGCCGGGTTGAACATGACGTCTGGTCCTGCATCGATCCCCTTTAGTCCATTTTCCCTGTGTGTTTTCTTGTACTTCGCAATCTCTCGTAGAATACCAATGGTGGTTTCGGTTGGGATCTCTCCCTGCATTACAATGACGTCGGGAACTGGAGGCGCCAGACCCATGCCGAGGACTTCTGGAATTGCCTGCATGCCTGTATAATTGGCTCCAGGCGAGAACAATATGCGATTCTCACCACCAGCCGACGAATCCACCACAATCACCGCCACACCAGTGTAGTCATCCACCGTCCTAATTCGTGATGTATCTAATCCAGACTTTTCGAGCGTCGGTCCCAGGAGAGATTGGAAATGTGCATCGCGACTACCGACTGCGCCGACCATCTCAACATTGACTGGATTGTTCGAACTCGACGATTGCGTTCCGGTAGGTTTCGATCGGGATAATCGGCCACAGGCAACGGCTTGATTGGCGCCTTTGCCTCCTGCGCTCGTCGTGAAGGAAGTCGCTGTGATTGTCTCGCCTGCTTCTGGGAAGCGGGGAGTTACTGAGACCATGTCCGCGTTGAGTGAACCGATCACTCGGACAAGAGGTGCCATTTTGACTGAACGGGCTGTGCTTTATTGTAGGTATGATGTCTTGAGCAAGTAGTTGATTTCAGGAGGTTATCGGCAAGTTCATATAATTTTCTGATCTCCTTAAAGATGAAAATTAACGGCGAGTCCTTGACTATATTCGGCGGAAACCCCGAGGGACAAACTCTCACTCCGCCGACATCATACACAGCTAATTCTCCACTCATAAGTTAGATTTATACTATCTACAACTCCAAGAAATATACCTGACTGTACCAAGATCCCGGATTTAACGAATGAGGCATTTTATACTATAAAAATCCTAATTATAAGATCAACGCGTACTGAGAATGATAGCAATAGTAAGCACTAGAAGAGAGATGGAATCGAACTAAGAATCAGATAGCGACGACTGATTAGGAAGTTAGCCGACCACTGGATTAGGGTTGATAAAGCTGATTAGGGTTGTGCTCAGAATTGTTCTTATATCACGTGACATAAAAACCACTTAACGCGTAAAAACACGCGACGCGTTTCGCGTCCTCCCGCTCAAGGTCTTTCCAGGGATGTTAATTATTGATCTGCCACTGTTCTGCAACCATCTTGCTTTGATCCCCGCACAACACAGTTATTTCAATCTTTTTCCTCCCTGTTTTCCATCTGTGTTGCCCTCCTTTTGAATATACATCACAGACATGGATAGACGCAATCCTTATACTTTGAGCGTACTTGCTCCCAGTCAAGACGGCGAAGATGAGTCGAGAGTAGTAATTCAAGGTCGTTTACGAGAGTTCATCCTCGCCTTCCAGCTTGACAATTCATTCATCTACAGGTTAGAAAAGAAATTCTGCACACATGTCTAGGGGCGCAGTTGCTGATGAGAGTCTAGAGATCAATTGCGACAGAACGTTCTGATCAAGCGGTATTTCTGCGATGTCGATATTGCACACTTGATCTCATACAACGAAGAGCTTGCCCATAAGCTCACATCAGAGCCCGCCGACATAATCCCTTTGGTAAGTTAGTTGTCACGATTCTGACTTTGCTGAAACGGATATTAAAGAATGCTGCGCATAGTTCGAGAACGCACTCAAACAATGCACACAACACATCGTCTACCCATCGCAAAGGGACATCGAACTTCCCCCTCACCAACTACTCCTTCACTCGAGTGCAACACACACATCGATCCGTGACTTGAACGCCACGAACATTTCCCATCTTGTACGAATTCCTGGTATTGTGATCGGCGCCTCAACAATATCCTCGAAAGCCACCGTCGTGAATATCCGGTGTAAAAACTGCGAACACCAGGATAACATCAGTGTTGACAGTGGCTTTGCTGGCTTGACACTACCTAGACGATGTGGTCGCAAAACTCAGCCTGGGGAACAGCAAAGTGAGCCATGCCCGTTAGACCCATATGTGATTGTGCATGAAAAATGCCACTTCGTCGACCAGCAGGTCATTAAGCTGCAAGAAGCTCCGGACCAGGTTCCTGTGGGCGAGTTGCCTCGTCATGTCCTCATATCTGCAGACCGATATCTCGCAAACCGAGTCGTACCAGGATCACGGTGCACTGTCATGGGTATCTTTTCGATTTATCAATCCAAGGGTGGTGCAAAAGCTGCAGCAGTGGCTCTTCGAAACCCGTACTTGCGCGCTGTGGGAATCACTAGCGATATCGATCATACTTCCAAGGGAGCGGCTACCTTTACTGAAGAAGAAGAGCAAGAATTCTTGGAGATGAGCCGTCGCCCTGACTTGTATGAAGCGTTTGCTCGAAGCATTGCGCCTTCGATTTATGGCAACTTGGATATCAAGAAGGCTATTGCTTGCTTGCTTATGGGCGGTTCCAAGAAAATCCTGCCAGACGGTATCAAACTTCGTGGAGATATCAACGTGCTCATGCTTGGTGACCCCGGTACTGCAAAGTCGCAGCTGCTAAAGTTCGTCGAGAAAGTGTCACCTATTGCCATTTACACTTCAGGAAAGGGTTCCTCAGCTGCTGGTCTTACGGCCTCGGTCCAACGTGATGCTAATACCCGCGAGTTCTACTTGGAGGGAGGTGCTATGGTTTTGGCAGATGGTGGTGTCGTTTGTATTGATGAGTTCGACAAGATGAGAGACGAAGATCGTGTCGCTATTCACGAAGCCATGGAGCAGCAAACTATTTCGATTGCGAAAGCCGGTATTACCACTATCCTCAACTCGAGGACATCCGTCCTTGCAGCTGCCAACCCGATCTTTGGTCGCTACGATGATTTGAAAACACCAGGAGAAAACATTGATTTCCAAACTACTATTCTGTCACGCTTTGACATGATCTTCATTGTACGTGATGACCATGACCGCGGCCGAGACGAGCGAATTGCTCGCCACGTGATGGGAATTCATATGGGAGGTAAGGGTGTGGACGAACACACCGAAGCAGAGATTCCTTTGGAGAAGATGAAGAGATACATTAGCTACTGCAAGACGTGAGTGACTTGGATCCTGATAATCCTGAACAATTCTAACAAGCAGAACAGTCGATGCGCTCCTCAACTGTCAGAAGAAGCAGCTGACAAGCTGTCGTCCCACTTTGTCTCGATCCGCAAACAAGTCCACCGTGCCGAGCTTGACGCAAATGCTCGCTCGTCTATCCCCATCACCGTCCGTCAATTGGAAGCTATTATTCGTATTACAGAGTCCCTTGCCAAACTTACTCTGTCACCGGTTGCGACGACAGCTCACGTTGACGAGGCCATCCGGCTCTTCCTTGCCTCCACCATGGACGCTGTTACTCAAGGTGAGAACCAGGGTAGCAAAGAGCTCATGGAAGAAGTCTCCAAAGTTGAAGATGAAGTCAAACGCCGTCTGCCCATTGGCTGGTCTACAAGCCTGGCTACTTTGCGCCGTGAGTTTGTTGACGGTCGTGGCTATAGCGAACAAGCTCTTAACCGAGCATTGCTTGTTATGCAGCGAAGGGATACGATACGTATTCGCTCCGGTGGTTCGCAGATTTACAGAAATGGTGTCTGAGAGTTATGTATCATCTATTGTTGATGTCTTTGATGTCTTTCGCGTTGCTTTAAGGGATTTGGCTTGCATGGTATATAGGTGATGAAGGTGTTTGGGTCTGTGTTTTGATTTCTTTACTGGCAGACTGATTTATAGTAATACCCATTATGAAACTATGAATATAATTGTTTCTATATGTCCTTGAGTTGTTCAATAATAGAGACATCAGGTGAAGAAGACCTCGGAAGCCTCGTCACCTCGTCCGCTCAGCCCGCAGCGCGCGCCTTCCCTAATCGGGGATACTGTAATTCTATATCGGCCTAGGTCGCTGAGAGCTCAGGCTTCCATTACCTAGGAGTACTTAACACCATCAATCCACAACAAAGCAATAAATCATTGAGTCAGTTACTTCGAAGCGAAATATCCTATATCAATGCATGCTGTCTGAAAGACCCGAAAGCGACGACACCGGTCCATGATCTACGCTTAGGCTTCGGCCGCCTCCCCCTCGAACGAGATGGCCTCGAGCCCGCGGAAGTCGATTGACAGCCTGGCTTCTGTGTCATCGACGCCCTCGCTGCAGCAACTTGCTCAGAATACATATGACTCTCCTCGGATAGCGCCCTCACAGCGAATACCGCAGCGGAGATCGTCTACGGCTAGCTCTCTGGTGAGCATTGGCGGGATTCTGGATTCGTCGACTCATCGATCTTCTATCGCAGAGCTAGGTCAAAATGGTGAGTTGGTCGTCTACCTCTGTGTTGACCCTGATTGCTAACTGCTTTGTATTCTAAAGCTATCTCGACACTTCTACAACCCCCCATCGTCCGTACCGGACTCGTCGCTCATACCTCCATACCGGCGACAGGCTACAAACCTCCCACGGCACGGGACATACCTCCGGTGACACTGACGAATATACCAAACGTTGACTCTAAAGCCTTTCGGCCTTATCTCGAACAAGTTGGTTCCTTATATGATGCCTTCCAACGCGCGAAAGAAGAGAGTGGAAACGATGAAAGCGACTCGAATTTGGTCAGGAATAATGCGACCTTATCTCCTACATCTGCACTCTCGCCTAGACCGGATGATTTCGATGGTCGAAGGACGCCCATTCTTGAGCGGCGTTTGTCGGGTGTCTCGACGAGTTCTCGAGCCATATCTCCGTTTGACATGAGAGGCAGGAGACGCACATCGTATGGCAAAGGCCCGCAGGCCGTAACACCGTTGTCAACGATACCAAATGTTTACTTTGAGGAGGACTTTCATCTTGAGAATCCGCGTACATTTGACGTCGTTTCGGAGAAATCAGAAGTCGTGCGTCAGCCGTCTAAACCCCCGACAGGAAATGGAGCAGCGATTGAACCGCCCGCAATTGGAAGAAAAGCACTTGCGACGAATGCTATTCTGCAGGAAAAGCTCTCTTGGTACATGGATACCGTGGAAATCCATCTGATATCCTCGATTTCTACGGCATCGAAATCGTTCTTTACCGCTTTGGGCTCATTGCGTGAACTCCATGCAGAGGCAGCAGATTCCGTGAGAAGGATACAAATCTTGCGAAAGGATTTAAGTAAGATTGATAAGGAGATGGCAATGGGAGGACTGAAAGTCGTGAAATTACGCCAGCGGCGCCAGAATATTCGGAAGCTAGCCGATGCCATGAGCCAACTTCATGAAGTAGTCGAGGCTGTGACTGAGTGCGAAAACATAATCGAACAAGGTGACGTTGAGGACGCTATTGATGGACTTGATGAGGTGAATCTACTGTTGTCTGGCGAACAGGCAACTAGGCGACGTAACCAGGATGTTGCTGAGCAAAGGCCGCCGGTTGATCTTAGAGGTCTTCATGCTCTGCAAGGCGTTGATGAAGAACTTGCACGACTGAGACAACGAATAGGCGTTCGGTACGAAAGCAGGTTTTTGGACGATCTACTTACAGATTTGAGACGGCATATCAGCAGTGTTCCTCAAGATGCTACACTACAACGCTGGGGGGCATCTTTCCAGAGGAACCGGGGCGGGCATAGAGCGGCGCCTTCCATCTCACCAGCATATATGTCTTTTAATGCGGAGCTTAGGTCGAAACTACATGCAGAATTGGTAGGATTAGGCCGGTCACACTATACAATGCCCGCAGCTACGTCCTTCAAAACGGCCGTCCTGCGAGAGATGAAAGCCCTTATACGAAAACACCTTCCCAGCTCGTCTGACGATGACAATGAGTCGGTAATGTCTGCATCTACACACGGTGGACGACAGTTGAGTTCGCAAGAAAAGTCTTCGATTCTAGCTCGAAACTTGCGAGCATTAGATGCTGATTCCGCGTATGATATGCTTAAGCAAATCTATACTGGGATTAGTGAGTCTTTGAGAAGACTTGGAGTTCAGGTCAAGGTGCTTTTGGACATTACCAGCGGACTAGGAGCACAGCCAAGCCCATCTGTTGGTCGATCATCGCCACGTAGCCCTGATCCACAAAATGCTAGGGGTCCACGTTCACAAGGAAGTGCAGCCGAAGTGGCAGCGGTTCAAGAAGAGATTCTTCAAGTTCTTGACATGTCGAGCTTATTAGGTCAAGCAGTGGATATTGTGCAGTCCCAGGTTGTCAAGGTTCTCAAAGTGCGATCTGAACAGACATCACACCTTCCTATTGAGGACTTTTTGAGATATTTCAGCCTCAATCGACTGTTTGCCGATGAATGCGAGGCTATTTCTGGGCGCAGTGGGACTTCATTGAAGACCGTGGTTGACAACCAAATCCGTGATTTCATTGTCAGATTTAGTGACAATCAGCGGCACAATATCGTGGAAGTCATGGACGCGGACAAATGGGACGCCAGGGATTTCGGTGACGTTGAGAATGCCGTACTTGATCGGATTCTCCGTGCTAGTACAGCCGATGTGAACCTGTGGTTGCAAGTTTCTAAGATTTGGCAACCTGCAGAAGAGTCACATTCGCCAACCCTCAAGACAGAGAACGGGACTGCTGTAAACGGCTCGGCAAAGGAGAAAGAAAAAGTACGGCATGCTAGCTTTGACGAGCAGCGATACGTGCTTCCTGAGTCCGCGGTCACAATCATGAAGAGTATCGAGGAGTTTGAATATCTGATGGCAAACTTGCCTAGTATGACTCAGGACATTGGATCAAATTTAGTCGAGTGTTTGAAACTCTTCAACTCGCGTTCTTCGCAGTTGATTCTCGGTGCGGGGGCCACCAGAAGTGCCGGACTCAAGAACATCAACACCAAGCATCTAGCCCTCTCGTCGCAAGCGTTGAGCTTCATTGTTGCACTTATTCCCTATGTCCGAGAGTTTGCTCGCAGACAGTCACCATCTAGTCAACTCATAGGAGAATTTGACAAAGTGAAAAGACTGTGCCAGGAGCATCAGAATGGCATCCACGAAAAGCTGGTGGATATTATGAGCGGCCGTTCAGCCAGTCATGTCAATTCCATGAAGAAGATAGACTGGGATGCAGAAAGGGATCCCAAGGCTGTCAATACATATATGGAGACATTGACGAAAGAAACGGCGACACTTCATCGTGTTCTTGTCCGGCATTTCCCCGAAATGACTGTTGTGATGATAATGGAGCCGGTGTTTAAGAGTTATAGAGATCAGTGGACAAAGGCATTTCAGGAGGTTAGCGTTAAGACGGAGTCTGGACGACAGAGGTATTTCCCCTAATCCGTCAGGTATATAACAGAAGCTAACAGAAGGACTATAGGATGCTGTCAGATGTCGAATACTTCAAATCCAAAATGGGCAAGATTGACGGCTCCGGTGATCTGGGCGATACACTGATCCAAGTCGTGAATGCGAAGACCATATTGCCTGAAAAGACGACTGCTGCCGAAGCAGCGCAGACAGAAGCTTCATCTTCAGCGAACGAAGCGCCGTCCCCGCCTGTGCCGGAGAAGGATGACAATAACCAGCAAAGCAAGACTGAGAAGAGTTGACCTGCTAGTTGACTGGCTCTGGCATACATACTACATATTACCCTACCTTTCTCCGCTGTGATTATATTATACCGCGATATTATATACTTTTTCTTCTATGCTACGTTTTCGGTTAGCATTGTACAGGCGCACATTCTTTTCAAATTCATGAGCAGCGAGATTTCTTTTCCATCTCTTGGTATCGAGTTTCTTGCATCTGACTCCCGAGTACTGCACATATACATTAATTTTGTGAATGATAGATGAATGGACTTTATTTCTATTGGATTTATTCGAGACCGGTCACTTGGACCTGATATCTCTGTTGTAAAAGTATGGTCTGGTATCATAGTCATCCATCGACTGATCTTGTGTCAATCATATTTCATCCCAGCATTCCACCAGTTGACCCATGAATACCGCACACCATCCATCCATCCATGTCATAAGACTCATGATCACATCTCAGATATCGAGGTCATGCATTCATTCATTTCCGATCCTCAACACCCATTTTCAAGGCCCACTCATTCCAAGCTCGGGCACAGATTTACATAAGTCGATCCTTCTCACCCAAAGTCTTCGGCTCATGACCACCTTTCCCCGATCCAGTGGCCCTAGGACCCGCGCTGCCGCCGCCACTGGCAAGATTGTTTTCGCCCATTGTCTCGGGGAGAGAGGCTGCCTTGTTGGAGCGGTCTATGTCTGAGCCCTGCATCATAAACCCATTGTTAGAATATGAAGATTGAGGAGTGATGGGGGTGAAGAAGGTGGAGGCAAGACGTACAGGGTTTGTGCCGTGGGCTTTGTTGGGGCCTGTTTCGATGGCGTTGTCGGATTGTGGGATTCCGTTGTCGAATTCGGCTCCGCGAGGCATGGTGTGGTTTGTGGATTGTATGGAGATAGATGTGTGTTTATAGATGTGTTTGTAGAGGTGTCAATTGATGACGAAATGTAGTTTGAGCAGATAGATGTATGTGATTGATTGGGAAGTGAAGGAAATGAGGAAAAGTGAGGTTATATAGACCTGTCAACTGGCGATGACGTCGAATGTACGTAGTGCACATCAGGAACCTGGAGGGCTCCACCAACTCAACTACCCTGGTCATTTTCTGCGAGCTGATTCCTCAAAGAGGAAGTACGTCACGTTACTTCATCTGTCTGTCGTCGTGGTCCGACTCGGATAGCCCTAACTCATTCCCATCTCCCATCTACAGCAATAAATCTCATCGAAAGAAATGAACATTGAATTGAATCGCTTAGACTATGTTGACAATGAATGCATCCTTAATCTCGAATTTATACACATATAACATGAAGATAACAAAGCACTAATAGCTGTACACGGAGAAACACTTGAAAGCAGAATGCAACTGTGAACTGGATAACTAAAGTATGATTGCCATAAGAGATTGGACCAAAGAAGTGAAACATCCCACTTCTCGTGTACAGTGGGATAAGTGAAAATGCGGGGGGCTTTATTTCCCATTCAATGAGATGGAGTCAAGTGGCGTCTGGAGGCGATCGCCGGGCTTCTTGGTCCTGAGAGTCAACGGGTATGGGAACTCGTCGGGTTCTTCCTCCTCACTGCAAGTTGTTAGCATATGCACGATTAGGAACGTGATAGGAAACTTACGGCAGTTTCCATGCAATGTAGTCCTCCGTGCTGAGGCCCTCTCGTCCTTCTTGCAAAGATGCAAAGTCGCCTGGAGTCATCATGCCAGTACGGTCACGAGGCGATCCTGGCACTGAAAGTGGTCGAGAGATCTTCTGGGCTGTGCTTCCAATGTAGTCGCTGAAATCCTCCTCGGTATCGAATGATGTTGGGTAAGCTGATTTATATTAGTACTTGACCTTTGGAGTTTGATGAAGAGAAACATACCTCGTCGTAAAGCGAGCTGTCGGGCCTTGACGTATTCAAGCCCCATACGCTTCCAGTCAAGCAAATCGCTCAATCGCTCCGTTCGGTTACGCTGGTTGATACGTTGTCGTCGGCTTTTGGACGCAAATTCGAACATGAAATCGCAGAGCTGGTTGACAGACTCATCAACACCCTTGGCGCGTCGGTCCACAATGTGAATACCATAGTCGGATGAGTTCTCGATGAGTTCCTCCATGTAACAACCGAAACCAGACAGGTTCGTAGTAATGCTGGGAACCCCCATGACAGTACATTCGGCTGGGGTGTAACCCCACGGCTCGTAGTATGACGGGAAAATACCCATGTGAGTGCCTCGTACAAAGTCGTCGTAATCCAATGGCAGGACCGGGTTGGCAGAGTTGAGGAACTCGGGATGGAAAACAACCTTGACTCGGTCTGAAGGATGGTTGAAGAGCTGCACGCGACGCAGCTGGTTTAAGATCGGGTCTTCAGAGTCGTTGACCATGTTGTGAGTGACAATCGGAGGAAGAGTGTGACGTTTCAAGGCGAACAGACGGCGACGCAAGAGGACTCGATCT
Source organism: Talaromyces verruculosus (assembly GCA_038993655.1). Taxonomy (NCBI): domain Eukaryota; kingdom Fungi; phylum Ascomycota; class Eurotiomycetes; order Eurotiales; family Trichocomaceae; genus Talaromyces; species Talaromyces verruculosus. The sequence continues at coordinate 433,128 of JBBVQN010000013.1, read as the reverse complement.
TGACTGGTGATGAGGTCCTTCTCGTCAGGCAAGCTATCTCCTTCTTTCCACGAGAGACAACGTTCAAAGAGTCGGCGACCGATACCTTTCTCCACCATTTCCAGGGTATCCCTCAAAGACTTGACGACGGCTTGGCCCTTCAATGCCTCGACTGTCAGGGATGAAGTCTGGGCAGGCATGATGATAAAGGCGACTACAGTAGTCTTTGACCCGCTTGTCTTTAGACGATGGTTCAATCGTGCCAGGGACTCGACGAACATGTCCACACCCTTGTTGCGATACTCGTAACGACCGGCAGTAAAGAAATAGAGCGTATTATCCAGGTCAAAGTCCATGTGTCCGTAAAAGTGCCCTCGGACGAAATCGTGAATCTTCTCTTTGGCTTGGGAGTGCAAGTTTTGGAATTCGTGCATAGCAGAGAATTTCTTGACATTCAATCCGTTAGGCAGCACGCCATCCGGCTTCCTTTTGAGCAGATGCTCACTTTCAAATGCAGTAATGTGCGACACAGTCGTGAAAACGTCGGCGGAATGGGCGGCTGCTCTCTCGATGCAGTAACGGTGGTAGATGCCGCGTTTTCCGGCCTCAGCGTCGACATCGAAATACTGGAGGTTGTTGTAGAAGTCGACCGATCCAGCACATAGGTAACGACCTAGTAGAGTGGCGTGGGTGGTGAAAATAGTGGTCAAATCCATATGGCGCTTCTTCGTAAGAGGAAGAGCGACTCCTGCCAACCATTCATGGAAATGAGCTATCACAGCTCGTTTCGACTCATGCGCAATGAACTCTCCAAGAAACCATGCTACTAGGTATCCAAAGACAATCGCTTCGTTTGTCTCATGATCACCTTCAGGCGAGGGAATGCCCGAGGTGTTCCAGAGGTCTCCTTTCCACTCGTTCAGATAGCCATAGCCAGTACCAGTGTCAATGAGCAGCACTCGAGGAGCACCCTCGATAAGCCAGCGTCCGTAGATCATCTCAATGCCTCGTTCCTTCATCGACGCCATTGTATCGATCATCGCCTGATTTGTTGGTTCCATAGCTTCGACTTCGACAGCAGCCTGCATTGATAGCGTTAGCTTCTACCTCAGTTCCAATTCTTGTATTCGAGGTAGCTCACCGAAGCTCGGTTCCAAGGACCAATAAGTGTGTAACGCTCGCCATATTCTGCAGTCGTGACCGGAGCCTTGGATTTCAACACGGAATAAATACCTCCCACTGGACGATAGAAAGGAGGTGTTAGCTGAAAATCAAGAGAAAGATTTGCTAGCGGGATAGTCAAACCTCGATTGGCAACCTCAGTTGCGATCTCGAAGAGGAGGTGATTCCTCGTGTCCCGGCGGGGCGTCCCAGAGCCATTGGTCGAAGCCATTGCGATGCGATTGCTTTGAGAGTCGATAAGGTGGTCAAAAGAGAGCGAGACGAGAAAAGGTTGCATGCACTGTCGAAACAGTTGCGATGCTCGTCCTGAGTTGGCAGACACGGCAATGGGGAGAAAGGAGGGGAAGTGAGTGGGAGGAGAATGCACGGGGAAATTTTAGAGAGACAGCTCGCGGTACAGGACAGGACGAGCGAGACGAATCAACGAGCTGGCGTGGCTGGTGTACTGGGTAAGGTAATGGTATCCCCGGAGACGGTGGCCTGTCTTGCGGGGGAAGCAAGCTTCCAAGTTAAGTTGCCTCCATCTGGGGCGGCTCATACGTACGTACATGTATAATACGTAGGGATTACACTGCGGTATTGTATTTACGGGACTAGCCTGTCATATAAAAGTGGGCCGGGAGAGTCCAGCCATGCAGAGAAGATCCTTCTCCTCTTCGCCTACTATGTAAACTCTGCTCAAATGAGAGCATCCGTCTTTTACTTCCATCTAATGACATGAATAGCTTCAACATATTTTCTTTTTGTCGCCCTCCTCAATGGTTCTTGCCGAGGAAGTTGACTAAAATCTACGTAATCCTGAGCGCAACCCTCGCACGATGACGATATGGGTAAGCTACAGACAACCCCAATCTGTGCAAGCAGATGCGCCAAGTCCTGTCTTTTGCTGTGTGACTACGTAGTAAATTAACTGCTTGTTTCTCCAGCCACTGAACTCATTCGACGTTATGATGCACCTCTCAAGCATTCGTGCATATCAACCAGCTGTTCTAAGAGTCCCCATTTTCACAGACCTCGTGACACGCTTTGATATTGGAATAGTGCTCCGCAGTGCACAGAAAATGCAACCCGAACCATGTACACTAAGACCGCGTCCAGCACGGGAGGGACAGGACCGACAGACAGGTTCTTTGTCTAGCGGTACTCTTTTCCATTGCAACGTCGGTAAGGTTTTTGATATTTGTTAGCGAAACCCCGAGACCTGCTTACTCTTACTATAATTGATATTCGGTGAGTTCGATAGCTTCTTTAACAGCTTGAGATTGTGGGGTTAGAATACAGAATACAAAATACAAATACAGATACAGATACAGATACAGAATACAGTGTAATGTTACGGTCACCGTGCCACGATGCACGGACTTGATGTCAATTACGTCATGTCACGTGGACTGCCTGCATTCAGCCAATCAATGCGCATCCAATCTCAATCTGCATGTTCAAATGCCGAGCATATTTCTGCATACAGCCATAACTGGCACATATTGAGATAGAAAGATGTTGCTAGTGAACAACAGATGCTGGTGATATATCCCGCTCAGAGGCTTTCACGATGTTAAGGACGAGCTAGCCAGCTTTCTCTCACCCAAATAGCCCCTGGCCTAGAGCTAGACTGTACATGTATGTCCGTCGCTTTCTTGCGATAGTGAGCTCACATCGAACTACCTACTGCTCCGTATGAAGTCAAAATGCGGAAAAGAGATATGGACGTAGCGTCGGATCGGTCAAACTTGGTTCCGTGCTCACCTCACTATATATGGAAGGCACGCCATCGTGCCTTCCTATTTTACATTCTTCAGTAGACCCATTAAAACTTCATAACTGACGATCTAGTAGGCAACTACTGATTCCAACGTATATCATATCAAGCACAATTACTGATGGTTATGATCTCCTAGCAGTAGATCCTGTATTTTGGCCGAGTAATTGCGATGAGAATAAACAACCATGAGCCCAAAACAGTAACGACTCTCAGGACGAGGTTAACTCTCTCCTAGCTGATGTTTGAAGTTCAAAGAAGTACGCAACCGCTGACCACTTTCATGTCTACCTTGTCGTCAGCGAGAGTATGTTCATGTTCTGTTAAAAAGCAGCACGAAACCGAGAGAGCTGACAACCGAGGACTCAAGTGTGATAGAGTGTTGCCTTGTGGAGATTGCATGGAGAGGAAGCAAGTTGATGCCTGTATATACGCTGCTGCATCCACCAAACCTGGCCCTTCAAACTGCGATGCTGCGAAAATGCGAGTGAGGAAACTCAAAGAGAAGATTGAAGACCTACAGCAGGAGCTACATGCTCATGGCTTATCACAAAGTGACGAAGGCCCTTCGGTTCTACAACGCCAGGAGCCACTTTAATCACAAAAAGTACACAAGGTCTCCCACGCCACTCAATTGGGAACTTATTTTAGGTGATGTTAGTTTGACTTTGCCTTCATCTCAAACCACATGTCATCGCCAAAGGCTATGAGCCCAAGGGTGAGTACAAGCAAATTAGAGGAATGTGAGTAATCAGGCATTCTTTTTCAAGTACCTACCACATAGCTAATTTAGCCAGATGTCACCGGACCGGAAGACGCAGAACGTGCCATCCTTGTAATCTACGGTATGATTGTGGTGTAATGGCCCATCCAGCAATGCTGGATCCCGCACACGCCAAAGATGTGCGCGTCCCGCTTGTGCTGTTGGCATCCAAGGATGGGGATGTCGAGGCCGTACAGCTGTTCAAGAGTTTTTGCAGCGATGTCTGTGATTGTTTGCAGCAATGAGCTTGCCTCAGCCTCAATGTTTGAGTTGAAGTATAGCACGTCATCTCTCGAGATTTTAAAGTCATGTAATGCTCCATTCTGGTTCCTCAATCAGCCCACTATGCGTATCAACTTGAGGTTCTCATCCGAATAATCCCTGGATAATGTTTCACAACCTGCGCTCCTCAGTCATTTTCAAGTGAGTCGACAGTCGATAGGGATAAATAGGTAGTTGGTTGTCAAGATCCGTGGATGCAAACAAAATAAACACCGAAATGCGGAGACAAACATTACAAACATTGCAAAATGCCGCATCAGGCCTATAGTGTGGAGATATGCTTAAGACCGAGCCTGTCATCGTTGAGACAAACATCTGCGGATATATGCAGCTTCGGATCTACGTATCCTCTTTGTTGGTTTGCATCGATGAGCTGATTCTGTAGTATATAACTATGGCAGTATTTAAGAAGCCAAAATCCCTCAGGGGGATGCAGAATGGAGAGACTCGTCAATCATTCACAACAAGAAGATGCCATTGGGTCTTGTCACTATAACAAGTCCAAGGCTGATACTACATGGAAACGTATTTCGATCATTCTTCTGGTGTGGCCTCATAGTTGCTACTACTTTTCAGACCAACAAAATATACCAAGCCCATTCCCATTCGTCTAGCAGAACAGCAATAACGTCCGCAACAAACAGCACAATGAAAGCAGTCGTCATCCACACCCCAGGCGGCCCCGAAGTGCTCAAAGTCGAGGACCGGCCAATCCCCACTGCCAGTCCAGGCCAAGTCCTGATTCGCGTCAAGGCTTTTGGTCTCAATCGCTCAGAAATGTTTACGCGGCAGGGTCATTCACCAGGCGTCGAGTTCCCACGCATACTGGGTATTGAAGCAACCGGTATCGTCGAGCATGCTCCCGGCGGCGAGTTTGAGAAGGGCCAGATCGTGATGACGGCCATGGGTGGTATGGGTCGTCAATTCGATGGTGGATATGCCCAGTACACTGTTGTGCCCACCAATCAGGTACAGGCCATCACAGTACCGACGAAACTTGGCTGGGATGTGTTGGGCGCTATGCCTGAGATGCTGAATACGGCTTACGGCGCTGTTACGAAATCATTAGAAGTTAAGAAAGGGGATCGTTTACTTATCAGAGGTGGAACGACCTCGGTAGGTCTCGCTGCGTTGGCGATTGCCAAAGGCCTCGGTGCTCATGTTGCGTCTACAAGTCGACGACCAGAACGAGAGCAGACGCTCCGCGACTACGGCGCGGATGAATTCTTTGTCGATGACGGCGCTATTGCAGCACAGATCAAGGATGATAGTCAAAAATTCAACAAAGTGTTGGAATTGGTCGGTGTTGTGACTCTCAAAGACTCCTTTCAGTGTACATCTAAGGGTGGCATTGTGAGCATGACCGGTATCGTGGGGAATAAGTGGTCGATCGAGAATTTTCAGGCGATGGAGTACATCCCTAAGTATCGTTATCTTACTACCTTTGGTGGCTGGATTGAGGAGTTCATGTCCACGCCTCTGAATGATATTGTGCAGCAAGTGGAAGCTGGGACGTTCAAGATCAAAGTGGGGAAGGTGTTTCATATCGATCAGATTGCCGAGGCACATCAGTGCATGGATGATAATGCGGCGGAGGGAAAGATTGTTGTACTAACTGATTGATGTTATAACTTACCTGTGATGATACCAAATTGATGAACTTTTCTGTTACCGATAGTTGGTATATTGTATCAATGAATGCATTACTATTTATGCTCTATCGATATACAGTGTATCTTTGGTTTAAACTGTGGCGCAACATAGGAAGATATGTAGATGGCTTGGGCAGAGGAGGAATGAATATGTGAAGGGGAATAGAAAGAAACATAGGGAATAAAAGAAATATCCTCAGAGACAACACGTCAAGTCCCAGCGGTCCATAGTCGCATTATTTTGATGGCGTCGTTTACTTGCTGCGCTTGTAGATCTTGTCCAAAAACGCAGAGAAGATCTCCTTCTTGAGACCCTCCGATTCGTCGACAGAGTCAATCTGCTGGCGCAAATGACCGACGCGCTCCTCCTCGAACTTCAAGTAGTGTTGTTCAAGCTTGAGATCGTTGTAAAGAGCCTTGACCTTGGCCTCTAGAGCACTGTCCTTGCGGCCATAGGCCTCATCGAGAAGCTTGCGCTGTTCAGGGGTGACCATGGTCAAGGCCTGGTTGACCAGCCACGAGCACTTGTTGTCCTGAATGTCGGTACCAATCTTTCCGATAGTCTCAGGTGATCCGAAAGCGTCAAGGTAGTCGTCCTGGATCTGGAAATATTCGCCCAATGGGATGAGGATATCCTCGCATTGCTTCAAGTTCTTGGGCGAGGCAACTTGTAGGTAGTGTAGCGCAAGGGCGACGGGAAGGTAGAAGCTGTAGTATGCGGTCTTGTACTTGACGATGAATGTGTATTTCTCCATAGAGAAGTTGTTCAAGTCGACGTTGTCTTCGGGAGCGGTAATCAAATCGCACAACTGTCCGAGCTCGGTCTGCCAGGTGGTCTCGTGGAAGATTTCGAGGAAATCAGTGTAGGCGGGGTGTGATCGGAAGAATTTCTTGAGGATAACGTAGATGGCACTTTCCAGCATGAATGCGTCGTTGATGGCAATCATACCGACTCCCTCTTGTCGGTACCAGCACGGTTGTCCTCGACGAGTGATTGACCCGTCCATGATATCGTCGCTGACAAGGAAAAACGCTTGGAGGAGCTCTGTGAGCCAGCCGAGTATAGACAGATGTTTCAATTCTTCTTCTGTGAGGGGTCGGCCGAGGATGATGCTGCCAGTGTCTGGCACTGACATGCCGCGATTCATTTTACCGCCGACGACATTGGCGTTGAGCGACTGTGCCAGGAATCCATTGATAAGTATTTGAACATGAATATAAAAATTCCAGTAATAAGCCCGTCACTTACATCGGAGAACCACTTCTTCGCATTCTCTGGTAAGTTGTACTTTTCGGTGGCCTCGAGGATATCTTTGATAAGGGGGTGGACGAAAGCCTCGAACTCGGGTCGTGTAATGCGGGTAGCCATGTCGAAACGAGCGATTGGATACAGATGAGAGACAGTATATAGAGTCAAGAGAAACAGAGTACAGAAGAGCTAGTTTCAAAGGTGTTGTGCTGTTCAATTGAATGTCTGTCTGTATGTTGGTTGAGGGGTAAATCAAAATAAATGTTGCGACTGCCCCATTCTCACCCGTACTGCGTTTGGCCCAGAACGGACTAGCGGAGACCCACTCGCCCTTAGAGCTTTCCCGGTTTCCTATTTGGGAAACCCTAACCCTAACGACAATTCAATAGTCGACTTTTCGTGCGACGTGAGAGCAGTTTGTAGTACGTATGCTTATAAAGCCTCGTTTATGAGGCTCTAATACTTTACATACTTAGATACCTAGGTAGTGTTTTCGTACCTATGGTTCTCAAAATGGAAGCTCCGAGATGTATCAAGGTTCACCAGGTGTCGCCTACAGTGCTGCTTCATACGAAGATGTACGAACCTTGTAAGCATTGAGGAGGAGTGGAAATGTCAGATTTGCATTAAACGACTACCTAATGATCACGAAAAAGGAGCGACGTGGGGGGTTGCACAAACATGAACCCCGAAATTGCACAAAAATCATCTTCACCATGATATCCGACTTCGTTCCTACTTCGAAGCACATAATTGTCGTACCCTTAGCAAATTACATTTACTTCTCCGAACGACATGGAACTTCTTGCCAATAAAAGTTCTGGCAACTGTTAGGGTTGGCAGCAATACCCAAGTGAGATTGACCCGGCGAAAGAGGGCATGGAGCATGAGCACCACCCGGCGGGAAGGAAATGCAGATCGCACAACTGCCGCCAAAGAAAGTAGGCGATCCGCCCATAATAAGCGCCAAGTCTGTAGAATTCACAATTGACAGATCTCCAGCACCTCCAAGCCACGCGAATCCACTACCGTTAGGGTCTCCGAATTGGTCTTGCATCCACCATGTACCATTGATACCGACGTATTGGTCGACCGTGGTGGTGCAAGTGGTCGTATCACCACAGACGCGGAAGACTACGCCGGGATTCTCGCCCATCACGACGTATTTCTCGGCAGAGTCGTGTCCGAGATAGTTGTTGTTCAAGCTGAGGAGGACGTAGCAGTGTCCATACTGGATACCCAAGTCAACGCCGGTTTTGTTGGCACATACAGGTTTGCCAGTGAATGTGGTGCCGTTGGAGGGAGGAGCGACGCAGTTGAAGCCGTCAAGGACTTGGCCGATGGGGCAGCATACACCAATGCCAAGGAGTATGTCTATCCAGAAGAGTTCGGCGCTGACAGTGTCACAGCAACCGTTGGCATTGGTTATGGGATTCTTGAAAGGGGTACACGCCCTTTTGTCCGGCTCGACAGCGGCGACGTCGCTGGGGATAGCAGAGACTAAAGAGGGAAGGAAAATGAGAGGGAAAGAATAGAATCCTTTCATTGTTGTGGCGTAGCTTCTTGTTGTACTATTGACAGTGGGTAGGAGTGAAGTTGATGTCAAATGTGATTCCTTGAGGGGCATCAGTGTCTCTTTTATAGACAGCTTGGAGACCAGTTTGTCCTTGACTTCCTTCATCCTACCGTCTTGATCATGACATGACTATATCATTAACCCATTTTTCATCCCAAAGATGGTGTACAGCCGTGTTGACCCCTGTCTAGTGTCTTCCACATGTTCTTCTGAGCTGCATGAACCATGATAATGTTGATTTGGCAATTTTGATTCGCCGTTCCACTCTCATGCTCATTTCATGACCTCCAGTTCGTTGTCTAACATCCGGCTCTTGCCACAAAAATGAGTCCAGCTATTTTCTTCCACCCTAACTCCTCAATAACAATGTGGCTGGCTAATAGATTACATTCCGTTTTGAGAACCCCTGCTTCTAGTTAAACGGTTCCAAAGATCATGGTGATCATGAGGACAACGACACTAGTAGAACTTGCTGGTTGAAGGCCGAGATCTCAAGATCATCTTGTGGAGGGTATGGTTGAAGCGGTTCCTTTTTCCAGATATTTCTTCAAGATCATCTTCAGCCAGCCCCTATGCAAAGTCTGGTGATTGCCACTGGGGCGCTATTCAATAAGCGTCAGACGATGAGTTCGTATACAATCCGCGGAGATAATACTTACAGTCTCATTGGACGTGATCATAGCATTGAGAGAAATGCAAGGGAAAGAGATATGCATGGCAAAAGTGTTGATATTTTCCGAGACGGCGTTATGTAAACTGCAACCCTTCCATAGTGGATGAGCTCGAAAATGGATTCATTGTTGATTCTAGACCGGGCCTTGCCTTACACCGGTTGATTCTGAACACCCAAGGATAATTCCAACGACAGGTGCAGAGAGGTTGGATACCGCACGTCAAGTGGTGTGCACGGGATAGCCAGATATAGATATTATCTCATATAGGGATTTTACCTCCCTTCAAAATGAGATATTTGATCTGCAGTGTACCTAGATGTTATCTATAAGCTTATATCATATTGACCTATAACGGATAGTCTCGACACATACGATAGATAGGATGCCTCAGTCAAACTCTTGCCCGACGCCGAACTGGCATTCCTTAAGTTTTCGAACAAAGTGTAGAGCCCCTTGTACTTTTCTTTGTTAGTCCTGTCAGATGGACTTGAACCCGACCATATCAAAATTGAGATCATTAAAAGACCAATCAATTGCCCAGCAGGTGTGTATACACTAACCCCATGACAGGCACGGGAAGATTTCAACCTAGACTGACTATCCCAACTCCTGTCAGTCTATAGAACGAACCGATTCGCGTTGGTAAACAAGAAATAAGGAAAAGATTCCGTAGAGCCTTGCCACAAATGTATACTGCAGCTGTCAAAAGCGGGGTGTGATAGAGGGCACATGGACTCGTTGGTAGTACAGAAATTGAATCTTCAGCCAGCCAACCGCAGCCCGTCATGTGCCGGTGTAGAAGTTCTCAGTTATCAATCTTGGGCTTGCGTCTTATTTTGATGAGTACATACTTTTTAGGGTTGTCATTGGATTCCTGCAGAGTAAATCACAGCCTTGCCTAGATGGGTAAAACATGCTTTTATCTCGACGAACGACAGTTCGTTCGAGTGTTATGTTAGCGCATCTTCTCTGCCTACAAGGGCTGCAGGATCAATGGATGCAGTTGGCGCGGGGAAATGTGACAGGTTTATCCGTCCGATGCATGTCTTTGAGGTCACACTTCGCTCTGCCGGACATAATCGTGTTTCATTTGAATGTCTCCAAAGCCTTTTCAATGTAATACGAGCGATATTGTCTGGTTCACCTGATGGTCCCAAAAAGACCAACGAAAATACTATGGAGTAGACAGTGCAAAAGAGACACACAGCAACAAGCATTGCGATTCGTCGAAGTGTATTTCAAGGATTGCGGGCGCTTAACTATTTAGGGTTAGTATATGTAGACTGAGCCTTACAATTGGCCAATGATATTGCTCTATTGCGCATCAAATGTGGGGGTGTTAGACCCACTCTATATGATTTCCTAATTAGGACAGTTGATTCGCTACTTTGCATCAAGCCTAAAGCGAGTATCGTTGACACTGTAAATGTATGTTAATAGGACAGCTATAGACAAGGAATTGGAACACCGCGAACGCCAGAGTGGCCGATAGCCTCGCAATTGTCTAGAAATTGTTCGATTGGAAGTGATGAGGTGACTAGGTGCGTTCAACTTCTCTGTTTCTGACTCGGATCTTTCTCTTGCGTTCAGCTAGTAAGGCATTAAACTATGAGTAAAATGCGCCCTAAAATACCTACTGAGAGTCCGTAGAGTCATGAGCAGCCCGTCGTCGCAGCCTGCCCTCGGCATCATGTTCCTCATCCCACCGAGCTATCTCAGCTTTGGGTACCTTGACCAAGTGATGGACGACTGATTTGTTCTCATACTCAATCACCGTCTGGCGAAGTTCATAACCCTTGACTCTTGGAAGAACTTTGATCCATACGTAGTAGTACACACCGCATAGAAGGAGCCTGTTGAAATTTGTTAGCGTAAAATCCAAAGACGCAAGAGAAGCTCGATGAGTACGTACAGCGCAATGCCGACCACCAGGTACGTTCCATACCAGAAACTGACGTCGCCACCATGTGCACCTTTGAGAGGTGGATACCATGGAGCTATGAGCATGTATGTATTCGTAAGAGTTGCAAAGGCAATAGCGATGTCCCATGCGCGATACTGAGGTCGTGGAAGACCGGCGTGGCTACGGCGCCGTCTAATAAAGAGCACACCGACCACGAGAAGTAGATTGAACACATTTCCGGGATAGACAGCAAGATCCACCACTGAGGTATATTAGCTATGTGTATGTGTCGACTGTGCTTGGGCATAAACATACCAAAGTTGAAGGCGTCACCGGCAGGTGGTGCAAGGATCATGATCAAAGTTGTTGTCCATATAAAGATATAGGGTCCCAAAGGCGTTCCAAATGGTTTTGTATAGGTCCAGAACTTTGGATAAGGAAGGACACCTTGTCTATAAACATTGGGAAGTCAATATAAGAACGCAGGAGGGAAGGAGAGAAGATTCTAGTTATTGAGACTAACCTTCCAGTTTCACGAAGCAGTCTTGACGAATTAATCAGAACAGCAACCAGATTACCGAATGCACTTAAGCAAATAAGTACGTTTAGGGCTCGCGCAGCTCCGCCGGTGCCAAATACATTTTGAAAGAACACTGCGGCAGCAATCTGCTTGGACGACAAAATATCCTCTCGCGAAGCGACGGAAAAGTAAGCAACATTGACCAAGATGTAGAGAATTGTGACAATAATCAAAGATGACGGTGCGCTCCATCGAAGGGTTTTCGTTGGGTTCTATTCAAGGTTAGGGCAGTTCTGAAGATTTTCCACACATGAACGGAATATTGCTGACCTTCATCTCGTTTACGAGGCCAAATGCGTTGGTATATCCAGCATAAGAGAAGATGATCTTGACCATGGCATTGGTGGCACCGTAGGCCGTGGCACTCGATGTTCCTCTCCATGCATCTCTCCAGTTGATATTAGGATCTGTGACGCGAGTATGCCCTCCGAGTACTACTAATCCCGCAATCGATATCCTGCAATGGTCAGTGATTGATAAACTAATAAAGAGATATTTATTATGGCCACAAACAGTAACAGAGTTGCGAGCTTAATGAAGCCAAATCCGAGAACAACCCTTAGGGACCATCTGGTGCTCGACATGACAACTTTTGAGTTTCAATGTTAGCCATGCTGGCTAGAGGATGCGGAGGGTTGAATTGTGGACGAACCTAATGTTGCCAGAGTATATACACCTACAGCCACTGCTTTCAACTGCCACGCTGTGTATGTATGTCCGGCAAGCTTGAACATATACTGGGCAAAAACAATTGCGTTGCTGCTTGCAAAAGAAAAGATGACGTGTTTTATGGCAAATACCGTGGGGAAAAAGTACAGTGGTTTCGGATATGCCTGCTCCAGGTATACGACATCGGATCCAGAACGACTGGGAAAGTATGATGATAGCTCCAGGTAACAAGAGAGGGTACTCTGAGATAGTAGGTATCCTATGAGCCAGTATATCATCGTCAAACCCACCGAACCGACGCCGTTCAGTATCGTGGCCGCTTTGGAAAACAGAAGCATGTTAGTCAGGAACATTCGCATATTACAATATGTCCGATGAGAAGGTCAGGGTCAAAGTTTACGCGTTGAAAAGATACCAGTGCCAATCATCTGGTTGATGTTCAAGCACAAGCTCACCCATGAATCGACTGAATATCCCAACGGAGATTGCCTTTCGACCGGGGCACCCCTCGCATCTTGATAAGTCGTGATTGAAGTGTTGGCACCTTCTGCTACTTTGTAAGCAATATCGCCATCCTTAACAAACTCTTCGTCGGAATCTCTATCGCTGGCATTGACTCCCACGTCATGGCCCTTTTCTTGATCCGGGAAGGTTAGTACTGAAGCCATTGTTGAATAAGGAGAATAGGTTTCTATAATTTGTGGACCTCGTCAATAGACCGATAAACAGATAAAAGGGCATCACCTTGTCCCTTCTTATAGACTGTCATTGACAAGGATCGAGTTCGATGTTTTATTAACTGAGGCCGCTAAGGGGGTGCTCATCGGTGTCTCCAATGGCGCCATGCTAGTGGCACACGACGATCATTCGACCATGGCCACGTTATCTGCACGCTGACAGGGATAATTGTGTGTATTGTGTGCGAAGCTGAAGAAATTGTGTCACAGCTAATTCTTGGCTGGAAATATTTTTCGAGAGGGGAGGAGTCAATCAGAAGACAACATGACGTTCCTCTGTATGATAGTTTAGCTATGAGCTAAGCCTATCCATCAGCTGTTAGGGTCCAATTTAGGGCGACCATGTGGAAATAGAATAGTCCTGGTCTATTAGAATTAATCGTTACCGAGATACCCTGGTTAAATCTTCGTCGGGGTATGCCGACATGTGTTCCATGAAGCCAGGAGAGTTTGGGAGGTGGAATTCGTTGATGGGGTGTGTGCACAGTTTCAATATACGTACCTACGTATATTATAACCTAGAATTTGCCTCTGCAGGCACCTAGATTATTCCAGTAATGGGACTAGACTCGACGGGATTTGAAATTTTTGGTTGGCACTTAAAACTGAATGGCGACATCGCTGACGATGTTTAAACAAAGGGGCGAAACTGTACTATGGCGTTGCAGTTCGAGTCAAAGCAGAATTTCAAACTTGTCACAGTTTACTACTGTGGTTCATTGGTGCAAGATGACTGCCAAAACAGTGTGATTTGTGAGTCGTCCAATTTGACTGGTATGTGGGAACTGACTATAAAGTCAAACATGTCGGTTGACATGAAGTCGAATTCAAGCTATGGACTAGACCAACATCTAAGCACACATTAAAAGTATTTCTTCACTGTGTTGTTTCGTGAGGAGGCAAAAATGTTAGATCTCACATTGACCGTGAGTCTGTGGGTGGTAGAAGTTCCGTGGAAAAGGCCCATCTGACATGTTCTGGCAGAAAGTCACTGTATAATGACTCAGAATCAGGGAGTTGCTAAGAGACTCTGAATTGCGAATCATACCATATGCTGAGATTTCTTCACCATTAGAAGTCAGACACCTCCCAGACAGCCCAAGATTTGCTTATGTTTCTTCACAGCTAGTCTGTCATAGGCAAAAGTGTGTATAATGGTTCCGGATTTGGAAAGAGAGGACATAAATAGAGGCAAATCATTGAAACTTCTACTCAAATGAAAGGACAATCCAAGAATCTATCTTCCAACGCTTTTGTCTCTTGTATCTTTACAGTAAAATCCCGACATCATTTTCAATGAAATTGTGACTCTTGTCTCAACAATGACGTTAACAAATCGTATGTCATCCTCGCCTTCGTGTCTCTATGACTCGGAGCAAATGCTCAAAGCAAAAGAGCATTATGCTATGGAAACATTACCTGGGCCAACTACTTCGCTGGAAACCCCAAGGTCACTTGGGGCTATAACTGGGGAGTGCAATCTGGTGGTCTTGACTCATCTGTGGAATACGTGCCAATGATATGATCGGTTCCTAGCGGAGTCGAGCCCGACTTCGAGAATGCAGCTGCAGCGGCAAAAAACGTTCTAGGGTTCTATGAGCCCGACTTGGACTCTCAAGCCAATACCTTCCCCACTGTCGCTGCAGCCGGTTACCAGACTTACATGCAGCCTTTGGCTGGGAAAAGCCTCATCGGATCCCCGGCAGTGACCAACGCAGGCAATGGAGTGCTGGCATACATGGGTCTTGGCTTCGATGATTGTAAAGGTTGCCAGATTGACTTTATCCCCCTTCATTGGTATGCAAATGGCACGGCTGCCAACTTCGAGGCCTATTTGACCCAGGCCCACAATTGTTTCCAGAAAGTAAGTTGATATTAATCTGACTGTGGCTTGTTTATAGCTGATAGAGGTCTTGTAGCCTATCTGGGTCACCGAATTTCAACTCCAGGACAGCTATGCCAACCAGATCGCGTTCCTTCAAGAGATTTTGCCATGGATGGATCAGCAATCCTGGATTGGGGGGTATGCATACTTTGGGCTGTTTGAGACTTTTCTTATCAACGGTGCTGGGAACGGTCTTTCGGACGTTGGAAAGGCATACGTCGGTATTTAAGCGGCCGCTTGTGTCAAAAGCGACTGGTGAGCTATCAGAGTCGAGATTTTTCTTTTGGCGGTCAAACCAATCAAGGCCGTTCCTTGGCCAGACCATTTCGACAATATCGCCCGGGAGATGTCTTCCCATTCATGGTAGTTGTAGTTTCAGTACTACAGAGTAGTCAGGTCGATAGATTTAGGGCTAGGGCTAGGGCTTCCCTGCAAGGTTAGTGCCTCCATGACTCGTGACGCAGCCCCCTAACCCCCTTCCGGCTTAGCGGGAACAGGTCGGCGCGTGTCGGGCCAACGAACTCATGTTCTGTTTGATTGCTCAAGGGCCTCCAATCAGAAACAAACGCATCCATCAATATGAAACCACCGAGACTCAAACCCTGGAGAATGGGTGTAACTGACAGTGACTACAATAGTAGTGCTAGCTATCTCCCCGTTTATCTCGTCCGCCGCCCATAAGGGGCTGACTTGAGAGCTGAACTTCTGACTTGTGTGACGCATCTTTCCTCCTTGGCTTTCACTGGATGGCCAGCCACGCTTTGTCCGTTCGGATTGGTCCTGCGACTTGCGACATGATATGACTCTCGTTTTCTCTACTTTGATCCTCTCCTTCACCTCGAACCGCTCTTCTGGATAGCATCGACTTATCGTCGTAGCAGCAATGCGCCTGTTCAAGAAATATTGCCTGCCATCGCATACCGAGAAGAGTGCGGGGAAGAAGAACAAGGAAAAGACTCGATTCCGCACGTCGAGCTCGTTCAGCAGCAACAGTAGCAAATCGACTAGCAGAACCTCTCCTCTGTCTCCTTCTTATTCTGCCTCGAGCTACGATCCTACGAAACGACTGCCCCCGCAAGTTCTCAGCAGAATATTCTCCTATGTCTGCCCTCATGCGCTCGATGAATCATACAACTCGTCTGAAGAGTCCATAACTGAAGATGGCTGCATGCTATGTGATATGCGCGACTTGGCATATTGCGCTTTGGTGAGCAAGAAGTGGTCCGCTCCTGCTCAGAAGATACTGTTCGTCTTATTCCAGTCTCTTGGTCAACCTCTTTTATTGACCCATTGTCGACTTCAGGTATCAACATGTCCGCATCGATGCCGTTCATTATTGTGAACTCGAGATCGAACTATCGGCAAAACGCAAACGTCGCCGCTCTTTTGTCGACCAACATGGAAAAAAGTTGGATGTTCCACAGTCGCGGTTACATCAGTTCATGAGAACAGTTAGGGATTCCCGACAGCTTGCCGACACCGTTCTATCTCTTAGATTGCCATACATGACCCGAGAGGCTAGCAAGTCGGACCTAGCTCGAACTATTTTCGTCTTACACAATTTGCGATATGTGGATCTGCCCGCGGGATTCTTCACTGATGACCCCTCATCGTACGCTTTGAAGCAGGAATTAATAGCCAATTGTCCTGATATTCGACGAATGACATATGCGCATGGCTCGGAGAAGAGTGTCTCTCAGATAATTGGTTCGTCGTTGTGGAAAAATCTGGAGAGCCTGGAGCTATCCAACCTACAAGTTGAGGAGAGTACGCTACGGCAGGTTCTCTCTTCGTTTCCTGCGTTGCGAAACTTGAAAATGGAAAACATGCCATCAATAGGAGACTCTCTCTTTACTCCCAACCAATACCTACCGACATTTCCACCTATCGCAAAGTTGACGATTCGGAACATGTCAGCCATCACCGCTGGCGGACTGGCTGATCATCTCTCCGCTCCACAGACTCAACACGCCCTCAAAGAATTGGTTCTGGTACAATGTGGAGTCCGTCCAGAATTACTACATACGGTTTTCTCTAGGGCCCCTCGACTCGCTAGGCTTACGCTAGAGCTGGAGGTGGATAGGTCTTTTCTTGCACAAGAGATCCCGCTTCTGGTGTCCAGAAGCCTGAAAACCATGCACTACGAAATTACATGTTCCAATAGCCCGACTGGATTACAACCTGTGACAAAGTCTTATTATGGCTATTTGATGTCTTCTCTCAAGGCAAACAGTCTACCATCTCTGCGGAATCTTTATGTCCTGGATTCTTCCTTCGCCGATCTACTTCTTCTGGCTCCACCGCCACGTCTCTTCGGTGGAGGGGAAAACGGATTGCAGTCATTAGGACCTGGCTTGCAACACCCGTTGACCCTGTACACCAAAGGCATGGATGAATTCGAGTGGAATGTGACCGAGTTCGAACCGGTGTCTTCTGGCCGACGATCAAGTACGACCAGGCCAATGAGTTTTCACTCGGCGCAATTGAGTCCACGATGGGGTGGGGACGCGCGCGAGAGTGTTCTTGTGGGCAATGGATTTGGAGGATATCTTGCGGTTCCGGTGGATGAAGGAAGACCTATGAGTAGTGGCGGGATTCGGGCTAATAAAAGGGATAGCAAGTATGACCTCTGGAGGTGATTTGTCTCTTCCTTTCTTTCCGAGCTTTTGCTACTTATTGCATGAATCTCTGTATGATATTATGCCTATCTGCATAGCTGCTTCTTCCTGCCTGGGACTATCTAGTTATTGCATTCAAATGCATCCCTAATATCAAACACATTGAATTTACTACACCTATCACATTTCTAAAGAATAAGCTCTTAGATCTACTAGCCTGTCCTCTGGCTGTAGAGTTCTATCCTGGCTACCTCTGATTGTGTCTTGAATGGCCATATTTTTTTGTATCTTGAGTCTGCAGAAAACCATCACGCCTTCCATTTAGGGACTAGGCTCAGATTGTGGATCTGCCCGCCGATGTTGTTCCCCCACATGTGTGAATGTTTGTTATGTTTGTTTTGTTAGATCGTGAAGTGATGCCAATAATTCAACGACATGCTTTTGAACATTCACAGATGCTTGTTACTCTGACATCAATCTAAGATCTCAGCGCTTGGAAATCAATCTTTCTATATTATCTCACAGTCCGTGTACTCGCCGAGAATTCTTCGACGTGCCGGCTGTCTGTTCACCTAGGTCAACGCGTCAAGAAATCCGAATACGACTGCATTAAAGCTTACCGATCTTTTACGAAAAACAACTTCGCTATACGAAGCTATCCAAGTTGAGAATCCGGGCCATAAGGCCCAGCAGTATGCAAGATGGCGATGACTTTCACGGAAGATAGCATCAAGGAGCTGCGATTACGCTTGGAGAATGCGGTAGTGAAATGTTCAGAGCGCTGTCTTTATCAGTCTGCGAAATGGTATTGTTGTCCAACCTTCCAAAATGAAATAGAGAATCGAAAACTAAGCATGGGTTTTAGGGCTGCAGAAATGCTCAATTCCCTCGTATCCACCGATGGCAACGATACTGACGCCGAATCGCCCATGGAAACTGATCCGCAGCCGACTGTGAATCCATTCAGTCTTCAGTCAGATCCCACCGAGGCTACCCTGGAACTACAAGAAGCACACAAATACCTCCTAGCAAAGTCCTATTTCGATACCCGAGAATATGATCGATGCGCCGCTGTTTTCCTTCCTCCTACGATACCACCCGTCCCTCTCTCTACCGTGTCTCCAAATGTCAAAAACAGGACCTCATTGACACCTCAGAAAGGGAAAAGGAAATCTTTTGTACGACCAGGATCGAAAGCCGGCCAGGCGCTTCCCCGAAATCCATATCCGAACCTCAGTCAGAAATCCTTATTCTTAGCATTATATGCCAAATATCTAGCCGGCGAGAAGCGAAGGGATGAAGAGACGGAGATGGTCCTGGGTCCTGCAGATGGCGGTATGACTGTGAATAGAGAGTTACCGGACCTTGCGCGAGGGCTAGAAGGGTGGTTCGAAGAGCGACGAGAGCGGGGGTTGCAAGATCGGGGTCAAGGATGGCTAGAGTACTTGTACGCGGTCATTCTTATGAAGGGCAAGAACGAGGAGGAAGCGAAGAAATGGCTGGTACGGAGTGTACATCTGTTTCCGTTCCATTGGGGTGCATGGCAGGAATTGAATGATTTGCTGCCAAGTGTTGACGATGTAAGTCTTTTACTCACGCATGCTCCGTATCCGCAAGACTAATGAAGACCAGTTGAAACAAGTCGCGGAGACGCTTCCACAAAACATCATGTCCTTCATTTTCCAGGTTCATTGCAGTCAGGAACTGTATCAAGCCACCGATGAAACACATCAGACTCTGAACGGTCTTGAGTCTATTTTCCCGACCAGCGCATTCTTGAAGACCGAACGAGCTCTTCTCTACTATCACTCAAGGGGTGAGTGACCTTGTATGGGCATGCCTGAACGATATGAACTGACGATTCGTAGACTTCGAAGATGCATCGGCCATATTTGCAGATATCCTTATTGATTCACCCCATCGCTTAGACAGCCTTGACCATTACTCCAACATTCTATACGTCATGGGAGCCAGGCCCCAACTCGCATTCGTCGCACAACTAGCCACAGCAACAGACAAATTCCGACCCGAAACCTGCTGCGTGGTAGGAAACTACTACTCACTAAAATCCGAACACGAAAAAGCCGTCATGTACTTCCGCCGAGCCCTCACACTCGACCGCAACTTCCTATCAGCATGGACACTCATGGGCCACGAATACATCGAAATGAAAAACACCCACGCCGCAATCGAATCCTACCGTCGCGCGGTTGACGTAAACCGCAAGGATTACCGAGCCTGGTACGGTCTAGGTCAAGCATATGAAGTACTTGACATGTGCTTTTATGCCCTTTACTACTATCAACGCACCGCTGCATTGAAGCCCTACGACCCCAAGATGTGGCAAGCGGTGGGCACCTGTTATGCGAAAATGAACCAGATACCGCAGAGCATTAAGGCGATGAAGCGTGCCCTGGTCGCTGGTGCATACTATGAGCAAAGCGCTGATGCTGCTACTGCTGATCACCCTGCGACAGGACGGAAGATTCTTGATCCGGATTTACTTCATCAAATTGCGTTACTCTATGAAAAAATGAACAATGAGGATGAAGCCGCGGCGTATATGGAACTTACTCTACAACAAGAAAGTGGAGAAATCGAACGCACTGAAACGGATTCTGATGACGATGACGGTGATGAGCACTCAGACGATGGGACTGCTCAAAGACGTTCTCGACGACAACGACGACGCCAAAAGAGCAGAGACGACGATAACGAGATTGAAGCTGTTGGCGGTACAGGTGTTACAGCAACAACATCCAAGGCACGACTGTGGCTTGCTCGATGGGCGCTCAAACATGGTGATCTCAATAGAGCGGATCAGTTAGCTGGTGAACTGTGTCAGGACGGGATAGAAGTTGAAGAAGCGAAAGCTTTGATGAGAGATGTTCGCGCGCGAAGGGAGGGTGGAGGATGATGATGATGAAAAGACTATCTAGATAGAAATATATGTCTTAATGGCTTTTATGATCTATGATTTCTGATGTCCTTTCTGGATACGGTTTGAGAGGAGATTAAACTGCATTATTGATACCTTGGGATATTAACTTATACATCATTAAACCCTGACCCTAGTAACAAACCTGGGAACGGGCACAAAACCATCACCATCAACTCATTAGAAAACATTAAAATAGAATATCGAGCACGACATGACATCTTGTCCCAGAAATTGATACAGAACAAGCACCATCCGTCCAATTCATCATGACCTGAAGCTCAGAAAAAGGAATGAAAAAAAAAAAAAAGAAAAAGAAAAAAAAAAATCAAAACATCAAGAAATTCATAAAATTCTTCAAGGCATCTCTTCAAGTGATTGCAAGAAGTGAAGTGGCCAATATCGATGGTCCAAGGTTCCAACACCAATCAAGGATGATTACATGCTGGGCACAATCAGGCGATCAGATAAATGCCGAAGATGAGTAGCGGATGGCCGAGTCGTCCGCCACACCATCATGGGTTGGGCCGACACCGGAGATCCAGTTTGGTAAAGGGCCAAATATTTCCTCATAAGTTAACAGAGTAGTAGTAGTAAGAGGAGGAGAATAGTAACGTTCACCAAGGGTATGGACTGTAGGATCGACGGAGACCCACTCGCCGAGGACTTCGACCTCGCTGGGTTCGTAGACATTGGCAATGTTCACAGCTGCATGAGGACGAGAGGAAGTAGCTGAAGCTCTAGCACTGTTTTCATGTTCATTGATTTGGTCGATCAAGCGTCGAGGTCCAGAAACAACTGGGGCTCGGGTTGCGTCGATACCGGGGCGCCAGGAGATAGTAGCGTAGAAGTAATGGATGCCGCATTCGGACCACCAGTCAGTCAGGAGAAACATTTTGTTTTCGATTCCGTCCTCTCCTCCAGCCTTGAGGATGCGACTATCAAGGAAGAAGATCTTTCCCTGAGGCTGAAGATCGGGTTCTGGGTGAGAGAGTTCAGCGGCCAGAAGATTACCTATGTCGTACAGCTGCATAGCGAGCACTGCGGAGGGCTTTGTAAAATCAACCAAGACAATGCCCAAAGCCATGTCATTCTTGACAGCAGCTGGGTTGGACAGACGAAGGGTTCTGCGAGTGTACTGAAACCCCAATGATTTCACAAAATGCTTGGCAGAGAATGTGAATTCGCGTGGAGCCTGACGAAGAGTATCCTCTTGAAAACCAGATTCAGCACAGTACACTGGAATAGTGGAAAGTGGAGATAATGGGTGCACTCGCAGAGGATCTGTGAGTACAAGTATCTCAGTGTCACGTTTAGTTCCATCAGGTAAACTGGCATCAAGTGCTGCGTCTTGACTCGGTACAGCCCCAGGTCCTGCATTTGATTTTGTCTCTGCTTCCGCTTCTTCGATGAACCTCAATGCCTCGTCCAGAGTAGCTGCCGCTCGAGTTGAAACTTCATGCGATGGAACAGTTGAATGCTCTCTCAAGGGAGTTGTGAAAGCACTGCCTAGCCCGCTGAGAGTCTGGTCAGGGTCAGGGGATTGTGTGCTGGAACTGTTAGGGTTGCCAGAGCCGCCGATGCCGCTAGCCCAAGCTCCTGGGATGGGGCTTCCTCGAGCTCGAAGGTATTGCTCGAGATCTTGATCCAGATCCATGGTTGCAGAATGCTCCATGATTGTAGATGAGGTTGGTGCAGATATCTTGAGATGCTTCAAGCACAACGCAGGGGCCAAGTTTGATATGGTGTTCAAAATTGATGTTGACGATGTGAAGTTCAAATTTGATAATGTGGTGTCCAATCTTGACGCAAAGTCCAAGGTTGAAGGAAGATAGGCAGAAGATATTGTGCGTTTGCGTTTCTTACGCAAGCTAGTGGTAGGTGACTGACTGAAAGGTCTCCTATCTCTAATTTGTGAGGCTGGTGCCTGTTTGACAGAAGGCGGTGTCAATCCTGGTGAAATAAGACTGGCTGATTTGGACAAAGGAGAAGTGCATGTGAACGATGACGTTGAGGTGGTGCTTTGAGATTTGTCTACAATATACTCATTCTTTCTATTGGTGCCAGCCACCTTCTCAACCCAGACGGCATTTTCCTCCTCCAACTCGTTTGCAGGAATGGCACGTGCCTTCTCTGCCAGGTCTTGCAGCTCAACAAACGAGATAGTATCCTCAAACGATCGATCCCAGTGGATCTTTAGAACACGAGGGAATCTCAGCGTATAGTATTGGGTGTTGCTTGGCTTATCAAAGCCCCCGCCTAGTAACTCTACGACGAACGGAGTCTTGAAGGCAACATCCATATTAGGCAAAGAGTTGTGAATGCTATAGCATTCAAACGCAGTGTTTGAGTCAACGTCACAGGCAACAAATTTGCCCCACTGATTGAGCACATGCATGTCATTCATACTCAGACTGTGCGTGCCTATCATATCGACAATGCGGAATCGAGGCGAAGCACTTAGTCGAACAACATCTTCCTTATTGTCAAGGCAGCCTATGAAGAAGTGTGTCCAAGAGAGTTGACGCGTTGACGATAGAGAAGGGGCATCTTTCGCGTCATATCGCGCGCCTATCAGGGCAAAATCAGCAGTATCACCAAGTCCAGGTATATAATCCTTCTTGAGTTTGATCCATCGACTAAAGCCATCACCCCTTTCTGAAGCTAGGACGGAGAAATAAGGCTCGTCACATGCTTTGATCACATAGCCTTCCCACCTTTCAGCGATACTTCGCGATAATGCCAGCTGAAGACGTCGTACCGCATCAGGACGAGAGAAGTCAATGATCTCTTGCTCAGAGATCTCGGCGCGCCCAGGAATGATTTTGACTGTTTCTTTGAGCAGTAATCGTCGCAATCTATGAGGTTTACTGAGGCAGATATCATCATCTAATAACAATATATCAAAGAAAACAATCATCAGATGTTCATATGATTTAGGCCTAGATAAACTAGTGTCAGTCTGTACATTGGCGTAAGTCTGTACCTTAAAGAAAGTAGAGGAAGACTAACTGTGAATCAAGATCTGCGCCAATAAACATGCCTGAACGACTCAGGAATTTCCTCAGTTTATGAAACTCCAGAATCTTGCCGTCTCTGTCGTCCCAAACAAGCAATTCCCCTTCCAGGATACAGCGCCGGAAAACTTTGCAATGAGGTTCGCCGATTGCGAGGCTTCGCTTGATGACCTCGTGAATACCAGCCCTATCAATGGTTGAGTCTTTGCCACTCTTGGAGAAGATCTGAATACAATCTTGTCCTTTCGTGATATCAATGTGTATCTGGCAATATTCTCCGTCATATTTCCTCTCAAGACTCATTCTTCGTTGGCGGATCATGTTGCTGCAGTGCTTGATACTTCGAGCCTTGTAGTATTCCGGACGACCTATTTTGATTCCAAGCCGAGGTACAAAGTACTCAAGGGCTTTGTCGCCCAGCAAACTAGCGAGGTCTGATTGTGGTTGAGGAGGAAAGAGCTTGAGTGAAGGCGACTTTAACAACTCAACTGCAGCTTCAAGGGAGTTCTGAAACAAAAGCAGATGAGGCAAAAGGAAATGCACTTTCTTGAGAACGTAATCCGCTGGAAGGTGCACGGGGTGATATGACTTTAAGATCATGCGCGTGAGCCACTTCGCATCCCGACTGCTCAGTCTGCGATACAACGATCCTAGCACCTCGTCGACATCAACAGCAGTGTGTTTCCTACGCACAGTCGGCCCAGAGAATCGACAACGTGAGGCAAGTTCTTGAAGGACATTGTCGATTTCCTCAACTGTGACTTCTTGTCCGGGTAGAATTTGGTTCTCGGCTTGACTCATTACATTTTCGACGCATTCGCCGAGGTCACCTTTCCCACTGACCTGCCACTGGCTGAGGTCTTTCAACCTCGAAGCTCCAAGGTATAGGCATCTGCTGATGATGCGAGCCAGCGAAGCATGCTGCAACCAATAAACTCTATCCGGCCGCTTCTCGGGAAACAGACATGACAGTACGGCAAGTAAGTCCGTATCTTTGTCGTGTAGTCGCGTCGAGTAGTTCAAGCACCAGCTTGAGATTGTACGGTAATCCGGGTTCTGTGCTTTCGCTGCACTGGTGGCTTTGAGATGGCGGTTGCGCTCTAAGCCGGAGAGTAGGTCACACACATACGAGAACTTGAAGCCCATTCTCTTTCCAACGATGTTCCGAGTCCAATCGCGTGCGCTGAGCAAAAGACGGCATTTTTATATGATTTTTGGCGACAGTGACTGTGTAGCAGAGTCTTTGTGTCGGGGACAAAGCAGAGGAAAGATATTCGGAAGGAAAGAAGGGACAGAAATCGCGACTGCCGCATTAGGGCTAAGACCCAGCACGCGTCCATGGTACGTGAAGTCACGTGAAGCTATACCATTCGTTAGGCTACGAGGTCTTCTGAATGCTTATTGATACATCCTATTATCTCTATAACCCTACGGATACAGAATCACCTATGACCGAAACTCATTCCTTTTGAAGTGGGTTACACGAATGCCGGAACCCCATAGACGCCTTCCATTGCCTCCGTCACACCGTTGCGAAGTTGGATTAAAACAAAACCGGATACCAAACTACAGGATACCTTGCTTTTGAAGACTGCACACATGTTAGCGTTGACCGTATAACACACATAGATTGGAGGACATACTCATAGTAGATTCTTTCCGGCATGACGTTTCCTTCGGCATCCTCCATTTGTACCACATTATCCTTGCTCTCTTTCTCTTTCTTCCTTTCCTGCTCGAGTTTCTCCCATAGTCGCATTGCATCTTCAATTCGGACGATTTCGCGGAACAAGTTGGTTTGTTGAGTTATGCCCAAGCATTTCAAACCATATATATGTCGCGCCTCTGAAAAGTGCTTATCGAATGCACGTCGGCCCATGTAAACGAAGTTACCACAGATCTCACATGGATATTCCACGCCAAGACCATGAAGCTTGTATAACCAGTAAGGAATAGGTTTGCCATCCCAGGCAAGTGGCAGTTTGAGTGGGTTGTATATCCTGTCCTCGCCTTCTTCGTCGGATTCTTCTTCGCGGCCAAAAGCGCCGGATGACAGTTCTGTATCCGCCATAAGAGCTTCGATTTCCATCTGTCTCTCACGCTCCGTCATGCCTTGCTTCCGCTCCACGTTCACCCGGGTTGCTTCCCGTTCGGACTGTAGTGTTTTTGTTAAGCATCGAACCCGATGTTCGCGCTCTGCAACTGCTCGTTCTTTGAGCGATTTCAAGGAAGAATCCTTAATGGCACCTGCTGAGCTAGCACCATTCGTTGTTGCCGTCCCGTTGGCATTTTTCGCTTCGGCAGCTTTGATATGCTTCTTGCCTGTCAAGTGGTTCTTGTACACATTCTCATTCTTGAATTCCTTCTCACAGTCGGCACACCATATTCCTTCTCCTGTACCCTCAGTTTTGGGTCCGGCAGATTCAGTTGTAGCTGCTTCGGCACCCCAGCCTGGAACTTCCTGGGCGGCCCATAGTCTATCAAACTCCTGATCGTAGGATGCGAACAACTTGGGAAGATTCTCTAAAGGTCGCACACGCTTGAGAAAGCCTTCAAGATAGTCTGCCAAGTCGCCCACGTACTTGAAGTATCTATCAGAGACCTTCGCTGCTCGTTTGATAGGCAGTTGTGGCGGAGTAAACGCATCGAACTGATCGATATATTGAATATATGTGAGTCGCTTCACGCCAGGAATATTGAGATAATCCTCGTGAAGTTGAATCAAATCCAGAAATTGTCCATAGGCTTCTTCTCCGGTAAACATGGAATCTATTTCGGGCGCAAAGCTTTCACCCTCTCCTGGGTGTCGTCGTTTGTATGCGCGCTCCAGATTCTCCACCGGTTCGTTGGGGTAGCGTTTGTGAAAGTCTTTGATTTCGTCTAAGCGCCTGTAGAATTCTTCGAACGCGTCGCCTGTAGAAATGGACTGAATTTCCTGAGCACGCAGACCTTCGGCATCTTTGTAGATATCGTGTAATCTTTTTGACTGTTCTTCAATGCGATCTAAGAATCCGGCGATTTGATGATCTCGTGCAAGTCTTTCGCGTATCTAGACAAAAGATGTCAGCATAGATTTCGAGGTTTTCAGAGTGGAGAGATGACCTACATTTCGAGGTTCTTCGGCCACCCGGTCAGCAATTCCTTGCTCTAACCGCTCGAGATCCTCATGGATAAATCGCTGATCTTCGAGAACCATGGCGCCTCAAGTATAGGGGAAAGCTGTGGATTGTTCGCAAATTATTTGCTGAAGACTGTGTTGCGACTTGAAGAGATTGGTTGAATAGCTCAGAGCTTTTTGCGGATGCTAAGAGGTCACGTGCTTTATATGGGTGCACGGGCCAGCAGTATAAAATATCGGCATGCGCCACCGCAACCTGCTCCAGACCACAATAAAGCTGCGACATCTTGTTGTTATTTCATTTCGTCTTATCTCCTGTTCATTTCTTCAAAACTACATAACGGACATTATGGCGGAAGGAATTGATCGTCGCGCAGATGGTGAGGAAATTCGGGTTTTCTGATTGATGTTCCTAAACTAACATTGCTTAGACCGCATGGAGTTCACGACCTCGAAGGAGGTCACCGTGGCCCCGACCTTCGAGGATATGCACTTGAAGGAGAATCTTTTACGTGGTATCTACGCATACGGATATGAATCACCCTCGGCCGTCCAGTCTCGTGCCATTGTCCAGATTTGCAAGGGTCGCGATACAATCGCTCAGGCGCAATCTGGTACAGGTAAAACTGCAACTTTTTCTATCAGCATTCTTCAGGTTATCGACACAGTAGTTCGCGAAACACAGGGTATATCTTCTGATCTATATGGCGCTTTGTTCCAATGTTGACGATTTCTAGCTCTGGTTCTGTCTCCTACTCGCGAACTTGCAACTCAAATCCAGTCCGTCGTTATGGCTCTCGGCGATTATATGAACGTCCAATGCCACGCATGCATTGGTGGTACAAATGTTGGCGAAGACATCCGGAAACTTGAGTACGGTCAACACGTAGTCTCCGGTACACCGGGACGTGTTGCAGATATGATTCGACGACGCCATCTCCGAACCCGCAATATCAAGATGTTGGTTCTTGACGAAGCAGACGAGCTGTTGAACAGAGGTTTCCGTGAACAAATCTACGATGTCTATCGATACCTACCTCCCGCCACACAGGTCGTTGTTGTTTCCGCCACTCTTCCTTACGATGTGCTTGACATGACCACGAAGTTCATGACCGATCCCGTGCGCATTCTCGTCAAACGTGATGAGTTGACCCTTGAGGGCTTGAAGCAGTACTTCATTGCTGTTGAGAAGGAGGAGTGGAAATTCGATACCCTATGCGATCTTTACGATACTCTAACTATCACCCAAGCCGTCATTTTCTGCAACACTCGACGCAAGGTCGACTGGCTCACCGACAAGATGCGCGAGGCCAACTTCACAGTGTCAAGTATGCACGGAGAAATGCCTCAAAAGGAACGAGACAGTATTATGCAGGATTTCCGACAAGGAAACTCTCGTGTCCTCATCTCCACCGATGTCTGGGCTCGTGGTATCGATGTTCAACAGGTCTCACTGGTCATTAATTACGATCTCCCCAGCAACCGTGAAAACTATATCCACAGAATCGGTCGAAGTGGTCGTTTTGGCAGGAAGGGTGTTGCTATCAACTTTGTCACAAGTGACGACGTTCGAATTCTTCGTGATATTGAGCTTTATTACTCCACCCAGATTGATGAGATGCCTATGAATGGTAAGCTTCTCTCTACGTTTTGGGTTTATGAAAATCTGACTTCTCCACACAGTTGCCGATCTATTGTCTTAAATGATTTGAGATGTACGCTTCGTTGAACATTCTCAGTTATGACTATTGAAAAAATCCATCACCGCACGAGGTTTCTCACGACCCACTTCACTCGGACGACAAGATATTAAGTGAACCGGGTACTGGTTATTGAATTATGCGTGGAGGAAACGGGAAAAGTCCTAATAGTGAGTAACCACAAAATACCTGGATATGAAGCTCAGTAGGCTAACAAGTTGTCGTCTTTCCTGAGAACAGTGTACTACCAGATTGCTAAATCAAATATAGCCAAATGAATTTCAATTATACCCTTGAAATGAATGATTACCGAGTTGCATTGAGATTCAAGATTGCCAAGGAGCAATCTTTATGCAAAAGATATGCGAGGAACATGGCCCTTGTCTTTTAGTATCACAAATCCAGATTTTCGGGCTTAGTACATCATTCCCATAACAGCTTTTCGCGCCTCAACATAGTCAGAGTTGACAGTTTAGCAAGTACCAGTCACTTTAAGCACTGCAACATCATGCGCCTCCAACTGTGCAGTATACTCCTTGTGAACGCAACCCAAATCTCTTCCGGTCCAAACATCCTCAACCCTATACCTATTACTGTGCTTACCCAGTTGCGGAATTTCACTCCACACAGCAGATCTATTAGCAGCGACGTCCTCGGAGTTGAAAAGTAGTACCAAATTCCAGCCATAAGAGGTTGCGCCGGACCAGTACTCGGGTGGGTAGTTGGGGTTGTATGTGCCGTTGTTGTAGCCTTGTTTGTATGGAAGAGCTGGTTTGCCGATTACGGGGTCTTGGTTGAAGGCGATCAGGTCGGCGTTTTTGAGGATGGAGAGGTGCGTGTCGGGGAGGCTTGACAACTATAGTTTCGATGTTAGAAGATCTGGCTGAATGAGGGCAACAGAGAAAGGGGGAAGGCGTACATCTGTTCCAATGATCAGGGGAGACTTCATGATTGCCCAAAGAGCGAAATGGGCACGGTTTTCCTCAATTGTCAGGTCTCCATTGCCGACTTCCAGCATGTCTGGGTCATTGTGGCCCCAGAAGTCGACACTTGATAGCTCATGAGCGTTCATGTTGGCGATAGCTGTGATTCTATCCCATGTTGCTATTACACACGTCATTACGAATTAGTTGTCTCCCGTACCGACTTTGGGACAGCTTAAGACATACCGTTGATATCACCAGTTACACGCCACGAATTACCAGTGCCGTTACCCCAAGATGGAACGTCGGCATATCCCCATTCACACAGCGAATACAGAATAACGCGTTGATCTTGAACAGCGACCAAGGCATCTCTCATGATATTGAATCGTTTCGTGGTGTTGGAGGTACTCCAGTCATAGCCTGCAGGAGCTGGGTTTGTGAGGCCTGGACAAGTGCCGTTAGGGTTGACGCCGGGATAGTCGCTGTCGGGAATACAGGCGTTGTATTCATCATCCCACTCAGAGGGGTAGTTGCAGTTGTCATATTTGAGATCTACACCATATCGTCAGTTGGGTCGGTTCATTCAGTCTGTAGATAAAAGCAGACGTACAATCAATCCCCCATTCAGCAAAGGTCTGGGCATCGATTGTCTCGTACCCGAGACTAGCTGGATAGCCAGCACACGTCTCATATCCGGCGCCTGACAATATGAGATCAGCATGGAACGTCAAAAGGCATGGGACATATACTTACTACTGTATATACCGATCTTCAAACCAAGATCATGAACCTGCTGAGCGGTACCATTGATCCCATTCGGGAAAGTGTCAGGATTCGGGATAATGCGATTCGTGACATTATCACGACCAGATTTAACAGACCAGCAGTCATCAACTAGTATTTATCATTGTCAATCAGTAACTCAATTCAATGCCATGTTGATCAAGCACTCACTGTTTACGTATTGGTAGCCCAAGGCCTGTAAACCGGTTGTATTGAGTTTGGTGGCAGCTGTCACGATCTTGGTCTCATTTACATCGCAGCCGTAGGCGTTCCATGAGTTCCAACCTAGAGCTGGTAATCTTCCCTATTTTTTTTAGGATCATTATCAACACACGACTTTTGTAAACACCATATAAACTGATGTATAAACGGACGTGTCACCCGTGAGGAATGTAAACATACCACATCATCAGGAAGTATCAATGCATTTGCACTCTCCAGAGTCAGCAGCAAGGCCACTGCAGTTACACGACTTAACATTGTTTGTTCCAGTTTGAAATCAGATAATCTCAAGTATTCCTTTGGCTCAATTACAAAATTAACCGATTGAAGAGACCGTTAAACATTTGTATCCAATGTAGTTGACATGCTCAGCCCTTCAAGTGGGAGATTTCGGTGCTTATGTACCCCCAGTCAGAACTGGCTCAGCCCGGAAACAAATTCTCCATGTTTCAACTGATCGTCAGTCGTGTATGCTTACTAGCACTTCTCCGTACGACATGGGCTGAAGCCACCCCCATCTAATTCGCGGGGTTAGCTGCAGATCCCTTGCTTATATTTGGCTAGACTTTGAATTGAAATTTATCCGAGATCCCAGAAAATCAGGCTACAGCCTGCACGTTGAAGAAATCGGGTTAATTTCGCGATGATCGATTGCATCGTGGCCAATTAATCAGTGGGAGGAATGTAACTCTGTAACGGTAGTATACTTGAATTAATCAACGAATTAAACAAATGGAATATGAAGTTTTATGGAGAATAGATTGGATGTATATTTAGCTCTACCTGACCTTGCCATTTAGGGCACGGACAAACCGCCATTGTGAGTCCTAAAAGGTAACTAGCCTAGAGAATGTATCTAAATCCCCGAATAGTCACGCCGTCTCTCTCCTCCTGCTCATCCAATTTCTTGTTCTCAGCCTTGAGCACAAAGCGAATGATGATTGACATAATGGCACATCCACAGCAAGTACAAGCTAACACAACACCGGCCACGACATACCTCGGAGCTTGCGAGTCCGGATACAGGTAGCTTCCATAGATACTGGATGCATTTCCAAACATACCACAAATGGCCACGATGACGGATCTCTTTGCCAATGGACGAGCAAACGTGGATGTGATCCAGGCGAGGATGATTTGGAAGGGTGGCAAGACGCCGATGGGCAATAGGTACATGGCAAACATGCGTGCGCCTAGGTTTTTGGTGGTGATCATGATTATATTTCCAATGGCGCCGACGAGCATGCAGCATGCGATGTGCATGCTACGTTCTTTGATGCGGGAGGAATGATAGGATACTAGAAGGACGACGATGAAGGTCGCGAACCAGACGGGGACGGTGAGAAGGAGGGTGGTAGTGTTGTTGTAGCCAAGAGATTTGACGATTGATGGGAAGAAGTATCTATTCGATAGTATCAGTAAGTGGTGTTGACTAAACACAAGATTTCAGACAACCCACGTAAATGACTGCGACAACAGGTTCAAATGATGCATGACCATGAACAGATATAGTTTCGAATCCTTGAATGCCATTCGGACAGCTTGCATAGGAGTGATAGCATATCGATCATCAATCTCACCGGCAGCGTCTTGCGCAAGACGCCACTCGGCATAGTGCTTTTCTTCGACGTTGAGCCAACGGGTCGTGCTTGGGTAATTGGGCATGATCCATCTATTCTTGTCAGTATAATACCGTAGAGTTGGTTTTGAGAAAAGAGGCATACATAGCGATCAAGGCGATACCAACGGTTGCACTGCCTTCGATGATGAAGAGCCATCTCCACCCAGCAATACCATGTGCACCGTTGAGATCAGCGAGGACGCCAGCTGCGATTAAACCACCGAACCTACAATTCATTAGTCAAATAAGTCCGTAGTCCTGATCAAGAGGGATATACATATTAGCAAGCGCAACACCAGCATACAGAATACCGATACGATGCGCAAGCTCATCAGCTCGGTACCAAGAAGACATCAAGAAAATGCATCCCCTACTTAAGTTAGCAATGATACACACATGAATATAAATAAGGAATGGATCATACGAGAAGAAAGGCGCTTCGGCAGCACCCAAAAACAATCGACACAACAGCTCTCCAACATAGCTCTTGGTTGTTGACTGCAAGGCTGAAATTGTGCCCCTATGAGGACCAGTGAGCATCCTATCTGTAAATTTGTGTTTTCGATCGACGTACCATAAAGCCATCATACCGCAAAGATAGAGCGATGGTCGGACACGGGTGAGAAGAAGATTGGATGGAAGTTGGAAGAGAATGTAGCCCTTATTCATCGATGAGTAAAGTTCGATACTACGCAGGTAGAACATAAACATACAATAAACAGAATAGACGTAATAGTGTTATACTCGGTCCCTTTCAGGCCCAAGTCCTTTGTAAGTGTTCCCAATTTCGCCTGCGCCAACGCACTACATCACGATAGTCGTTAGCAAGTGTAATCGAAGACACGGAAATTGATAGAAATAAAAAGGTGATTATACATACTTCCGATCCAAGAAATTCGTCAAATACATCAAGACGACCCATGGCAACAAATGCAGGTCAATTTTCAAGAGCAATTTTCTAGTTGCTGTCTTGTGCCACTCGGTATCCCGTGATGCAAATTCGATGGACATAGCCTGTCTCTCTGCATCAACGCCTTCGAGACCTGCTGTCGAGAGCTCGACATGGCATGTTGGCTCGACTTTCTCACTGGCTTCCATTATGATTGTCGCTATTGTAGCGCAGAGCAAGAATGTGGGTGAAATGTGCCGTAGATGCTTCTTTGCCGTTCGTGGAATCGAACATGTATGTAGAAAATTGACAACAGAAGGGGGGTCGCCTCTATATAGTCAACATTTCTGCGATCTCTCCCCACGGGGCTCTCTCCGCATATTGTCCCAGGCGGGCCTCTAGTAGCGTGAATGTTTTACACGCTAACGATTAGGCATGTTTTCTCCGAGTCGTTACCTACTATGGTGGATAGGTATTCGCCGTCGGATAGCTTCCCGATGCCCGCCTTAGGGCTTCTCTCCGACGAACCTTAAACAGGGCTGGCTAAGGACGAAAGCGTCCAAATTAGACGATACGGTTCACTTAGTAGAGGAGAAATTGGCCCAGAATACTGAAAAGAGTGGTAGAGGAACGCGTGGTTGACTGTTGAGAGAAAAGATGACTGGGGTAAGTCGTCGTTGGAGACAATTCAGTGACAATACCACTCCATCTTGGTCTTGTCATTCTTCATCGATATGACAATGTGCCGGGGGAAGGGGGATGGAATATATATGTAAATTGACAGAAAGATTCAATAATATGACGAAACGTAAATCATACCATGAAGTTCTGACAAGCAGCTCTCACTGCGACTTAGGGCTAACGGTGAGTGCCTAAGGCAGTAGAGTACCTAGAGCCCTAATCAGGGAACCATGAAGAGTATCGCCAACGTGCGATCGTCGTTCATACTTGTGAGATAATTATGAATCTCTCTGTATAAGCAATTTGCCTTCCTGTTTACAGAAATTCTTGCGACCAATCTGCATTAAGGTGAATAGAGAAGATCGTCAATTAGGGCTAAAATGCATTCCTGAATCAGAACTTGCGGGCTTCGGTATGGTGATTGCAAGGGCTAGTATCATACAAAGCACTGGATCTTCTATATGTAATATTGCGACTTCTGTACAACATTATAATCAGACAGTACATGTACATGCAGTCGAATGAGGTGTACATTTCTACTAACGCATGTTGGTGAGGGGCTCATGCCTATCTAGGGTAGATCTGCATATCTTTCATTGGATGTCTCCGTCAATGATCGATCTTACCTTACATGTGCATAATTTCGTTACATATTTACTAGCCAGCTTACATTATTTAAGCAAGTATATTTTTATTTGAATGAACTTTGTTAGAATATTGTGCGATCTCTGCTCATTTCAATCAACCATACAATTAATCTCATGATCTCAGCTCGGCATGAACTGCATAATACAGTGGTATATAGAACAACCTCGAACAATTGGCCAACTATGTATATCCTATATCATCAAACGGGTAATTGGCCAACTTGATACTGAGCAAGTAAGTCGCCGGAATTCTGTATTTCGTTATGTGCAAAGCACATACGCATGAACTCAATTACACCGGCAGCTGGTCATCGTTAGCAATCCATAAGTTTTCTGAACATCAGTCGAGAGAAGAAAACAAATCAAGACAAGGAGATTGATGCTTACGTGACACTCTTGGTCCGGTCACATCATTTTCATCACGTCCGTTCATCCGTGTATATTCGAGAACTTTCTCAACTCTCGACTTTCGAGCCATTTCATACAATCGAAGACGCCCTGGGATATCTTCCACTGTTGTGCCTCGCGGGATCAGAGTGGCTATGCTGACTGCATCTTCAATGGCCATTGCGCCGCCCTGGCCCATATCTAAAATCATCAGTCCTGTTTTTATGATGATACCAAGTGGTGCAACTTACATGGCTGAAATGGATGTGCCGCATCCCCAATCAAAGCTGCCTGGCCTTTGACCCAGGTTGGCAGTGACTCCATATCGTATAACTGCCACACCTTGAGGTTGGCATCGGCAAAGTCAATCAATTCGCGGACTCCTGTAGAAAATTTGATGAAGATTTGCGCCAATGAGTTTTTGCTCCCAGTTATCTGCCATCCTTTCCCCTCTATATGGCTTTGAGCTTAGTCCAAGCTATATAATTATAAGGCCTGATCGACTCACCAACATCATCTTGTACTCCCGCTTCAGCTGTTGGCCCAAATCCGCAGAGATTGTACACCGTGTCGTTGGAACAGGGATAGGCGACCAGCCTCCGGTCATCAGCAGCCCATTCCATAAATACTCCGGGTTTTTGGACAAGCTCTTTTGTATTTTCCGATTGCATTAATGACCGAACTGGGACTAGCCAGCGGAAGCAGGCTTTCCCGGTAGGATAGGGTGGAGCGGAATCGGGAGCGATATGGCCTCGTAGCATGGACTATATAGATCTAGAATGTCAGTGTACTACTTCTTTACTCGCAGATATTTTGGTAGATGATGCACATGAACTCCATCAGCGCCGAGCAGAAGGTCAGCCGTAAACTCTCGACCATCATCAAGAACAACACAAGGCTCTTCGATATTCACGTCGACAACGTTGCAACCGGTGTGTAAGACTGCAGTCTTCAATGCAACTTCTTTAAGATAATTGTGTAAGTCAACTCGATGGACGAGGTACCATTCCTATATCTGTAGACTTAGCGTATGTTGTTAAAATCATAGAGGAGATTTAGATTGTACACTTTGCCAGGTCTTCCTAGTATCAGCAAAGTCCTTAATAAATTTAAGGTCCCCTCCACCACGGTATCTATGAACCTGTTGCTATGAGTAAAACCTCCCAACGTCAAGAATGTTCAGTGTATGAATATACCTCTCGAAGCAAGGTACCTCCAAAATCCTCAGGGTTGATATCCATCCATTTCAGCAGGGCCGTACAGTTGGGTGGCAGATGTATAGCGGCGCCGGTTTCTTTTGCAAAACGGGACTTTTCAAGGATCTGATATTTACATGGCATTAATTCAGGTTATCGGAAGTTATGAGCAGAATTTCTTACCACAACATCATGGCCCTGTTTTCCCAATGCAATGGCTGCTGAGAGACCTGCAATGCCGGCCCCGACTATGACCACTTTTAACGGCGAGGACAGACTTTCAGAAGCCATTGTTTTCAAATATTCTTCTCCTCTATGTCTTGTATATGGTTTTATACGACAACATCCCGCTCTTAGGTGCAAGTGCCTGCCTTGGGCTTTTCAAGAAGAATAGTTTATTCCGTATATCGGTGCCTTGGTGTTGGTAAAAGTGGAGTGCAGGGTATATCAACCACTAGTAGAGGTCAAAACTGCATGAATTGTTGAACTGCGCGTAGTAAAGTGAGGAGTAACTGCCTGTGTAACTGTGTATCAGACGTGGATACTGAAATGATTGGTTATGGAATGAACCACGCCATCTTGCATCTGCAAGAAACCCCGATGTATCTTGGCTTTTAAAGCCGGAGTCCGAGCCGATACGTATATAGGCCATCCTGTCTTCTTGATACAAACGAGCCGTTCTTCCCAAGGTCCTGAAGTGGAGGGTAGTTAATGCTCGCAGTCAACTCCGATTTGACCAGAATGAAGCAGAGCCGAAGTCCCTATATAGTAGTCTTGGTTCTGGGTCGATGTATACCTTGCTCGTCCAGCCCTACTCTGGTTCCAAAAGTGCTCGGAAGAACGATGAAACTATTTTATAATGAGCTGTTTGTTGAAGAACGATTTGCCAAGAAGCAATATGTTACAAATCCAGTACCAAATAGCAAGTATGTAGTCGTGTCAATCTGTCTAGAGGTATTGAAGCATGAGATTCATTCATCTGGAGTGTCCTGCATTCAAAATTCTTCCTCCAGCCTATGTACACCAGAATTTCTTGTCAAGCGTCTCAACTTCTGCCCCCAGAACCAAAGAGGCAGAGCGAGTAATAGAGGGCCAGCTGTTAGCGCCAATTGAATCATTGTCGGCACAATAATACCCTGAGATGCAGTGACCTGTGGAACCCAGTAGCTCATGCCAAACCCGCATGTGTTTTTAATCACTGTGGCGACAATCATGATCTCTCCAGCAATGGGCTTGTAGCAGTCGACAGCGTACGCTATGGCAATAGCTGGTGTAGCAGTGATACACATGCCGCTTATCCCATAGCCAACAACGACAAGGACAGGCCATGACCACAAATTCTTCTCTGCAAGTCCACCTACCGTGACGGCAATTATCGTGAGGAAGAAATAAGGAATGAGAGCAGGCAAACGCATCTCGGCCTGGCGCACACCGTTATTGCGAATGGTAGCTCGGTGAGCAATCCAATCGGACACAGTGCCCCCTGTAGCGAGGCCCACAAGGCCGCCAACCATGAAGGCGAAGTTGGAATATCCCACGGCAGAGACACTGAAATTGAACGGTGGTGCGCCGAGAACTGATGACTCGGTGATATTCCAGAGAAGAAGTAGGTTGGCGAAACCGGCTACTGTTATGCCCGCCCATATAATGATTGGAAAGAAGAATGCCTTGCCCGAGAAGACAATGTCTTTAAATATCAAGGTCTTCCACCGCGCGTCAGGCCGACTTATCAATCTAAATTGACTTTTAGTAGGTCGCCCGGTTCCGATGATATTCGGAGAAGCGCTGTATTCGATCTCGTGTTGAGAGGCTGGTTTGTCCATCCCATCCTCGGGTGAAGTGGTAGACATGGCCACTACGGTGGGCAACTGATTTGTGCGGTAATATCTCGTCTCCGGGAAGAAAAGAATCAGTGATATGACATTCAGCAGAGATAGTGCAAGGGAAAGCCAGAAGAAGCTGCGCCATCCATGTCTATAGAACGTTGGAGTCAGTATCTAATGAATATAGTATCAACAGGTAACGTTTCAACATTTAACTTACATGGAAGCGATTGCACCTGAGATAATGGGACCGACAAATAAGCCAAGAAAGTAGGTGCAACTAGTAATGAAATTAGCAAGTGAGGTTATTTACTTGTAAAATAGTGCACTCACAAGTAGACGCCCATCCAAACGCCTCTCTCATGGAGAAAGAACAAATCGCAGATGACCTGCACCATGAGTGACTCACTCGTGGCTGTCGCAATGCCATTGATGATGCGTGCCCCGATAAGGACAGAATACGACCCAGCTCGGGCCTCCCAGATACAGCTACCAGCGCCGAGCAATGCCATGGCAATGCAGGTGAAGCGCCGACCGAAGATGTTCGAGATAGGGACAATGATAAAATTAGCATATCCCAAGGCAAGAACGCATGAACCAGTTATCAGGTTGAGCTGGGTCTGTGAAAGTTCCCATTCCTCTTGGAGCAGCGGGAACATTGGTGCCATGGAAAGAGCAGAGGCGACTGTGACCCAGGTGTATACGATTTGTACGCTAATGGCAATGTCTAAATCAGTTGAAAGTCAGAATATATACATGTTCAATGGACTTGGGAACAATTGCTCACACTTCCAGGTCAGCGTCCAGTTTAAAGGGTCGTCGGCATTTTCCGAGGGGTAGGGTATGAGTCTGAAGATAAAAGGTCAGTCTGTTACCGTATAAGTGCAAGACATATTTCGTGCACCCTCTACATAATGTTATACCGAAGGGACAACGTACACTTGGTGACTCTTGGGGCCGTGGACAAAGTGAACCTTGCCCACATCTCTCATAATCTCCGTGCCAGGAATGTGCTCCATGGGAAGCGTGTCAGAAAGCGCCTCTTCCATTGCGATGATCATGAGAATATGAAATTATCAAGATGCCAGCAATGGTATTGACAGTTTCAGGAAGTGGCCTTCACAGGAGAGTGAATCTTGATATTATTGGATTCTTAAGACCAGAGTGTTTTGGGTCGTAGATGTAGGTCCATATAAGCAATCTAGTGCGTGTATGAAGGGCATGTGTAAGCTATATATAATTTGGCTGTGTCTTCCAGATGCCCCAGTGCTGGCAGCTTCCACCAGATTACCCCAGGTAATAGCGGGCCATTTCCCGTCAACTAGTACATACATTCCGACCTCTCCCCGGCCGCTCGTTTCGACATGCTTTCCAGATTGACTTTCGGCCCAGCTTCCGGCTGCGGGACAACATGCAAAGATACTTATATCAATGACTTTTTATATGCCCCCCTGGTTGTAGATGGTTATTTGAACCAGAGTGCTCCAATGATTGATACAGACTTCGCAACCCTTCTTCCATAATCTTTGCGGGACAAAACTCTATCTACGCGGGACAGAAACACTTTGCGGGACAGAAATGGCCAATAACCTGTCTATCCCAAGTCATCAGACGGCTCTCTGGGTGAACAAACCTGGCCCTGACGCAGAGCTTGAACTTCGCAAAGACGTACCCGTACCGACATTGAAGTCAAATGAAATACTCGTCAAGATACAGTATAGCGGCTTATGGTACGGTACACCTAATCGATCCCACCGTAATCACACTTGGACTAACCTTGTGATGGGCCCAGCCACTCCGATATTTACAATATATCTGGCGCCCATCCCATGGATGTCCATATCCCTGGTCATGAAGGGATCGGTACGGTGGTAAAACTCGGAAGCGACGTGGGCAATGAACGTACACTCAGCCAGCGGGTCGGGATCAAATGGATCCACGAGACTTGTGGTGATTGCGAAATCTGTGAACGTGACTCGACTGCCTGTCCGAATCAGCACAACTCTGGCCGCGATAGGCCTGGTACGCTGCAAGAGTATGTTGCCGTTCCGGCAAAGCATGCGTCGCCTATTCCGGATGGAATTAGCGGTCATATAGCGGCACCCCTGCTTTGTGGTAAGACGATATCTCCCTGACCTCTCAATCGCCACAGAGGCTTATTTTTGTCGAACGCAGCCGGGTTGACAATGTTATCTGCTGTAAACAAGACAAATACACGAAAAGGGGACTTTTTGATTATTACTGGCGCCGGTGGAGGTTTAGGCCATCTGTGAGTTCGGCTGTATTTTTGTTCTTTAGATATGACTTTGGCCTACCTATCATACTTAGTGGAGTCCAAAT
This sequence comes from Talaromyces verruculosus, assembly GCA_038993655.1. Lineage (NCBI taxonomy): Eukaryota > Fungi > Ascomycota > Eurotiomycetes > Eurotiales > Trichocomaceae > Talaromyces > Talaromyces verruculosus. Next base: position 393,332 of record JBBVQN010000013.1, on the reverse strand, counting down.
CGCCCATCGACGAGGTCTCAAAGCCATTGCCATTGATACGTTAGTACCCCCTGGAACTTGATACATTTTTCTCTGATTCTTAGGCTGACTCTAATTGTTGCGGTCGCAGTGAAAGCAAACGACAGTTTTGCATCGAAAATGGCGCAAAGCATTTCATACCATTCACCCATCCAAATATCGAAGACGAGATACGAAAGATAACCGGCCACGGCGGCGCACACGCCATCATATGCTGTGCGGGTGCAGAGACAGGCTACAATCAAGCACCTCGTTTACTCCGTCGAGGAGGCACAATGGTTTGTGTCGGCTTACCCGCCAACACAGCTTACAAGATTCCAATTGGACCCTTTGATATGGTCGTGCAGGGTCTTAGAATTCTTGGTTCGTCAGTGGGGACTGAAACAGAGCTACAAGAACTACTGGAATTAGCTGAGAAGGGGGATATCCTCCCGGTCACACATGTCTTGCCACTAGAGAAGTTTGAAGAGGCTGTAGAGGCTGTCAGGACGTCTGCTGTTCCTGGGAAAATGGTTTTGAAAATGGGCTAGTAGTTGTCACTTTAAATCTGATCTAGTATTTTCGGGTCTTTTTGCTCGATTTGATTCACAGAATATAGCCATGTAGGCCGGGGAGACATCGGATTGCAAGATACATAGTGCAGTAACCTAGGTAAGTGATCTGATACTCCCCGGAAGGAGATCGTTCTCTAGTAGGATTTCAAGGACGTGTACTCTGATATATTGAGAATGCCTCTCCCATACATCTATAGCCCCTTTCACATAGACGCTATTAGTTTCGCACTATCATTGAGTGGTGTGATTATGAAGGATATTTGGGATCGTCGTGCTGGGGTAAGAGTTAGAGCATGGATATTGTAACCCTAATCCGGTAGTAAGTAGTAGTGCTATATCTACACCACGTCGACATGGCAATTCGAATCAAAAAGGAATCGAATTATTATTCATCATCCGCTTCACTCTAGAGCCAGGGAGCCATACTGTAGGAATTCAACCAAATCCCTCAGCATATCCCCCGAATACCAATGCGCGAGCCCCTCATACTCCTTCCAGCAAAAATCGACTCCAATATCTTTTAAACAGCTTGCCGCCTTTCGCCCCAGCCAAATGTCCACCCGATCATCCTCAATACCATGTCCGAGGAAAACAGGTGTCCGCTTGAGCATGTCCGACTTTGAGCGAGCAGGAATGTCGAGTTCCTCTCTGAGCCACTCAATGGCGGTGTCAAATGCATCTTGAGCATCATCTTCTGCAACGTTATCGCGCTCGAATAAATCATCCTCCTCCTCTGTCGAAGCTACATCCTGCATCCTCCCGGCAAAAGGTAGCCAACCACACATTCCAACAACAGCACCCAGATCATCCCCTGCCCACAACAAAGCAGCAACCAGCGACGCCGCACAGCCTTGGCTCAACCCGCCGAGTACCACACTGCCGGCACCGCCGGGAACCAGTTCAATTTCCCTTTTGATTAGCGTGTGCAGGTATTTGGTCGTTTCCTGAAGTCCCGGAACTTGAAGCTGCTCACGCTCTTGTGCCGGTGGGTCGAGTTTCCAGTTGTTGAACCATTGATGTGTGAGTGAGCGGTTGTAGAGGTGCGCACGACTAAGCGGTGCGCTGGGAAACACGAAGCGGGCATGTGGAAACTTGGTAGTGAGGGTTTCACTGCCATTGGGTATTATTGCATGCGCAAGGGGATATGGGCCAAAGTTAGGACCACTGCTGCCTCTGCCGTGAAGTAAAATATATGTTTGTTTCAACAGTTGTTTTTGAGGGCCAACCACAAGAGGTTCTGGAAAATCCCTTTCAGAAGACATTGTAAACTCGGCGGCGGAATATAGAAATAAAAAAGTGCGAATAGAACCAAACATATTGTTACCTAGGTAGAGAACAGAAGAGTATTGCAATGGATGCTACTCCGTACACGAGGCGGAGGGCAAGATGTTGATTAAATTTGAATGGGTTGGCTGTGAAGGATATATCGTATTAAGAATGAGGGCATGGCTGTGGGTAACCCTAATGCATCCAAACTTATACAGTATGTACAGCACGTCAACTTGACAAACCAAATAAACAGAGACTTGAGGGTATTGTTGTTAGAGTTAACAAGATAGTTGGTTTATGGGTGTGAATTGAGTCAATTGACTCGAAACAATCGATGCAGGTACCCATCGCCATGACATCATCACGACGATATGCCTCCTACAACAAGTCTTAAATCCCTTGCCCTGCAAACTATATATATCCATCATCTTCTTTGCTCTCTGTAAACTAATTGGGTACGTATACAATGATCCGTCGAGCTCTCTACATTCCTCGCCAGTTGCCATTTCACAAACTCACCATACGATCATCAGCATTTATCATTACCTCGCATCTGAGTCGCCAATTCCACACCACAGAAGACAAATCCTCGACAACCAGCAAAATGCGCGACGACGCCAGAGACAACCCAGTCTCTAGCTCAAACTCGCACTTGGACACCTCCTTCGCCGAAGACCCATCCAGTCGCCACATACACGAAGACGACTCATGGAAATACCGAGCACCCTACCAAATCCAAAAAGATGAAGAATTCGGTCCCGTGAAGTGGGAGGCCATGTGTCATTGCGGGAATGTGCAATATCAAATCAAGCAGGAGCGGCCGTGGGCGGCAAAATATTGCCATTGTCGAGCTTGTCAGGTTCTACACGGTATACCTACCCGCCTTCCCCAAAGGCTCAATTCGATAATGCTAATATTTCTTGGGGTCAAGCTGCACCGTTCCAATGGTGCGCCATATTCCGTAAAACCGATATTCGATTCAAACAAGGCACCGACTCACTCATGTTCTACTCCTCGCACGAAAAGAGTAAGAAATATCAAGTGCCAACGAAAGTGTACTGCTCGAACTGTAATTCGCCCATCATGGATGAGGGAAGGAATATGTGTTTGATTTTTCCCGAGTTGATTGACTTGGGCCAGACGGAGGAGGAGCATTTGATTCGGCGGAAGGTCTTTGAGATTGAGTACGTCTCCCCTTCACCTTCAGTCAATTTGAACGTTAACTATGGCTGACCGATTGAAGCTGCCATATATTCTATAGCAGACGACTTGTTGAAGTGCACGACGGAAAACCGAAATGGTCCGAGTTGGATAAGCAGAGTGATCTGCTGAACGATGATGGACATAAACTCTGATCAGCCCGGCTAGACACACGATCAATTGATATGTACATATAGACGCCATATTAGCGGAGTTATACACGGACTCTGCTACATGTATTTGTATTCATGTAGATAAACGAAGCATGATACCATTGTTGCATGAAATTCTGCTTGCTGAGTACGTCATAGAGCGTGCGATGTTAGTCATCTATAAGATAAACTTCACGCTAGCATCTAGATGATCCAGTTGGATGCTGATCACATCCTGTGTCGAGATGGGTTATCGACATGGATTTGCATATTCCTCACATGTCACGTTGAAATGTAACTTGTCTCTCTGCCACATCCCTCATCGAGTAAAGTGCATTCTGACATTCACTCTTGTCTTTCATGCCACATGGCAGGGCTTGAAAACCTGGCTCTGTACAATGTAAGCAAATCGGCGAATTCCCACTTGGAAAAATAAACATTAATATGTAGGATACAGATCAGAGTGTTACACGGCTCCTCTTTTTCATTTTCATTCTTTTCAAAGACTAAGTAAAAAAATTGCAGATCATCTGCAGACTAAGCCATGAGAACGTAACCTGGGGCATGGCCTAGTCGCCTGACACCATTACTCAGATTAACCCCGATGCATATTCACATGATCCTCTACAACCCAGGATACTTGCATATTCACCAAAATACGAAGAAGAAATACTTAAGCTGTACGCATAGTAAGCACTAAAATATTCAAACTACCCATCAATCATCAAGAACTTCCTAAAGGCATTCCTTGTATCTGCAGTATCATTGGCGGCACTTCCATGGGTGGAGGAGATCCCGAAAAAGCCCTAACCACCATCGCATGTAACATCACTAAAGAAGTCAAGACTTGACAAAATCCATAGCATTTTCTAGATCGGTACTTGCCAAGACAACTGAACAGAGACAATCAGAAGAATGGAATAATCAGATTGAGCCTCGGGATCCAATCACTTGGTTTGGCGATACACGTGTGCCCCTCTTTATTTTGTAGAAATTATCTACTATCATGATTACCGTGGTATCTGGTTAGTTTGTGTCGTTCCATGGAGACACTGAGAGGCTCCCGGCGGCTCGTTAGTGCACACGGCATAAGTAGCTGACATGCATGTTGACTGGGTCATTTTACTATCTGTTTACTGCGTGCTACATGGCAAGGGTGACTGGGTGTTGAACTACAAAATGGACTGATTTCCTTCCACATCCGGTCCCTTCTCGGCTTTCGCAAGTTCTATACTCGGTTGTAATACTCACTTGTGAGTTGAATCAGGTTGAATCTCACAATGGCTCTTCGGTCTACCGTGATAGCCGTATTGGCTTCGACTGCCATGGCCGTCACCTCCATCACCGACGATGAGATGACCACCTATTTGAACAACGGCGCTGTCAACCTCGCCTATAATTATGCGCCCATGTGGTTCTTTGGGCAGGCATTAGACGAGCCGCCGTGCTATCCAGTCTGGGCGTTCGGTGGCAATGTCTCGACGCCGGATATTTATGATGCGGCACACCAGACTCCTCCGGCACCTCAATGCGAATACCCAGATATGGGATGTGGTTGCCGTCAGCCTGATGTACCTATTAACAATCCTGGACCGGCATTCCCGATTTATTACACTTTCGAGCAGTGCAATGCGACTGAAGTCCGAGTCGTCTATAACCTGTTTTATCAGAAGGATGGTGCTGAAGTGGTAGATGTCATTGACACCGGCCATGACTAGTGAGAACATGCCCCATGATTTATCCTGTCCACGCGTTGAGATTCAAAGATGAGCTAACATGTGCTTGCATGTAGCGACTGGGAACGAGTGATCATCATCCATTCCAGGGACACAGCCAGTAACACCTGGGCTCCGAGTCGAGCACTGCTTTCCGCTCATAGTGGATACCATGACCTAGCCTGGGGCGACATTCAGAACACCCTAACCACAGATGAAGTCAACGCCGGCGATGCCATCAACCCTAACGGTGTCCAGAACAATGATCACCCTAAAGTGTACGTGTCGTGGTCGAAGCACGCCAACTTTGACACCCGCAACACCGGATGGAACGACCCTATCAGCCAGTCTACCGACAATGCTTTTCGAAGTGAGGACTGGTGGCATTTTGTCGATGCACAGTATTATGTACGTCAATCCACGTATTCCCTTCCGAGAAAGCCCATTTGCTAATGTCCGATCTTCGGATAGATCCGCTCAGATAACTCCACCGCCGCGGGCCAAGCCTTGGGGTCAGTGGATTGGGGCAGTGCTAGTAGCAACCCTCCATCTGTTCAAGAAAGTCTTTGTACCCAGCAAGCATTGATAGCCCAAGCTGTGAAGAATAGCTAGGTACTGGTGGGCGGTTTGACTCGGTTGCGAACGCTCGTTAGTCCAGATGGCCTTGTATATATAAGATTGGTCGAACAAATGCCTCAAATTAAACTTTCGGCTCTAATGTAGGACTAGGCGATTTAGGAATTGTCAGCGTATGATGAGTCGTCGGAACTTTGAGGACCAAAGCACCTGCAGATTCATGGCGTGCATTAGCCATCTACTACATCGTTCAATGTGCAGATCCAATGCAGAGTATTCGTATGAGTCGGTATGACGCATTTATCACGGCGTGGGATGCTTCGTAACCTGAATCTTGGCAGGATAGAGCAGCGGATCGAGCCCAGTGGGTCATTGTTGGCCAGGGAGCACCGCACCACAGATCTCTAGTCCTCGACTCCTGAAGCAATACGTATTAACGATTGTGTAACTTCCAAGCCGGTAAGTCGCACTTTCTTTTGTCTTCCGGCCAGTCGGTACGACGCAATTCGTAGTGGCAGAGCCGGAATGACTTGAAACAGACAACCCATCATGTAACGAGGTATGCTTGTTCCATTGTCTCGGGATCGTGGAGATCTTGGCCACGAGATTGACGTGGCTGTGCATTGCATATGAAATACGGAGATTCGAGGAGATGTGCGATGCCGAGATGTGTGCATTGACCGTTAGGCCTAGGATAACGAGGGATGGATCGGCGTCCAGTGAGCGTGCGACCGGGATTTCGATAGGGTAGTCAGAACAGAGAGCACTAGCCATACTGATAGACCATGGTTGTATGGAGTAGAATCAGTAGACAGGATGATGCTTGGTTTGTTTCCTGAGGAAGCGAAATGAAAGTGAAACGGAGAGAAATGACGGAAGGTGCCGTGGCTGGATCCGCGTCAAGATTGACGACGACTAGTGGCCCGCCGCACGTGCCACTCCACGCCATCGACAGGCTCGTTCTTTCTTTTTCTGATCTTCATCTCTCAGCTCCTCCTATTCTCGTTGCTTTTGCCTTTTCTTCGTCTATCTCGCGAGACGGTCATTTTACGGATTCTTCTGTCTCCCTTCCTTCTCTTTCGTCTACAACCTCGCCTATTGCCTCCCTCGATTCGACCCTCAGACCTGCCCATGTCACCAGCATTCGCCCTCGCATGTTCCATCTTCGAGGTCCAACAATCAACATGAGATCTCCTTCGGCCCAATTGAAATCAAAGCACAAGATATCTGCTTTGGAGGAATAACACTAACTATTGGAGCTCTTGACCTTGCCGCCGGAGTTTGAGATTTGCTTCGGAAGCGAATTCTAGGCAGAAAGCACCGTCTACGGAACCGTGAAACTTCAACCTTACAGAAACAAAGCCACAATTGGAGTCCTCAATCGACTATCTCAATCAAAATGGATATTCACCGCGTCAAACGCACTGCTGGTTTCAGTGCTTCCGTGCTCAAACATCTCCGGACATTCACCGGGATTGTTCTTGCAAACGTCGCCTTCATGCACGCAAAGATACCTTATCTTCGGGAAATCAAATACAACTTCATCACCTTTCATTATGTATATCTCATATCATGGTCTATCATAGGATCCATCGTGCTCTATGCTGGTGGCTCTATACCATATATTGATGCCTTGTTCTTCTCTTCCGGTGCTGCAACACAGAGTGGGCTCAACACTATCGACGTCAATCTGTTACAGACTTATGCTCAGATTTTCCTGTATATCATGTCGATGTGGTGCAACCCAATCGTCATTCATACCTTTGTCGTTTTCATTCGTCTCTACTGGTTTGAGAAGCGGTTTCAGCATATTGTCAGAGACGCCCGTGCTCTGCGTCGGACAAGGACAAGGACTTTCACAACGGGGAGGGAGCAACAGGATGTTGACCGGGAGGAGCAGGGTGTCCGTGGACAGTCAATTGTTGTGCTACGAAATGAGCAGGGTGAGGCTCGTGATGGGGTTCAGGATGGCAACAAAACGGAAACAGACGCCAATTCCGAAACGGGAACGTCCAACTCAACTTCTAACGACCGTCGTGGACCTGAGGGATCTCCGATGGGCCCACCATCTCCTTTGACCGATACTGAAGGTCTGCGTCTGCCCACTCAGCGGAGTCCAGAACACCATATTGCTTTCCTGGAGCACCAACGAACGGACAAAGGCACCTTGCGCATTCCTAGCCCTCGAGAATATGACCGTGGTGGTGTTCCCCAGGCTTTGGATGAAGCTGCTGAGAACAACCCTACTAGTCCCAAGTCGCCACCAGCGGCAGATGAACAAGAACGTCAAGAAAACGGAAATGAACTTGGCAACCATATTACCATCAACGAACCTGATATCGGTCGGTTCAGAGCACGCACCGGTACCGGCAATTTTCCTCGAATGACCTCACAACACACGACCTTTCGCGATGAAGGTGACAACGAGCCTACTAGAGTTCGGACTCGACGAGGTACCCTTAGTGGTATATTCAGGTCAATAACCCAGGAGCAAGACAAGGACACCTTACCATACTTGAGCTGGAATGCTACAGTTGGTAGGAACTCTGCCTTTGTTGCTCTTACTGAGGAGCAGCGTGAGGAACTTGGTGGAATTGAGTATCGAGCTCTTAAAACCTTGGCTATTGTGTTGGTGGGATACTTCGTCGGCTTTCACGTTTTTGGAATTATTTCACTCGTTCCATGGATTCTCACCAGCAAGACATACGGGCCTGTGGTGACCGGTGATGGCCAAGGACGTACTTGGTGGGGTGTTTTCACAGCTCAATCGGCCTTCAACGATGTTGGTTTCACCTTGACCCCAGATTCCATGAACTCGTTCAATAAAGCGGTGTGGCCACTTCTTGTCATGAGTTTTCTTATTGTTATCGGTAACACGGGTTTTCCTTGCATGTTGCGTCTGGTCATTTGGATTATTTCCAAATTCACCAGAAACGGTACCGCTCTATGGGAAGAACTTCGCTTTTTGTTGGACCATCCTCGACGATGTTTCACTTTGCTATTTCCTCGAAACGCTACATGGTGGCTCTTTGCAATTTTGGTCGTATTGAACGGTGTGGATTTGATTTTCTTCATCGTACTTGATGTAAGTTGAAGTTTGTTTTCATATATATTTCCTTTACTAACACTATGTGTAGCTTAATGATCCAGTCATCACCGCCATACCCGCTGGTTACCGTGTGTTGGATGGCCTGTTTCAAGCATTTTCGACGAGAACTGCTGGATTTGGTGTCGTCAATATCTCCGCCTTGCACCCGGCCATTCAAGTGTCCTACACAATCATGATGTATATTTCTGTCTTCCCCATCGCCATTTCCATGCGACGAACCAATGTGTACGAAGAGAGAAGTCTCGGTATATACGGATCGGCTGAAGAGGAAGACGAGGATATCAAAGAGCCCAGCTATATTGGTGCCCATTTACGCCGGCAACTGAGTTTCGATCTGTGGTACATCTTTTTGGGACTATTCATCATTGCCATTGTCGAAGCCGATCGCTTAGAGAGCAGCGCCGATAACTATGCTTTCTCTCTATTTGCCGTTCTCTTCGAAATCGTATCGGCATACGGAACAGTCGGCTTGTCCTTAGGATATCCCAACACGAATGCCTCCTTTTCTGCACAGTTTAGGGTGATTTCAAAGTTGATCATCATCGCAATGCAGATTCGTGGCCGGCACCGTGGCTTGCCGTATGCACTCGATCGAGCCATTCTTCTCCCTTCTGAATCTTTGCACCAGAAGGAACGGGATGATGCAGAGCGACGTCTACGCCGAAGAGAATCCAATATCAGTAACATGACAGGAGCTAACGGGCAGTCGTCGGGCATACATCATACCAACACGTATAATTCTATAGGAAGCAGGACTAGATCTAGACCTAGACGGTCGGTGGATATGCGTGATTGAGAGCTGTTTCTTTCTTCTGTTGGCTTTCTTTGGTGCGATTTAGAGCGGACGGGCATGCACTTGTCGATTTTAGTTGTTATATAATGATATAAATATAATCAGAGCTTGAATTGCTATCTCACAAGCCTGCCAGGATCAAGACCTTAGATACACTGTAGGGTTATTTCGCGAAGTCGACTTTGGGGTTTCCGGGAAGCCCTAGTATTGAAGATGAAACGTTAGGCCGTGAGGAATATAGAACAATGGAGAGAATACGATGAAGAATACGGCTTTGAGCTCCTCAAGATGCGAAAGGGGAGGGAGCATATCGAGTAGCTCGTCAATAACGGGCTTCTGTTGTTCAGAGGGAATCCGGGAGCTGGAGGTGAACTTGTCATGGCGCTGAGAAAGTCAGAGTCTCCTCCCATATCGTGGGAAGGAATGAAGCGTACATGGCCTGAGGGAGATGTTACCAGTGGACCCGTTCGTATACTCTGCGTTGGATAGGATGGTAATCTCTCTTCATGATTTGACAGCTGCGATATAGCCAGACTGGAATTCGGTGATAGAATCTCGGGTACAGCAGCAGCAGCATACTTTTGATTCCACAAGGCCGTTGTCAATTCAATGTTCTGCTTTAGGGAATTCTCCAAGGCAAATACGTTTCCCACAAGAGTTTTGGGTTGAATTAAAGCAGGACTTTCGTGAGGAATCGGAGTGTTTTGACGTGCGAAGTGACAAGTATGTACCAGATGGAGGGTGATGTCCAGAACCTATACATCGAATTTTTCGTCGTCGATAGCTCTCAAAGCTTAGGGGAAGCCTTTTGGAAGACATTGTAGCTCATAAGATATGGCAGGGTGCACTACAAGATACGTTCTTTTGACTTTAGATGAATAGCGGTTAACTAGTGATGAAAATTAGAAAAGATGGGGGGGATGGTCGCTATTTGCAGCCCCGCATAGACCCCAAATTTAGGGTTACGTGCCCCCCACAATGGGCTCTACTCTGATTACCGGGTATTTTGTCAAGCCTTGGGTGGGTTTAGTGTTATTTCATGTTATTTGAGAAATGTCTTTGTTCTAAGGTATGCTAATATAATCTAGGTATCTTTTCAACTATTTACTCGATCTTGGATCATGTATAAATTCACTCATTGACCCCTAGAAATGAATAGACAGCATGAGAAACACCCTTGACATCTTCAAACAAATGCCAGTGTGCAACATCGTCTAAAATCTTGACCTCAGAAGACGTTATATTCTGTCCATACGCAGAACATACAGCCTGCGGGCTAACAACATCTTCGGTACCGGTGAGGATCAACGTTTTACATTCTGCAGGCAACTGAGCTACTTCTAGAGTCTCCCCGGCAGATCTTGCCAATGCCATACATGCCTTTGCATATCCCTCCGGATCTTGGCTGAGCACCGACAATCGAGCCGCGGTAACTGCCAAGGTATTGCTTGCCTTTGTCTTTGAAGAAAGCTCGGCGTTGACTATGGCATCCACCACTGCTAGCATACCTTTGCTGCGAACAGTTTCTGCCCGTGCAAAGCTTCCGATGCTGCCAGCTTGGGGCAGCGGGAATGGAGGAGGTCCCATGAGAACTAGAGATGAGACCAAGCTTGTGTTTTCTAGAGCAAACTTTAAAGCTATCAAGCAACCAATTGAGTGGGCAATGATTGTGGCCGGTTTTGAATCCGGTCGAGCAAGTGTGTACACTTCTCGGATGTCTGAAGCAAAGGATTCAATGGTGAGATTGCTCAGAGCACTTGTCGGCGATAAGCCATGTCCTTCGAGATCGATGAGATGTAGGCCATGTGTAGCTTGGAGCTTTTCATAGAGAGGAGAAAAGTATGTCGATGATCCACCTAGTCCATGTACAAAGATGATTTGAGGGCCATCTATCTGACCCTTGAATTGATAGAAGAGTTCTTTGTTACCAATCTTCACTAGACCATTATGGCCTCGTGTCTTCAGATTGGAAACGGAAATAGAGGACTGCGCTTTCACGCGGTCGACGGTGTAATTGATTACATCCGGGGAAGCAATGGGATTTCTCAGAGTACCCAAACCGGTGACAGAAACTTCGACTTCGTCGCCAGCCTTGAGAAATTTCATAGGTCGGAAGCCGAATCCGACTCCATAAGGTGTACCAGTAGCTATCGTGTCACCTGGTTGTAGTGTTTGGGCCTGTGACAAACACGCAATAAGATGTGGAACACTGAATATGAGCTGATCAATTGTTGCATCCTGTCTCTTTTCTCCGTTGACAAAAGTCTGTACTTGAAGGTTGGTCGGTAGATGTTCCTTGGGCACTGCGACGGGACCTATGGGGCAGTACGTATCTGGCGATTTGCCGATGAAGAACTGCTTATGGTCTCGCTGGCGTTCACGAGCAGTAAAATCATTAATGATCGTGTAGCCCCAGACATAGTCCATTGCCTCGGCCTCTGAAATCTTATGCCCCGCTTTTCCAATGATGACCCCAATCTCGCCTTCGTAGTCTGGAGTTTCTGTGAATCCTGGATGAAGTAGAACGGGTTCGCCATGTGCCACGATTGATGTTGCGCGCTTGGTGAAAATTACTGGCAGTGTTGGCTGGTCGTTTTTGTCTGAAGCATCAAAGCCAGACGAGTTGAACTCTTTAGCATGCTCAACATAGTTCTTGCCAACTGCCAGAATGTCTCTTCCAGAGATGGGAGGGAGTAGCTGGACGTCAGATAGCGCAATGCTGTTTTCTTTAGATGCCGCGATGTTGTTTTCACCGGCTTGGACGACTTCGTATAAGTTCGAGAGACGAGTTCCGGATACAAATGCCAGGGGCTGGATTTGTTCTGTATCGAGGTCGAGATGACCAATGCGATGTTCCCCAGAGGGGTCGATATAGGCACAGTAGTTAAAAGGCATTGTGGCATACGGATCTGAAAATGAGGATCTTATATGTAAGTACTCATACAAGCACCCCGCGTGGATCCACAGGCGGAGAAAGACGGAGAACGGCGGGCAGCCCTAACCCTGACTTATATGCTACTACCATATCCCGATCCTGGCATATGCCTGGGTAATGGACAAATTGGCCATTATGCGGGGGAAATGGGTAGACTAGCTGATGGAAATATGGAGAAGTGAACAAATAGATGGGACAAGCTTTGAATTCTGACCCAAATTCTCGCGGTTATATTGGTTCTATTGATACCTTATAAAGAGAGGTGTAGCTATACCTAATACCTAGGTAGTGTTGGAGCCTGGACAGGCAAAAGGGCTCATATTGCTGCTAACTGCCAGCTAGCAATAACTAAGCAAGAGAAAAGAAGCCTTTGTGCGCGCTCGCTTGTGCTACACGTGACTCCCAAAGAGGCAGCCGGGCAACAGTTATCTGCGGCGAGTGAGAAATCTTCTTTTCTTCCTATTTTCCACTCCATCAACTCCATCAACGCTGTCTTAAGAAGTCTCACCACCGAGCGAAGATCATCGCACACCTCCGGCAATCACCAATCACCAATCATGTCTTCGAAAGACTCTGCAGTTGATGCAGGCCCTCATCGAGACCCTGCTCCAAGCACCAACCCTCTGGAACGCCTGACCACAGCAGGAGGTCATCTCAATGACCGCTCACAGACACCACTCCCTGTAGTCCATCGCACCTTTGCCAATCCTTCTCCATTGGCTCTCATCTCCTTTGGTGCTGGTAAAAACCCGTGTAGTCAGATTTTTAGTGGCGTGGACGCTGAAGCAATTGACAGTTATCTTGCTCATTTCCGTCTACGGTCTGCATGCCAGGGGCATCCAGTCTTCAAATGCGATGGTCGGTATGCTGGTCTTTCTTGGTGGTATTTGTCAGTTTATTGCTGGCATCATGGAATTCATCACGGGAAACACTGTACGTTTGATTACATTCCTGGTTGCATTGTCATCTACTAAGTATCGTTTATACTAGTTCGGTGCTACAGTCTTCTCCTCATACGGCGCTTTCAACTTATCCTATGCCATGATCTATCTACCCGGTTCAGGGATTATGGCAGCATACATCGACCCGACTACCAACGCTATCATGCCGGAATTCAACCAAGCGATTTCGATCTTTCTTTGGGTGTGGTTCATAATTACTATCATCTATACGATTGCAGCAATGAGGTCGACTTGGGTACTGTTTCTGGATCTAGTCTTCCTTGATATATGCCTATTGCTGCTCGCTTGTGGATTCATGGTTGGAACAAATGGATTGTTGACTGCAGGCTATGCCTTTGGCTTGATTGTCTGCTTCTTGTCTTGTGAGTACTTCCTTCGTTCACTGCAGCATTATAGGCCTTTATCTCTGGTGTATACTGACTTGAATGCCGTTATCCAGTTTGGGCCGCCTGTGCAGGGTTGTGGGCAGGCATTACCCCGATCACTCTGCCAGCATTTGAGATGCAGTCCAACGTTTAGGGGGTCGCTTACTAAAGCGTACACAAGAGGCTTTGACTGGAGCCCATCGTTCTCAAGTATGAGCTCTTGCCACTTGAATGCAATGTTACTAGTATTATCAATTGATTGTATCGTCCTACGCTTGATCAATTGATATATTCTATCACTTGATTGATGTAGTGCTGCAAGACAACATTCCAACCAGATAGGTACATAAATTGATCTTAACTATCATAGCCAGACTGCAGCAATACACGAATTTCTCTTCATATATATACATGCAGAAAGCATATTTAGAATTTATACGCAAGTCACCAATCATCGTCCAAAGCACTCAACCCAACGTAGCGCGGGGGTTCTTTAAACCGATTCTCAAACCCCCTTCGTCCTTCCAACACGCATCTCCTTCCCATTTTTCTTCCATCTGTTTCAGGCTATGCAATCGCCAAAACTGCCAGGCACAGTCCTGCCAATAAGCATACAGATCCTCTCAAGCAACAACACGAACAGAACCATACCCGGAGAACAGCGGCGTTCGGCGGCATGCAAACCGAACTCTCCTGATCATTCGGATTCATTCGATTAATCCGTGATTGGTGCCCACAGACCTTTCCCCGCAAGTCCTGGTTATGCTGCATGAGAAGTTCGGAGATCTCGGCGTCACAAACTTGCGGGGTTTGCGTGTGACAACATGCAATGAAGTAGTATTGTGGCAGACACTCATTGTGAATTTATGCTTCGATGCAGGAGGACTACATAAGTGGGGGGAGAATCATGCCTTCGCCACCCTCTATCTGCATAGATACTTTTATTATTTGACATCAAGTGTGGATCAAATAGGTCTAACGATTCCTATCCCGTACATATTGGATACAATTAATCATTAAGGATAACGAAGACACAAGCAACATGTCTACAGTGCACATACCCTTTACCTCGCCCGACAACCTAGAGCAACCCTATGACGGTCCTCCCAGAAATTTGGCATCTATAGATCAGCTAAAGTTTGACGACATACTACAGCCAAAAACTACTCCATCGCCGGAACATCGCCGGACTCGAAGATACTTATTACCGACGTCTGGATTATTGATGCTACTGGGCAAGAGACTTATCAAGGCGACATGTTAATCATTGGTAAATGAAGGCTCCCAGGATATCAGTAGAGTCTACTGGCTTTATTGCTGTAGAAGAAAGATTTGCCTACGTGGGCGAGGTACCTGAAAAAGATGTCCTAATCAAGGATCCAAAAGTCAGGGTATTTCATGGAAATGGCCGTACATTGATACCAGGCCTGGGTGATGCTCATACGCACATGAGCTGGAATGGAGGAGATCTCGACAGATTGGGTGAACTGGGGGTCGAGGTGCACACGCTATTGACTGCCGGAAGTGCGCGGCGTTTCTAGATTCTGGGTATACCATGTTCGTGCTGCCTTATATTTCCGTGCCTGCTAAATAACAGTATTGATTAGCTTGGTGAAATAGGTGTTTCGGAGCAGCGTCAGCAAAGAAACGTCTCGGCATCGTTATTCGATGCTATTAATGCGGGCAATATCCCGGGTCCTCGGTGTCTTGCTAACCGTCAGGAGATGGCAAAAGAGCTAGTAGGTGGAATTACTGCGTTCACCAATGGACCGCATGAGATGCGTCAAGTGTGTGTCATATTCTTTTTTTTTTTAAAGAGTAGAGTTCATATTTTACTTACTTTGGTCGGTCCTAGGATCCGTGAACACGTTGAATTGGGAGTGGATCAGATAAAGCTATCCATGTCAGGAGAATCAGTAAGAAACAATCCCACAAGAACTTTCAATCAGCTTTGATACTCATTTTTAAAAGATTACAGAAATCCGAGATGCCGAGGACTGCTATTTTACAAACGAGGAGACACAGGCGGGTTTTGGCGAAGCTCATAAGCATGGCATCAGACTGTGTGCTCATGCCAGGGCACGAGATTCTGTCCGACAAGGTCTCAACCATGGCGTAGAAGTGATATATCATGCTTCGTATATTGATAAAGAATGTGACAACTACCTCACTTTACTAATCATTACAGACGGCTAATTCGGGTTAACAGCGATGGATATTCTTGAAAAGAAGAAAATGCAGCATATGGTAGTCCTTGGCTATCAACGGGCTTGTTGCAACGTTGTATGAAGCCGGCGCATTCGGACACGCCGCTGAGGTAGCTGAGAAAGCAGGTTACAAAAAGGAACTCGATACTGCGATTGTAGGTCTTCAAGAGAGGCATCGACGAAGTATCGTACTACTTCCTGGTAAGCATTCATTCATCTCACATTAGTTTTTAAGAAACCAAGCTAATAGCGCGCGCACTGCAACAGCGACTGCGGCGTCGCTTGGACGCCACATGGAACATACGCCCGACACCGTGAGCATTTCACAAAACTACTCGGTTTCACCGCTCATGAGGGAATTATAGCCGCCACATATAAACTGTTCGTGCGATCCAACGAGATGGAACAAATCAAGCCATGAAATTTTGCTGATTGCGTAGTCGTAGATGGAGACCCGTTGAAGGATGTTACTATCTTACAAGATCATGCAAGGCTTGACATTATCATGATCAATGGCCGTGTCCATAAAGCATGTCGCAAGGAGGTTGGGCTGCAGCCGGATCAACAGGTTTCAGACAAGATAGCCAAGAGTGAGGTTCTTGAAAAGGTCGGGGTAACTGTTCCGATGCATTATTGATGGAAATTATCTCTTATATCTAACCCCTAGTCATACTAGCCTATCTCCCCGTTTAGGGTTTCATGTTTTCCTTTTTTAGCAGCCGCCGCTGTTGTAAGGCGCTTACAACCCAGCTCACGGGGTACTCAGCAAGTGCGATTGGTTTCTAGTTAAATTGTTTGAAGATTCGCGCTGACTATGTTTTACTAATGCACCATAATTGCACCAGAAGTATGGACTAGGGTTACGTGACCAAGCCCCTAAATTTCTTGTCCACCACTTTATCTTTACTAGGATTTGAGCTAAATGATCAGATATAAATACATATGTACAAAGATCCACATATTAGCCAACTGTCATAAATCATATGAGACCATTGCCAATCGTTTAAACCTATATCTACAACCCTAAACTATACCTGTGTCATGACTACATTAGGTCCCGAAATGCTTCATACATACTCATTCTTAGACAAAACATACCCAGACAGAGTAGGATAGCTTGTTTGACGTTTCTCCACTCATCAATGTCCAGATGTCAACCAGTCAAGAAAATTGACTATAGTCAGGCGCAAGACAGCAATTCGGCAATGTCGACAATACCGATACATCCCAGATCAAATTGGTAATGCAAAATGAGACAACACAGCAAATGGCTACAAAATTAGATGTGGACGACGTTGTAGATGCATTAGGTAGTTGAGCGTCTTCATTATGAATATAAATACATAGATCTCCTCTGTCCTAGATATACTTTTTTTTCATCAATACACAGTTTTCAATCAGTTTACCTTTTACTTTCATTCATCAGACTCGCGACTGGTTCGTGACCTTCTTTTCGAAACACTCTTTCACCAACAATTTCAAATCAAAATGCTCAGCTCCATCCTCATCTCAGCTCTCATCGCAGCTCCTCTCGTGGCCGGCCACGGAAAAGTGACTGTCCTCACCGGTGACCTTGGCGGTAACGGAACAGCCCTCGGAATCAAAGGTGGCTCCGTCGCCAACGTCGGTCAAAACTACCAGACCGAAGTCGACACTACCGTCTTCTGGTCCAAGGACATCAACACCGATGACGACTTTGGCTGGACCCAGTCGAGCCACGGTAACCTCGGCATGGCCGACTTGGTCAAGTCCATGGCTCTGTCTGGGGATACTTTGCCTCAGGTTAGCCAGGGTGGTAGTATCAACGCTACTCTGCATATTGTGACTAGCGATGGCGCTGGTCCTTATAGCGCAATTATTGATTCTACGGCCTCTGGGAAATTCTCGAAGGCGGTTGATATGGAGGTGACTACACAAGTGCCGGGTAAGGGTGGCTGGATTGATACTACTCCCAGCGAGGCTGCACTTGCAGCTGGCCATGGTCATATTATTCAGAAGCGCGTAACACGTACATTCGAAAGCAGAGCCTCGCGCACCAGAGGCAAGCGTGAGACTGCCACTTTGGTGGACAAGGATTATGTAACTTCCCCCGTTGCGATTCATAATTGTTATAGATGCTAACATTGCCTATATGGTAGACCCTCGAAATCGCCATTCCATCCAGTGTTACTTGCAGCGGCACTGCCAACGGTCAGTCAAACTTGTGCGCAGTTAAGATCAGCAACAAGAACGAAAACGGTCCCTTTGGTGCGGTCATGATTGTCCAGATGCCTTCCTAAGGCATTCGAAATGTATATCATCTGACCGACGTTGTGGTTCTTCGAAGTAACAGATTGTGAACCGCATTGATATACAACATAAATACAGAATAGCCTAATGGTATGGTACCAGGAGGAAAATTGTGTTTGTGACGGTTGGAAGGGGAATTATTGTGAACATATCTTCTACGTATCAGAGTGTAGCGCGCATCAGCTCAATGACAATTTTGTAATATTTGTTTGGAAATATCACAGAAACGTAAAATCAACTTGATCGAGCAAAGACATAATTTAGGTACACATTGAAAAAGATACAATTTTACTATACGAAAGCGTCGCGGCGTATACATAGGTAGCTAACCCTATCGAGGTCGAAAAATTTCCTATTACGGAAATTTAGTCTCTTTTAGGCAATTTCTTGACAACGCTCTCCTTTTCAGACAGTACTTCAATCTATTATTTTCTTAAATAAATTTAAGAAAGTATTAAGATAAATATATCAACTTCGGTCTGATTGTTCATTTTCAAAGAGTTATCAGACATAATTCTCCAAAAACGAGCGATGCATGTCTCCCACCATATTTACAAATGCAGGCAGCAAGACATTATGCAAGATCTGCTGAACTAGAAGGCTAATTCAGTGGATCAGTTTTAAAAATGTAAAGCAAAAGAATGAACAGAAACAGAAAGCAAATGCATCATCATCTCAACTCCTCCACACAATCCGATGTCATCCCCTCAAATCACTCCTCAACATTCAACATGACGACACACCAGTAAAATTCCACCTCAATACGTCCCCTCAAACCCCATCTTTATCAAGTCGACTGTTCAAACCAAATTATTCCTATCATAGGCCGAATCCCTAGTATAACTCGTTCCCGTATTAGGATTGGAGTACTCCTTATGCACACGAGTCGTATTATCCAACCCGGAGGTATCCCGATCTACATCGCGATGGTAGTATCTGCCAGACTCATCCATCTGCTCGCGGTGATGGCGGCGGGTGCTGGCATCAGCATCGTAGTCGATGTGTTGGTCGTAGGCGCCGGTGGTTGGGTCGTAAGTAGTGCGGTTTGCGCCGCCGCGGCTGGTGTCGCCGTATGTGCTGTAGCTGGTGCCAGCGGTGCCGTAGTCACCGGCAGCGGTGGTTGTGCCGTAGCGACCGGTGGTGCCGTACGTGCTGGTGCCGTAGGTGTTGGTACCGTAGGGGTCGGTGGCGTAGCTGCTGCCGTAGGTGTTGCTAGTCATTTTTGCTTATTGTTTGGTTGAGATCTGACAAGATCACTTTTTTTTGGTTGGTTGTTTTGGTTTTTGACTTTGGTAGTCTTGTGATTGTCTTTTTCTTTTTGAGTTTAGATGATTTCGAAAAGGTTCAGTTTGGCCTGGATTCTGGTCTATCTTTATAGACAGTTTTGCGTCGTCCGGACTCGCCTTATGATAGAGTTTGACATCATGCTTGCCCCTATCACTACAGATTATCAGGTGGCATGAACGAGTGGCTTCTGGGATAGTCATAGATTTGATAACAATGGCAAACAATCATAGTCATTACTTGAATTATTCTGCATGAGAGGTAACGTGCCGCCACCACATCTGGATGATTCTATTAGGCAAAGTCAACGATATGAGATCAAACCCAGCGTCATCTCACAAACAGTGGTGGCGCTTGACAAACAAAAATATCATATTAAATCTTGTATCCATCTATAGCTCGTGAATAGTACTTGCCCTCGTAAGAATATCCCATCTCATTACCTAATTTATGTCATCACCTCCAACTGTTTGACAGTCAAAGATAGAAAAAGCAGGCAAAAAGCAAGGTCTCTATATCATCAAGAAGATTGATAGACCTTGAAACTCTTAAACTCCCAATATGCCTCTGTGAACGCACTGGGATTCGCAGCCACGTATGCGGTGCAATTACTCGGACACTGCGCCTCATCAATGTAGTACTTGTCCGCGGCAGCCAATGATCCGCACAGATCAATGTTGGCAATGATGCTCTGATTTCGGAAGTGCGATGAAATGCTGCAGTCGGTAGATGGGAAGTCGGCTGTAGCCTCACCCCAGGTGGATGGGTCGGGACTGCCGTTGGTGATGTCGGACGGGATTGAGGCGCGAGGCCACCACCAGATGCGGATGCCAGCATCACGAAGTTCAGTTGCATATACCTGTCATATAGAATTAGTATTTTGTATAGTAGAGTCTTCGAAAACGGTACTTACTCCTCCGCCGTTACTGTTGAATTCAGGCCCATAGGAAGCAGTAGTACCCGAAACACCACACCCTTCATTCGAGTTTGTACCGTTGTAGCAGTTTGTCGATGTGACTTTACCCGTCTCCTTGCGCTTCACGCTCATACTGCAGCTATCAGTTGTATGCAAAGTCATACTGTTTCCCCATGTACCATTGTTGGTAGCTTCAATAATATCAATCTCGCCATTAGTGGGCCAATTGCTTGAATCTGAAAGCCACAAGGCAGGCCATGTACCGCAACCGTAGGGTGTATGGAGGATGTCGAAGATGAACAGACCGTCGTTGTATGTGTTGTTCGATTGGATGCGAATGGAGTTGCGCCCGCCGGTAGTGTCGGAATAGCTTGTATCGACTTTGATGATGGCGGATTCGTTCGTCGCATAGGTGAGATTGGACCAAACTGCGTTTGCTCGTTGGAGGTAGCTGCAAATATTAGCCAGAAATCGTAGATAGTGTTAGGGAAAAAGAGAGAACGTACACAACAAAACCCCCCGTCGGATCCGCATCTGACCAGTACCAAAAATTATCAAAAAAGTTCTCTCCCTCATACGTATCCTTCAGCGAATAACTCAGCGCCGAATAATTCGGGTATCGGTTCGCTTTCACTCCTTCGTATGCGCCGACAATGATCGCAATTAGAATCACCACCACACCACCAGCTGCAACCAGTTGTGTGCGTGTTCTCCATCCTCGGGGATCGAATCTCGAGTATTGCGATAGTCTTGCAGGCGATTGATTGTTGAAGGCGGAGTTGAGAGCGATGTTGTCGGCGTATGGCGGGGTGTCTGATTTTGGGTACTGCGTCCCTTGATATGCCATTTTGGCAATGCGCTCAAAGCGGATGGAAGGTTCAGATGTATCCAATGTTGGATAGATAGATTTCACACGATTTGTAATCAATGAGTGTACAACTACTATATAGTGATGTCTATATGAGTAGTCAAGTCGTGGGCGGAAGATAGTGCAAGAAAAGAAGAAGTCGATGATGCAAGGCAGCAAGGGCAGGAAAGAATGTCGAGTATTTACGTATTTCCTGTTTCTAACACTCGGAGCTGCTCCACTCGGACATCTGTCAATCAGCCCATTGTCAAATTAAATCCATCTATAAACAATCATGATACACCTGTGTCCACTATTGATTTACACCCATCGTGATCATGATTACAGACAGGATGGCCTCATCTGATTCGTGACTGCCTACAGGCCCGTATGTACTGTACGTAGTAAATTAAACGTCCACTTAAAAACGTTATCAACATGTGAACTTTTAATCTATACAACAAAAATAGCAAGAAAATAGATGAATTTAGACTCGAAAGATATTGCCCCACCATTGAGAAGGCTAGATTTAACACTAGGCCAAGCCATCTTTGAAGCCCTAAGGGTCTCGAGTCATGATGTAGCCTAAATGTAGGCAATACAAGTAACAGCTCAACGCTAATGTGAGACTTAGCTGCAAACTGCCACTAAACAGGCACTAAATGTACACAATTCATATTGTTTGTTATGAAAAAGGTAAAATATCCGAGATGTGACGGTATTTAAGTACTTAGTACTGGAAATCAATAAGACATCTTTTATGCTATGGCAAGATCAGATTATAAAAAGATTGCGAGACATTCAGTGCTGCGCCTCAGTCTACGTATCGATATACGTATCGGTCCACGTATTGCACTACGTAATTCCGATACGGCCCACTAAAATCGGCCTGTGCAGCGCCGCTTATCGCGCTGTAATTATCGTATCGTATGGTAATGTACATAATCTGCAGGAATATGTCTCAGATCACCTGGCAAGCATGCCCTGACGATCCATCTCGAACTAAGCATAAAGGATGAAACATGAACATGAACATGAACATTGCATCACTTCTTGGTCGAGTCGCTGCGTCCACTCGTCGCCTGCCATCGGCTTTTACTCCACCCGACAACCAGGTTGAAAATCTCATCGCGCTCGGCTTGATTGACATCCACGCTCTCAATTTTCGTCCGCTGCTTGCCACCTGTTGTGAAGTGATATGAGGTCTCCATTCTAAATACTTCCTGGCTCGCGCTCGTTTCAGTATCTGTCAAGAACTCAAATTCTAATCTCTCTAGTTTGTGATCGAGGCCTGTGAGTTTTGATAGTCGGGGGCTATGTTGTTTTGTCATTTGCAAAAGCTGCCCGTAGGTGTATGACCATCGCGGTTCGCGGTCGAGTAATGGCTTTTGTTTATGGAGTGTCGTCAGAAGATTCGGTTTTTCGACGAACCGTATTCCTTCCGAGGTTAGAATGAGTTGGCCCTCGTGGCCGTTGTGAAAGGTAGCAAAAAAGACCGATTGTACGTATGGTGAGGCGGTATCATCACCCTGCGTAGTATATTTGATTCCGTGAATTGGAGATCCCTTTGCAAGTTGATCCTGAGTCTCAACCGCATCTTGAAAAACATCTCTTTGGGCTTCCTGGCAGGTCGGACAATCTTCAGAATAGCAATTCTCATTGTGCGCTAGCCCTCGTGTCCTGATTTCGTGTCGACGAAGAACTTCATATTCTTGTAGGAAGCGTATTGCCCATTCGGCTACTACAGTCAGCAATCCAAGCCATCTGCAAGTCAAGTAAAGACTTACGATAAGAAGGTATGTCCCAGAATACCCAGCGGAACGGACTGACAAGACATCGATACCGCGGGTATCGACTGGCTATCGGCCAACAGAGGAAGAAAACGTTGATCGCAATAAACCATACGATCTTCATGCAAAACTCCGCATCTGTAAGCAAAGCGACCAGTAGACAAGCAAAGAAGAAGAACAATGTGGCTGCCGTTTTCAGGGGGTCGCGCCAGTAGTAGAAACTTGGTCACAATTAGTTTTCGAGCATTGTATAGGGACACCAAACGAGCATACTTTCTTGTGATTTCCAAAAATGCACTAGATCACCAAGTTGAAGCCGTATAAACGGAGCGATCTGGTCTAGTAATGGCTCAAGCCATTTCTCTCGTCCATACCGATCAACCAATTCACCGAATCGATAAGCCCGGGCCCCTCTGTCAAGCGACCGATCCAAGGATTCTCGCATAGAATTGACATCGTGTGGGTAGAATTTGTTCTTCAATGTGATATATATGATGTATGCATACTGCCCTATTAGATCAAACATCCCTAAAGTCAGCGCTATACACTCACCACAAAACCGACCACATGCTGCGTGTACCATAAAATCGAAAAGACACCATACCAAAACGCCGTACGCTGTGGTCTTTCCCATCGATAAAGATCTCGGATACCCATCCACCACTCTTGCCACGGCTCGCTGGCCACTACCAGGCGTTCTGTAAGTGTAACAATATCCAAGGGTGACTTCCATTCATCAACATCCACATATCTCGCCATGAAGGGTTGAGAGTAGTATAGAAAGAGCTGTAGAAGTGAGAACTTGAACATGTCGGAACTAAACAATCATACTGACCTGCCCCAAATAACTGTCCCATTTGAAGCTGACCTCATTACTAGCGGTGTCCCTTTCGATGAACCTCTCATCATCCAATCTCGGAAAATCTGCAATCCGTGACGGCGTCACTCGTACAGCTTTCATATGTCGACTCGTTATCCACGCCACTATGATACTCTGGCGGTGCGCCTCCAGTAACTCTATCTTCCTGCTTTGTACTGCTGCCTCAGTCTCAGGGGGTATGTGTCCTGTTGAATCGGTGACTCTTTTTCTCTCGTCTGGCTTTTCCTCTATCCTCCTCCCTTTGTTACGAGGCTTGCGTGGCGGTTTTCTTTCGCCATTTCTCTTTGCTTCGAAAAGAGCATCGTGCGCGGCGAGAAACTCGCGATCAGCTTGAGGCGTAATATATGGACGTGTTGCTCTTGACAAAATTTTCGCAGTTTTGCTCTGAAACTGTTGGATTATAGTCCGCCGAGGATGCAGGATATTAGTCGCCAACCCCTTTGATGCTGCCTTGGCGGCTCGAGCACGGGGAAGGCGTTGCTTTACGTTTGCGCTGGTGGATATCGCCGGTGGCTTCGCTCTTGCAACTACAGACGGATTGAACGCGGGATCTGTCTTGAGATACTCGTGCGAAAGTGTGCAACGTAAGCCGGAGTCGTCATTGCGGTCGGTCACCGGCGAGTCGACGGATGCAGACCGTTTGCGGACGGCATTGCTGGCTAGGCTGCTCATAGCTGCCAATCTTATAGCCACGAATGACCCTTAGGCGGGGGCTCCTAAGGAATAATCTTCATCTCAAGATTCAAATACTTGACGGGGGACACAGGTATTTATCGGGCCATGTCTTCAATTACAGATGTCGATACTCCACGCAAGGGCCAAGAAATGATACCCACACGGTCCACAGACAGTGAATCTAATCGGAATAAAACAATCGAATCAGAATCATGTCGAGAAGAAAAAAAAGAGGCACAGATCGGCCCAAGTTGTCGTCAGATACCGGAGTGGCCGCTCTACGTAATTTGCTGCATGACGTATGTCGCCTCTTATCGATAAGCTCAGTCAGTTTGCGCAATCGACAACAACACGTAGATTATTTGGTTATTTGGTTGATTTGTTAAAATAGAGCGATTGTTTTCTAGGATATGTACTTTAACCAAGACTCTGTTACAGATCCGCAGCTCGCACTGCATTCCAATTCGTGGGTAGCCCTATGCTCATCCAGTCAAAGCAGCCCGGATTACATCGTATTGTTGATACCCAACATACAAGCATGCCAACAGGGCTGTATCATGAACAAGACGGACAAGACATTCCAAATGAGTCTATTCAGGGTCTAGTCTAACTATCTCCTCCGAGATTGCTTGTGTGCATTTTATTGTCCAAAATAGGAAGGCAAGTGATAAGGTTTATCTTATCGGGCAGAGACCATTGGCCACGTTAGAAGTGGGCTGCTCCTCAACAACTTGAACACTCCAACATCATTCTCACCTACCTCAATCTCATTGACAAATACTGAATCTATACATAATTCAAGGCATACTAGGCAACTCAGCCATTGATCATGGCGCCAGTACACAAAGTAGCCGTGATACAGTGGCATATCAAAGTCAGTCCTGCTCATCAACTTCCCCGCACTGTTATACAACATGCTGCTTCATGGCAGCAAAAGAGCATACAACTGATATACTAAATAGAATCTCGACCCAGAATACAATCACTCCCAAGCCGTCAAGTACATCACATCCGCCGCCGCCGATGGCGCCACACTCGCCGTTCTCCCAGAGTATGCCTCCCTGCAAGTAATCACTCAGGATCTTTACTGAGACGATACAGGTACCACCTCTGCGGCTGGGCCCCTGAATCACCAGATTTCTACAAACAAGCCTTCCAAAATCAGCCCTACCTCGACGCCTACTGCCGTCTAGCAGAAAAACTACACATCAACATCGTCCCTGGAACAATCATCGAAGCCGAACCAAAAGACCCTGCAGTAGCCACAAACGAAACAGAAAAAGACCACTCCCTCTACAACACCGCCTATTTCATCTCCTCTTCTGGCGAAATCCTCGGCAAATACCGCAAAAAGAACATCTGGCACCCAGAACGGCCCCATCTAACATCCAGCAGCACCGACCCGCACGAAGTCATCGATACCGAAATCGGCAAAATCGGCATGCTGATATGCTGGGACCTCGCATTCCCCGAAGCGTTTCGCGAACTAATTGCCAAGGGCGCGGAGATTATCATCATCCCGACGTATTGGGGCAAACACGACGCAAACGAGGAAGCTTTGAGACTAAACCCGGATAGTGAGAAGCTGTTCATTGAGGTCACGCTTACATCGCGCTGTTTTGAGAATACGTGCGCAATCGTGTTTGCGAATGCGGCGGGGCCAGCAGACTTCTATTTGGGTATGTCGAGGGTTGTGCTGCCGTTTATTGGACCCGTGGGAAGCAAGAAAAGTATGGAGGCTGAAGAGGAAGGCGCCATGGCAGTGGATTTGGATTTGTCGGTGCTCAAGTTGGCGGAGGAGAATTATAAGGTCAGGCAGGACATGGCGTCGGAAGGGTGGTATTATAGTTATCGACATGATGCGGTTGATAAGAGGCCTGCTGAGAAGGCCTAGAATATGAGATAGCCAAATTGATTGGTTCTAGAAAATGTAGGAGAACATAAATAACAACGCAGTGCTAACAAGGGGAATCCCTAGAACATGGAATAGCAACATCGATCATGTAACATTCATCAATCATAATATCAATTGATGATCAAACTCGTCATACAACTCAACCACTTCCAAAAACATAAACAGATGCACCCGACCTTTTCCAACGTCGCCAAGATCAACATAAAACACAGTAGACATGAGGAACAGGCGCGAGAACAAACGCACAAAGGAAAAGGACAAAGGAAGCCGTCTAATTATCTACTACCAACTAGATACCAGAGAATCAACCGACTAGGCTGAATTTACTGAACTTGACTGACAATTTCGCTGGCGCGGGAAAGACTCTCGACCATTTGTTGGCATTCCTTTCGGCGGCGGATGGTGTAGTCGCTCTCCTTGAGGAGGTCGTCGAGTTCGTTGTTGCGGTACATCATTTCGAGGAGTTCGCGTTGCATTTCATCTTTAGAGAATCTATGCCAAGTAAGTTAAATGATCAAAATTGTTACTCAATCATGAGTACTTACTGCACAAGGGTGTACATAATCGCCTTAGGGACCATGTCAATCATTGTCCGCTTGACAATGTTAAAGTAAGAGGTAATCAACAGTTCTAAATCGGTCAGCTAAGCTGTGTCGAGATGAATAGAGGATGAAACGTACTGATAACTTCGACTTCGATATTCTCCCGCTCGTTCAAAGTGCCAGATGCCTTCAGGGTTGGTGGTGGAGGCTCCATCGCAGCCAACTTCTTCTTGTTCTTTGATGCGAAGAAACTACCGAAAAATCCACCCTCCTTGTTTGCATCAGGAATGGTGTCCAATGAAGGGCTAGAAGAACGAGGTGGCAGCGGCTTGCCAGTCTTGGGGTCAACCTGGGTTGGTTTGCTGGCTTGCGTTCGCTCGTTGACAATGGCCATAGCACGGTGACCATTCAAGAAATCAGGGTGGCCGGTGTTGATATAGCACGCTTCCATATTGACCAAATCCTTAACAAGCTTGTTGCAGGGCTCCATCGACTTCTTGAAAAACTGAATCACCACGTTATGGAACTTTTCTTTGAGCATAGGGTAGCGACGGAACAAGCTCTTGTTCAACAACTGGCTCAAGATTCGGACAAGTTCATCGTATACCAAAGACACACACTTGAGCGAAGGATCTTCGAGTCGCTTGATCTGTTGTTTAACAATGAGTTCAAAAGCAGTGGTGCCGACGAAGAGTGCAGGCGAAGAACCGGAAGAGTTGTAAAGGATCGTTCGGATATCGAGGTCCTTGACATGATCAAACGGATCAATAGCCTTGACACCGTTGGAGTAAATCTCGTGGAACACAAAGCTGATACGAGCACCACCGGACAACTCAATGTTGGAGAGCTCCTGGTTTTTGCCGTCAAGAGCAGTGCGGTATTCATTGCTGAATTCTGTGATGATGTTCAAGACTATATTGGCACTGTTTCCAAGCATAGAATCGCCCAGCTGTGACAACTCTTGGGTATATTTCTGAAGCGACGATGAAATTCTGGCCTTGATATCTGGGAGTGTTTGTTTGATGTGCATCATAAGTATCTAGACAAGTCAGCAGACGAAATCCAACCCCTGGTCAAAAAGAAAGAAAACTTACCAAGTTGAGCTTCCGAGCCAAATAAGGAGTACCGCAGTAGCTAGCCTTATTCCTATAGGCCTTGTGTCCCTCGAAAAAGTTCTTTTCGTGCTCCAGAGCATACGAGATAGGACGCTTGTTCTCGATATCACGCTGACCACGGTTGACAACCGGAACGTAACCAAGTCTTAAAGGAATAATCCTGCCTGCAAGAATATCCACAACATCGGTACCCTCATCCATCAAATCGACCTTTGTCAAAACACCAATGGTGCGTTGACCTTCAGGATCAACTTCACGAGCGAGCTTCAAACCATCGGAGTTGGCCAAATCCTGGTTGGCGGCGGTGACAGCGAGAACAATGGCGTTGGGTTTGCTAATGTACTTCAAAACCATGTCCTTGATCTGCTTCTCAATATCCTTCGGTTGATCGCCAACGGGCACCTTGGTCAAACCGGGTAAATCGACCAGTGTCAAAGTAAGGACATTCGGCGAGTAGATGCGCAGGTTGATCGGGACGGGCGAAATGCCAGCATTTTTACCGACTTTGGTCTCTGTTTCGCGGATGATCTCCTCTCGGATCTTGTTGAAGTCGTAGAACTTTTGTCCGGGGATGTGCAAAAACTCGCCGTACTCGTCCACATTGGCCGCACTGTCGGAGGTTCCTTCTACCGCCTTATCTTCGTCCGTTCCATTTACCTGTTTGGCGGGTGGTCGGTTGATCAGTTGGAGAATCAGGGGTCGGCGTGTGACGATTCCGGAACCTCGTGGCAAACTGTAAAGTAAGTCAACCGTTGGATAAGTACCAAGCTCAATAAACTCACAAATCTCGCCCGACAATGTTTTCCAAAACGGAACTCTTTCCACTGGATTGCGAACCGACGACGGCGATCTGTGGCAAATCGATAGGGTTTTGTACCTGGCCGAGGAAAGCGAGTCAGTCTATACCGTCTTGATGAGGGGGTTCAGGGAAACACAAGCACATACTCCTACTGTCGAAAAGACATCTTGAAGCTTGTTCACCAGGGAGATCAGTCCAGGATCGTTGACGTTGATTCTGTAGTTGTTGTGGTGAGTTAGCTATTTTTCCATCGTCACAAGACAGCTATTCGGGGGATGCGCACGAGTAGCCAGAGGGGGCGGTGGCCATTCTGGCGGTATTTAGCTGCAATTATTCGAGTCGCACTGATGGAGGTAGCTGTAGAACGAGCGCTGGCAGCTATATAAGGAGGTAAAATCCGGGTTGGAGCAGAATTCTCGAGGAGGATTGTGTTCACACAGGTGTGGAAGGAGTGGTGGTGGGTGATGATATACGCAGGCCGCAACAATTCGGGCACGTTCAACTTTGAGAAAGAACGAAGTACGTAGTGGTAAATACTGGCTAGTCCTGTTTAGGACTAGCGCATCCTGGGTCATGGGTCTGGTCACTCACTTGGACTGAGCGTTAAGTGCCTGATTCCCGAGGCATCCAGGGTCACTCACTCGACAGTGACTAGGTCATGGTTATTATTTGACGCTCTACTCGGAATCTAAACGTCTTTCAGACTATGAGATTGCTGCGAATTTTGCATTCTTCGTGCAACAGAAAACAATACGATGACGCGGCACGGGCATTCAATTATCAGTTTGCCTCCGACAATTGTGCTGCCTTGAGCAACTGAGGCCGATATGGTTATACTAAGCAGAACGACATAAGTGGTAGAAGTGCGACTAGGTACAACGCGAACAGGGAAATATTGGGTAGCAAAAACATCAGGCAAAAAGATATACTACAGACGTTTGACATCCATATAACAACTCAAAAGAAAAGTTCTATCCAACCCAGCCGTCTACTCATCGGAAACCGTAGCAAATCGCTCAGACATGTCTGACAGCAGTTTCTCGTACTGAAAAAAGAATTAGTTCTATACATTTAACTCTTGAAGAAAGCTGACATACCTTGGCTGAGACTGCCTTTTCATCATCCGGAACTTCAAACTTCATGTTTCGTAGACCAGTCTGGATATCTGCAGTCGCCTCACGGACCTTGGCCCAGCTTTGGCCTTGAGCCACTGCCTTTTGTGCCTCGTCGTGGTATCCCATGAATGCCTTCATCATGTACTGAGTCTTCCACAGAGGACAAAATTGGTCGTAGTCACTGTAACCGTTTTGCTGCAAAAAGTCATCTTTGAGAAGTGCAGCCACGTCTAGAGTAATCTTATCCGAATCACCCAATGCAGACTTTCCGACCAGTTGAACGACCTGGTCGAGATCTTCAGAGTTGGACAAGAGTTCTCGAATCTGGTCTCGGAGGCGGGGGAATTCAGGGTGCTCTTTCTCATAATATTTGTCAAGAATAGTGGTGTATTTGCTGTAAGACACCGTAGTGTTGATGGACGGGAAATGTTTGCGCTGAGCCAATTTCTTATCCAAACCCCAGAAAACTTGCACAATACCCAGAGTACTGGTGGTAACGGGATCAGTGAAATCACCACCAGGGGGACTCACGGCACCGACAATACTGACACTGCCCTCACGCTCGGGGCTACCGAGAGCAATACTCTTCCCTGCTCTTTCGTAAAAGGACGCCAACTTGGCACCCAAGTAAGCAGGGAAACCTTGATCTGCAGGCATTTCACCCAGACGACCAGAAATTTCACGCAAAGCTTCGGCCCAGCGAGAACTGGAATCGGCCATCATGGCGACGTTCTTTCCTTGGTCACGGAAGTATTCGGCAACAGTGATACCCGTGTAGATAGAAGCTTCACGAGCGGCGACGGGCATATTCGATGTGTTGGCAATAAGACATGTGCGCTTCATGATGGGTTCTTTGCGGCCATTGATTTCGATGGAGAGCTGCAATGGTCAGTATCATAGATAAAACAATCGAGTGAATGAACTAACCTCTGGGAAGTCCATCAATACTTCAGCCATTTCATTGCCACGCTCACCACATCCAACATAAACGATAATGTCACTGTTGGAGAACTTGGAAACGGACTGCGAAATAACCGTTTTACCACAACCAAAAGCTCCCGGAATACACACAGTACCACCTTGGACACTAGGAAACAAAGAGTCCAACACTCTCTGTCCGACGATGAATGGCGAGTCGGACGCAAGCTTCTCGTTCACAGGTCGAGGAACACGAACGGGCCAAGTGTGCATCATACCGTGTTCAGATTTCTTGCCATCGAACTCGATTTCCAAAATCTTCTCGTCGACGGTGTAGCTGCCGGCCTCTGCTATTTTGGTGATTTTACCCCGGACACGAGGCGGCAGGAGGATCTTGTGCTCATCCAACAAACTATTCTCATAGACGATACCCCAAATATCACCACCTGTAATCATATCGCCCACTTTCTTGGTCGGCTTGAAATCCCACTTCTTCACGCGGTCGAGGGCAGGCACAGCAATACCACGGGGAATGTAAATACTGTCGGAAGATTCTGAAATAGCCTTGAGCGGACGCTGAATACCATCGTAGATTGTCTCCATAAGACCGGGACCCAGCTCGACGGACAGGGGTTTACCGGATCTGGTAACGGGGTCACCGACTTTGACACCGGCTGTTTCTTCGTAGACTTGGATTGTTGCTTTGTCGCCGTCGATACGGATGACTTCGCCGACGAGACTGTCGTGGCCGACGTGACACTACATTAGATTTAGCTAGTATATCGATATAATCAAGGACAAAGGTACTCACCAACTCATACATGGCACAGCCAATCATCTTCTCGGCCACCACGACGGGACCGGAAATGGAAAAGACGGCGCCGAGCTGTTCATCGTCATTCTGCTTTTTGTCAGAGGGCGCCATGACGGGAGGTGAGGGAGGTGAGGGAGACGGAGACGGCGGGGAGGCAGGAGGTTGTAGCTCGACAATAATGTCCGCAGGGAGGTTATGTGCAGTTAATGGCGTGGTATTTGTAGGAGAGGATGGCGAGTCGTGGCTGTCGATAAAGCTAGAGGAGGTAGTAGTTGAAGTTGGAGTTGGAGTTGCGGGCAGCGGTGGCAGGTGGTCCAAAGGTGGAGAAGCTGTCGTAGCTTCTGCTGCGGCAGAATCAACCAGGTCCGTGAACGTCTTGTTATGCGACAGCAAGTCCAGTAGAGATGGGCGGACCTTGAGTCGAGGTCTTAATCCTAGACCAAGCATGCGCTTCTAATTATTGCACAGATGTTGCTGTTGTTGTTGTTGCGTCTGGGTCAGTTGCCGATTGTTGTGGTTTGGCTGTCTTAGCTGAGCTAATAGCGTCATCTCATCGGGCCGATTGATCAGTGATCACTTACGCTCGTATACGGAGGACCTCAGATTCAATTATTCAAGCTGCTCCAAATAAATCTACGAGTATGAGCAGATTTTAATCTCCAGCAGCTACGTCAGGTCAAGTTTGAGTGCAACTAGGCAGCATGTAACTTGTACACGGCTTATCTCTCTCATCTCTGTACCCTAAACCTAGAATTAGGGTTACACCGTCGACTGCCACTTTCACATCTATTACCATCATCAAACTCTACAGGAACAATCTACATCTTCAAACACATCTAGATTTTATTCGTTGGTTCATGAATGAAAAAAAAAAAAAAAAAAAAAGTATCGACAAATCAAGAAACGCTACCCCAGAAATTGCTATTTACAGCCAGCCAGTCACCATGATGACATCACACATCCCAGATCGTCTCCAAACAAGAGACAGAAGACAAATACACCAAGAGCCCCAATCTCCTTTCATATCTGTGTACCTATATCTGCTAGACAAACATACATACATACCATAACCAATGACAGACCTAAACAAAGGCCTCGTGCAGCCCTTCCTCGGCGCCCTCCAAGCATGCACCTCCGTCTTACTCACCCTGCTCTACGGCGTCATAACTCGCCAGGCCAATCTCATCAACGATGAGACCATGAACGAGATGTCCGGTATATGCGTGAAAATATTTCTTCCGGCACTGATATTGGTAAAGCTAGGCTCTGAGTTGAGTTTGGATATTGCTTCGCATTATGTTCCTGTTTTCGGTGCCTCCCCTTACTCTCTTGGAAGATTAGAAAGGATGATGCTAATAGTGAATAGTGTGGGCAATCCTCTACACACTCCTATCAATTGGCATCGGCCATGCCTTCTCTCGCTGTATGCGTTTACCAACCTGGGTAACGCCAGCGGTAGCATTCAACAATACATCCTCCCTCCCACTTTTGTTGTTGCAAACACTGCAGTCAACGGGGAGCCTAAAATTGATTACGATGCCGGGACAGTCAGAATCGGATTGTATGAATCGTGCGCAGTCGTACTTTTTGGTTTGTGCTGTGGCGTCGAATACGATTGCGTATGCTATTGGGCCGAGACTGTTGAGTCGTGCAGACTCTAGCAACAAGAAAGATGATCAGGGGAGTCGGCGCGATCAGGACCAAGCAGGGGTGGATGTATCAGGTATATCTTCCCGTCCCTTCCTCGGGGGATACAGATGGTTGACGCGTGTACAGCCCAACCCCAAGACCAATTCCGCCACAGCACCATCACCACCATCCCAGAAAACGGGGAAGATAACGAAGAAGGCGAAGAAGCAGACGAACGAACCTCTCTCCTCCCCAAACCCATCCGCAGAGTGCGCCACACCCTCTCAGCCAAAACGCACCACCTCTTCTCATACCTCCCCCGCCCCGTTCGCCGACGCATCGACGCTTTGGATTCACCCTTCCTCGACACAGCAATCCTTTGCACGGCAACAGGCATATTACTAGGTCTCGTTCCCAAACTTCATCGCGCGTTTTTCTCTTCCTATGAAGAAGGAGGGATATTCAATGCGTGGCTGGTATCCAGTATTGAGAATATAGGCACGCTGTTTACGTCCTTGCAGGTGTTTTTGGTCGGCTGTAAACTTGGTGTTAGTTTTGAGCGGATGAAACGCTCCTCCTCTCCTTCCTCTCCGGAGGAGGGGGTAGAAGAAGGGTCGGGCAGGGTACCCATCAGGGCCATCGTGGTCGTTTACACAGTCCGATTAATCCTTTGGCCTATGTATATCCCCCGTTCCCACCACTCCCCACTCCCTATTAAATGGTCAGACTAACAAGCCGAAAGAATAAGCATCCTAACAACATACCTCATAATCCGCCACACGTCCATAATCCCGCACGACCCGGTGCTGTGGTTCACCCTGATGTTTATCCCAACTGGTCCACCGGCACTACTCATCTCCGGACTTACGGAGTTGAGTGACGACGTCACGAAGGAGGATAAGATGGCTATTGCGAAGATGTTGGCTGTTCGTCTCCCTTTTCCAGTCCGTCTCTCGAATGAAATATGAGCTAATGTTGGGTGATATGGCAGATTATGTATGCCCTCTCGCCGTCGATTTGTTTTACGGTTACGGGTGCACTCAA
This sequence comes from Talaromyces verruculosus, assembly GCA_038993655.1. Lineage (NCBI taxonomy): Eukaryota > Fungi > Ascomycota > Eurotiomycetes > Eurotiales > Trichocomaceae > Talaromyces > Talaromyces verruculosus. The sequence continues at coordinate 358,905 of JBBVQN010000013.1, read as the reverse complement.
GGCTACGGAGGCAGTACGGGGGTTGTAAACAGGTGAACTACGTAAATACCAAGGTATATACTCATTGATACATATATATCCAATGTCAAGAAAGGAATTGGTCAATTCTAGCTATGTGGGAATATTTCTGTAGCGCCATTCTACCTAGCCGATCCGTGCAAAACATTCAAAGAAGATAAAACAAAGGAACAGACTCAAATATATAATGCAAACTGCCACTGTCATGCCGACTTGGAAAGGAAGAAATAACCAGATCAAAGATGAAGAACAGCAGTAAACCTAAGATACCATGTATAATGAAGGAAATCAATATATATGAGGAGATTGTCTCCATTGATGCTATCGGATAGATATAAAAATACCAACTCGCGCCAAAACATGATCAAGTCGCCAGTTGTATACTCGGCACCGTCCCTCCAATACCATATCAATGATCAAAGTTGGCTCGTCGTTGATCGAAGAGCACTCGTCCGTGTAAAGTCCGAGGATTTAGAAAGTCTGCCTTTGCTTGAACTGCCTTCGCCGGGGTTGTCTCGTGTCCATCTAAGATCGTCAGCAAGATACTATGCCACTAGTCACATATAGAATGTACATACATCCGCACAACGCAGTCGTCTCCGGCAGAGGCAAACATGCTAGGGTTCTTCGGATTCCAAGAGATTGCATTGACACACCCTTTCGTGTGTCCTTCCAATACCTCCACAAGGGCGCCGTTCTCTCTATGCCAGATGTAAATCTGAGAGTCTAAACATATGTCAGTCGCAACGATCATCAACCCCGCGATGTACACGTACCCTCGCTTCCGCTGACAACAAAATTCTCGCCAGCACCGCCAAACCGACTTCGAATCACCCATTCCCCTTGCTTCTGACCATCAAAGCGACGAACAACCTCTGTCGTCTCGATATCCATAAGTTGTATTTGATTATTCCGGAGGTTCAACAGAACATATCTCGAATCTTTGCTGACGCTGACTGATGTGATGTGATTCTTCATGGAAAGGCAGTATTCTTCTGCACGCGACGCAAGGTCATACACATATAACTTGTCTTCGTTATCCGACGCAATTAAACGAGTGCCGTCCGGTGTGATGGCGCAGTCCTGTGCTCGGAATCCGTCTCGCCACACATGTATCGGATTTCGAGACCGCAATCCCCAATAACATAGCGGCGCTTTGATATCCATCGACGCTGTGACAAACGTTTCGCCATCAGGGGCCCATGCAGCAGCAGTAACTATATCGGAATGGTGCTCGATCGTCATATAACAGTGGCCAGTCTATACTTATCAGTATACGAGGGAAAACGCTAATCGATAAGTACATACCTGAACATCCCAAACCTTAGCCGTCTTATCTTGAGAACATGTAATAAGCTTGGTGTCGTCCGGACTCCACGTGGCAAATACAACAGCATCATTATGTTCATAAAATCTATGGATCACCGAGAATCTGTCTGTTGCATCGTAAATGATAACTGACTTGTCTTTGCTGGTAGTAACGAGTTTCGTTCCATCATGCGAAAACTCGACATACCAAACCTCGTTTGAATGCCTTGTTAATTGCATACTGCTATGTCGAGGGAAAGCGTTGCGGTCGCACATGTGATCGGAATACAATGACGGTGATTGCGCAGTATTGTGAAAGAGGCATTGATTGACCCAGTTGCTCTTTACTTGATCCAGGAGAGAAGCAAGTCGATGATCTGGAATCATCACTGCGGGAGATATAAAAGCTATCACATGTTAACTCAGCCTCGAGATGAGTCAAAGAGGGGTTGTGCAACATACTCGACAAATCAGAAAGCAAAAGCTCTCGCGATAATGCAATCGATCCGCTCCAGCCTGATAGTTCCCGGAGATGCTCGACCGGGCTCATCAACAGACTATACATATTAGCTATGTCATTTTGCATATAAAAAGCATGAGAAATACCTCGACAGAGCATGAAGCTGAGCAATATTATGATTTAACGGTGTCAACTCATGCCGCAGAACCATCAACGCAGCTCCCAGATCTCGAGCCTCTAGTAACTCCAAAAACTTCTGTTGTCGCAGCAGGAAAAGCATTTCATTCTTGTCCGCAGTCTCGGCAAGAGCCAGCTTGCCCCAGGACGATGGAGACTCATACTCTCCATCGTTCGCCTCATGACCGTCCTCAAATGACTCGAGTAATAGACTTTCTGCTTCAGCCCATTGTCCATCAAGTACTGCACTCCTAAATGCCACCACCGAGGGACTTTCCAGCTCATATCCGCTTTCCCTAGTTAAAGCACTCGCAGCCCCGTTATAACCTAGATCGTATAAACCCTGTATCAAAATCCTGGTAACCTCCTCTCGATCATGCCCAAAATATGACGATGATACTGCCGATCTCGCCGACCCGTTGGTATTCGACTGTCCATTATGCAGGTGATTCGAAGATTTGCCGTTCACAGAGCTCTTCCCCCGCGACGACGTAGAAAACAGCCCATTCGACGCATTTGACCGTCCATTCGCTGTCGTCACTGAGTCTCCATTATTGGGCCGCATGTTTGCCAAACGCCTGCGCTTGGGGGGCGGGGGGTGGCCTTCTGCACGGCCTGTTGTTGAACGTTGTACTCCACGGGTACCCGCAGAAGAAACGTCGGTAGCTAGCGGGGGTCGGGCAGAGGAGCTTCCCACGTCACGATTCCCGCCTATATCCGAGGTTTCAGATGCAGAGGAAGACGAGGACGAGGGCGAAATTTCGGAGCGGCGGCGACGGCGATGGAGGCGAGAGACTGAAGTTGCAGTACTATCTGCCAACAGGTTTGAATCAACCCCGTTACCGTTCGAAGCAGGATGTAGAGGAGGAGGAGAATATCCCGTATACTGAGAGAACGAGTCCCGCTGTTGTGCAATTATCGGTGGTGGTGAGGGAATCAGTTCGTCGAGGTCGAGATCGACGGAGGTAGAGGTGGTGGTGCTAGGGGATTCGGGGTGGTCGGAGGCGATAGGGGAGGGAGAGTCTTGCGAAAAATGGTCTGCCAGGTCGAAGATGGGCGAGTTGCCTTCGGCCTGGCTCCGGAAAAGAACCAGGTAGGCGTTGTAGGTGGTTGTTGGGAGGTTGTAGCCAGAGCTTCAGTCAGTTTGGTTCAACCGAGGCTTGTGTGTGTATGACGATGTATTTGCTGACGAGTTGGATATAACCCAGAACCACGTAGTGTGGCAGTGGGAGCGAGCAGAGCGAATTGTAGAGGTGTAAGAATAGCAGGTGTCGTCGTCGATATAAGAGCAGCAGGTGCTGGCAGTGGCAGTGGTTCAAGTGGGAAGTTAGCAGCTTATCACTCTACCTATCCGTATCGGCCAAGCGCAGCAGGCGCGGAGTAGCTCCACTTACTTCTCCAACTCTTTCGAACAGTCCTCACTCGACACCGAGATTGTTATAAGATGATACAGAATCAAAATGTGATAAAAGTCAAGTTCTGCATGCAAAATCACAAACAAAATAATCAAAGTGCGTCGGTGGAAAGGACCAGAAAGAAGGATATGGTTATAGATACGGAAAAGACCGCAGAGAAGCGGAACCCGTTGGCCGCTCAGTCCGCTCCGCCAGTGACTTTCATACGTGCAATGTCTATCTTATTATCTGGTTTCTATATTGCATACTATGTATGTAAAGTGGGATTGTCTTATCAACGGTGCTTGTCTGTCTGTGGCACAAAGGGCGTTTAACCTACCTAAGCACAGGCAAGTCGGACTTCGCATGGATGGGGTATGTACAGGTCATCTGCCATGAGCTGTCCCAAGACTCCCGTTGGCAAATACTTGGGTATCCCTCTTGGTATGTATTGAGTAAAGAACAGTAATAATACATCAGGCAGCTATTAGACCATCAGACTCTTATCAATCGTGCTTTATTCATTGTACAAGGTTTGGGCGATTGACAAGTCGATGTCACGAGGGATGCTGTCACATGAGCCGATAGCAGTCACTAGCTCGTTAGATATGTACCTACGTAGATAGCTCAACGATAAACTATCATACTGTATCAGTATAAACGACAACATGCTTATAAGATCCGAATAGCGGATCGAGCGAGTCAAAATGCATTCCATAGACTGCCTCGCACGGCAAAATGGAAATGACATTGTCCCCTCCACCATGACGCCAGCATGATCGGGGAATCCATTGCCACCCACTGCGGTCTGTGGCTATATATTCCGTCCTCATCCAGGCCTAAATTTCTCTCCTCAAAACAATCAAACCAATTCAAAATATAATCCATTATACTCACAGTACTTCCACTACCATCTTTCAGATAACAAAATGGGTTGCAACTGCGGAGCCTCCTCCTGCCCCTGCTCGGGCGTCAACAACTGCACCTGCGACAACAACTGTGCCTGCAAGGGCTGTGGAGTATGTATCTTGCCTTTTTCGTCCCCGCGCTGTTTCTGCATGAAACTGGTGCCTCCTGTTTGTGAATCTCTGGCGGGTGCTGATTGACATTTTGTTGGTTTTATAGAAGTAAAAATCTTCCAGTCTCATTTGCTTCCGAGTGAATGAATGTATTGTCATGAAACCCGGACGGATGGGGTATGTATCTCCTTATAAGAGCCGTTTCTGGATTAAACTGGTGTCACGATTTGTGAATTTCTGGCGGGTGCTGATTGACATCTTGTTGTTTTATAGAAGTAGACTTCCTTCTCTCGATTCGAGCGAATGTCTGTGGAACGGGAATTATTCGGATGATATAGTTGTGTTTTGAGGATGGGAGGATGCTTAATGATGTATGATTACGATGAGTAATAGGTAATAGGTAACATGAATTAATCATGAGAATATTCAGTTGAAGATTTGTATTTGTGTATAGTACGTAGATTGATAATTTCATTATAGTTTAATATGATCCCATCGTCGCTCATCATGACTTTCATAACCAACTTCAAAACAGCCTCCTTATTTTTTCACCAATGCTCAAGCTACCGACTTCATGAGTAGTAGAACAAACGCCGTATGCTATGCCGTAGACATAAGCTCATTATTCCCAAATATCAACTATATTTACGACTTTGGCTTTGACGATCCGCCAGATGTAATAACTATTCGAGCCTGTTCTCGCTCCATACCAAAGACATTGACTAGATACTCAATACTGCGACCCGTTAGTTGATTTCAAAGTTTGAACACTGGAAGAACGTACCTAGATTCACAAGCTAGTCTCCTCTTCTCCTTTGCAAACTCTTTTTGACATGCATCCCATACAACTGCTCGTTCCTGAGCTAGGATGCTTTTGACTCGCATCTTGAAAGACGCACTGACTGGTCGATGATCGGATGCTCGCACCTCATGTCTTCGGTACTCGGTTTGCTTGACCTTACCCACCCCACGATACAAGATTCTATCGCACCATGCAGGAGACCGTTTCTTATCACTCGTGTCGTATTCATCGGAATTGACATCGTACTTGTAGGTAGGCGCGAATGTAATCGGCGCTTCGGTAAACGTCCGCAGACGGAAGCTCGGGTTCTTTCGTTTGGATGCAAGCAGCTGGTCCCTATCCAATAGCTTGGGTAGGTTATTCTGCCGTACTGCATCAATAACGACGTTGCGAGACATGGAGTCAATTCGATAATTGAGATCTCCATTGAGAATACATATCTCGTGATCGAGAATCATTGACCCATCACCGCCGTTCACGAAGAGATCAGTGCGAGTATTGAGGCTATGTTCGGCCGGAAGAGATTCCGCCTCGAGAATTGCTGCAATGTCATTGTTTCGGTGTGCTGTATGGGATTGACCGGCAGCCAAATGGCAATTAATAAAGCACATTGAGCTGTCGTCGAGCACAAATCGCAATATCAATGCTCCCTAGTATATGTCAGTACGGATTATCAACATGAGAGATCAAAAATCATACCTTGTTGCCATGCAAACCACCCATTCCACGCTTGACTTCTGCGGCGCTAATGTTACGAACACGCTCTCGCTCCTTTTGCTTGATAAAAACACAAGTAAACAAGCCGACGAGATTAGAAGTATGCAGAAGAACGTATGATTCTTCAAGAGGCATTGCATTATTGATGCAAGCGGCCAAATGATCGCGCCACACCCGGTACTGTCGGCTCATATGCTCTTTTTCATTGTGCTCGCGTTTCTTGCTTCCTAATAGTAAACTTTCTGTAAAGAAATTAGCGTCTATCCTTCTAATCCGCAAAGTAAATATACGCACTGGCTGTGATCTTCTTGTCCTCCAAGTCAACTAATTCTTGGAAGCCAAAGACCAATATCTCCGGAGGCTGCTCCGCGTGAATAGCGTTCTCGATGAAGGCACTGCCATGCAAGTCGCGAGGCATAGAAGCCCCAGCGTTCCAGGTTACAATCGTCGCTCGTATCTCCCTGAAATTGCAGTATTCGACGTCTCTGCTTTGCATGCGCGTCTCTGTAGTCTAGTTAGCAACCTATTCCCCATTGCAAGCGAAAGTACATACCCAACCAGTCGTCTTCCAACATTCCATCCCACAAGCGCAGATAATTATCTGTTCCAAGTGAAACGACTTGAAGACGATTCATTGTCCACAAAGAGCTTGGTTCAAGAACCAGTCCACATACAGGGCTTTCATGAGCATGCCAGTCTTTCTTCACGGTCCAAGGGTTGGTTGAAACGTCGTACACATATATCATTCCCGTTTTGTATGCAGCCCATAAATAGTCTCCCACAATTGCGAGTGAATTGATCTTGTAGACACTGACATTTACGGACGCGATGCAGGAAAAATCAGTCGAGGAATATACAGTAACCTTTCCATCCGCATGACCCAGATAGACTCGGCCGCCGTCCTTTGTCGTATGAGTTCCTGATGTGACTTCGCCGGTGTGGTTGGTTCCTAATGGTTTCTTCAAGACGTGGAACGACTCCCCATGAGCACTGGGACGGTAAACTCGAACTTCCTTGCCAGTGGCAAGCCACAGATCATCTCCAACTACCATAGAAAATGTGTGTCCCTTTGCCACGCGGTCCTGCGGGTGGTCGTAGCTATATTGGAGATTTGGTGTACCGGTCTCGTCTGGCGGCCACACTAGTAACTTTCCTTCATCATCCAAGGTCCACATCTCTTTCTTATGACGATAAATCTTTATGACTTCACGCCTTGATGGGTACGATCGTGATGTGACGATTGACTGTGTGCCGATATCTAATTCATGGATTTCTCCAACGCTGGTACCGACCCATAAACGAGTTCCTTCGTCTTCCAGTCCAGTCCCAGGCTTGAAGGTGACTGTATGGGCTTTAACTGTTTCTCCATGACTGATACTCATGATTTGCTCTCCGGTGGTAAGATCCCAGACACGTGTCAAATAGCCCGTGGTACACACATATTTACCGCACACGTCAAACTCACGTGTGTCGTATCGAGTTGGAATTGTAAGGGGGCCCGTCTTGAAAACTGGAGGACGACGATTGACTTGTGACGAATCAGGATAGTCTGTTCTAGACACTGGGGCTTCTTCTGGGTAGGCTTCGTCTTCTGAGTCTTTGGAGTCGCTTCTCGACGTAGGTTTAGACATGACATTATTTGTGATCTGTGCGGGAGACTGGCGAATTTTTGGTGTTTGAGGCGTATCAGGAGCAAGCTTGCCACCAATAGTAGCAGTTTGCCTACGAGGCGGAGGGGCAAATTGTGTATTCATCTCCAATGTCGGAAGGCGACTTGAGTTAGGTATTCTGGGGGACCGCGAGGGCAAATCAAGTGAAGCCCTGGTCGGTAAGTCGGAATTCCTCAACTCATTTGGCCCAACACTACGAGGCGCCGGCCGGCCTGAAGGACCATCGCGAGGAGGAAGACTAGGACGCAATTCGGGCCGATCATCGTCTGACAACTTTTTGGGAACTACTGGCTCGGGTAATCTAGAATCACGCGTAGGCGAGACTATTTGACTTGCCGATCTCGTGTGCTTCGAAGGTGAAATGCCAGTGTTCCGCCTTGTGAACCCAAGCTCCCTCGCATCGTTTGGATGTGAAGTAACTGCAACTGGCCGACTTCTAGCATCGGTGGACTGAGTCGTAGACGGTATTGGGCGAGTACTCCTGTCAACGGGAGGCGGTAAGGAAAATGGCTCGGGAGTTGTAGACAGTGATCTTGATATGTTAGGTGATTTGCGCAGTGGATCAGCCTTGGTCTGAAGCTTTTCGGGACTACTCGGAGGTGTACTGAATGGCGAGATTTGAGCTGTCATAGGTTGAGTTGGTTCGTGGGTAGGAGTTAGTGCGCGAACATCTAGGTGCGAGATGTTCGCCGGCTTGGCCGGTATCTTCGGTTTCTCTGCTCTATTGACTGGGGGAGGAACAGAAGAGCTCTTGACAGAACCGGAAGGTGAAGGCTCTCGTGATACCCGAGGAGCGCCGACTGATCTTGCGCTGGGAGATACGGGATCCTTTGGGCGTATTGGACCGGGTGGACTTCTCGCCCGTTGTTTCGCAATAGGAGTAAGGTCGGAGTTGCCTCGACTGAAAGAAGGCCAATGTCCGCCATTATTTCCATTAGCTCCACGAGGAGGAGAACGCGGCGATTCGACAGTCAAGCTTGGTGTTATTTGCGGCGCAGTACGAAAGCTCATCGACAAGGGGCGGCCGAATCTGCGAGAGCCAGGTGACTTTTCCCTTTTCGAATCCTTCCATGGTGGGTTTGATGGTTTATCGACAGCGGATACCGGTCCATTTTCCGAGCCACTGCCGACCGTCCATGGTAAATGAGGGCGAGGTAGGTCCAGAGATGCACGAACTATCGGTTGCGAATCATCCAAATGATCGAATCTTTGGCGGGAGGTCCGTTCGTCATTCGACCCGGGTGTAGGTGATTTATTCCTAGAGTATGAGAGGTGTTCAAAATGTGACAATAGAGATGACACCGGTTTCTGTACACAAAAGAATTAGATCATCAAAGACCACTTGTGTTGCCGAAATACTGAACTCACAAGCGGCGCCTCATCAGTACCTTCCACCTCTTTCCTATCTTCAGCCATGTCCCTGAGGCTCAAGTTGGCTCAAATAGAGCCGAAACATATGTTCTATGTTCTCTCCGGATGTACACAGTCAGAAATGTCCGGTTTATAGTTCGGTTCAAGCTCAGGAATCGGATCGGTCACACGTCGGCGGGGTGGCTTAGATGCGGAAAAGGTTCAGCCTGAATCAGACGGGGCCGCAGAGTGGGATATGTTTCTCCAAGCTGGCACTGGTATGAAACTGTTTCCAATAGAGGTTATTCTGGGGAGCTCAAATTTGAAGGAGACATGGGCCCGCCGTGTCCGCGTTTTTGGTAGATGGGGATGACGACGGCCATGACTTCGGCAGTGGAGTATGAGCTTTTAGTGAGTTTACTTACATTGTTGCTCAATATACCATCCTTGACACGCTCGGACGAGGTGACGGTGTAATTGGACGTTGTATAATCCGATATCAGATGAGAAACGTAGTTTTCCTTTCAAGAACGTCAAAGAAAAGAAAGTGAGTAGAAATATCAAAATAATAAAAGGGAGGGCAACTACGTAGTTCACGCAGACTATCGAGACTAGACCGTAGATCGCAGCCAAGCGGGAGGCAGGCGGGAAAGCAAGGAGAAAGGCGCCCCTGATTGGCTGGTAAATTGTACCCAGATCGGACGCAGGAACATCCCACTTGAAAGTCGACGATGCGAATACGGAGTCAGTCAACGTTGATCTTCACTCATTGGCGATTTGTGCTTATTTGCATAGCATTCAACTGTTCTATTGTACGAAAACACTTCCTGTCAAAATGTGGTACGTACATTCTACCCCTCGCTCCGTCCGAAAAGTTTACAGCGGGCAATCCAGGAACTATTGAAGATGTACAGAACTGATTAATAATTTCTATGCAGTAAACACATCCTCAACGCCCAGGTGTCCATTCGCTCTCCGTGCTGTACGTCGTCTTATACTCGAGCCAAACTACTGCAAACTGGTACCTGCAGTTTCTAACAAGGAATACAATTACCAGGCCGGAAATGGTTCGATTGCGCCGAATGTCACCAGGAGCAGGAGACCCATCCTTTGATGCAATCATTTGATATGGTAAATCCAACAAAATGGAACCTACATGGTCAAGAAAATGTATCTGACATAGCGGTCAGACTTTTGCTTGTAAAAAGTGCAAGAAATGCTTTCGCAAAGACACATCCGAATTCGAAGAAAGGTAAACACCTATATACATGGCAAGCCAGCGGACGGAATAATAGCTAAAGGGAACTTCTTGTCACAGCGATGAGTATTGCCCGCACTGTGACAACCATTTTGTTATAGATGCAAAGACTCCCCAGGCTTCACTGCAAGTGGAGGGTGACGATGTCCGTATGGACGCGAGGTGCGTATCAACTTCTCTATCGCTTCCTCATACCTGATTTCTTTTGCTAATATATTTGATGCAATAGAATGCTCAAAGACGATCGTGTTCGAGGCGATGCGGAACGATCTATATTCAATGTTAAAGATGCGGCAGACAGACTGGGATAATTGAGATTCTCCACCGCAGCCACGGGGCGATAACGACGAAACGAATCTCAATATCTAAATACATACACTTTGATAAGGCGTTTACCTTCTGTTTATAATCATTCTTGTCGCGATCAGGCGTATCAGCGCATCTACATGCAAACATTGTACTCAAGAACTTCGTGTGCACAACATCAAATCCATTTATTTGTAATATTTGGCCCTTGCTCTATTACAACCGCGATTCAGATAGTTCGTAATCAGTCATCTAGCTCTCAGAACCCTCGCCAGTAGTTCCCGCCCGCGTCAAGATGGCTGCTGTTCCGGTTCCCGGTGTCCGTCCAGTCTTCTTCTTGGCCGCCTCTTCCTGCTTCTCAGCTTCGATGTTCTTGACATACGATTCGATCTGCTCTGTAGGGAGCATCTCTATGGGCTTGCCAGGTGCCATTATAGCAATCTCAATGTTCTTTGCGCCGGTCTGCACAACTTCCAATAACGACTTGATAGTGAGTTGGAGGGTGGCTTCGCGGTCCATATCATCTTTGTGGTTTCGTTCGAGGAACTCGCGGACGGTCTTGCTTGAGCGGCCGATGGCATTTGCTTTCCTATAGCATCATGTACATTAGTATAGGTCTATTCCAACATCCACCCAGAGGAGGTCGATCCTACCATGCGGAGTAAATTCCAGAGGGCTCAGTCTGATACAACCGAGGAGTGCCATCCCCCTTATCGAAACCGACAATCAAAGTACTGATACCAAAAGGACGGACACCACCACTCTGAGTGTATCGTTGTTGCACACCAGCCACATATTTCGTAATGTATTCAATCGTAACGGGGTCTTCGACGGTCAAGCGGTGAGACTGGGCCTCTAGCCGAGCTTTGTCGATCAAGATTCGAGCGTCGGCGTTCAGACCGGCAAAGGCAAGGCAGACGTGGGTATCAATTAAACCGATTTTCGAGGGCGTGATACGGGTATCTTGGAGTTTCATGGCGGATCGTTTCTCGCAGCCCAGCACTACAATATCTTTTCCTTTGACACCGACGGCACATGTTCCTATATTTATTCGTGGTCAATCGAGATGGCTTGTCCAGTCCCACAGTGGCTAGTATTTACCTCGTTTGACAGCTTCTAAAGCATATTCGACTTGGAAGACATGTCCATCGGGACTAGATCGGGTTAGACGGTGTTTTCATTGAATGTGAAGTAGCTCGTTTACCTGAAAACTATACAGGGATGATCAGTATCTCATGAATGTATAGATGGGCAAGCTATCGTACCTGAAAGAGCTCTATCGTAACCCGACGCCATGTTGATGCTGTATGGAGCTTGCTATTTTATTGAAGGTGATGGAATAAAACGTTGAGCACACAAGTTTCAATGAAAATAAGCTTGAATATAACAGCGACAGGAAAGATGGATGATGTCGAGGAAGGGTGTAAGATGGAAGGAAGCTACGATGACGGATGCTACGACAGCACTTGGGAAGGTACCCCAGAGACGCGAAGGCAGCTGTCTCCAAGCTCCAGTGCGGCGGCTGTGCGTCTAGCGCGGCTGCGCACCAATCACGCCTGGAGATTCCTTCCGATACATATATCACCTCGATTTTATGTCCAACAATCAACATGTTGAGGTATAAGATGTTCGGACTTGTATGGAAAACCATACAAATCCGAAGGTGTGCTACTGGGGGGTGCAGGCCGTTGAGGGGGGGGAGGGGGGAGTGAAATACGTTATAGCTAGCTTATAAGGCCTTTATCTTGAGCAGCAACAACCATTGTTGGATACATTTACGCGATGCACTATCTTCCACTTGTATCTCTTAAGGAAGAGGGTGATATACACCACCCTAATTCTGTCCTTTCTCGATGAATCAATCGCATTCTCAACCTGTAGGTGATTATCCAGGCGATCGCTGTCCATGCCACACATACTGGCCATGCTTCTGTCCTTCCACCGAAACCACACCAACACTAGGAAATATCCTTTCTATTACCACTCATGTGAAGCCATTTAATTGGCGACATCAGATATCTGGGCCACAGCTAAACCTCGTCCGCCCAGACCTTCATTTCCACCCTCAACTCATTCCCACATGGTAACATTCAAGTTCATTCCCATGGTGCTTAACATCTCAATATGAGGCCGAATGTCTTCAGTCATGTGCCAATCAATCATCATAGAAGGGTGCTCTTCAGAGTCCTTTGCGCCGTTTCTGACATGATCCCTAACCCAAGGGATAGCGACGGAGCAATTCATGATATGGTCGGGACGACACCAGGCATTCTCGAGCAGGTCGCGGTCTGTTGTACCAGCCCAGATGTTCACCATCCTAGGCCACCCTAACTCGGGAGGAATTGCATCCTTCGATGCTGCAATAGCGATCTGTGTGCCGCAGCGTCCACAGAACCACCGGTGTCGCTTCAGAGAGGACTCATAGTGCATCAACCATAGAGTATCGAGTTGTTTAGGGTCATCATCCATCAAGCTGGCAGCAGAGACATACGACGGCCGTGCCTCGTCATTTTGGTTTTCGCGCTGATCGGGTATTGTGGTCCGTGGAAGGATTGACAACTCAAGTAGTGCCATCTCCGAAGTGAACCCATATGCGCCGAGAGAGCCTGTAGCTCGCCGACAACCATCACAATGACATACAACCGCGGTGGGAAGCCGTAAATCCCCTATACTCGTTCCCGGAGTATGATATGGGTTAGCTACTCGTCTGCTGGCGTCAGGGAGTGACATGCGCCAACGCACAGCGGTACAGTTGCAACCGCCGCGTAGGGTAAGCGGCTCTGAAGGGAAAGGCATGGTGACGATGAACTGCTAGATATTGTGGAATACTGAGGCTTGAGGAGAGAATCTCAATCTCTCAAGGTGGTGGGCATCGAGGGTCATTATAGATCCTGTCACGAGGTGATTATCTGACATATTTGTAACGCTACAAGAACAATACCTAGGTAGTGTGGTGCGGCTGACTCACTATGTCAGCTTACTGTGGGCGGTGTGTCTGATACGTAACTGGGCTCTTCGGCGTTCGTGCTAGATAATGATTCTATTGTACCAGTCAAAATCTCTCAGGAGGCTGACGCGGTTGGAAAATTCAGAGTAGCACACCTGTAGATTCGAGATAATTACAGTGTTATCACTCTGCTGAAAATCAGAAGATAGGCCATTGGGCTGAAAATAGGGCCCCGTTAGTAGATAGGTAATGATATGGCATATGGCAGGATTCATTCAATAGGTTGGTGTAAGATTTTAGTTCTTACAGTCATTGGTAAGTGGGTTTTGCAAATAGCGCTTCTACATATCTTACGAGAGATTGTAATATGACGGAACTTAGTTTTGGTATAGTGATATCGGGTATAGCACGGAGATATAACAGAATCTAGTCATACTATTACAATATCAGTAGTATGTAATCTTACTATGCTCCTACATGTACAGAGGCACTACCAAAATCAAATCAGTGCGCGCCTTCCTAATTAGGCATTGTGTCACCTCGTCAACTAGCTCAAAGCCTTCCGTGCCAACTGGTCATTCAGATGTTTTTATCCTACGTGCTTATTTATTCCTATATACAAGGCCTTCAGTGAGCGAATTTTCCCAGTTGACACCTTCCAAGGTTATCTTAGTGTCAAATTTGGTGAGTAAATTAGCCCTAATCCTCCAATCTAGTTGCTACACGCTCACATACGAAGTTGAGATCACAGCTCGCTGTAAGACCACAGTGCTATCACTATGCCCGTGATTGGCCTGTACAGATATCCATATATTGCCGCGATTTTTTTTTTTGGTGCACTTACCTGTACCTCTGCCTCTACATGCATATACTGGGATGCCAGATCATACCTTTGAGATAGCTTCCTTCAAGGAGAAAAGAAACGTTGCGGAACGTTCATCAAGAATTCATCAAGGCCCAGTGAGAAGTGTACATATGTACAATGATGGATATATTCGATACTGCCCATGAGCCTTGACATTCAAATCTTTGTTGTTCCTCTTACCTGAGAGTTCTTTGTTCTTTTGTGTAACAGCGTAAGTTTATGCGTTACTTCCTATTTTGGCATTCTCACTGTGGAAAGAGCAAGACTGTGATGTTTATACAGTCGGTGCGCCTCAAGTCCTTGTCCTTCAAACGAGTCACTTGCTGCGCTCGCAACCACAATCCTTCTCAGCCTCTTTCAATCTTACACCAAATCTGCGAACAGTACAGAATGGCTACTCCATACGACTTTGTCATTATTGGCGGCGGTACGGCTGGGCTGGTGGTTGCTTTTCATCTCAGTGAGGAACCCAGCACCTCCGTGCTGGTTCTCCAGGCAGGCGCCGACTTGACAACAGACCCCCGCGTGAACATCCCCATCTTCTACGCTGCACGACTTGGATCCGAGGCTGACTGGAACTCTCATTCTACGCCTCAGGTAAGGAAGTCTATGTCCGGATAAAGACTGTGGGCTCATTCACTTTTCCACAGCCGGGGCTCAATGGAAGAGTGCTTGGTCTCAACCAGGGCAAGATTCTTGGAGGATCGAGTGCTCTAAATGCACAAGTCTTTGTTCCTCCTTTTAAGGGGGTTGTTGACTCATGGGAGGCTCTCGGAAACCCCAAGTGGGATTGGATCACCCTCCAGGAATATTTCTCCAAAGCCTACAGCAGTCCGGTTATTGCCCAGGATGCCAAAGAAGCTCTGGCAATTGAGGACGATTGAATGAAGCCAAAGGTCTAATAAAAACAACCTTTGGCGACAAGACGCACCCTATTCGCAAGGCATGGGCCGAGTTCTTTCGCAGCAATGGCTAATACAACCGCTGGGGATCCTTTCATCCATACTTCCGTGAGCTCCGTTAGTTCCCTTGCTAGTATCGACTCGGAGGGCAAGAGAAGCTACTCTGCCTCAGCCTACTATAAGCCCATTGAGCTTCGACAGAATCTTCACGTTCTGACTAACTCGCACGTCGAGAAGATTCTGTTCGACAAAAGCAATCCTCCCAAGGCTATTGGGGTTCAATACAGTCTCGAAGGTGTCTTGAAAGAGGCCAGCGCAAGAAAAGAAGTTATCCTTGCCGCTGGTGCCCTTCAATCTCCCAAGATCCTCGAGCTCTCTGGAGTTGGTGGATCGACGTAGCCATGGATCTCCCCGGAGTTGGACAGAATCTTCAGGGTATGTGGACAGCTCCCGTAGCCCTTTCAAACCATTTTGGTCATTTCTTTTGATTTGACTTTCAAGGAATGTCAAACTAGCTTGCCGTCTAGACGCACACCTGCTTTTTGGACAGATCTTAGCTAACCTCTACTCCTTTTAGATCATTTAGTATTGTTTACCGCATTCCAGGCAAAGGATAACCTTGAGACTTAAGACTCTCTGATCAGAAAAGAGCCTGAAGCCCTGGATCAGGCAATGCAAGAATATATAGCAACGCAGACTGGGCCCCTAGCTTCGCTTGGGGTTCACACCTACGCATATTTACCTCTTCCTGCACAAGATAGATCTGCTCTTCAAACATTACTCACGGACTACGCCCCCGAAGACTCACAACAGCACGGTGCGACACGAGCCTATTATGACATCGCGAGGTCCGCTATTCTTGATCCCGAGCAACCATCAGCTGCGTACCTGGGTGTCTTGGGGCAGACAAATTATGCCAAAGATCTCAACGATCCGATTGTCCCAACTCCTTCGCTTGGAAAATTCGTCACCATCGGAGTAGTACTTTCTCAACCGCTTTCCCGCGGAAGCATTCATATGTGAGTGACTTTTCAATTGTTTTCCCTGTAAGAAAGTCCAAGGGCTTTTCCATGTCTGATGATCACGCCTGATGCATTTCGCCATAGCTGACTTGAAAAAAATCAAGTACCTCCATCAATCCTAAAGACTCTCCGACGATAGATGCTGGTTACCTGTCGAATTCTCTCGATGTGGAAGTCATAGCAAGGCACTTGCTCAGCGTCAAAGACCTAGCAGAGTCACCGCACATTGGGAAGCTCCTCGAACAGCCATTGAAGTTCCGTGACCCAGGTGCAGACTTCCAGGGAGACTTGGATGCTGCAAAAAAGTATGCCCGGGAGAATACGACCTCTATGTGGCATTATGTGGGAACGTGTCCCACGCTACCCCGCGAAAAAGATGGAGTGGTGGATTCCAACTTGAGGGTTTATGGTGTCGAAGGACTAAGGATTGTCGATGCGAGTGCCATCCCGCTTGTAAGCACGGCCAATCCACAAGCCACTGAGTACGCATTTGCGGAGAGGGCAGCGGACCTCATCAAGCAAGACTGGGAGAGCGAGTAGTTCGTAGCTATCTGCCAATTCAATTCTTATCGATGATTGCTTCATGAGTAATTGTGTGTGTAGAAATTAGTCTAGCAGTACTAGATCCCCGCGGAAATGAAGCTCTATATAGTCCCGGATGCTGCGGCGGATTCCTACTGGCTCACCATAAATAAAGCGGGGACCCTTTTACCGTTGCCCCTAAAAAGTTCCTCCACTTAACACGTTAGCACTCTCTCGTGTCTTTACTTACCATCTTTCGACATCGCCATTGATATTTCCATCATCGACTATATGCATTTAATGAGGGTTTGTAAGACAATGATCATGTGTATAGGATTTCTTTGTGACTTGGCCTACGAGATGCGGATTGATACAGCAAGCATCGCGCACTGTCTCTCCGAGCTTCCGCTACTGTAGGTAACCTCTCGAGCAGGCAACAGGGATCATGATAGGATGGCATGACAGCTGCTTTATGACTCGTCCTGGCATACCGAGCCCTTTGGGTAGAAAGCAGTCGTCAATTGTATGGATAATGATACCTTGACAGGCAGCGGCTCTACTCCGTGCACGCATCGTAGGCAGTCATACACAGCTAGCTATTTCGACCAATTATTTCAAAACGTAGTAATTGCTCTACATAGTAAAGAGGTCAAAAGCAAAGATAAGCGTCATGGAGCACGCCCGGGACTAAGTCACTAAGAGTAATTAATTAATGCCTGGGCCTCAGCGTGGCCGTTGTTGGCTGTGCTCGCTGCTCCACCAGCTCTTGTTCCCCAGTAGCAACGCAACACAGCTTTTTTTTCGATTTTCCCACTGTATCTTAGTACTTACTCTTCCTCCTCCTTCCCCCGTCCTTCCTCTTTTCTCTTTCTTCATTCTTTGTATTTATCTCCCTCTTCCTCGATCACGACCTATTTTTCTTCGTCGTGATCGCTAATTGCTTCTTGCCTGTATTGTGTTTATTTTTTGGGCAGGGGCGTTTGTGATTTTTTCTTCCATTCTTACTTGACCTTCTTCTGCCAATTCCCCTGGCACACCTCACCCCCGACGCAGCGAGACATGGCCGCCGTTCCGTCCCCCATCCCGAAGCTGGACCGCTACATCGTTATACACGTTGCGACTACCTGCGACGAACATGGCGTCTACGTGACCAAGGACTCTGCTGAGGTCATTGAGCTGGGATGGATTTTGCTTGATACCAAAAATTGTGATGAGGTACGCCCGTCAATTGGATCTCTTTGAATGGTCTCGGTTTTTTTTCTTCCCGCTAACCGAAGTCGCTTTACACATACAGTTGCATCGAGAAAGCATCCTCGTGAAACCAGTCAACACTCCAATTACACCGCTGTGCAGTAAGTTTTGCGTCCCAATGGCATTGCGTTGGGTTAATATTACTCGCCGAAAAATGATGGGCTGACGAACCCGCTTACAATTAGCGAGCCTGACCACTTTGACTTGGGAAAACGTGCGCAATGCTGGAAGCTTCCGGGACGCTGTCAATCGCTTCGATGCCTTCGCTCAGGAACACCTTGTCTCGAAGAATCTCGAGTTTTCTTTCGTGACCCTCGACTCATGGGACCTTCGTGTACAACTCCCTCGGGAAGCCCGCGATAAAGCCGTCGTTCTGCCTCCATATCTCCAACACTCCCGAACCTTTGACCTTCGTACGGAATACCAGAGATGGCAAACTCACCACCCAGAGTCGTTGCCATTTGGTCCCAGCTCTCTCGCCAACATCTGCGCTGCTCTCGAGGTGGAGCCTGTTCAATCTTCGGCCCCGATCAAGCACAACCTGCCTTTCCACCTGCAGGCACTTGCCCCAGCATCTCCTCGACGGGCTATGGAGGAAGCCATTACTTTGTCTCGTGTGCTCAAAGGTCTCATCCGCAAGTCTCAGCCTGCTCATGAACATCCCGAAATCCTCACTCGCCCAATGGATGCGCGGGCCGATGTCCGTGCTTTCCTCGCTGAACGCAGCAAGGTGCTCCATATGAGCGGTCTTCCACATGACACTACACAGTCAGAATTAGAGAGTTGGTTCACCCAGTACGGTGGTCGTCCTATTGCTTTCTGGACATTGCGTACTCCCGATCAGCACAAGCCTACAGGAACTGGCTTTGCTGTCTTTTCATCCCACGAAGAGGTATGTATGCAAACTTCAAGATATCTTTCAATTGGGCTTCAGGGGATTGATTAAAACTAACGAATGTAGGCTGCCGAGAGTCTTTGCATGAATGGCCGGGCTCTTAACGAAAAGGCCATCGAAGTGTCTCCTTCATCTAGCCGCGTTTTGGACCGGGCTGCCGAGATTCTCACACCATTCCCACCATCGAAGAACCGCCCTCGCCCCGGTGACTGGACTTGCCCTTCTTGCGGCTTCTCTAACTTCCAGCGTAGAACTGCTTGTTTCCGTTGCTCATTCCCCGCCGTGGGTGCCGCCCCTGACCCATACGGATATGGGTACGTCCCTCCATCTATGATGCCGCCCATGAACCCTCACGGAGGTCACGGTATGGGCCATTCTCGAGTTGGAGGTAATGGTGTTGTCCCATTCCGTGCGGGTGATTGGAAGTGTGGTTCAGAGGGTTGTGGCTATCACAACTTTGCTAAGAACACCAACTGTCTTCGCTGTGGTGCCCCCCGTTCTGGTGCAGCCGTCGTAGCAGACTCTGCATTCCCCTCGCCAATGGAGCCTCCATCTGGATTTGGCATGGGTCCGGGGTCAATGTCCGGTACACCTGCTCCAGCACCCTTCCCGACCGCCGGCGGCGGTGGTGGCTTTGGTGGATTTGGGCAGCAATTCGGTGGCCCCCCAAGCAACTATGGCTTGCCATCTGGTCTCGGAAACACTCCTGGTCCTTATCCACCAATGGGCCAAATCAATGCAGGATACGGCTCAGCCAATGCAGGTCACTCGGCGGCTTCTTTTGGCAACCCGGCGACTCAGGCCGCCTTTACTGGAGCTGACCACGGCTCACATTCGAACGCCTTGAACGGTAACCTCTACACAACTGATGGTGCTAGCGACCCATTCGCTTTCCTGTCCACCGGTCTAGGTGGGCTTACCGTTAACGATGACAACCACGGCCGTCGAAACGGAGCGGCTGCCAACAAATCGCCCGCATAAGCGGATCATTCTGAAATCCATTTCCGTCCCTTTACGTCGTCGTTGTTGAATATGCCTTGTTGATCAAATAATTGCAAGTCCGTGTGTCTGGTCTTTCCGTTGCCGAATTGCAGGATGTGTATCACGTTGTTTGATGCGGAAATTTTTAATATGGAAGTTTTGGTTCCGGTGCATTTTGGCAGGATGGAGCTGGCTGGCTGGGTCGCTGATTTCGTGGTCTTGCGTTTTATCTTCTTATTCCCCGTTTTTTTTTTCCATCTGTCGCGCCATATTTTGATTACTGGACTTTACAAGAAGGGGAGGGAGCCAGGGAGTGTATCCATCGAGGGCTTCGATCACATACGACATACACACGCGCGCACACATACACACACACACTTTCGCTCACCCCAATCTACTATGATGAGGAAGCCGTTAGAGCAACCCATATTCTCCCCAAAAAGAAAAGAAGAAAAAGAAGAAAGGGAAGTGGCGGTGGAGGCAGAGCTGGTATATATGCAAACTATTTCTTGGGTTGTTTTTACGGAGGCAGGGGGAACAAAAATTCAATTTTTTGTGGTTGTTTTTTTCATTATCTTTTTTTTGAGCGATGCATGGCATGGCATGGCATTGGGTCGGAAAGAAATGGGCTTCTGGGTTTGTAGCTGTTATGCTACTTGTGTCAAATCAATTGCGATAGAGTGGACATACCTTTTTTTTTTTTTTCATTTAGCAAAAAATTATTCTCTTACTAATTTTGCAAGAGCACTGTAAATGTGACCGTTTCGAGAACTCGCTTGAGGCGGTCTGAATAAGATACTATCTACTTACTAAGTTACATGGCTGACATGAAGCGAAAGAGCGTGTCGGGGGTTTCTAGCATCATACACAAGTTTCGACTGACCCCTACTCGGCGTATAGATCTATTAGATCGCGATGGAGGCTTTCGTGGACGACGAAAGCCAACTTCACATTGTTAAACAAACAAGTACTTATATAAGTCATATCACTATCCAGGCACAAAACACGTCTTATGAACAAACAATCAAAACACCGGCCTCCTATTTCCGAATAACCCATGTCCCAATGTAATCACATCAACGTATCACTCTCCCTAAAAGATGAAACAACAGAACTGATGATCTACTCAGGCTCTTCACTATTTCTCTCATTCTTGATGACCGTCGCCCGGCTATCGTCATGATCTTCTTCCTCGTCCATCTCCATAATCGTCTCGTCGATAGCAACTTCTGTCGTGCCAGAACGCACACCGTGAGGCTCAACAGAGGTCTGTCGTGATCCAGGGCCGGTGTGTGAATATGTCGAGTCCATGCTACTGGCCCGCGTGTTGCGGTTGGTGTCTCTGCTGCTGGTATTTTGTTGAGAGGCATATGCAAGGATTTTCAGGATTGTGTTCTTGACCTTGACTATCGCGTTGCGGCTGGCGGCGTCGGTGGCGGCTTCCTCAAGGGCGTCGTTGAGGAGTTCCTTGACTGTCTCTGCGAGTGCAACGATCTCAGGTTCGATTTCTTCGCGAACACCGCTGCTTCTGTTGCTGGAACGGAAGGTATCTTCTGTTACTTCGGTGGGTGCACGAGATCCTGCTCGTGATCCGGGCGCGGTCGATGTCGGGATTACAGGTGCCGATATGTATACTTTGCTGAGCATAGACATCAATAGTTTCTTCTCCTCCTTTGAGCATTTGTTGGGCCCAGCACTGATTCCGAGAATTCGCTCGAGGATGTCGTTGACTAGCGCCAAATGTACGTAGCCATGGGCATTGGAGCTGGCGGTTCCTCCGGCAAGAATGTTCTCACCACCGAGTCCTACCACTCGGCGCTCGTCAGTCCATTCAACGAGCATGCCAATAACCTGCGTCATCAAAGCTTTGATTTCTCGCTCGCCAACGCTCTCGTCAATGTCTCCATCGCTGTCCTCCTCGGCCTCGAGGGAGAAGTATTCCTCTGCAGCGTTCAGAATAGATCGTACCACGGGAACGGCAATTTTGCGCATACGTTGCGTATTCGCAAGACGTGAATGGCAGAAGACCGGGAAGAAGTAGGTCAGTGCTTGTCTGAGAACAGGATTTTCGCGTGTGCGCGGATGGAAGAACGACACGACCAGAGATTGGAGTAAAGCTTCAATAGACGACTCGTTCAAATCTTTGATGGCTTGTGGTATGTTAGGTCCCGAAGGTGAGAATATGTTGACAAGAAGCATCTTCGATAGAGCTACGGCTGCAGCCGACTGCACATCGGCAGGCGACGTCGATTTCAATGCCTTTGCAAACACCTTGTAGATGTTCCTTTGGTAAGGAGGAGGCGTCATTGTTTCGCTGTCGGCTTGTACAACTGGGAGAAGTAGTGCGGGGTGCGCCGTGAGCATATCGGCCAGGATATGAATTGCTGTAACTTGGAGCGCTTCGTGACCTTTGGTAAAGCAGTGAATGAAAAGTGTCATATTTTCTTCCGCGAGGGTCTGGACGAACGTTAGCTGGGCGACGAGAGAAGCAAGCTACAAAACATACCTTATCGAGCAGACAGCACAATCCTAAACATTCGAGACCCCTCTCGCGAATAGGGGCTTCATGACTTCGTACAGCTGGAACCACCAGGTTGTTCAACATCGTAACGAGATGCATATTTTGTTGAAGATTACCCTCAACATTCTGAAGCATACACTGAGCGATGTAAAGACACTTCATGTTGATCATAATCTCACGGAGCACCTTGGCCTTGGCTTTCTCTTTGTCGAATGGTACATCGCTGGCTGGAGTCATGGATCGGTCGCGACTTGCTCGGGAGCTTCCATCATCACTTAGCTCAGATCGTGCCGATACAAAGCTGTCCTCAGTGGCTATTGCATCGTGGACTTCGGCAACGGCTTCTAGAACAACGCTGCAGAACTCGGATTCGCCAGCAGCTTCAGGACCACAAACGTTTCGAAGAACTTCCACGTGTAGCTTAGTACATAATTCGGGGAGCTCGGGTATTGCGAGGTTTTCTCTGAGCAAGGCGAACATCTTTCGTCGTCCGACCTCATCGGAATAATCTAGCGTCAAGGCTATGTGCAAAAGTTGTTCGACCACAAATTCAAGCTCCATGGTCTCTTCTTCGTTCTCACCACTGGCAGAAGCTTGCTTCAATCTCGCGAGCAGAGCACCCGAGTATTTTCCAAGGAAATATGCGAGAGCAGTAACTTCTGGCATTTTATCGTCTGCGAGACTGCCATACTTGGCTTCGTTCTCAACGCGGCAGAAATCATTGAAACTGCGAGCCAGGAATGCTGACTCTGCAGTAAGGCCTTGCCAGAATTCCTCGTCAAAGACAATTTCTTCACGGTAATCAGGACGACCTTCCCAGAAGGCTCGCATCGCTTCGTGGGCTACACCACCTTCCATACCAGAGTTAACCGCATCTATACGCTCCAACAGCTCCAAAAGGGCAGATGTATTCGGTGCTGAGATCTGTCCCATGGTGTTTCCTTCGGCTGAGGGTTTGTTGCCGGCGCAGTCTTCGATCCATCTCTCGTAGAACAATTTGCCAGTAGCCTTTCGTACATTTTCGTCTCGATCACGTAAGCCCCATCGTAGAAGCTTTTCACGCATGGACAATGACAAGTGACGGAAATCGCCCAATGTCGGTAGTAAACGAGAGTACAGTGCGCGTCGAGTAGCAGCATCAAGAT
Source organism: Talaromyces verruculosus (assembly GCA_038993655.1). Lineage (NCBI taxonomy): Eukaryota > Fungi > Ascomycota > Eurotiomycetes > Eurotiales > Trichocomaceae > Talaromyces > Talaromyces verruculosus. The sequence goes on along the minus strand of JBBVQN010000013.1, from coordinate 335,375 downwards.
CGCGGGCTCTTTCGAGCAAATATGGGAGTGTCGTCGGAATCAAGGGTAAGTTGATTAGCAATGTTTTACGCACATCTGCAGTGGCATCGTTCTGTAGAATATCGAGAAGCTTTTCCAGTAAAGCTGCGGAGGAATCCTCAAGTCCGCCTTCACTTTCGTCTCCGACAAGGCGCGCCAGGCCCAGTACGGCCTGGACTCTGACTGTAGCCTCCTTGTCTCGGATTCTTTTGAGAAGGCCGGTTCTCACTAAACGGAATACCTCGTCGTCTATTGAGTCCAATGAATTGACCAAATGGGCAAGCAATTGTGTTGAGCGGTATCGGACTATCTTGTCTTTGGACGCTAGCAATGGTACTACCATATTTGCAATAGCCATGGTAAGTCGCGTAGTCGGGGTTTCCGGGAACATTTGTGTTTCGTCTACGTCTGTAGGATTGAAGACCTCGCCATCTATTACCATCAGTATGAGCTATTTTCGAACGGCCTGCAAATAACTTACCCTTTTCAGATGCATGGTTCAAGAACAGTCCAAGGAAGCGAATCACTCGGTCGCCAACAGATTCTGTCTTTTTGATGGGCAATATGCGAAGAATGCAACGAGTAATCTCCACATTGAACTCCTGCTCGCCAAAGGTCTCATCGCTGGATGGAATCTCTCGGTCTTCTTCAATTTGTCCATCTTTCGATTTCTTAGGCGGCGTGATACCGCAGGATATTTCTTGGACTTTTCGTAACCGCACAACAAGTTTTCTGTGTCCGGTAGTGGATCGTTGGGAATCTGCAAAAATGGCGCAAACGTCTGCGCGAAGGTGGGACGAAGTCGTAGGTAGCGGTGGCTCGGGCGGTACTGCTACAGATGGTGTCGCAGAGGATGCTCGCTTGGATGACCCGGCGCTCTGTCCAGATGTTTTGCGTGACCCAGTGGACACTGGGCCGCTCGTTGCGCGAGCGGGCATTTCGACTTGTGAGGCGCCTGATAAATAAATAGGTTGTGTTCAATTCCTTTGTCGCAGAGCCTCCGAAATGGCTGTCGTAGTCGCCGAAGACGATTGATGGAGTTGCGCTGCGTAAACAAAAACAAGAAGGGAAGGAGGAGGGTCACCCTCGAGCGGCGGATGTAAACAAAGACTAACCCAAACCGGCTGCGATAAGATAAGGGTTAACCCGCCAGACCGCCTTGCTGACTAACCGCGTTGATTGGCTGACAGGCCCGGCCGATGGCGTGATTTGGTGATCCCGCGGTTATTCCTCAGCAGAAACATCTCTCTCTCTCTCTCGTGTTGACTCTTTTGTTCCTTGAGCAACTCACAATGTTCAAGCACGGCCTGCGCACGTTTGCGACGACGGCTCTGCGTAGTGCAGAAGCCTCGACTGCGTATAACACAAAGGTCTCTACAGCTCAGGGATGGGTCAATGGTCTTACAGAAGGTAAATCCCCTTCAACCTCGTCATTCAATTGGGCATAAAATTGACAAATCAAGCAATTGGCAATACGCCATTGATTAGACTCAAACGACTCTCCGAAGAAACAGGGTGCAACATCCTCGGAAAAGCCGAATTCCAGAACCCCGGTGGCAGTGTCAAGGATCGTGCTGCGTTATACGTCGTCAAAGATGCCGAAGAAAAAGGACTCTTGCGCCCAGGCGGTACTGTGGTAGAAGGCACGGCTGGAAACACCGGTATCGGTCTTGCTCATGTGTGCCGGTCAAAGGGATACAAGCTCGTCATTTATATGCCCAACACACAATCGCAGGGCAAGATCGATTTGTTGCGACTCCTAGGCGCCGAAGTATACCCCGTCCCGGCTGTTGCGTTTGACAACCCACAAAACTATAACCACCAAGCGCGGCGACATGCGGAGTCTCTCGATAATGCGGTCTGGACCAATCAGTTTGACAACACCGCAAACCGACAGGCCCATATTGAGACTACGGGACCTGAGATCTGGGCTCAGACTGAGGGTAAAATTGATGCGTTTACATGCGCGACGGGAACGGCGGGTACCCTGGCTGGAATTACCCGTTACTTGAAGACTGTCAGTGACGGCCGCGTCAAGAGCATCCTTGCCGATCCCCCGGGCAGTGTCTTGCACAGCTACATTCAAAGCGGAGGCAAGCTCGCCGAGCGAGCAGGCGGCAGTATAACAGAGGGTATCGGTCAAGGCCGTGTCACAGAAAACTTGAAACCGGATATCGACCTGATCGATGATTCACTACACATCAGTGACGAGAAGAGCATTGAAATGGTATATCGCTGCTTGGATGAAGAGGGATTGTATCTCGGTGCTAGCTCTGCGTTGAACGTCGTTGCTGCCAAGGAGGTTGCCGAGAAATTGGGCAAAGGTTCTACCGTCGTTACTATTTTGTGCGATGGTGCATACCGGTATGCCGACAGGCTTTTCTCCGATAAGTGGTTGAAGAGCAAGAATCTTCGTGGTGTTATTCCCAAGCATCTTGAGAAGTATATTGTACTACCATAGATATATAACTACAGCAAGCCAATGTACAGAATGAGCTTATATTTCCGTTGCTTATATGATTATACGATTTTCAGATCTTTTGACATACCATACCCGTTATATGCGACTCCGCGCAGGTTCCAGGGACTGCTTTCTTGCTGAGTGTTGCCAGCAGCGTCAAAAGCCCTACTCAGCACAACCTTTCCAGAACCTTTCTCCATGGGCACTGAAGCCTTCCACAACTTCCAACACCATTTATCATTCACATTCTTACCTTCGGGCACCTCGAACTGACCATCAACCCACGTCTTCCCTCCATCCCCAGACACTTCCACACGCGTAACCGGCCCATCACGACCCTGCGGCACCGCATACCCCTTCACATTAACCCTCCCATTTCGACTCACAACCGTCTCACCATCATCCGGCGCCGCAATCACAGAATTAATTGGCATATCCAACAACGGCGGCACCTTCATCCAATACTCCTTCGCCTTGTCTGAATCATCGACTTCCGGCGGCAAGACCTTGTAGTCGTACTGCTGGTAATAATTCTGGCAATGCTCGTCCTGGATTGTGATGCAGTCTAGCCATTTCACCCATCTGGCGCCTGCGACGCCGGGGATTACGACGCGGACTGGGTGGCCGTGGTTGGGTGTTAGAGGGGTGTCGTTCATCTCCATCATTCAATTAGCATGCTATAGTTAGAGAGTGTGTGAAGAGAGACATACCTCCAAAGCAAGAATAACCTCATCCTCCACACTCACACACCGCTCCAACTCCACACTGCCGCCAAACCAGGTATCGTCCTGACACTCAACCTGATAACACTCAAACGCCACAAACCTCTTCTTCTCCTTTTTGACAGCTTCTTGGTCAACATCCACACCAGCAGCAATCAATACATCCCTCAACCGCGGTCCCTTCCATTTACAATTCATAACCGCGCCGTCCAGCCAGTCTATGCCCTGGACTTCTTTGAGTAGCGTGCGCATTGTATGGCGACGATTACCGGCGCATTGGAGGGCGCATATGACCTCGTGTTGCGGGAAGTTGTTCTGAAGATCGTTTATAGATAGCTTTAGAGGGTTGGCGACTTGTCCGTCTATTGTGACGGTGTGCGTTTTAGCATTGAGGTGAGGGATAGGACCGTGGTTGCGGTCATAGGTTGCATCCCCTTTTGTGATGAAACTGTCGACCTTCAATAAAAGTTACTGATAATTCTTTGAGAGGACTGACCTAGATATAAGTTTCTGTATTGGAGGTTCACGGTTCAAGGGTTCGTCTTTGGAATACTCGATCTGTTTCGGCTGTCAGTCTTCATGCTCTGCTGGAAAGGGGTCGCTCAGGGCATACAGTTGTAGTAGCCATGTTTTGCCCTTCAGCTTATGATTTTGTGATTTAGCAACACTTTCTGTTGATTCTCTTTTTTTCGTTTATTTTGTTATTGTCAAGTCCTATTGCCATGTCAACGTTGAAGATAAGTAGAGTCTTGACGTCATTCGCCTCCATCACAGCATCAATTAGGGCAAATGCTCAGGTACCATCTCGCCTCTATTGGCAAATACCCATCCAAACAAATCATTATTTCAGCAGAAGTTGGAACTATATGCTTCCTTTCTCATAACTTATCGCCTGGTAATATCTGCAAACACCTTCTTGAGGAGTCAGGTATGAAGCAGTCTAAAAGTCTATTATATCAAACAATAATATACATATTTCCATATAGATGAGTGGACAGGAGTGAAAAAAACCCCTCAAATAACAGAACCAAACCCAACCTGTACCAAAACTCCAGCAATGCCTGCTTGTATATATGTATCACGGGAGAGCAATCCCATGTTCTTCCCAATACTCAAACATCCCGCATAATCACACAAACCCCGAAATATAAAAACGATCATAGATCGATCAATTCTCCCCCGGCATACGCATATAAGCCTCAATAGCCGTACTAAATGCCGCAAACCCAACACACCCCGTCAACGCCGCCTGCGGACCAGCATTCCTCCCCAAAAACGCCCCCGTCAAACAACCCGCCACAACATGATTCGTCAAATCATTCTTTGCCCTCAACCCTTCCACAGAACATTCTGCGGTTGTGTAGATAGCGCCGATATAGCCGAATGTTTTTGCACTGCTATAGGCGCGGGTGCCCATGTCCTTGAAGCCGTGTTTGAGTTGTTCGCGCCAGGGGAGGTTGTAGATTTCGGCGCCTTTGGCGGTTAGGGGGACGTCGTAGGCCATCTGTCATTTGATTCCCAAAGTCAGTACATGGATCAGAAAGGAGAAGGTTGGGGGAAAGGACATACAGCGCCAGTAAGGAAACCGAAAGCACCACCTAATGCGAAACCAGCACCGCCGGAGAGGGCTATTTTGAATGGACATGATTCTGCGGCTGCGTTCATCTGTACAGAAAATGGTAGGTTAGTATCGCAACGAGATGACAGTACCTAGGTCAAAAGGTTATTATGCATACCATTTTAATCATATTCTGCTCCTGCTCGGACATGCCTGCATTAGGTCCGGCGCCAGCGCCGCCCATTGGCGGGAAGCCTGGGAAACTCATATTGTCTTATGCTTTATTTCGATCTGATGAAAAGATTGTTGTTTCGTTTCCGAGGGTCTGGACGGAGGTAATCGGCGCAATCGGGGAGCGTGTAGGTCGAGATGAAACGAGGACGCGGATCTTCGACACTGTAGTCAAGGCACGGGAGGAGAAATATGATTCTGGATTGTCGTCTTGTATGAGATTGATGAGATTGGGGGGATACCGTTTGTTTGCCGCAGTTTTTCGGGCCTTCTTGGAGATGGCCGCGGAGGTGGAGAAAAGTTTAAAAAAATGTACGGCGGCATTTAGGGACCAACTGTGCAGCTATATTTGCACAGCCCTCCAGGTGTCGAACATAGGGGCGATCAGGCCATCAATAATCGATAATTTCTAGTAATTAGATATATACCGAAATTCGAGAATGGATGTCGTTTGACCTGAAACAGGTATGTTCTACGTATCCCCGGTGGATGTTCTATATTTGAATGCCCCGTGAAGATAAGGTAGTTCAATCAAGTAAATATATGTTTCTAGTCTATCTGTATATATCTGACTAAAATAGACTCAAATAAATCACAAGAATGGTATCAACCAACAGACCACCCAGTCGGTCTAAAGAATCCAAAAAGCGAAAAGGATAACGTCATAAAGAAGCAACATAAAGCCTCGTCTCGTGATTCATGTTCGCTATAGTAAGGCGCAAAACATCGTCAGAAAACAAGGGAAACAAGAAAGCAAGAAAATATAAACACCGTGGCGTTCGTCATGTCGAAGTAGATAGAATTTATGTGCAGAAAGTCGAGTGTGTCGAGTGTATAGCAGGTATCGGTAGTTCACGATCAGAAAGCCTCCCAATCATCCTGCTCCGCCTTTGCAGATGACGAGGTAGAAGTCAAGCTCTTTTCCCATTCATCCATCAAGCTTGACGCGGTGCGCGTGAGTTGCGAAGCAGTAAACTTGCTCAACGCCGGCCACGGAATGCCATTATCCGTGCGAGGTCGTTCTGCTTCACCGGTATTTCGCTCCCCAAAGCTATTGTTTCCGCTTGCCGTTAGTCAAGATGGACTTAGTGCTAAAACAGAAGTAAAAAAAGTTTTAAATCAATGAAGCATAAACAAGAAAGTACATTGCAACGTTTAGACTCACCTGGCACTGGTCCTTGGACTGCTGAGCTGGGTTGACGGAGACTGATCGATTTTGGAAGTAACCGTTGATCGACTTGACGAAGGCGTATGCGATTTCTTGTCTGGTTGCGGCGTATCCCAATTATTCCAGTCATCCTCCTCCTCGACTTCTAGCTGGTTCGAGTTTGCGGACTCTTTCTGTCCGTTTTGGGTATTGCTGGCGGCCACTGCGGTGGCTTGTTTGGCTTGTTTGGGTTTGAGCTTCTGCCCCGGGGTATCAACTCCGAATTCACTCCAAAATGATACCTCTGTGCCGGTCGGAGGAGATGGAGAAGAAGAATTGTTATTACCAGTTTTTCTTGATGCTGATGCATCCTTGGACAGTGATGATGATGAGCTTGTGCGTCCGATAGAATTTCCATTCTGATCCCGGCGTCGGACCGGAGTCACACTTCGTTCGCTTCGTTGTCCGCTACGAGAGCGTGGTGTGCCGGATGTTGGGGGTTGTAGTGTCCGGTTTCGTGTAGCGCTGATTCCTTCCTCTCCTACTGTAGCTTGCCGAATATCTTCCAAAAATGTCCATAGTCCCTCTCTCAGATCAGATGCCATTTGTCTACCCGTCCGTAGAAGAGCCTCGCTAGATGGGGGAGGCAAAGACCGCCTCCACTCATTCTCGTTTGTCGATTTGTCGGACACCTCCGTAGTCTTTGACGTGTCGGTTCGTTCTACAGAAGGCAGCGTTGCAGATCGCGGATGTCGTGTCGCCTGAGACTCGGAGCTTTTCGTCGAGTCAGAAGGACTCGGCATCGGAAATGGTGGTTTGACAACACCCATATCAGGCGACAATAAAGATAAAGTCCGGGTGTGTTTCGACCCAGCAAAGACCCTCCGACCATTAGCGGAGATCAAAGTCTCGCCTTTGGCTGCACTGCGAATGCTATTTCGTCTTTCCAATTCTTTACTCCTTCTGATTTGCACAGGTACGGCATCTATGGGCGTAGTTGTCGAGTTCGCTGAAACTGAAATCTCGGAAGTTCGAGGAAACTGAAGATCGTTTGAACCATCCATTGACGGCCGTATAGGCCGCATGGCTTCCGCATGATAGCTGATCTCCGTCTGCTTCTTCTGTCTCTCGCTTCGAACCCATTGCTTCTTCAAATTCGTCAGCTCCGCCTCGGCCTTGGACAATTCCTCCTTGAGTTCAAGGACTTTTCGCTCTTGTGATGCAATGGCGGTCAGAAGATCGGTCGGTTCGTGGTTGAGTACCTCGCCTAGGATGGCGGCGTCAGGAACGCATTGGCCGGGTGACATCATCCGGGGCGACGACTCGGCGGCAGGAGTAGCGACAGACGGCGACGATTGCTCTGGACGAAGATTGAGGGGCGGCGCAATGGGGAAGTTGAGTGTAAGGCGTTTGGCGTGGCGAGCAGCGACGTTGGGACGCGAGGGGAGAGGTGGACGTTCCATCTCTTCCGTCGAGGTCTTCGGTGGCAAAGGTGCCTCTGGGGGAGGCCCATGGTCGGAAACTGGTTCCTCCATGGTTACGAATATAGATCAGAGAGGTCTATAATCTATGCTCTATGATCAAGTCTCAACCAGAGATCGGCATGCACTGTAGCATGGCTGAAAACAGACACAACACGATAGGACGAGAGATCAAGAAGCCACCGAAAAGAATGCTACAATCGTACAAAGCAAGTCGTTAAACAGTCAAATCAAAACAGAACAATAAAACAAGCTGCAGGAACGAGTAATTAAAGAACAACAAGGCGAATCATCAGATGAAATGAAATAAAATAAATACAGGGGAAAATAAGAATCAGCTTAATAAATTGCAGTTGGTATAGGCAGGTACGGTTGCAGTAGAGATCGGCCGCGGCAGTGGTGCGGACCTTAAAAACGAACAACAAATTAAAGCCGTCGAGGCAGGCGGTTTCAGAAGCGGATGACGGCCTATCAGCGTGCTCCTAACAGCAGACTCCACGAGGCTTCGGAGGACGACAGGACGCATGTCTTCAGGGGCCAACTCGCATATCTCCACCGTTTTGGGGCTGGAGCTCTAGACCGTCAAAGCACCCGCGCGGCTTCTCCACTATGTCCTCTGTGGTTATTTTCCCGATAATTAGTAGACTCACTGAACGATCCAAGATATTATTGAGTGTTCTATATAACACATAACCTCGGGCACTCGTACCCAGGTCCAAAAGTATAAACATCACGCACATAGAGTACAAAGTAAGCGTCCAAAACTATCTATCAAGAAGCAAAGATGATAAGAATAATCAACACAAATGCAATCGACCGAGAAGAAACAGTACTGACCAGCCTCAAGTCGTGGGCTGAGGGATATAATACACCAGGGGAATCAAGCGAACGGAGAGAAGCAAAGCGTACAAACGAAGATCGAGGCATCATTCTGCCTTCAAATGACAGCATAAAAGAAAGAAAAGAAAACGAAGATAACTTCTTTCTGGCAGTTCGGCCAGTATATCCAACAAAACTCCAATGCTGTGCAGGCAGAGCCAAAACGAGTGAAGCACGAAAGAAAAATGTACAAGAGACAAGTTTATTGGTAAGGTGAGTTTCCATCAATTGAAGGAAACGAAAAATATAATGTCATGAACGATCGCACGGAGAAAGCAGTCAAGCCGCCGAGATGCAGATGGGACGGAGTAAAGATTACTCTCGATAAGTAGGGTTAACGCGGAATGTCGGAGTCGAAGTCAAAGTCGAGGTGATGGTTATAGATATGGTAATGTTGTACAAAGAACGGATTTCTCGGGTCGTGGTATAAGGAGTATCAGATGGCCGGCCATCGGTTGCGGAGACCTTCGCTCCATCGTTGATAGAGAACATCGGCAAGTTGTTTCGTATGCTCCATTCCTGGGACGTGCTGCCCGGGCATGCTGCTTGACAACTGAGGGCTGCCTTTTTGTTCAACCTGGATTTGTTCTGATTGTCGGCGACGGTGACTCTTGAGGTGAGGGTTGTTTTGGGCCAAAACGAGTTTTTGCTTCTGAGGAGTCGTCGGTGTTGGTTCGGGTAGGAGGGCAGAGAGTTTTGAGTCACTGTGATAATTAGCAGAAATTCATCATGGAAGGAAGGCAAGACTCACGCTCTCATCTTTTCGTTAGATAGCTTCAAGATGTGATATAATCCTTCCGGATCAACCATTTCGAGATCGCTAAACGCTTCTGCCAACCGAGAGATTGCCTCTCGTTTCTCCTGGTCGCCAGTGTTGGCCAGGATTTCCTGGCAAGCAAGGCCGATGCCTCTGCTATATGCCCTTCGTCCCAACTGAGCCTCCTTGCTATTAGGAACCGGATCAGTGAACAATGTCTTGGCTGCCACGTTCTCATCCAATCCCGGGGGATAGTTATAGTGTTGCGCCTGATCGTTATTTCCTTTGTCAGAGACTCGGCGGAATTGACGCACTGTAGATGGGCTGTTTCCGTAGCTCAAGTTGAGACCAAGTGGGTGTTTGACGCCGCTGGATCGACGTTTCGTGTTCGATCGCTTGACGGTTGGAGATCGTTCGGCGACTGGTGTTCGTCTGACGGTAGAATTGGCAACAGGCTTCGGGATGGATTTCATCTCTTCCTCCTTGACAAACGGATCTTCGCAAAAATCCTCGGCGATTACTGGCCTCTTGACGGTAGTTGCCTTGACTGTGTCAAACACCCATCCATCATCGTCTTCCTCGTTCGATGAGAATGTGGTCCTAAATGTACATTAGCTTCTCTATTCAATTGATGCATCATCGAAGATGCTCTTACAGAGTCTCGGCGTAGTATCTCGTATCGTCTGGATGTCCCTTGCCGTTGTCCCAGTGTTGCTTTCGTTGAATCAGCTCTTGCAGAGCTTCTGTTTTCCCTGCATTGCGGACGAATTTGTGTTTCAACAGTTCCTTCGCGGTGTATCGTCGATCGGGGTCCTTCACCAAACACTGCGCAACAAAGTCCTTGAATGTTTGGCTGAATTCGTTGCCTTCAAGACGCGGAGCTGGAGCTTTGGGAATATGAAACAAAACTTTCATCGGGTGGGTGCTAGCATGGGGTGGCTCTCCGTTTGCTAGTTCCATTGCAGTTATACCCAATGACCAGATATCTGCCTTGAAGTCATACCCAGCCTGCTGAATCACTTCCGGAGCCATCCAGAACGGGGTGCCGACAAATGTGTTTCTTTGCGATTTGATATTGGACAATTGCGCGGCCACGCCGAAATCCGCCAACTTGACCTTTCCAGATTCAGATAGAAGGACGTTGGCGGCTTTGATATCCCGATGTATCTTTCCTTCCCGATGGAGATAATCCAATCCTAACAAGAGCTCGCGGCAGACAATAGCAATATGCGCTTCACTAAAGTTTCCTGGTTTCATCTGGGTGCTGTTAGCCTGCCATCATTATGTATATGCGGCTTATGTGCATACTAGATCCAGACAAGAGCCACCACCGAGATATTCCATGACAATCCATAACTTGTGACCGCGGAGAAAACTGGCTTTATATTGAGTAACGTACGGGCTTGCACAAGCAGCCAGAACGGAAATTTCTTGTTGGATCTCGGCAATATCGTCTTCGCTCGACTCGAGGTCAATCTAACAATTGAACATTAGCAACGTATTGGACCGAGGTGAGGAAAGACGTACATGTTTAATGGCCACAATCTCCCCAGTCGCCTTCTCAATGCCCTTGTAGACAGTGCCAAAGCTGCCACCTAGGTAGAATATCCATTAGCGAGGTCCACCTGTAACGAAGACGTCGACTTACTGCCTAGCTCTTCCATCACCTGGTAGCGACTAGCCATATCGCCGTCGGACGCCATCTTCTGCAATTGATACACAATAAGTCACAGGAATGCAGATAAGCGCACGAACTGGGACCTTCTCTATCCGACAAGACTCCCGTGCTGAGGAACAGCTGCCGACCAGCAACAAGTAGGAGCTTGAGAGGAATTGATGGAAGGGACACAGGCGGGTAGAAGTAGGGGAGAGGGTGAGAGGGAGAGAGGAAGGTGAAAGGGGAAGAAGTAAGATCAGATCTTTGAGTTTTCTTTTACTCCGAGACAAGAAGGTACGCAGCTCGAGTTCAGCGCAGAGTCGCAGTCGAGGCAGGAGCTGCCCGATTGAGGGCTAGTCGAACCTTAGCGGTGGAGGAAACAACGGTCGTCCTGGGCAACCGGCTGCGCTAATGCCGACGCACCCCGCTCTTTCCCAGGTTGCCGACACGACAAACTCCTTCGTCTCGATATTATCTCTAGACCCTTGCTGGGAATCAGATCGATACTTCAGATCACTTCTATCCATTTCATTGTGTCGCGCACATTCGTTTCGTGAAAAGAACAGTGCGCGTTGTGATGGCTCATTTAGGTTCCAAGTCAAACACCGCCCCTTTCAACAAGCCGATAATGAAACCGACTTCCAGAATTAACTTTTATAGAGGCACACGCTTGTTGCTAGCCTACCATTCAGTCATACGCGATTTGACTTCGTCCTCTTCTTGCCATCGAATTCCTCTGATCGAAGCTTCCAAGGTTGGTGGCATGCCCGTCATCGTATCCTCGGGATATAAACCAAAACAAAGCACATCGGCAGGCTTCCAAACATTATATGGCATCATTTGAGTTTGACAGTCCCAGACAAAGACACGCTTTTCAACCCATGCAATTGACTGGATGGAATGCGGGGATTCACATGAGATCACATGGCTTGACTCTTTTCGAAGGATGTGCGATGCGCTTCTCTTCTTGTTCGTATCCCTTGAAAGGGATGATCTGGGGTAATCTGAGGCTTGAAATAGAATTTCCATGGAGACGACTATTACAGATTTACAGCTGCTTCTATGTTTTGTCTGGAACTCCGGTTCACATTGCATTGAGGATTCGGCGCGCGATAATCGTTGACCTATACTACAGGCAAAGATAATCCGCGATCTGGACGTGCTAAGCGGCGGGGAGCCCATAGACCGAGAGATTCGGAAGGGCCTGTCCTTGATTTACCAAGCTCTTCCAAATCATGGCAAAATAAATCTCAACTGCATGATAAAATTGCTCCAATTGTGCAGGTGACATGGCGGATATATTCACAGATACGGGTTCCCTCCCGTCAGAGCTACGAGAGTCTGCCCAGCAGCAGTTTTGAAAAACGCCTGACCTTCTTCAATGGTCTGCTGAGGAATCTGACTCGCAATCTGCACGGCTGTCGCCGCCGCTTCCTGTGCCGTGTCAAAAGTATTCAAGCTTGCTGTACAACGTATCTAAATGAATCCTGGTGAGTAGCTAGAGCTAGAGGAACACGATAGCATTGCTCACTTACAGTATACAGTCAAATCTAGTTTGTCTGTGCCTGTTTCCTCCGCGTCCCCATTTATCCATATGTGGCTGTCCTCACAGTTGCTAGTTAGTTACATTGACCCTCCTAAGCTGTCTTAATGACCGTGGCCACAGATAGCGAATCATTTTAACGGGAATTCAAGATAACAATTACCCCCACGAATCAAGAGAAATAGGCACACTCACATCTTTGGTTTACCTTGCTCACTTCAGCATATTACCCCTCAGGATTGACACTATGAGCTTCTCTATAGACGACCAGCGCACATGGCGAGTGACGCCCGGTAGTCCCATCCGTGAGATGGAGGCATGGACTGGGGATGTTGCGCAGCCTTACATAATCTGATCGTTCGATTGGGTTGGACAGGTATAGGTAACTCGGACCTCGACATGCCAACTTCAACGTGGTGGCAGGTGCACATCTCGGACAATGCGCTCGATGAAGAATCGTCAAGACTGTTATCGCCATCGCTGAAGCTGTTTCTGCAAACTGCCTACGAGACACCTCATGAAAATTTCTTTTACTACGTCTGCGGCCTGAATAGACCGAGTAACTTCTTTGTTACATGAGGAAGAAGACTCGATTTTGCGATTGTATCAGATGACCAATCTGAATCTCAGTGGCCATCGAAACGGTCTGAAGTAGTAGAAGCACTTTTGAAATGCTTGTGGACCAGGGCTGACCTTTGTCCATCGTACTCCATTGTATCAGGCATTTGGAAGTTCTGATAGGGATAGGATGCGAATTCGCCTGGAGTAGGGAGACGTAGGCTGGGTCCTACATAACAGATATTCTTTGGTCGACGAACTTGAAGGAATCTTCGAGCGAATCCTTCAGGCATAGCAAGACTGTCTAGAATCTCCTGGGAGACGAGACCGGATAGCTCTTGTGAGACGGGCTGGTTGAGTTTAGCCGTGCAGGCCTCGAGGAGCCGGAGTTGATCATCCAGGTTGACTAGTGGCCGAAGAGATGGGATCTTCCAGTAGACATTTGATCCTCGTAATTAGATTGTTGAAAGATCTGATGGAATGCGCCAACTCGTGTTCACTGTACGGCAGCAGCTCCCATGGTGTGCATTCCCACGATCCTCTGGCGCTTGTGGCTTCGGATCTGACAATTACTTTGCCAGTGTCAATCATGCCCAGCCAGGCACTTAGGACAACCTCGAGAGGATCCCATTTTCTACGGCCATTTGTTGTAGAAATGGAGTCCAATATATCGCGGCAAAATATAGCTTTAGACGTTCTCTGGTTGAAACTAATCCCGTCCATCCCATTCCTCTCTTCATCTCCGATATCAAATCATCAATGCCACTTCTAGGTTATCCTTTCCACGAGGTATCTAATCTACCCCACGGGCTCTGGATCGAGTACTGTGACAGAGACGCTCATCATACAATCGAAAGCACCTGTCGTCTATATCTTCCATTTGAAATTGGTGCGAATGGGTTTGCTCGTCTTATTGATGATTCTTTGGTGGGCGAGAATCAAGAAGATCATTCCATGGCAAGACCAAACGGCCGAAAGAAACGACCTGTACCAGCCGGGATATTGCCATTTTATTCCTTGGCATGGGCCGCAGCTTGGAAATGTACTGGAGCTGTGGTCGAATCTGGTGGGATTTAGGGAATGGGAAGTGGGTGAAGAAGGGGTTTTGGGTGGTATCGAGAAGTTTCGCGAGGCGGACACAGAGGAACATTCTCACAACTATCAGATCTTTACCCAGTGGTGAAAATACTAGGTGTATTGTCATCGGTTAGTTGGCGGCATACTTCAAGGATGGGTTCTCTCTTGAGATTGGTTTCAAATGATTTCAAATTGATAATTGTTAGTTGGTCACAATATCTGGCAAGCCTTTCTTTGAATGCTTATTCCGGACGTGACGATGATACATAGACACAATATGCTTCTCTCATTCAACGTATCGCCTTTCTTTTTCCAAGTGATGTAAATGACCCTGCCAGAGACTGGTCTCTAGTATTACGCGTAGCAATCAAGATAGGGTGAGGTTACAAATCTTTGTACACCGTATATTGGGACTCGCACTTGTAGGCTCGTTGGACTGGCCTTCCGCCAATCCTTGCTTCGTGATCTGGACCGTGTTAAACCAACAGATTCAATACCTGTCAGAAGAATGAGCAATGCAAGGCGGACAGAGACAACAGAGCTGGGCTATGTTGGCTATGTTCGGATATAACAGAGAGAATAGAGAAGGATCTGATGGCTATGTTGATGGTGGAATATACAGGTAGACGCTCGAGAGGAATTGCGACTTGGATTCGTCGCCGGGTTGCGAAAACAAAGAAATTCGGCCAATCAGAAAGGGACTTGAGCTAAGGCGGTGGGAAGATGTTTCAATTTAGCCAATCACGTCATCATATCAAGCAGCTCGTAACCAATCAAAGTTCAGAACGAATTCGATGTCCGGAGATACTTTTACCTCCCATTTCATTCAGATATTTTCTCGCAATCACGTCAAACCTGGAGCTGGGGTTGTCATATTCAAGAAACATCAACATCATGACAGCTCCGCGCAGTGTCGCCGCTGCCTTGCGCAGCACAAGACTGTCGTCTCGCTGTCGCTTCACACCCCAGACCATCATTGCACCGATCTCGGTCAACGCTTCTCGCTCTTTCAGCATCACCTCCACTAACTGCGCAGATGCCTCACGGAAAATCAAATTGACCGCCGCATCATACCCTCAGCTCAAACGAAACCCGAATTTTGCCGAGGTCACCAAAGAGCATGTACAATACTTCAAAGAGCTTCTCGGCACGGACTCTGCGCTCATCGATGGCGTCAACGCCGATGCTACCGACGACCTGGCCTCCTTCAACAGCGACTGGATGCGCAAATACGGGGGTCAGACACGCCTTGTCCTAAAACCGCAGACTACGGAGGAAGTGAGCAAGATTTTGAAGTACTGCAATGAGAATAAGTTGGCTGTTGTGCCCCAGGGTGGAAATACGGGTTTGGTTGGAGGTTCTGTGCCCGTGTTTGATGAGATTGTCATCAATACTGCGCGGATGAACAAGATTCGTTCTTTTGATGAGGAGTCCGGTGTTCTTGTTGCTGATGCCGGTGTCATTCTTGAGGTTGCCGATGCACATGTCGGTGAGAAGGGTTATCTCTTCCCATTGGATCTTGGAGCAAAGGGATCGTGCCACATTGGAGGCAATGTTGCTACTAACGCTGGTGGTCTACGTCTTTTGCGGTATGGAAGTCTTCATGGGAACGTTTTGGGGCTGGAAGCCGTCTTGCCGGATGGAACCATTATCGACAGTCTGTCTAAGCTCCGTAAGAATAACACGGGTTACGACTTCAAGCAACTGTTCATCGGTGCCGAAGGAACAATTGGTATCATCACTGGTGTTTCCATCTTGTGTCCTCCCCGTGCCAAGGCTGTTAATGTTGCTTACTTTGGTTTGGAGAGCTATGAGCAAATCCGAAAGGCGTTCCGTGAAGCCAAGGGCCAACTGTCCGAGATTCTCTCTGCCTTTGAATTGATGGACGGCCGAAGCCAGACCTTAGTGCAGGAATCTACTGGCAACAAGCCCCCTCTTGAGGGCGAGTATCCATTCTACTGCCTGATCGAGACCAGCGGCTCCAATGCCGAACACGACACTGACAAACTGGAAACGTTCCTCGAACACGTCTTGGGAGAAGGCATCGTCGCCGACGGAGTCCTTGCTCAGGACGAGACACAAATTCAGTCTCTTTGGCGCTGGCGTGAAGGTATCACCGAGTCTTTGAGTCATCTCGGCGGAACCTACAAATACGACGTCTCCATCCCACTCCCTGAACTCTACCAGCTCGTCGAAGACACCAAGACCCGTCTTACCGAGAAGGGTCTTGTGGGCGATGATGATTCCTTCCCCGTCCGCGCCGTCATTGGATATGGCCACATGGGTGACTCCAATCTGCACTTGAATGTGTCCGTTAGACAATACACCAAAGAAGTCGAGCAAGCCATTGAGCCATGGGTGTACGAATGGATCGCCAAGCGGAACGGCAGTATCAGCGCAGAGCACGGATTGGGCGTTGCGAAGAAAGAGTTTATTGGGTATAGCCAGAACGACACGAACATTAAGCTTATGAAGCAGTTGAAGGATTTGTACGATCCGGTAAGTTTATTCCCCGTGAAAAAGAAAGTTCAGAACTGACAGTTATATACAGAACGGAATCATGAACCCATACAAGTACATATAATGCGAGGATGTTATCATGTCTTAATTATCAAAACGTACATAATGATCAAAATTGAAGAAGACCTTAGGTATAAATTTAGACCTAAACATGTCGACGTCATCAGTTCACCAGAGCTCCAGAGCTTCCCCACATGCGTAGAAATAACGGACTTGCTTTCCTCAACACAACCTTCTCTTTCTTAAACATCATCACCAAATCAATTAAACAGAGAAAATGTCTCACACGGCCCTAATCACCGGCGCAACCGGCCTCCTAGGCCGCGAAGTCACCAAATCCTTCAAACAGGCGGGCTGGTTAACTGTAGGGCAAGGATTCAATCGCGCAGCCCCGCCAACGATCCTGAAAGCGAATTTGGAGGATTCGGCGGATGTGAAGAGGATACTTGATGAAGCCAAGTATGCAATTCACCTTTAAGAGTTATATGGTTTTGTCAGTGGGCTAATCTTGGGGGCGGTGGCTTTGTGTTGCTGGGTAGACCGCAGGTTGTTGTTCATTGTATGATTACCCTATCCTCTATTTGCCTTTTTCAGAGCATCTCTGGGGTTCAATGTTTATAAATGCTGACTGGGAGTGACAGGCGCCGCAAACCGTCAACCAGACGCCTGCGAAAAGAATCCCGAGCAAGCCCGCAAAATCAATGTCGAGGCAACCCGCGCCCTAGCAGAAGGCACAAACGCCCGAGGGATTCTGCTCATCTACATCTCTACAGACTACGTCTTCGCCGGCCGCGAAGGCGAAGCACCCTACGAAACCGATGCAAAGCCGCAGCCCACAAACATCTATGGTGAAATGAAACGGGACGGCGAAGAGGCTGTACTGGAAGCCACCCGGGAGAGTGGCACGGGTGTCGTCCTGCGCGTTCCTGTGCTGTATGGACCGACGGAATACAACGGCGAGAGCGCCGTGAACATCATCCTAGACGCAATTGAGAAGAGTAAAGATGCCAACGCAAACCTCAAAATGGATGACTGGGCGCGCCGATTTCCGACAAACACCCAGGACGTGGGACGGGTGTGCAACGATATTGCCGTACGCTACATCAAGGATAAACACAATCTCAAATCTCTACCCAAGATCCTCCATTTCTCGGCCGAGGAAGACATGACCAAGTACGAGATTGCGCAGCGGTTAGCGGCGATCTTGGGGGTGGGGATTCCGGGGATGGTTGCGAATAAGGAAGGGAATGATCCGAATGCTGCTGTGCAGAGGCCGTATAATACGCATTTGTCGACGAAGGTGTTGAAGGAGGTTGGGATTAATGTGCAGGCGATGACGTTTGATGATTGGTGGTATGTGCATGATATCGACCGACCGAAATGCTAACCGGCTGACATAACATACTATATAGGAAAGCGTACTTGAAGAAGTAATGACCTTCGGCAACTCTCATTGATCATATTGAAGAGGGAAGATCCATGATAGATTCAAAATGACCTGATAGATCAGAGCGGCCTTCTACCCTTCCAGGCTAGAAGGGCACGAAAGAAGTTAGTTGGCGTATTTTATTGCTCATTACGACTAGTAGTACGTAGCGGTATACGTAACTTACTTTGCGTAAGTTTTTTTAGATTGAATACGGAAGTCAAAATCCGAAAGTTGTGATGCAAATGAGATATAAAAGCCTGGGAGGTCTGTATGCAAGTAATGAATTTGGTTGTATACTCGAAAGAAGTAAGATATTCAGCATGATTCAATGAGTCTTCGAGGTGAATGTGTACGAGTCATGACGCGCTTTCAGATCATCCTGTGTATTTCAATACGCGTCTCACCGTATCCGTACATACCCCATACTAGAGTACAATCTACGTATCTGTATGATCGGACTCGTCGTAGCAGATCAATTGATTCAGGTCCTTGTTTTGATCGAAACATAGCCATGTCGTACGTGTACATCAATCAAACAGCCTACCCAGTCAGAACTTAGAGGCGACATCAGCTCGCGTGACTCCAGTCTACCCCCGGCTCGACGTTTTCTGTCAGAAGTCAGAACGGGGTCCGTATCTAATTGACACCGATTTATCCAATCAACACCATGGAAAGGGTCTTAAACCAGATCAGTTATAAGAACAATACTAGCTGTATGTAAAATAATTGTCATGTTTCAGTTTCACAGTGGCTTGGCATGTTCCCTTTTCCTTGCATCGAACAAAGTCAAAAGCCAAGACTCGTAATTTGGGCCCTTAAAAATAAAATACAAGCCAGCCGCATTCTTTAGTTTTGCCCAGATTAAAATTAAAATAGATAAAAATAAAAATAAAAAGTTGGAATGTCCCGCTTTGATCTGGCTTTGACTTTGATTCTAAGATAATGAATTGTCTTGTTCTTACACTGACACGAACAAATACTGCGACATTGAGGATATTGGGTACGACATTGGATGATAGGCGGAATGCTGTAGGAGTGGACGATTGCAAGTTGCGGATGCAGGATTCCTTGAAAGTTGATCGTGTGCGACAAAACACATACAGGCAACCAACGGAAAATAATCGAGTTTGAAGCTTGACCTGGAGGGCGTCTGAGGCAGATTGATGCCTCACAAACATTGACTGTCAAACGCCCCGTCACTCAGTCATCTCGATTGTGCAACCACCTGGCGCCCTCCCAAAGTGGATTCATGCAATCTAGAGCCTCTCCAAAAAAATCTGGGGGGCTGCACGCGCTCTAATTCTTTCCACGCCAACCCTGTGAATTGGTTCACACACACAACACTCACGATGACCACCCAGCTGGAGGCCTCTGGAGCCCCAACAGGGACCACCCCCAAATTTTCACGATATCGCTCTGTGCGTCGTGCTGCTGCTGAAGCAGCTGGGGAGGCACCCCCAGCCAAACCTTCAAATGAGACCATTGCGCGTAGCATGTCGCGATACCGCCGACCCAAGACTGCAACCACCACCACACCTGCTACCACTTGTCCGCCAGTGCCCTCATTGCCAGCCTCAGTTCAAGCTCACCAGGCCATCACTAGTGGCGCGTCTTCTCGCTCTGAGAAGGCACAGAACCCATTCTCAGATCACGATGATGAGCTGTCTGAGGCAGAGAAGGCGCGCATGAGGGAGGAAGCCATGCGCAAGTTGACCATGGCAGAGCGACCCAAGGCACCAGCCATGCTGCCTCAGGCTCGTCACGACACTCACAGCCTATCTACAACAGTGAACAACGACAAAGAGAAGGAAGGCGCAACAGGACACAGCAGGCGCGCCTCGTGGAAGGACCGACTGGGTTTATCCCACCACAGGAAGGTGGAGCCTGACTCCTCCCACGACGAGTCTACACAAAACAACAACAACATGGCCCTTCCTGCGCCTGGCATCGATGCCCCTGTCTCTGCTGTCAATGCTGGTGAACGCAGAGTACTGGTGAGATGCAAGTCTAGTTCGATCAAGTTGCCTGTCACACCCACCACGCGAGTCAAAGACATCATCTTCTCTGCTGCCAATTGCTTCTCTGAGCGCATCGATCCTAGAAACGCCATCATCGTCGAGTCGTTCTCGTCTCTGGGTCTCGAGCGGCCTCTTCGTCGGTACGAGCATGTGAGAGATGTGCTGAATTCCTGGTCATCAGATGACGCCAACGCCTTGATCATTTCAGATTCTCCATTTGATGGCGCGACTCGAAAATTGGAACTCTCAGCTGCGCCAAGTACAGCGCCAAAGGATGCGAAATTCTATGTGTACCACTCTTCGAAACCAGGTAAATGGGACAAACGATATATTACGCTGCGCACTGACGGCCAGGTCGTGCTTTCCAAGAAATCAGACGCCAAAGAAGCAAAGGACTTTACGAATGTTTGTCACATGTCAGATTTTGACATCTACACGCCTACCAGCCGTCAACTCTCCAAGAGCGTCAAACCGCCCAAGAAGATATGCTTTGCGATCAAAAGTCAGCAGAAGTCGTCCATGTTTCTTTCCACAGAGAACTTTCTTCGTTACTTTGCTACGAGTGATTCAACAATCGGACAAGACTTCTATGACGCAGTCCATGGCTGGCGCAGCTGGTATCTCGTCCACGTCTTGGAAGTTGGTAAAGCGAACGAGACGGCCAATGCCACAGTGCCACCCCCAATGTCTAGAGATGGTCCCAGTCCTCCTTCTACTCGCCAACAACGTCATGTATCGACCGATTCAATTCCGTACCAGCTAGGTTCATTCAAGCCTCTCATAGACTTTGGTCGCAATGCGGAACCCAGTGTATCAGTACCTGAGAAAGCGGCTGAAGAAACCACTGCATCAAGTCGGGACATGTTTTTGCGCAAGAAAAAGGCACGAGACCACGCACCGCCCCCTTCTTCTTTCCCTGTTCACCTCCCGGCGCTGGAAATACAAAAAGAATCCCTATCTCCACAGGATGACGACTCAACATTTTCGCCAGACAGTCTCCTTGGAAGAACATACAGCCAAAAGCAGGCAGCTCAGCGTGAAAGAGAAGCTAGAGAAGGAAATGAACATGACCCATTCCTCTCACATGGTCTGTTGAAGAATCTGAGTCCAACGAGCACTGATCAAGCTTCCTCCGTGAACACACCTTTCAGCAATCCATCTAGTCGAGGGAACAGTCGTTCGAATACAGTCCGCTCTAACCATCGTCCTGCAGAAGGCTTTTCTCATAGTCGGTCGAATTCCGTGCGGAAGGGCAAACCATTGGTCGACCTCACACCCACGTATAGAGAACCACCTCAGCATGCAAGAAAAGGCCACGGAGTCAAGGTTGACTCAGGAATGCCTCTAGTCGAAGCAGCCACCGGACTAGAAGCTATACCCGGCATACCAAATATCCCACCAGCTACAACTTGGAGACGAGACGAGGCGGCGCCTGCACCCGCTCCTTCCGGCCGTCGTCGCGCCAACACGGTTAAGAGTCAACATCAAACCCATACACCAGTTTTGGATCCTTTTGCTAGTCCCTCTGACGCTGTCCCGTTCATGCCGAATGGCCTTGTAGCTCTTTCAGCCAGTATACCAAGCGCGCAGGCTGGTTCGGGCGTTGGTCGGGGAATTGCTACAGGCGATCGCCATGCTACTCGTCCTTTGCTGGATATGACTCCACAAAGTCAGTTTGCTGAGGGTAGTCTGTTACGGAGCATTGAGAAGTTGTAATGTACTAGTAGGAGTTTGGATAGCAGTTTTGGTTTATACCCTTTTGTTCAGGGAGCTTTCTTTTTTGAAACTCTGTTACATTTCTGGATTCCTTTTTTTGATCGCCATGTACATTGTTGAATCTTGGACGAATGAGAAGAGAACAAACATTGGAATTTGTAATTTCAAAGTCTATAACGTAATCCTGTACATCACTAATTTCACATGGTCTTCCCTCACTGGCACAGGATCATACCCATCCGGAAACGACACAACCATCTTCTCAACATACATTGGCGTAGGATCCTTGCCATCTGCATCAGCCATCATAATAGGTGCGGACAGCGAAACACCTCTTGCTACGAGCAGAGTGGTCGAGGATTTGGTCGTGTACGAGCCACGGTTTACGTAGGCACAGCGCATGCCGGAGATGACGCCGAGGAGGGCGATGGGTCTGGATTCACCGTTGGAAGAGGCCTAAAGCGAAATTTTTATATAAACTTGACGGAATTTAGCCTTGCAACTCTCACTCACGCATCCAAGCTCTCAATACATGAGCGGCTCGATTTTGAGATCTTGGGAAAGCTCTGAACTTCCATGAAGGCATATTTTAGGCGTCGGTTATCCATTATAGCACTTATGAGCGGCTCGATTTTGAGATCTTGGGAAAGCTCTGAACTTCCATGAAGGCATATTTTAGGCGTCGGTTATCCATTATAGCACTTATGAGCGGCTGAATGCGAAGCTCTACCTGCATTTCGGAAAATATCTGGCAGGTTTTTTGAGGAGGTAGAGCGGTGGAATCTGGGGCAGTTTGGCTGAGGCAGAGCAGAGGCAGACGATGACTTGCTTATTCTTGATCTACGGTATACCGACTCAGACCCAAAATGTTTCTAGATAGCTAGAACAGTCGGTAGATTATGGCAATCTGATAAACATAGATCAGCTAGATTAAGCTGGAAGAAAATGACGTCGCCAAAACTAAGAGCGGGAGGGCTCCCCACCATTTGATATCAAAGCATTTCACCCAACCTCAAATGTTTATCTTTTCTCAATCCCCCAGCACCTCAACGCATAACTAAACACAGCTAAGAAGGAACAAACGAAAAAAAAATGTCCTGGTTCCAAAAACAATTCACCCTCCCCTCCCGCTCGCGCGGCAGCTACCTCATCACCGACACCGTCGTCAACGAACTACCCGAAATCCGCGAGTACAAATGCGGACTCCTCAATCTCTTTATCCAACATACCTCCTGCGCATTATCGCTGAACGAGAATTGGGACGAGGATGTGCGCGCTGATATGAGTGATGCGCTGGATAGGATTGCGCCGTATGATAAGAAGGGGAATCTTTATAGGCATAGTGCGGAGGGGGAGGATGATATGCCTGTACTCTTTCCTCCATTTCCTGATGCTGCGTAAGGGCAATGTTGCTAATGATGATATTGGGACAGGCACATATAAAATCCGCTTTGGTGGGTGCCAGTGTTACGATTCCGATTACGAATGGACGACTTGCGACGGGCACATGGCAGGGTATTTGGTACCTGGAGTTTAGGGCTAGTCGGCACTCAAGGAAGGTGGTTGCGACTATCCAGGGCGAGAAGGCGTGACTTGCCAATGGACAGGAAGCCGGGAAGCAGAGGCTGTAAACAATCGATATCAATTGATATACCATATACATACACTTTTCAGTAGATGATAAACGTCTATGATTCCATGACTATTCTTCGCGTAAATGTACATAATGAAGATGAAAGAGTTCAATGAATCAACGACATGAAACAGCAAAAACAACGCCAATGACTGTAAGAGAACTAAAAATACTTGCGATTTTTTATAAACTATCGCTGTTCATAGCCTCCCTCGGTAATTCGTTGAGCCTCATTGACCTCGACGGGGCTTCCGGTTGGTTCGAGAGGGTAGGATGTGCTGGGGAGAGATTTGAGGTACGCTTTGTTTTTCTCGTGGGCCTGTCGATACGTCAGTATATATCCTTCTTTCATCAATTCACGTGGGCTAAGGCGTACGAAAGGAAGCCCGCAGTATCCACAGGTAGCGATTTCGGGTTTGTCAGTGTTGATAAAGATCCGGGGATGGCCGAGAGGACCACCGCCACCGTCGCAGGAGACGACTCGCTCCTTTGTCCATCGCACGGGTTGTTTGTGAATCAGCTCAATGGCGGCGTATGGTTGGGGCTATATTCCCATTAGCATCCGGTTCACCTTTTGGATCTTGGAGGAGCTCAATTCAATCCGGTCTGCCGACCGTACTAACCTGAAGCTCGATGATAGTCTGCTCAAACCGCGGACCAGTCATAGCCTCCTCTCGCGGCCTCTGGCTCTGAGCCCAGGTCGACGCACGATTGGGAGCCTGCAGCTGACGGTTCTGTTCCCCCTCAGCCGGCTTCTCAACGAGTTTCGCATCAAAAGCACCCATTGAGTCGACGGGCACGGCATTAGTCGCAGAGACATTGGGGGCGGGCTTCTTGGGTGTCGGGTCGTTGGCCGGGATGGAGGCATTGTCGGACCAGCGAGGGGTGGTGATGGAGTACGAGGCGCGGGAGGAAACTCGCGCCGACGAGCGGGATGCCGAGATGGCGACGGAGGCAATTCTGCCTCTTGCTGAGGAGAACATTGCGTTCGATCAATTCAAATGTGCTGACTTGGAGGTGCTGGTGAGGTCAACGGATGAGGTTGCAAAGCGGGAATTTGGAGGTTTGGCTAAGCTCGGGGCGGCCCACTACGGAACCAATCAGCGGCCGCGTATTAGCTCTGCTTTTTCCTCCCTCTCGCATAACATAATTTTGTCGTTCTTCATGCTTTGTAAACTTCACTTTTGCAAGCATTGTTTGACAGACTTATCTTTGACAAGACATATTCACGAACTACCTATAATATTCTTTCTTGCATTTTCAAAACTACACAATGCCCACAACACCAAGCAAGCCGTCGAAGACAATGTCTTCGCGACTCTTGACCATGAAGGTATACTCAATCCTCACCACATCCTTTTGACAAACAATACCTAACATATCTATAGTTCATGCAAAGAGCAGCCGCATCATCCAGCCCCGCCCCCGTCGAAGACCCCGAAACCCCCTCCCCCAAACGCCAACGTCTATCCACCGAACCAGCAACTACACCCCGATTAACCTCCGACCTGGACGCTGTCAACGCCGCTTTGGCAGCCGAAGACCAGCGCCGCGCAGACGCAATTGCGCGGCAAGCCGCCGAAGCAGGCGAGACGAATTGGGTGTTGGACTTTGAGGGTCCTGCTGTTGCCGCAAAGACAGCTGTGTCCGCGCAGCCTATGATTGTTGCTGCTGATTCGTTGGATGCGGAGGATCAGGAGTTGTCGAATGGTGGACGAAAGACCTACGGCGGTTTTAAGAGTAGGAGTAGGCGGATTGTGGTGAGTTTTGCGTATCCCAGATTCACAGTAGCATTTGGCTAATGCGGATTCGTGCGATAGTTTGAAGCCGAAGAGGAAGACCTTCCAGACGACCCACAAGAACGCGCAGAATATTATGCGGAAAAGAAAAGGAAAGAAGAAAGGGAGGCAAGGAAACTGGATAAACAAATGCAAAATGCGACTAGTATCTCTGGCGGTGGTGGCGCAAGGAGCGCTACGGTGAACGATCGGGATAGGAACAAGAAACATGGCGGAAAATCGGGAAAGAAGCGCTCTAAATGAGAGTCGGCCCATCTCCACAAGTAAGCTACATTTGAGCCGATTGAACTACGGCATGGTCGGAAAGTGCATTGATGACGAGGCGTGACATGCGGAATATCATGATCTAATATACAAGGTCTATGCAAAGAGAAAGAACGCCGCTGACTGCAAATAAATACAACAAGCTCATGAGGAAATCACTGTCTCACGTGAGTACGCAATCCATACGTATCCGACTCATCGCCATCACCGTCGTCAAAGACATCTGAATCATTATCGGTGAATTCATCTTGGTAAGATCTACCACCGCGGGTTTCGGCCAGTTCGTCTCCTTCAACATCAATATCGACGTTGTCCTCGTCATAATATCCAAGTTGCGCTTCCTCATCGCGAGCCAGGATTTTGGCCGCCGCATTGGCGTCCGGGTCATCGGAAAAGTCGCCATGGGGGCGTCCTGCGGCGTGGTCTTCTTGTATAGATCGTCGGATACCGGCCCGTTCCTCGGCTTCGAGCTCTTTGGCGCGAGCCAATGTTCTGCGCACGTTAGGTATATACAGGAAATGGATTTGGAGACGAATAATACATACCTTCTATAAATATATATACCAGTGGCGACACCAATAGACACCGAGACAATAATGCTAATGACATTAATCGCCTTGGAGCCAGCGCTCATCTCTTCATTATTCTCCGATAAAATACGGATGCGGCTCCCAATAAAAGCGGGCACCATGAATTTGGGTGCAACAATCAACGTAGCGAGACCGTAGCTCAGAGGTTTAACTGTAGGGAATGTCGATACGGCACCGTTACAGATCGAGTATGGCAACGGGCAAAGTCGAATCATGCAGAGAAGTTTGAGGCCGTCGTATTTGAGTGTCAAGGCAAGCGCCGCGAATCGCTTGTCGTGCTCCATTATGCGTTTGACGAAGCCGGAGAGAACGGTTCGGGAAACGATGAATGATAATGTCGAGCCTATGACTGTAGCCGATGCGTAGACGATCCATCTATAAAGAATCAGCAAGTGAATATGAGACTCAAAAGAGCGCAATACAACGCACCCCTTCCAAAATCCAAAAAGAAAGCCTGATATCGTTCCAAGTGACGACCAACCAACCAACGGGGGAAACGATACTAGGATAATCGAAAACCACACAATGACATATGCCCACGGCGAGTGCTCCCATGCCCCGGCTACTGGTTTCAGCCAAATGAAAATCTTCCCCGCGAGAACCAAAGACGCTATACCAAGAGCGCCCAGAAACAGCGAGGCCGCGAAGTATATTATCCTTTGGATCAGTGTCATCTTCTCCCATCTGTCCCTTGCCGTACGATATAATGATTCAGCTTGGTTGATTATCCGATCTCGGAAGGAGACGGCATCCCCCATTGTTG
The DNA here is from genome assembly GCA_038993655.1 of Talaromyces verruculosus. NCBI lineage: Eukaryota > Fungi > Ascomycota > Eurotiomycetes > Eurotiales > Trichocomaceae > Talaromyces > Talaromyces verruculosus. Next base: position 308,554 of record JBBVQN010000013.1, on the reverse strand, counting down.
AATGGCGTCGAGAGCCGCGTCGCGAAGGGTTTGGAGAGTGACTCCATGGCGGACGGAGACCGGAGAATAGAGGTGATTCTTGCTCTTCAGGTTCTGAGACTGGAAGTGACAAAGCCCGCGCGGTGGACTGGTAGTCTGCCGGCATTGCAGACAGACGTGGCGGCGGCGGCGGCGGCGGCGAGAGACGAGTCGATTGTTAGAGTAGATAGAAACCGAGTCGCCAAAAAGTATAGGTTATAACGTGGATGAAAGATGAGAGCTACCGATACTGTCTAGCCCTCGCTGATAGTACGGTCATTGGCGATGGTAATGTTCGATCGGGGTAGGTTTTGATTAGATGCTGTGATGTTAGCTTGGTCACGTGTTTGTTGCCGGAAAGAAGGTGATATACTTGAACTATATACGTATTCTTATTTCTGATATCGCCAGTCACAGATGTAGCATAAGTTGCAAGAGACGGTGTATCAAGGCAACATCAAACCCAAGCTGAAAGTTGAGCTGCCAAGAGGGTCTGTAACGTTACGTGTTTTGTCACGGATTGTTGCTATAGTTGCCATGTCTATTGGCTGAACCACTGTTCTGCAGGTATCTATTGTGTAAGTTACATACGAGAGACACGATGACATGCTCTGACATCAATTGTTTACTTCAAGGTACATCTTCTTCTCCTCCTTCTTTATTTCTGTCTTTATCTGTCGTTATACATCGACAGTGCTTTGCTACTTCTTATACGAACCTACACGATTGATGCCGACCCTTCCGCCAAGCCTTTCTCTCACCATCCATCGCTCGTCAGTGTCACCTCCAATGATCTAAGACGATCGCAGAGATCTCGGGGTCGGTGCTGGGCCTGCTGGCGTCGAGATCAGCCCCCCACAATCGCATACTCCGGTGGCAGACTCCGGATCTTGTCTATCAGGTAGTATCAACAGACATCGATCTCTATCAGTTACACAGACTGCCTAATCACTGTGACTCGGCTCCTGGATGTCTGAATATTGGCAATGCACTTCCAAGATACGACTGCCATGCGGATCGATCTGTAATCACAGGGCTCGGTACAAGAGTATAGTGACAACCCGGATTTCAATTATTTAGTCAATCAATAAACACAAGATAGATAGTCTCTGGCTTGGTAACTAGCAACAAGCGATTGATACCTAGAACTTGGAAGTTGTAAGTACGTACATACCAAGGACTTAACGGAATCTAAGGACTTAAGTCTAAATCCAAAACGTGGACCCTTGGGCTTTCCCGGGTCCCTCCCCCATCTTCTGCATCATCCTTCCTTAGATCTGTCCGCTATTTCCCTTCATCTTCTTCACACGTGCTTTTTGTTTGTTTATATACTGCTGCCGTGCTATATACTTTCTTTCTCCTTTATACGTTCTTTCCGTGCCTTGTGATAATCTGGATACAATGTGACTCTTGGTTTGCCCCTCTGTGTCGTTCATCCTTGTGCACCTTCTTGCCCTCTACCAGCATAGAGGGAGATATATATCTAGCTCATTGACAGCTGTTTTGATTTGTCGCGTTTATTAGCATTCTGTTTGATTCCTGTTGTCGCATTTGTTTACTTCTCTCTGATCTTGGAAATTGGCCTAGCACGCCAACAACAAACAACAAACCAGCATGGTCTCCGAAGAGCTGTTCGAGCTTTGTCAGCCAGTCCTCCAAAACACCGACCTAGACGATGAGGAGCAAACTGAGCAGCTGGAGGACCTCCTCCGCTCGAAAACTACATTGACCGGAGCTTCCCTAGAAAATGCGGTCCTCGATATCCTATGGCGTCAGCGCAACCAGTCCAAACCCAATGCGTCGCCGCCAACTCGACATACTATTATTCGCCGGTCATCCCCAGCGCCATGGCAAGTGCGCTCCGCAACGCCGATTTCGTCTCCTTCAATGACCGGTACTAGTCCGGCAGGTCCCTCTGCTTTTCATCTGACCCGAGCTGGCCTTTCACGTGGACCGCGTTCGTCGACCGCGTCTCCATTTACCTCCCCCCGTCCGTCTCCCCGTCTTGCCTTTGCGCAACCAATACCACACTCGCCGAGCCTGAATGCATATGAGTTTTCAGACCAAAATTCTCCGTCTTCAGAATTGTATGGTGATTTTGGCAGTGAGAGCAACGTCGATTGGTTGGTTGCAGACGATCAACTCAGTGTCACATCATCTATCGGTGGATTGAGCGCATCTGCGCCTGAATTTGTACCGGATATGAGTCCGCATGATATTCTTCGCTCCGTGTTGGGCGACAAAAAGACCAACGATGAAATCGAGGCGGCCTTAGAGGCCAACAGCTATGACCTTGGTGCTACAATTGCAGCACTTTCAGAAGACCCGGGCAAAGATGGCTCGCAAAAGTCAGACGAAGGTCGAGTTGTCGTGGGAAAATCCATGACTGTAGACCACAGTCGTCCTTCGACTCCTTTGAGTCAAGCGCGCACCCCGGTGGTGTGCAAGTATTGGCTTTCTACAGGGACGTGCTTGCGGGCAGACTGCCGATTCAGCCATGATTTGACGACGCATATTTGCAAGTAAGTATTTCCCATACAAAAGTAGAGAAGTAAAATGCTTAATGTTTTAGGTACTGGATGATGGGAAATTGTCTTGCGGGTGATGGATGCCCGTTTTCGCATGATCCTGCAAGCCTAATGGGCAATCTGAGCGTTGCTGATGGGCCCAATCAACAATCACCAGCGCAAGCCAACTTTCAGTTGGACAACAATCAAGAGGCATTTCCAGCTTTACAAGCTGCCGGGGCCGCTGGAGAACAATGGTACAGTCGGGACATGCGCAAGTACGCGAATCATGTTTTGATTACCACCCCAGCAGGTAATACGTCGCCCTTGGGAGTCGGACGAAGAAATGGTCCAAGCCGTCCTCAGTCTCGACCGACCAGTCGCCATCAGCAACGCGACTTGAATCCATCTCCGCTTTCCGTTGATGATCCCGAAGCCTTCCCGGCGTTGTCAGCCATGGCAGCAAAGGGGTCAGGCAAGAAGCATCATGGCAAGCGAGGGGGTCATAATAACAAGGAGACTGTTGCAAGCTCTCTGGCTGACGTGGTGCGCATTGCGTCACCTGGGCCAGGTAAAGGAAAGAACGCGAAGGCTGGCAAGGAGGTAAAGACTCGCGAATTGAGTGCCGCTGCGTTGGCTATACCAGCGCCACAAAATATTCCTTGGCTGGAAACTGGACCTAGAGCCAATCAACTGTACATCAAATATCGCACGGATGCCATTCGGCACGGTACTGTGCGGAACAAGTTTTTGCAGAGGTTAGTCGATCTTCTCCGAAGCGGTTGTTTTAGGGTTTAAATGTGAAGATCTAACGTATGTAGTGCCGCGCAAGCATGGAATCGAAACGATGCTCGCGCAGCCAAGGCATTGTCACTACGCGGACAAGCCGAGAATGAGGCCATGCGTAGATGTCACCGAGAGGCAGCTCGACAGCTCTACGAAGAGCGCGAGCAGCATCTTGCAAGCAGTGGCCTCGACGGTGCTGTTGAGGAGCTCTACGTCGATCTGCATGGCCTTCACCCTGAAGAAGCGGTCAAATACCTGGACAAGATACTCGTGAAGCACTCGACAGAAGACCGAATTCTGTATGCTATCACTGGCACAGGCCACCACTCCAAAAATGGAAAAGACAAAGTGGGTAAGGCAGTTAAAGTGTGGCTCAACGAGCTAAAGTACATCTTCCGCGAATTCAGCGTGCCTGGCGAACGCGGCGGCTATGTAGGTGGCGTCTTGGGTATCGACCCTACAATCTACGACAAAGAAGCCGCCGCAAAATGGCGCAGCGAGGTCGACGCCCAGTCCGAGACGAACGACGCCCAGCCAGTGCTGTCGATGGGGAAGATTCAGCTACTCAAACGCGAGGACACTAACGGCAAGTAAGCCGATGGCTTAACTCTACTTATGCTTCATGAATCAACGAAAGCTATGATCTGGATACCCTGAGCGCCTGTAGGAGACTACTGCTATTTCTGTGGCGCTGCTTTCTGCGATAGATCAAAGTTGGATATAATTCTCATCTCTTATCGATCTAGAACAATCAATCAAACCTTATCAACTTTACTTTCTTATTTAGATGTAACTAGGTTTGGATTATTCAGGCTCCTGCCCCTTCCACTGCTTCTTTAACGCCTCAACATCCAACCCACAAGCCTCCGCCCTCCGTACAATACTCTTCGCCTTCTCCGCAACAGGAACATCAATCATCTTCCCATCCAACGTCCACGCCCCTTTACCCGCTTCAGCAGCCTTTTCGTCTGCAATCACGACCCTAACCGCCCACTCCACTTCCTCCGCTTCGGGACTAAACACTCTTTGCACAGTCTCCACCTGCGTCGGATGAATACACTGTTTCCCATTAAACCCTAGTCGTTTCCCGCTGCGTGACTCTTCTTCGAGGAGCTGTTTTGCGGCATCGGATCTGTAGCCTGTGCAGACTAGGTCGATTGTTGAGGGGAGATCGTGGGCCCTCGCAGCTGTGACGATTGCTGATCGCGCGAATAGGAATTCTGTCAGTGATGGTGTCCTCGTGAGGCTCAGATCGAGCGCGAAGTCTTCGGCCGCGAAGATGAGGCCCTGAAGCAGAGGGGTGGAGCGGCAGATTTCGTTGAGGTTTGTGATTGATTTTGCGGATTCGATGAGTGCTAGTATTGAGATGGGTGTTTTCCTTTCTTCTTTCAGGGTGTGAGTGATTACATCGTCGATGAAAGTCAGGTCAGACGCTGAATTGACTTTCGGCACGACCAGGGTTGTCAAGTTTGGCGATTGTAACTTTGTCTACATCAACACCTTAAACTACAAGAGGGGAAATAAAGGACGTACGACTTCAGTCAAATCAGCCAATGCCAACCCACTATCCACAGAATTAATTCGGACCGCCCGCTCCCGTATTTGCGTGGGAGCAGGTTGATCAATCGCTCTCCGCACGAGCTGGCGTGCCTCTGCCTTTTTGTGCGGAGTTACGCTGTCCTCGAGGTCGTAGGTGACGCAGTCTGCGGCTAGAGACCGGGATTTGTCGAGGAAGCGTTGCGATGAGCCGGGGACTGTATAATTGTCAGATCAATGAATGCATGATGCTATACTTCAATGGTGGAGGATGAAGCTTATGGGATGCATAGAATGCGGGGAAGCTCCTTTGAACGCTTACCGTAGAGAAGAGCTCGTCTGAGGTTGTTGCGAGCTGCTGAGGCCATTGTCATTTACAATTATGTACACAGTACAATCAATATACAGCAATGAATGGAAAATGAAAGTACAATTGGTGTGAGATGTGTCGTTACCTACCCCAGATATATGTAGGGTACTATGACCGGCTAAGCTCCAGATGTCCCAGCAATGCGGGCCTATATCTCGGCCACTATATAGCCGATTCTGAGAAGCCTTTATATCAAACTCAGTTTCTGCAGCCTTCTATCATGAGATAAAATGACAATTTTGAGTTTTTAAGTTTTTTTGAGGATTTGAGTAAAGTAGTTGTTGAATTGTTTCATATCACTTGTCTCTGTGTACACCAGACATGGCCAATTTGCGAAGACATGACGATGCTCGCTACAGTTAAAAGGATATCGGAATGTCGAATATCATCAGAATCAAAAGACAAGATATCAATTGACTTGCCATTCGATGTCAAATGAGTATCATGGCCTGTACTCCGTAAAGCTTAAAGCCATCGATCGTGCCTGGCTTGACGCAATACAAGCAGAACTTCTGCCGCGACAGACCGCCCCAAAGTGACACGCAACATCGATAAGCTCAGCAACACAACAACATTCAAGCTCCAACATACTCAACAGAGTCAACACACCAGCACCGATCAATTGAGGATTGTTCTCACGGTGCAAACATGGAACGCTTACCCAGTCAAGGCGACCTGAACTGGCGCCTTAGTGCTCATCCGATTACATTGTTATTCTTCCTAGGCTTCCGCATTGGTTTGTTCACCATCAGTTGGAATATTGATCAGGAACTGACATTGAATAGGAAGTCTGCTAATGTACCTCTTCGGCGTCCTCTTCATCGACAACTTGTCCGTTCCCCCTCCCCCCCTATCAATCTCACCCACTCTAATAAGTACAGCGTCCTCGTCTTCATAATAACCCTCCTCCTCCTCTCCGCCGACTTCTACTACCTCAAAAACATCGCCGGCCGCCGCCTCGTCGGTCTTCGCTGGTGGAACGAAGTAAACACATCGTCTGGCGAATCGCACTGGGTATTCGAGAGCTCCGACCCAAACACGCGCACCATCAACGCCACGGACAAACGCTTCTTTTGGCTGAGTCTGTACGCTACGCCGGCGCTGTGGATTGGGTTGGCCATTCTCGCGATTGTGAGGTTGCAGAATGTTATTTGGCTGAGTTTAGTTGGTGCGTTCCCTTTTCCTTAAACGGTGGATTGATTGTAACTACGGGTGAGGATTGACTGACCGATTGTGTAGCTATTGCGCTTGTGCTCACCGTTACGAATACGTTGGCCTTTTCGAGGTGTGATCGGTTCAGTCAAGCGGGTTGGCTTGCTAATAATGCGTTGTCGGGAGGCATTGCGGGTAGCCTTGCCTCTGGTCTGCTTGGGCGGTTCTTCCGGTAGACTCTCTTCCTATTTTCTATCCATTGTGTTATCGTCATATATATCGGGTGTTTCTATTTCTCTGAGTCGGGTATGAATACGCTCATTTGCACGAGTGCGGGTATATTTTATGTATTTACATGTATAACAGATCGACGACTACGAATATTCTTGCATTTTGTTATTTTCTGTTAGTGGAAAACAGATCATTCAAATCATCATTCGTCATCCGTAGATGGCAGGCTATCTCATATGCTATGCATAAACATTTTGATCTGTACAAAAACTATTCACAAGAAATCAACTCTCCAGCCCAAAATCAGAGCTTCCCCTCAGCAGTCTTGCGGGAGCGCTCAAACGACGACACTGGGGGCGCCGAGTTCGGGTTAGGGTGGTGCTTCTTCAGAGCCATTTTGACGTTATATTCAAGATCAAGCTGGGCCTTGGGGTCATCAGTCTTGGGCTTGAAGTCCACGACGAGGTCGTCCTTGACGGCAAAGACGGAGTCGATAGTAAGATGTGGGTCGTCGTTGGGGTAGATCTGGTTGATGATAGTGGCGTAGTCGGGGTGTGTGATCATAAGGTGAATATGTGCAGGACGCATGGGCGAGCGGTCCATGATATTTAATAATACACCGGCGGGACCGTCGGTGGGCAGCGAGTATGGCGTGGGGTGGTAGCAGTACCAGTAGAACTCTCCGTTAGCATTAGACACGAACTTTCCGCGGAGGTTGTTCTCGGTTTGCTCGGGGTCTTGGAAGTCGTATTTGCCGTTGGCGGAGGCTTGCCAGATGTCGAGAACGGCGCCCTCGATGGGCTTGCCTGTTTCCATGTCCGTGATGACTCCGTGCATGTAGGTGACTTTGCCATTGGGGTTGGAGTTTTGGATGATGCTGTCGCCGAGTTCGCGGAAGGGAGCGTTGGGGGACCAGAAGGGACCGAGAATGACGTTGGAGGTGGGGGAGAGGCCTTGTTCAGTGATGATTTTGTTTGCAATTTCGTCGACCAGTCTGTCATGTATTAGCAATTACCTTTATCTTTTCCTTTGCGGCATGCTTACGACTCAAGTCCGATCACGTCGCATACACGATGGCATTCGTTGCGAATGGGTGTGCTGATCTGACCAATGGAGTTGATGAATTCCACACCGAGCATCCACTCGGCCGGGGTGAGCTCGACCTCACGCGCAAAGTCGTGGATGTGCTTGATCAAAGATCCCAGAACCACGCGAGCACGCTCGGGGGTCTTGGGACCCATGGCGTTGACAACGCCGGGAGTGAAGTTAGGGTCGAATTGGCGCGACATTGTGATGTGCTTGATGGTTGTATTTGAAATCGGGAGGTGGTTACTGGTGGCGGCGGTTGTCGAGATAGTTCTGGGGAATCCTGGGGAGGGCAATAGCACAGTTAAATAATCAAATTAAAGACAACGCCAAACGAACGGCAAATCTTCTCGGCTGGCCATGGTCGAGGGCGCTCGTTGTGGGCAGCACGGCCAGATAAAGAATATACCGGTGCCACCTGCCGTAGTCCACGATCGCATGTTCCGCCAGGTGGATTACGCTATGCCCGCCGGAGAAGCGCTTACCCGCTGCCACACCGTTCCCCGCATTCTGCTTTTCTTTCAGGGCAGACAACTAAGGAATTTGTTAGACAGACGATTGATGCCTTGTTGCCTTATGCCTGTGCCGGAGTCTTGCCGATGTTTCCTAATCGGGCCTGCTCGGTAACTGTTCTTCCGACAATCACCTGATCCGCCTGCCATTGACCACATCCAGACTTCTCTGCCCCTTTCCAGCTGCCAGAACGTTTCTCCGTCTGTCTATCAGACTGCCGATTCGGCATGGCATTGGCGCCATTCTATCGGGAATGATTGCTCAAGTCCCGATAACCGTGCAGCTTCCGTGCCAAGACATCATACAGTGATTGGCAAGGGATGCACTCGATGCTTCGCACTTGTTTGCGAACCTCTCTCCCGGGAAAATGTTTTGGACCACGACATACGAGTCGAGCGCGACGCGGGATTACTCGTTACCCGGCTGATTGAAGATGTTGAAGACCTCAACAATTATTGTCCAGGAGGGTATCATCCTACCTACATTGGAGACCAGCTGAACAACGGTCGCTACCAAGTAGTCGACAAGCTTGGCTATGGAGGATACACAACTATATGGCTAGCCCGGGATCTAAAGACGTCTAAGTATGTGGCAGTGAAGGTTGTTACTGCTGATACCAGTGATGACCTAGCTGAGTCTATGCTGATGAAAGACCTCTATGATGCTCCGTCTAAACCGGGCAAAGAGACTATTCCAACCCTAGTCGAAGAATTTAGGTTACTGGTCCCAATGGAAAACACAGATGTATTGTCACTGCGGCCGCGCAGATGCACGATGCCTGGGAGACTTCCATCCCTGGTCTTTTTCAGCCAAAGGTCGCGCAGTCGATCGTTGCTCAGCTCGTACCCAGTGTCGCATTCCTTCATAGTAACAACATTGTCCATGGCGGTTAGTGTACCTATTGATGTATCGAGCCGATAGACCAGCTGACGTTATTTCTAGATATTCATCTTGGTAATATTTTAGTTCGGTTTCCCAAAGCTATCGACAGCCTGTCAACATCAGAGCTATATGAGAAGTTTTGGCGAGCCACAGTCAGAGGCCGTTGTACGCGTCGACGGTCAGCCGTCGGAAGGTCATATGCCGACCAAAGTATACATCCCCGGTTGGTTCGGTGTTCTTATCCTTGGCCGGGACAAGATCATGATGTGTGATTTTGGTGAATCTTTCAATCCGCAAACACTGTCTAAACGGTTTTCCAAGACGCTTCCTCTACTCCAGCCGCCGGAGACTAGATTTTCGGATGAACCACTCTCGCTCCCTTCTGATATCTGGACGCTTGCCTGTACCATTTGGGAGATACTCGGTCATCGCCCTTTGTTTGAAGCATATTTTGCCTCTGCTGACCGAGTGACTAAGGAGCAAGTAGAGGTCTTCGGGAAATTACCTCCTGAATGGTGGGGAAATTGGAGCAAAAGATTAGACTGGTTCAATGAAGAAGGCGAATTGAAACTCAGTTCAGAGGGACCCGGCTTTCAGGATGTTGTACGCAGGACATTGAATGTCAGGTTTGAGCACAACATTCAAAAGTCTCGGATTGAAGCAGGCCTAGAGGTATGACGGACAAAGAGAAGAGGGCTTTTCAGACGATGTTGAGGTCGATGCTTAGGCTCCAACCGAGAGAAAGAGCGACAGCACAACAGGTAATGCAGTCAGATTGGATGTCAGGTTGCGGACTACCTGCTCTAGAAGAGAGCGGGCGTCTTTCTGGTCCTGCAGGAAATTGACGGAACTAAAGCGGTATGTTATGGATTGCTTTCACGTCGCAAGGTCATCATCCATGTCCTTTATAATTTGTTACAACCATCTACTGTCAAGGTCCTTATGCAGTAGCCGTCACGTAACACGTACTGATTTTCATTCTCCTAATTCCTACTCTGTACACCGATCAAGTGCCAACCGGCACTATTGGAACTAGCACTCCCATACAGCCTTGCAAGACCAAAAATGCATCAGACCAAGAACAACGAAGATGCAGGGGCACCAACCTTGTGCAAACGAAACTGAGCAATTGACCAATCACATTCCTACCATAGCCCGGAGATATCATGGTTGTGACACACGAGATAATGAGACTCGTGGATGGAAAATTTCTGAAGCGGTGCTATCAAGCCACTTTGTGACTTGTACCATGACGATCAGGCCTGCCTTGGTCTCGCCCTGGTAGGTACGCCAATTGTCACCAAACACAATCTGAGTGTCCTATTTTTATAGAGAAATTTCTCAAAATCCATGTTCGTTAAGTAAATAGCTATGCGTATTGCCAGAAGCGAGATAATGGTGTGAGGCCTGAGCCCCTTAAACAAACGGCGAAACAAACGCTACTTTTCTAGTCTGGTCGTGTTTAAAATCTAGCATGCCTTGTTTTGACTATGTACTTATGAGTGCTTGACCGCTTCATTTATTATGAGGTCTTATAGAATTTACCATGATTGCAGCATGTCTCTTATGATTTTGATACATCAACAGCAACGTTCGGAAAGTTGTCGTATCATATGGACTTATCAAACGAGTTTAGGACGAGCTTCGTGATGGGATTGGAAGAAAGTATCAATTACTTTATAGGGTTCTTAAAGGTATAAAGACAATCTTAGAGATAATTCCAAAAAGCAATATGGCCAAAGAAAGGGGTAGCAACTTGAAGCACGAGCTAACAGAAAAAAAAAAAAAAGACGCCATACATGGAAACTGGACCATGATCTAAAAACTTCTGATTAGAAAAGAAAAAATTCCAGCCTTCTGATTCGACAACATCCTTGTCACTGCAAAAACAACGTGCAGCCTTTGTTGCATAAGGACGCATCTAGGGTTAGGGCAAATGGGCAACTTTTACGCAATTTCCTCCTTTTACGTAGATACGTACCTAGCAGTGGACAAACAAACAACCTTGGAAGTTCCCTCCCCTTGTCAGTCATATATCACACTCTTCCTCCCTCCTGATTTATTTTCGAGAAAAAAGCCCCCCCCTGTTCTCCTGTCACCACGCGTAGTCGCAGCCTTCCCAAGGCAATGCAAGAACGGCGATCCGTGAGACTCAAAATACCCTCAGAGAGACTCCTCCTTCTCCAACAGTCGATGGACGGCCTGGAGAAGAAGAAGCGCAAGAAGAGAGTCAACTGGAAACCAGGCGAGAAGGAGGCGATGGCCGCGCTTCGTGACCAATATTCAACCATGCCTCTGAAAGAATTCCAACAGGTAATCTCCTCCTCTTTTTCTTTTTCTTTTTTTTTTTTCATTCTTGTATTGTCTACGCTACAAACGACTTGACTCACGCGTTATAGACATATTACCCCGACCGGTCTGTCAAGAATTTGGGGATGATTATCAAAGCATGTCTCTTTCGAGGCTTGTTGTATGACTCTGACTGACTGTTTTCGATCAATAGAGTTTGAAGGAAAAACAACCTGGCAAGGAAGAAGAGACTGAGGCGGGGAGCGAGGATCGTCTTCGCGTGAGTCTTCCAGAGAACTACAGCACGGGACCAGATTTTGACAGTGATGCAGCCGACCACTCCCAGATTACACAAGTTGAAACGCCCTCGAAAGAATGGTCCCTTTGAGTATAGCGATAGTGAAGACGAGGATTCAAGCTCCAATGAAAGAATCGAGGACATCAACCCGTCTGGCCATCGTACCCCTAACAAGGTACGAAAAATACATACGAAACCACTGGCAGTAGACTAACGTCTTCGGTTTGCAGTTCATCAAACTGTCGCACTCCGCAGAATCGCAGTCACCACGAAATCGCTATGAAAAGCATCGGGATCCCAGAGTCCGCTCTCAGAATGATGAGATTGCACAGAAAGAGACCGCAGCATGTTTGGTCAGACCTCAGACTCCTCCTCCCCAAATCACCACTGTGGTCCCAGACACTGGCTGTTCGGAGTTGAACTCAAGTCCTATGTGCATGAGCCCCTTAATTCCAAAAGATCCTGAGATTTCCCCAGACGAGAGGCCACAGATACCGAAAGATACCGCAGCACGTTTGCCCAGTCCCCAGAGGACTCCTCCCCGAACCACCATTGTGGCTCAAGACAGTGGCTATTCAGAACCAAGTTCAAGTTCTACAGGCATGAGTCCAATTGTCCTTGATGTTTCTCAAGAGCAACCTGGAAATTGCCATGGAACCGAGATGCAAGTGGACATTATGCAAGACGAGTCGCAGCAACAAACGCAGCTTACGGCTCCAAAACAAGAAGAAGAATTCCCAGAACACTACATCCGACAAGAGGCTGCCAAGGACTCGGCCGTCATGTTTGCGACGCTTCAATCACAGTCCCGTAGACAAGACAAGTTGATCTCCCTGATTACTCAACTTCGGGTTGAAAACTCCGCCCTTCAGAAGACATGTGACATGATGCAACAGGACTATGAGTTGACGAAGATAGAAAATGATAAGTTGAAAGTTGAAAGGGAAGTTGAGATTGCCCAACTTATGGAACAATGGCAGGCTGAGAAGGAAGCTTTGGTGCAGAAGAATGCTCGTCTGGACAAGGGTCTCGAGAAGATGCGGGAGGCGATGAAGTATTTGCAGGCGTCCCCCTCGACGGTTGACGGTGGGTGATGGATACAGAGGTCGGTCTTACTGAATGTCTTATATACGTTGATACAACACTAGCCAGCTAGTGTAACGAATTAACCGGCAGTAGATTTGTGCATACGTAGAGAACTCTTACTGATACCATAATCCAGAACTTCTCAGTCAGTCACATTCCTGGCTGAATGCAGTTACTCTACTCATTTTCAAGGACACCAAGAGAAAGCCAGAGAAAAACCAGAACAGACAGTACTACGTAAACGAAACGAATGCCAACAGAAATTCCCCATGCTAACCAATAATGTCATTGTGGCAAACAAAGAACGAAGAAAAATAAATTAGTGTCAAATTGGTGAGCAAGGATTGTCACTAAATGATTAGTATTAGGGCTACGTATTATTCGCTCCCGTTGCTATACCATGCAGCACAGCCTACCCACTCTGACTCACCAGATGGCGCCTGGGGATCTAGTACTGGCACGAGAAAGTGAATGATCCAGTTCTATTCTAGTGGCGGGTTGGGTGTAGCTTCCACTGTTTTGCTCTCGATTCTAGAATGTATTCGCATCCGCCTTCTGTACCTGGACGAAGGGAACTAAACGCTCCCAGACAGAACCCGGAGGAGACACGACCGGTTCCTGCCGACAATCATTCCATTTCCGAATTCATTTCCTTGTTTGTCTAGTCTCGACTCTTCTACGTGACATCCTCAAAAACCTAGCTTGTGTCGGTATGGCTAATCAGGTTTACTGCAGCAAGCAACATCGTCGACGCTGGCACAACCGTTCTCACTCCGCACTGCCTTGTCTTCCTCTCAGTCCGGGAAGGTCGACTCTTGTCTAAACTGCCTAGAACCGAGTTTAGAAGCTTTCCACGTTTGGAAATGTAATCTACCCTTCTGTACTAGGGTCCGCACCAGAGACTGTTAGCCATGTACTCAAGGGTACCCGACGATTCCCCCTCTAAAGAGGTTCCTTGTACAAGAATCTTTGGAAATAACACTACTAGTAGCAGCAAGATGGACCCTCCACTTTTCTGTGGATATCCCAAAAGACGCATCGAAAGGGTGCTCAGAAAAACCAAAAAGCGTGCCGGAGGGCAACAGGTTACAGGTCCCCCAGACATGATCGAGCCCAAGACGTAACAAGGCCGCCGAAAGCAACGGGGTGCATAGATGTTACTGATGCAAAGTCCATCAAGAGAAGTAAACTCTGCCAAAAAAAAGAAAAGAAAAAAAAATAGATAATTCTGCAAGTCTACGTACAGTTATTTGCAAAAAAGGTGCACGCTTTTCCTCACTTGAATTGTTTAATATATTTAACACTAACCTTTATCAGGCAAAGCGCCGGGATGACGATGTCCCGATTCCCAAAGTGTAGTACCCGTCGCGTCACCTCCCCCACCCTGCGGCTGTGAGTCGGCCCGGGCTCAAGGGCCACCTGCGCTCAAGGGCCAAAAAATATGAAGCAATTTACAAAATAATCAACAGTCCACCAACGCCATATAAATTGCATATAAAAACTAGACATACACTAAATATAAGCAATGTTTACCTACTTCCCTGAGTATCAAAGAAAAAACCGAGATTTTGAGGCTCTTTTGGGGCCTCTTCTTGCACCGGCTCTTCCACGCCGAGGATATGACTCTTATGAATCCTCAATAAATCTCCATCATGACGGCGTTTTATGAGGCGATTCGCATCTTTTACATAAAGCGCACCACACGCTTTAACCTGTCGTCTTGTAGATTTTGTATTCTTGCGCGTTGCGGCATTGCGAACCTTTGCGAGGCTCTCACGGTGTAGATCACCTAATTCAGCCAAAGCAAGGCCACCTTGATTAACAACTTTAATACGGCGTGAGAGGCCTGGGCTTGCTTCGTCTAATATATCCTTTATACCATCAATTGATTTTTCAATCTTATTGATGTAGCGACGTAGCTTTGCAGCGGTTGACGGTGGAGAAATTGATTTTGTAGTTGGTGAGCTGGGAATAGCATCATCCACCTCGCCGTAGATTTTTAACGTATCCCCCTCAGCAACTAATGCTTCAAATGCTTCCTCTGGTGAAGGCATTTGATTGAGTATAATCTTTGCATTAATTGGCCAAATACCTCGCTCTCTCCACCCATTCCGAATCGTTCTTGTAGTAAAGGTCTTTATCCGGATATCACGTAATTCTTCAAAAAAGTCGTTTTTATTGAAATCAAATCCCACTCGCGCAACCTCATTAACAACCCTTCCATGAACATGTTTATATTGCTGAAATGGCACTCCATCAAGAGGTTGTAAGAAATGCGTAGAATGAGAAGGAAATCGGAATGGTCGAATACGCCAAATTTCACAGTATTCAACAAACTGCATCGTAAGATGGGTTGTATGATTATCCATAAGAAGTAACCGCCAATTGAATATACTCTCGGGTTTTGAAAAGTGTTGAAAATGTTGAAGCCATTCAAATGCAATCTCATCTGTTATAAATCCATTCTCAGCAGGCACGATTAGCCAGTCGTCCTCTTTTATATGGTTATACCATTCCTCCATATGGACCTTGCCCTTCGGAATCAATAATGGTGGTATAACCTTTCCTTCGGCGTTTATACTCTCAACGACTGTAATTGATTCTCGAGATGACAGGCTGGAGACTCTTTTTGACGTTTTTGGGTATTTTGTTATAACTGCTTCGTCTCTTCCACATCCAACAATGAATCCGGTCTCGTCAAAATTCCAAAGATTTTGAGGCGTAATTTTATAGTGTTATATAGCAGTTTCAAAATCAATAAACCAGCACTCAACCTCACCGTAGTGCTCTGCAGCAGTACACTCCTTTTCTTAAAGCTTTTGCATGATTCTTGCATACTCTTCTAGTAAGCGGGCTTGAAAATCATACATCCACATTTTCCCAACGCGGGGGGGCTCTCCCAGACCAGTGAAATCTTTAGCAAGCAAATAATTTGCACTTGCCTCAATTTGCTCGCTTGTAGGGGGTACACCTGTATTATCGTGATACTCAAGCCATAGAAAAAGTGCCTTTTCTTGATCCAAAGATAATATGCGGTTGGTTGGTGGGCGTGTTGAGCGAGAGGGTAGGCCATTCCACCGACAGGAGAGCTTTTTGCGAGACACCCCATATTCACGCGATAATTTGCTAAAATTCGGTTTTTTTTCGTGTTGGCACGCGCTAAGAATCTTTGCAATTAATGCCTCCTCTTCTTTATATAGCTTAGCGGACATTTTGGCGGTGTTTTCGACGTGTGTAAATGGTGGGTTGAGATTTTGAAGATTTTGGCCCTTGAGCGCAGGTGGCCCTTGAGCCCGGGCCGACTCACAGCCGCAGGGTGGGGGAGGTGACGCGACGGGTAGGCTCTTAATCCTAAGGCAGGAAAACTTCCTAAAGTTTCTTCAGGGTCAACGATTCGCCTTTCTCTCCCTCACGGTCGTCACAAGGCAGTTCTGCCTTTTAGGCTGCACATGGGGCGACTGCTAGACCTTCCAGATGAGCTCATTCTTCTTATCGTCGATCTCGTGCAAGCAGATACAACACAGACATCCTTGCCATTCTATTATTGGGGAGATGTGTATAGATACTTGGTTGAACAAAATCCACCACAACGAATCAAAGACCTGCGCTCTCTTTGCCTCGTATCCGCTCGCTTGAACCATCTATTAACACCGATATTGTACCGTAATATTTGCGTTCGCAAAAACGAGTTCCACCACCATCCGCGAAACCACCTGAAGCGGAGCCTCGAGAACGATCCAAAGCTTAAAGAGTATATTATCTCTGCAATTGTTCCCTGCAACCACTCGATTAATGGCATTTATCAATTTTTTTGGCTTCCCAACATCCAGGCACTTAGCATTCACGGATTCAATGACTGGGAGCCTCTGGAATTTGAAGACGATTCGCATGTGGGCACGTCGCCGGTCACAGCATTGAATTTGATCGACTGTGGGGCACATGAGGAGGCTTTAGCCACTGTGCTCAGCTGGCCAACCGCGCTGGAAGTACTCCATTACGACGCCGAACAGGGAGAGTGGGATGGGCACTATGACGATGAGCCTGCCAAAAGCTGGACATGCGCGGCGTTTGTACGAACTCTTCAGCCGCATAAGGCAACTCTACGCGAATTGACCCTCAGTCGGCCATGGCTCGTACATGAAGGATTGGGCAATGGACCACGCATCGATCTGCACGATTTCACGGCTCTGACCACGCTCCGCATCTACCAAGTCTTTCTATGCGGGGTGGAGGACCCGCTCGAAGCCTGGAGCAGCCTTCCCCGCAGTCTTGAGAGATTGGATGTCTTTTACGATGACTGGGAACTCACCCGTTTTGACGAAGACGACTTTCTGCGCGGTCTGCTGGCGCATAAAGAAGAGCATCTACCCCGTTTACAGACGGTATCCATCAGCTCGCCCGAGCAGACCTGGGACAGCGACACTGAGGATTTCAAGTCCACCGGTCAATGGACACCGCCGTCTCCCCTGGCACAAGCATTCAAAACTACAGGTGTGGATGTACACATATGGCTGGGGCCTGTGGAACCTCCAAAGCTGGAGGAACTAGACCTTCCTCAGTTTCTTGAGCCACCAAGAAAAGGGCGTTGTCTTGATATTGATTCGTCCTGAACACTTTAATACAAAAACAACGCAAACTTTCATCACTCCAATAAAAATGTAGTTCGAGCTTCCTGGTAGCGAGGTAAAATTCAAGAGATTATAGACAGTCAACATGAACTCTTGGCATCAGTGTTCTGGAACAAATCTCTCTATGTAGACCCATAAAGGACATTTCGGGCGTGACAGTAGGCAAGACAGGAACACCGATGGTTGTTGACAGCTGTCAGGGAGGTTTGACTAGATTCCATAGAAGGCCTAAATGTGCAGGGAGTTTCAAGTGACATCATGTTACTTGACGGTAAATTACGGTCAGACGAAATCAAAACTTCAATTGAAGTGAAAAGCGTGCACCGTTTTTGCAAACAACTGTAGACGTACCATTTACTGTTCAGTGTCAAAAAGTCATACTAAGAGAAGCTCCGTTAGACATGATCTGCCTAGTGAGCAGATACGGCACTCGTTCAGCAACAGAATCAGATCAGATTCGACTTGCAGAGTATGTTCAGAAGGGACACACTGTATTCGCCCCAGAATTAAGGCTAGATCACGTGCAATGACGATCAGTAGTCTACGCGGTGGCCAAGCAGCGCACTGTAATACATGCAGACTCCATAGAAACTAGGACGGGTAGTTTAGTAAATTTCAGAATTCTAAAGCGTTTAAGATAAGTGACATATTTTTTGCGTGCTAAGTTAAATGGGTACCACGTTTAAACGGATGTTCACTGATATTCCAGAATAAAAGGAAGTGGGCCATCCGTTTATTCAAAATTTGCATTTAGAATTTGTGCACTAGATCGTGTTAAGCATAGTATGAAAATATTGCAAACAAGACTCGAAAAGGTTCAGAGAGGTTACAAACGGTTAAGTTGATTTTCAACAGTGTGCATGTTTAGAATCCCAGCTTCGAGGAGCAGTAGCAATGATGTGTATCTTGTGTGTTTACCCCTATTCCATTCTAGTGTAATGTGATTTGAAGCAGGCCAAGAAAGCCTATTTATCTGTACTGAAAGCTTTTATCTACAGAAATATCACTCTCAGTCTAGATTGTCTGGCTACCTAGGTATATTGTGACCTTTGCTACGAGAAGGGATATATGCGCCACACACCTAGACTAGACCTTCTCAACATGGTCACTAAGTTCGATAGTCTTTGCACTAACTTCCGTCTCCTGATAGAAGTTCTCACGAGAATTTCTGCAAATATAGCCTACATTGAAGTTAGTAATTGATCATGTGCGTCTGTGTTGTTAGTATGCTTACTTGAAAACTCCCTCGCTGGCACGCCGGTTTCAAACATCTCATCGATCTCAGCGGCGGACCGACCTTTCGTTTCAGGTAAAAAGAAAAACACGATGAGTACCGAAAGAAGCATCCAACCGGCAAAGATAAGATATGTCTTTGCTTGAAGATTTGCTCTGCAAGAATATCAGCTCTGTGTACTACAATACAGGTCTTGTAGATACGGCAGTGAACTTACCCGTCAGTCTGCGCAATGTAAGGCAGTACATATACCACCGCAATGTTGAATGCTGAAAGTACCAGGAACGTGAACCCGCTAGTACGATTCTTCAATCGAGCAGTCGGCATTTCGGCAAGCACCACGTATGTTAGTGCCCCGAATCCCGCGGCGTAGAAGAAGCCAAACATTAGACAGAACGCAGCAATTGCCTTGGCAACACCTGGGTTAGTGGTAGTGTCTGCAAATCCCAAGCCTCCGACTGCGGTATTGATGATCAGCAGGATGGTGAACGTAGTAAGGGCTAACGGACGGCGGCCAACACGATCAACAAGCATCATTCCGGTGATGGCACCTGCTAAGGAAAGGATGTCGAGAGCTATGGTGAGCACGAAGGGATTCTGTCCCGGAGCTACCTGTTGAAGAAAAATGGTCGCATAATTGGTTGCGAAAGCGATACCAGATAGTTGTTGAAGGTTTGGAACGGACATGGCCAAAAGGGTGCGGCGAAGATTGACACCCTTGAATAGTTCAGAGAACGGGACTTCCATTTCTTGTTGTCTCAAAGCCTTCTGAGCTCTCAGAGCTCGCAGCTCAGACTCGATTTCTGTATCTGTGTAGCCGCGTCGGATCAGTCGAAGTGACTTTTCTGCCTCGTCATCTTGACCTTTGATCAAGTAGAATGTTGGCGCATCCTTGAGGAAAAAAAGGCCGCAGGCGATTATCAGCGGCCACGCAAGTTGCAATCCAATTGGAATACGGTATGAGGCGGTGGTTGTCAGTCGTTCGGTGCCATAGTTGATACAAGCGGTAATCACCGCAGCAAGATTGATGACGAAGATAGATAGACTTGCAAGAATGCCGCGGATTTCCTGAGGTGCAATTTCCGGAATCCACGCGGTAGCCAAGGTCATGAATATAAAAATTGACATGTCTGTTCAATTGTGGCTGTTAGCAATCAGGCCTCGCCCCTCCCACCAAGGAAAAGGGAAAGCTACAGTTCACAAACCGGCCAACCACCATTAGCGGTATGTCGTTCGACGCAGTCTGCAACGCTGAACCGACAAGACTAATAACACAAGCAAATAGGAGCATCTTTCGTCGCCCATATCGATCAGCGCCAAATGCAGCCAGCGGAACACCCAGTATTGAACCTGCGGCAGGCAGAGCAGTAATGAGAGGTGTGTTGGTCGAAGTCAAAAACGTTGCGCCAGAGGCCGTGTGTCCTGTACCGAAATTCTGTACAAAGTTCGGCATTGCCAGAACTCCGGATATAATTGCACCATCATAGCCAAAGTTCCAGTAGACGAGAGCTAGAACGAATGCTGCCAATGAAAGTAAGAGTGAGTGAAGTCCTCCCGAGATCGTATATGTGAGCTCACAGGAGACGAGAGAGCAGGAGACTTACCGTAAAATATGAGGACTGGGTTGTGTCTGACTTGACTCCAAACAGTTCGTCCTTCGCCAGGTTGATTGACTTGATTAGACATCGTGAGTGACCTTTGAATTTCTTGCTATGGTTTGTAAACCGCTTGCCTTCCAGGAATGAGAACTCCGGGGTAGAGATTCCATTATCTTATATGCTAATTCATGAAATTACTTAAAGAGCACCGGACACGACTAGTATAGATTCAATCCAATATTCATATCTAGTTAGGTGATGCCAGTCCGGGGTTCCCCAGTTTTGCCCTAGTCGTATACGTACATGAGGAGAAATTTTATTTTGCGGAAAACGTCCCAATTTGTGCAAATTCCGTCCCGGAGAAATTCCGGCATATCTACACATCCCATGTACCGGTATTGTATCTAGTATCTAGGCGAGGCTTTCCGGATCAATTTCTCGTATAGAAGAACCAAATTTGCATTTGACCCAGATAGAATACCAACTGGTCACGAAAAGGTATCCATCGCAAGTCATGACCTTCTTTTATCCAACCATCTGCTTAAATGTATCTAAGAAACTAGTATACTCCTTGTAATAGGCGTGGTTTCCTCCGTTAAAAAGACAAAAAAAGCCGAGGAAGCCATTTGCTATCTCTATCGAGTGTTCAACGTCCACTATCATTTCAAGACACGGTGAAGAGCAGTCACCTGCGGCCGGGCCGGGTACACTCAAGGCATTCTGTGGATAGCTCTGGGTCTTGTCTCGCATGTAAATTTGCGTAGCAGCAACCAGGAAAGCTGATGCAATGCCAAAACATTTTTCAGCCTAGGACACAATACAAGTTAGGCTATTAGAGAATCCAGACAGTGATTGCTTGCTTACCACGCCTTCCCCGTGGCTTTCCCAACTGCGTATTGAGAATCTCTTGAACAAGTCCAAACTGCGCTCTGCAAGTGCCGCGGCAAATTGGAAGCTCAGCTCTGGAGCATCAGCTTCTGGAGTTGACGTCAGATAACCGTGTGTGAGCGCTATATTCCAAAGACGATTCTGAACCCAGTAGCAAGTCAACAGCACATCTGCGTGCTCATTCTCGCTCAGAGTAACGTCTACTGACATTCCGGCACTTTCAAGCTCAGTCTTCAAAGTTGGTGTTGCTGGATCTGCTGGCTTGTCTTTGATGTGCTGCCATGATATTAAGTCAATCCTGGATGTATCACGCAAAAGCTGTAGGATTCTTTCGCGTGATGTGCGGCTGCAGGCTGAAGGGCTATCGAACACGCTCCCACATTCGCCCTGAAAGCAAGAGAAGATCTCTTCATCAATGCAACCAAAAGTGTGAACTAGAAGGCGTAACGCTGAGACATGCTTGCTTTCGTCAACAATTTCAGACTCCTGTACTTTTGATCTTATATGTGAAAACCGTTGTAGAAAGGTCGGAGATACCGGGGGAAATGATAGGCTGTATCCAAATGACGAAGCATAGACCCTATGCAAGCCAAAAATCAGTGTACAAGATAAAAGCATGAGAATTTATAAGCAAACCTGTCAATTACACTCAGACCCAAATAGATTTGTGCTTTATTATCCCAGAACTTCAGATCGTTGGTGCTGTCATGCTCCAAATTGTGAAGGTGCAGCAGTCTAGCCAGGTTGATGGCTTCCTGCAAACGTAACCAAGCCGCAGAATTCTTTCCTCCCCGCCAAAGTGCGCCGGATATATACATACTTGTCAACAAGACCTCTACCGTAGGTGATTCACCGAGGTCGGGACCTTGATGCATCCGAAGGGCTTGGGAAATAAGGTCTGCTGCTGAGAGCCTCACATTAACGTCGCGAGAGTGAGCATATGTAAAGGCGCAAAGAGCAATAATCATAGCTGCAAATGCTTGATCGGTTCGATGCCTGGAGCTTTTCAGGCCATCGAGGAGAAACGACACCGAAAAGAAAGGCATCGATGGATGAATTTGGTAAAGATACCTAGAAATTGTGTTGTTGATTTCTAGTTCGGATAATGGCAGCTCCAGCAGCTGCATGTCTTCTTCCACCGGTGGCACTTCTGGCCACGCAAGTGCCCAACTTGGAGATAGAGCTGTGAAGTCCTCATCATCAAAGTTGAGCAGAGAGCCGGTTCCATTGGCAGTCGATTCGTAAATACCATTAGAGACTAGACTGCCTTTTGAGCGATCCCATATCATAGTGTCGAGCAATCTATCGACCCTCAAAGAACCCGTAACTGACCGGCGACCGTCATGGCGATGTGCTTTGTTCGAGCTCCTACGTACTCTACTTCAGAAATGGCCGACTATTTCGTTGTCATATTGCATTATCCACATACCGGCCATTTTGCATCTTTGCCTTTCGAATATGGCTATAGATGCACTCTAATCCTTTCCGCTGACAGTTACTGCACGGTTTCTGACGGTTGCACTGGCATTTGGTCAGCTGGTGGCCACCACGAGTTTTTGGTTTGTGAAGACGTACCTTTGATTTCCGAGCACGGCACTCCCCGCACGAGTGCGGTTGAACTGGTGCTGCGGTGGTGGCATTAAATACAATCTCTGCCATAAGATCAATTCAAGCAGTAGAATTTTTGAACCTAGCTTGGATTTATAGAAAGAGAGTACAATGGAAAGCAGAAGAAGCCGAGTTGTTGTAAAGTCTAAAATTTCCTCGGTTCCTATGTACCCCATACCATACAAATATGCTTCATACTAACCAGAACAGTGGAGTCAGTCGATTAGATCAAATTAACGCCTAGAATAGTGGCTTTATGGGTAACCCACATGATCAGAATATGGGGAAATTTTCCACAAAGCAATTCTAACTGCAAAAGTAACACCTGGAGGAATTTTCTTGCGATTATATTTGACAAGTTGGTGATTCCAAGGGCTAAGTTTCATACGATGTTTGGTTTTCATATCAACTAAAACGATGAATATAAGATATTCGTATAAGCTTATGCCACCATGAAATTGTTGGTATCAGATTATTTAGTTCAAGTGCGTGAAATCAGCTTCCAGATTCGTCCAGAAAGAAGCTTGCAATCTTGTGCCGAAGCATCTATACCATCTTCATATTCAATAAAAGGCCGAATCTCAGTTGACAATCTGTTCGAAGGATAAACACGAGTAGTGATTACTGTCCGCTCGTTGGCGAATATCTCAAGAACACTGACATCGAAGAGGATTCGGAGGGTCAAAGGCTCCAATTTTACTGAGCCAATCTTTTCTTTTTGAACTCGGCGGTGAAAGAGAGTATGCGGAGCGGTTTCGTTTGCGAGATAGAGATCGGGCATACTCGTAGATTGGCTTCGGTCGACGCAGAGTGTTTCGGTGTTAGGGGTGAAGTAGACTTTCGTTTGTTCTTGTTGATCTGCGGAAACATGATACTGTTAGCAAAGACTTCCAAGTGGTAAATGTGCGCTTGTTTAATCTGTAGGCTGCGGCAACTACCTATTGAGTGGGCTATGATCAGTCCTACTCTTTTTACCGATGTGTTGACGGCAAAAGAGACTTCCAGATCCCATGCAGTCCTCGATCTCCGGGCGGCTCAAGTAGCTGAAGGATTCTTAGCAAATTTTCGTAGCTTTCCACGATATTGTAATTACCTGTCATCATGCTCCGCATGGCGGTATGCATCATCATGTATTGCTATCAATGGCAGACATTTGGCTATGGAAAAATTTAAGATCTTCCGAATTAGACGCACTTGTGGAGTTGATATGCGTGTTGCTGTCTCGCATATGGAATCGATCAATTTCTGACTCCCATTTCGCACAAGATGTTGAAATAGATGCAATAAAACGCTCTCCGATATAGAGCTCTGCTGACTCAATAATTCTTCAATTGCGGTACAGCCAGTGCTATCCATTATGGTCATAGTCAAGCCTTTTTTCAGAAGATAATATATAACCCCTAGACAGACAAAGCGGCAAGCAATATCAAGAACTATACTTTGCCTAGACAGACACACTATGATACTCTCTGTGGAGGAACACCTCCCTAAAAGTTTCAGAGCAATATCATCACGATATTGCTCTTGTGCCAGCGCATAGTAGAGTGGTAGGTATCTATTATTGTGATATAAACTGGGGTCAGTTCTATGATCAAGGAGAAAAGTGGCAACGTCTTTACTAGCAGAAGTAAAATGCAGGACTCTTTGACCACGGTGTTCGCAATCTACTGATTTCCAACATGATGGTCCACAGAGATGAATTCGTGAAGTTGCTGATTTTAGATTTGGATCACCGCCAAAGCGAATTAGGGTCGAGACAGTGCAAAGAACTGAAGACGACCACTTTATGGAATCCTGTTGCCTATATTTGCTAGTGCTCAGGATCTCTCTTGTGATTTTAAAAAAATCGCACCATAGCACCTTGGGTCTAACTGCAAGATGCATAGCGCCTAGTCTATAATTGCTCAAATTGTTTGGACAAGCTCCCCGTTGTAGAAGGCATTTACATGTCCTTAGAAGAGCATAGCTGCTTGCAATCAGAAGGGGCTTGTTGAGGTCTTCACAGTGTTCATAAGGGTTCGTCAACGCCAAATAAAGGGGCGTAAGGTCCAGGTAATGTGAAAGTGCTCAGGCCAAAATACTAATATCGCATTGAGGGTAGCGGTCAATGAGAAAACCAAGCATGGAGGGGAAAATAGAAGACTAGGAGCGAGCCCCATTCCCAATACAGTACCACTGGCTCCACCATGCACCGGATATCCCCTTCCCATACTAATTGCTGGATACAAAGATGCTTTGTGGCATGACTCGTAAACAAAGATATTGACGGGCGTTTCCATACAAAGCCCTAAACCCTATGACGGCTGTCACAGGTAGTCGCGAGCTTGTTCGTGCAGGTAAGAGCCATACTTGACAAGGGACGTCACAACGATTGGGCGGTCATTAAAAATCGCATAATATAGGTATGTGATTCTATTTTCCTTGAGAAATGGTATGAATCTTGAGTCTGGATGTTAGCATTCAAGGATACGAATGACTATGTAAAATACCCTAGCAATTGAGAGCGAAGATCGTGATTCAAGAGCCACTCAAGAGAGGCCTTCAGATCCTTTTCCAGTAGGGATGTTGAAGAATACTGCGGGCCGTTGATCACGATAAGCACGATCTACCCTATAGTATCCAATGCGATCGAATTGCATAATATCGTCTTCGGAGAGATTGGAAACATTACAGTCCGCCCACGCCTCAGTACGAAATTCACTTGTGGCAGCCACGCAATCCATGATATCATCTTCCTTTTCTATTTTGTCTTTGGTGAGGAGATGGCCGAAATTGAAAATTTCCACAGGAATGAGATTTGAGGCGGTGTTTGCGAGCCATGTTATCTTTTTCTCGGTCTTTTTCACATCGCCTTCGAGGTGGAGACGCAAGTCGAGAGCCGTAACTGTCCCACTCGTTGGGTCAGTGGTAATATGGGAAACGATAGCGTTTCCCCAGTTCATAAGGGTGACTTCTTCATTAGGGATGAAAGTTTTCGCGTCGGCCTGACCGATTATGATTTCTTTGGCGAGTATCACGTCTTTAGTTCCTAAAGAAGTATTCGTCTTGTGCTTTGGAGTCTTAATGACAGTTACCGCCTGTAAGCCTTTGACATTCGCCGTCACTGCATCTTCTTTTGGAATTGCGGTATATCGAGCAGCAATTGGATCAATATGCTTCTTATTCGTCGCCCAGAAGACTGTCCAATCCAAGTTCAGTATATTCTTACTGGGCCCTTGTTTCAAAATGAATTCCCGCAATGCAGGTATTGTCATGCCTCTCCTGCGAATACCGCGGATAGTTGGCATTCGCGGATCATCCCAGCCCCATACAACGCCATTCTCAACAAGAGTAGTGAGTTTCCTCTTGGACAAAGCCGTCTTAACAAAGTTAAGCCGTGAGAAATCCCATATGTCAACGGAGCGAATCCCCATAGCGTTTTGCATCCATTCATATTGAACATTGCGATCTCTGTATTCGTTTGTTCGCAGTGCATGAGTAACTCCTTCCAACGAATCTAAGAATGGTGCGCAGAAGTCGTAAGTCGGATAAATCTTCCAACTTGTACCCATTCGATGATGACTTTGTAAATTGCAGCGGTAAATGACAGGATCCCGTAGCGACTTGTTTGGATCGTCGATGGATATTTTGGCACGAATACACCATTTAAGACCCTCTTCCGAGCCAGATTTCATGTCCATGAAACGAGCAACGCTTTCTTCAACTGGCATGTCTCTGCAGGCACTCTTGATACCATCCATTCGTTCATCTCGCATTTTTAACATAGGAGTGTTGTCCGCATAAGCCTTGCCATCTTTTATCAATTTCAAGCATGCTTCGTACATCTCCTGAAAATAATCACTGGAATAAGAAATGCGATCTGGGGTGATCCCCAGAAGAGACAGATCGTGTAAAATGCTGTCCTGAAATTCCGCTGATTCCTTTGAAGGATTGGTATCGTCGAAACGGCATATCAAGGCTCTTCTAGAAGAAGAGGGATTGGGATATTCATGTGCGAAATAGTCATTTAGCAATGCTGCTTTGGCATGGCCGATGTGGAGATATCCAGACGGCTCGGGAGGGAACCGGGTGATTATGCCATTTTCCGTGTTTTTCAACCCGATATTGTAGCTAGCGCCAGCCGCACTTGCTGCAGCTTTTCTGCTGCGCAAGAACTTCTCGAAACTAGCTACTGTGGAGGAAATCCAGGGACTTTCGGCTTCGACAAAGTCAAACCAACGACTGACGTTGACGCTTTTTTTTCTGAGTGAGATGGCAGCCTTGTTCCCATAGAATCCTGCCCATATTATTACATCCGCAAGAGTCATAGAGTATCCGACGATATAAGAGCGTAGAGTGAGGTAGGCATCGAACTCGTTCACATATTTCTCAAGCAATTTGTAGTCTGACGCAGCAAAATCTGCATGTCGATTCAACCACTGCTGTACCTATCATTGACAATGAGTATAAGCTCGGATATATCAAGCATTGAAATAACAACTCACCAAGTCATGTTTTCCTATCGAGATCTCTGAGAGAATAGTCTGGACATGATCTACTATAGCGCCATTTTTCAGCACCAAATCATCATACACAAGCTCCACATATTCTTCAGACTTATGATTGAGACAATCTGCCGTTTCATACTGCACCGTGCATAGCTTTGACGGAACATGCTGTGAAAGGAAAGTCACAGCTAGGGTTTCGGGAAAAGTGAAGGCAGGATTTGCTTTTGAAGCAACCTTGAGTGTCAACATGTTGATTTGGGTAGATACTTGGGGTGAGAAAATCCACTAATAAATTCGAATGCGTTAGAAAGTATAGTAAATGAGGGGATTTATCTTAAAAAGAATGAGTCACGGGTAAGCGGCTCACCCACCCCAAATTTCATCCGTATTTCTTACAACTACCTTTCCAACAACTCCATAACATCAAAAGATAGAGAATTCGCATAGAAAAAAATGATCCCAGCTATGAAGGGAGAATTTCTCTTGCTATTGACACATTAAAAAAATAAAAACTATACACCAAGTGGCGCTCTTATATGATATATCTTTAACAACCCTATAAAGGCACCTCAAAGGCTCAATCCTAGCACACAAAGTAGATGTTGCACACTGTAGGATAACTCCTATAGAAGAGGCTACGCTCTAGAGCTGGATTTTCTCCTTAGAGTGTCATAGCCTGCCTTCTAGACCTTATATGCTTATAAAAATGGCTAATATTTTACTATTAGAAAGGGACTTGACTAAAATACCTCCCAAAATTAATATTAATTGGGTGGATGCATTTCTTAAGCACAATCTGGATATAAAGGTTAAATTTGTGTACTATTTAGCATATTCCCGACCACTTTATAAAGATCTAGTGATTATTAGAGGCTTTTTTGTGACAGAGCCGCCTCCGTCCCGGCGCTGTACCAGGTCAGAGGTGAAGCTATTCCCGTCGTAGGGCTGCAGCGCCTAACTGTACGGAAGTGGGAGTGATACCATCTTCCGTTAGCTGAGAGCTACTAGGCAAATCTAGCCCCTGCTGCTGGAGGCCTACAATGCGCGGATCTGGAAGCACGGTGAGATATTGGATGGTGTACAGAGTGGGATCGTGTTCATCGGGTATGTGCCCTATGGAGGTTATCGACGGGATAGGGGAAAATAAGGCGCTTTCGACGCAGTCCACAGTAATCAGGCGTAATGCTCGTGGAAAAGACAAAACACCCGCCCAACCTTGCCGTCGGCGCACCTCCAGCGAAAGATCGTCTTCCTGAATCCACCCCCAGAGGATATGCGTATTAGTTACGGGATCCCAGAACGAATTGCCAGCGTAGAAGGCACCATGGTCTAATAGGCCCCCATAATTAAATTTCATACTTAGTGAACCATTGTTTGTCTTTTCCAAATCTCCACATATAAACATTTGAGCTCTGTCGTCTCGATTTGCTGATTGAATTCGGCCCCCGGGTCGTGGTTTCCGTCCTTCGGCGCTGAAGATCAAAATGTCATACAAACATTTTCCTTCCTTGTCCGTTGCGAGAGAAACAAAGTTCACAACCTCCCAGTTTCTGCCAAAGTCATGACTCCAACGAGAGGGCGTAAAGTTCATTCGAGTTCCATCAAAGGGCCAATGTACTCCCATTGATAAAGGTCGACTGGATTGATGCGATAAAGGAATGTCGTTGGAGTCGAATCTCTAATACCACCGGAAATGACACCCCAAAGGCAATTGTTCGAGCGATTCGTCAGTTGCGACGCACTGGGCCAGGGAGCAACGAACGGATCTCGCCAACCAGTGACCTCAAGACCATCAGGCGGGCCTTTCAAGAGAGGATTTGATTCTCCTACTGGATTCCAGCTCCGGCCGCTGTCCCGGGAGACTGCTGCATGGAGCCGCTCGCTGCCTCGCACATACTGTCGAGTCCAGTGAAGTGGTAAATGATAAACCGACGTATAAAATGCCGTCAATGTACCGTTTTGTACCCCGTAGCGGTCATGGGGCACCATACACCCTGTAAAAACACCCCTCGGGCTGTCTGTTGTGTTGGGACTGAGGGTAGGCTGAGCAACAAACTCCCAGTGCAGGAGGTCATATGACACGGCGGATCCCCAGGCAATATTTCCCCAGTCACAATCGTCAGGATTCCATTGGAATCCTAAGTGGTAGGTCTCGGTCACTGGATCGTATCCTACCGCACACGGGTCGTTGATCCATCCTTTTGTCGGCAACGGGTGGTAGTGAGGACGCCAGCGGCTGTAGTATTCTGAATATTGTGGTTGTTTGCAAGACACGGTGTGTGGATGGAGTTCAGGAGATAGACATAGGTTGTTATTTTAGATTGCCCAGGTGGTACGTGGGAATCATTCAATCGGGTATACATATGTTGGGTGTACACACACATTCGAAATCGCTTTCCGCCTGCAACACACTTCTCTTTTTCTAAGCCCCACTGCCAAGACTCTGCAGTAATAATCTAACCTTATTGGGGAAAGCTATTACATTGAGAGAACGACTAGTGGAATTATTGACAGGCTAGACATTACCCGTGCCAACCCGCACCAACACCGGGGACGGTCATAACGACATATTTTACATCTCTTTTTTGTTAGCGATTCCATATAAATTCGAAAACTAGCCTTTTTGTATATATCTAACCACCATATCAATTAATTAATATAATAACTAGTACAATTTCTTTAGTATATATATCTTATTAATATATCTCTTTTTTATTTCGAAAAAAAACATTATTTTACAGATTTTGACTGATTCGCTGTTTTAACGAAGGATAACCCTAACGATAAAATAGCAATATAAAAAAGATCACTTAGTTCTTTAAATAATTGATTAAATTGTTTTAAATTATTAATTAATATACTCTATAGATTCTATTTCTCCCGCTTAAATCTTAAAATTATTATGTTGTGGTGTGTTATTCGGGCTAGATGTAAAAAAGGCTGATTTTCGAATTTGTATGGGAATCGCTAACCAAAAAAAATGTCGTTTTGTAAAATATGTCGTTATGACCGTTGAGCACCAACACCGGGAGGGGGTTGGTGCGGGTTGGCACGGGTACATCGTATGGTCGTTCCAATACACCGTCACATTACCAGCTGGATTCAAATAGCAGGCCAAGGCAGGCTTTAACCCTAACCCTTAAGTCCTTTTGTAAAGATATTTGAAAATTTTGATACATGTAGTCCTGACTTCTGTATGTGACGACGATGACGCTTGCTAGCAACTTTGAGATGACTAATTGCCCAGTCAGTTGGTCTATTTTCTCTAGACCGGTCCCTTCGTATAGTGCTCTGTATGTAGAGCCAACATACTGAGAAGTCAGAAAGCATTTAGTTCAAATATAAGAACTTGACCCGAAAAACACCCGATGGCAACCTTAGTCGCGTAGAGAGCAGACACATTAGATCTATAGGATGGTGGAAGCCAGAGAACATGGTATCCATTACAGGCAATCCATGGGTTTTCAATTGCCAGTGCAGGAGCAGGAGCCGAATGCTGTAGTGGGGAACGACTAATAATGCCGTCAGAGTTGAGGTTTATTCTTCTTCTATCTGTAGTAACTGCTTTTCCATCTGGAGAGAAGGCGACTGCGTTCACCCCGTCAATATTGTCCTCAAGTATCTGGCGCGCTCTTCCTGTGGCTAGATCCCAGAGCCGGACTGTGCGGTCATTGGATGCTGACGCCAGCATTGTCCCATCTGGAGAGAAGGCGATCGCGGTCACCCAGTAAGTATGGCCCTCAAGTATCTGGTGCGTGCTCCCTGTGGCTGTATCCCAGAGCCGGACTGTGCGGTCATTGGATGCTGACGCCAGCATTGTCCCATCTGGAGAGAAGGTG
This sequence comes from Talaromyces verruculosus, assembly GCA_038993655.1. Classification (NCBI taxonomy): domain Eukaryota; kingdom Fungi; phylum Ascomycota; class Eurotiomycetes; order Eurotiales; family Trichocomaceae; genus Talaromyces; species Talaromyces verruculosus. The sequence continues at coordinate 277,518 of JBBVQN010000013.1, read as the reverse complement.
ATTGCGTTCATCCGGCCAGTATGGCCTTTAAGTATTTGGCGCGCGCTCCCTGTGGCTGTATCCCAGAGCCAGACTGTACCGTCACCAGAAGCTGATGCCAGTATTGTCCCATCTGGAGAAAAGGTGATTGCATTCACTGGGTAAGTGGAGCCCTTAAGTGTCTGGCCCTTGAGTCTCTGGCGCGCCCTCCTTGTGGCTATATCCCAGAGCTGAACTGTGTCACTGGAAGCTGATGCCAGCATTGTCCCATCTAGAGAGAAGGTGATCACGTTCACTGGGTAAATATGACCCTTAAGTGTCTGGCGCGCTCTCCCTGTGGCTGTATCCCAGAGCCGGACCGTTTTGTCATCAGATGCTGACGCCAGTATTGTGCCATCTGGAGAAAAAACGATCGCGTTCACCCGGTGAGTATGGCCTTTAAGTGTCTGGCGCGCGCTCCCTGTGGCTGTATCCCAGAGCCGGACTATGCCATCACTGGAAGCTGACGCCAGCATTGTCCCATCTGGAGAGAAGGCGATTGTGTTCACTGGGTAAGTATGGCCATCGAGCGTCTGACCCTCGAGTGTCTGACGCGCGCTCCCTGCGGCTATATCCCAGAGCCGGACTGTGCGGTCATCAGATGCTAACGCCAGCATTGTTCCATCCGGAGAGAAGGCGATCGCATTTACTGAATAAGTATAGCCCTTAAGTGTCTGGCGCGTGCTCCCTGTGGCTGTATCCCAGAGCCGGACTGTGCGGTCACTAGATGCTGATGCCAGCATTGTCCCATCTGGAGAAAAGGCGATCGCGTTCACCGGGTAAATATGACCCTTAAGTGTCTGGTGCACGCTCCCTGTGGCTGTATCCCAGAGCCAGACTGTACCGTCACCAGAAGCTGATGCCAGTATTGTTCCATCTGGAGAAAAGACAATTAATTCCACTGCGTAAATATAGCCCTCGACTGTCTGGCCTGCAAATGCCTGGCGCGCGCTCCCTATGGCTGTATCCCAGAGCCAGACTGTACCGTCACCGAAAGTTAACGCCAGCATTGTCCCATCTGGAGAAAAAGCGATCACGCTCACTCGGTAAGTATCGCCCTTAAATGTCCGATCCGTAAGTGTCTGGCGCGTTCTCCCTGTGGCTATATCCCAGAGCCGGACTGTGCGGTCATTGGATACTGACGCCAGCATTGTCCCATCTGGAGAGAAGGCAATCGCGTTCACTGGGTAAATATAGCCCTCGAGTGGCTGACCCTCGAGTGTCTGACGCGCGCTTCCTGTGGCTGTATCCCAGAGCCGGACTATGCGGTCACCTGACGCCAGCATTGTTCCATCTGGAGAGAAGGCGATCGCATTCACCGAGTCAGTATGGCCCATGAGTATCTGGCGCGCGCTCCCTGTGGCTGTATCCCAGAGCCGGACTGTGCGGTCATTGGATGCTGATGCCAGCATTGTCCCATCTGGAGAGAAGGCAATCGCGTTCACTGAGTAATTACTGATATAGCTGTTGAGTGACCGGCCCTCGAGTGTCTGGCGCGCGCTTCCTGTGGCTGTATCCCAGAGCCGGACTGTGCGGTCTTTGGATGCTGACGCCAGCATTGTTCCATCTGGAGAGAAGGCGATCGCATTCACCGAGTCAGTATGGCCCTCGAGTTGAAGTGAAGAACTCCAGTTCTTCTTCATGACTGGCAATGTTCTCATCCACCGGAAGACTCTTTGCTGAAAATGATTGCGGACGTGGCTACTTTGTGGCGTAAATATTAATGCGCTAAGATACAACTGGAGCGGTGCACGCTCCACTATAGGATAACTATGAGAGATAAAGTGTTTAACATCCTGGATATATTGATAGAATAAGGGGCAGGTGTTGGTCTGTAGAAAATTTAGTTAATGTTTGATAAGTATGTCAGGCTAACTTACCGATGCAATAGATAGTAGGCAAGTCACCGCTCGTATACTTTCCGCAGCTCTTCCCATCCAGCTCAGAGCTTCTAACCAAGCTAGGAGATGTTGTCGCATGAAATCGTCGACTGGATGTTTATCATATATCATTTCGCCGCTTCTTTGGAGATGTTGCACCCAGTAGAGACATGCATAACGAAGTGAAGGATGTATCAATTGCTGGATATGTTTCTCTTCCACCTCTGCTAGTAGAATACCAGGGTTAGCATAATCTAGGTCGCATATATTCTCCTTCAAATTTCGTGACATCAGTAGTAGGCAGCTTAGCAATAATTTTCTATGCGCTCCTTTCTCATTTATTTGGAGACTCTCTAGGCCACATCTGGATGGGTTGACCAGGTAATCTCGGAACGAGGGATGATGCAATTGAAGTTCATCACTTTCTTCCAGTGGGATGTGAAGGATTGAATGAAGATCATTCACTGTTCTTGTTATCTCATTTAATGGGATGTCCAGTAGCAAATGCAAAGCCGGAATGGAAAGCGGTGTGAATAAAGCGACAACACTTCCTAGCGTATAATTCAGCAGCCCATATGATATTCCCTTCTCCTCTTCACTGAGATTCTCAGGAACAGAACTTGTAAGGACCATTGTATAGACTGCATCGAGTTCTTTCTCTGGCGCAATATCCCTCGTCTGGGTTTTTAACACCTTGGATAGCCGCTCATTGGCATGATTTCGGCCCTCGCGGATGAACCGACATGCTGTGGCAGCCCAAATGAAGAGGCCGCTCGACCGGCTCACAAGTTGCTGAACTTGCCATTGAGTAGGCCAATATGGCCCGAGATACTGTTTTTGTCCAATCTCAGTGAGCTCGTGGTTGAGATAAAAGGCGATATCTTGATTGACGACAGCAGGGTCTATTTTGTGAAGAACAGTATCCCAACGCTCAATGGTCGCTACCGCATCAAAGCCATGGCGAATCGCTGTATCGGGTCTACTAGTAAGCAAGAAACGTAAGCGCGATTGTGTAAACTGTCGAGCTTCTGACAAGAGTAGGAGGATTGTTTGGATGTCGTTTTCGCTATTGCATTCATCTAGAGCATCAATAACGATGAGGTATGAGGACGGACTATGTGTGGCCTTAAGGCTTGAGAAGGGCTGAAGAACAAGTGGATGCCACTGATCAGTTAGTGATCGAGATGTGATGTCGACACATTCTGTAACTGCTTTGCGAACTGCGTCCCGAAGCACCGGTACATCACTTGCAAGTTGAACTGCAATGCTTGTGGCAAAGAGGCCTGCATGGCTTGCATCACCTCCACCCCGTGCAAAGAAGAAGCTTGCTGCGAGTCGCTTCGGATTGAGGTCATAGTAATGCTTTGCAACTGTCTGCGCAATGGTTGATTTGCCTGTACCAGCCAGTCCGTTCAACCAAAAGATGTGCCGCTCATCTTCCCCATCCACCCAGTTATATATGTCTCGCAAGAGGTCGGTTCGGGTATTTTTGAGGCAAACCTGTGCGCGATATCTATATTTGGAGTTGAATCGGGCGTTTTTTGAGTATACGAGGAGAGTTAAAGGATCGTCTAGTCATATATTCCATTAGTGCTTTCTTTCCTCTGAGGTCTTGTCATTACTCGTCATGGTGGATAAAACAGCGGCTTACCAGCGGCGTAGTGATGGTGGGTCTCGATATTCCCAGTGTTATGGCCGACTTGTAGTCCGTAGTTGAGCGAGTTCGAGAAGGTATTCTGATATTCAGCAGGAGCCATAACGACCGATGGTGATTTGGAAGGTAATCACATGTATATCACATTTAGAGCCTGCTTTTTCTGGTTGGCATGGATGTCCCTTTTAAGTCGGACGTACGATCGCATTCTAATTACAGGTTTGTCCCAGCACTCTGACATATGGCGTGTGATATATCTCGGGCTACCATTGGCTGGTTTAATGGGGCAAGCCCCAACTTCAGTTGCGCCCCTCAGTTGGAATAAAGATATTCCGACACAGCTGGCGTGAGATAGGACCGGGCCGTTCCAGGTTCCACAAATGAGTTTGTCCAATGTCACTGGTCGTGGGAAACGCTAAAACATCCGTGTGGAACGAAGAGAGCTTGCCCCGCCTCCGTAGATGGAACATGATAGACCCGCCTGATTTCTGTAGTACTCATATTCGAAACTCTACTGTTCTATGGAGTTTGATCACTTTACTGTACGTTTCCAGAAGACATGGATCCCTTCACCATCACTGTCAGTACCACTGGCATTACAGAGTTCACTACATCCCAATATCAGTCACCTTTTTGATTTGATTGGTAGCCTCGCAGATGTCAAAGGAAGTAGTTCACGATATCGCATAGATGATGCTTAATATAGTATGTCTGTTTTCGGTGGCAGGGGTTCTCGAATGTCATATCGAACTCTATTAACAGTACATGTATCTATATTTCTTCTACAGTAATTCCAGCATGGCGAAAATGGCCCTCTGCACTCTTTGTTCTCGCACCCACCGTATCAACGCACCATTCCAGGAAATTATCAAATCCTTGATCCAGATCCTCTTCGTAAACCTTCCAATTGCGCTTGATAAAGGCTTTTAATTCCGCAAACATTTCTTCAATAGGATTTAGGTCTGGAGAGTAGGGAGGCAGGTACAACAACTTCACACCAAAATCGTTACACATCTGCTCCAAGCGCTCAGAGTGATGAAATGACGCATTATCCATCACAAGCACAGATTTAGGCTCGGGCCACCGTCCACAGTGATGGAGTAGTTGTTCGATAAAGTCCTTGAATACTGAAGTATCAGTAGATCCTTGGAAGACCCGTGAAAGAACAACACCGTCCTGAGCATACACTGGCAGGATCTGATAATAGTATTCACAGTGAAACCGAGAGACTAGCACTAGTATTATACCAACAGGAGACCAAGCTGTACGTCTAAATCCAGCCCGCTTATCGCACCCAGACTCATCAACATAGACAAGATGATACGAACGAAAATCTGACAGATTGTGGAGATAATAGTCTCGCAAATCTGCATTACGCTGTTTCGCAATCCGACGAGCCACCTTTTTAGACCATCCGATCGATACAAGCGCTCGCCTAATACTAGAGGTGGTCACTAAAGTGTCAAATTCATCCTACAGGAAAATCGCTATTTCCTCCAGATATAGATCTGGTTTTTCAAGGAGATGGTCAAGAAGCGCGTCCAACATCAGTGAGGTCACTGTTCGTGGTCGGCCGGCACTATTTGGAGGAGCCTTGATACTGCCGAAACATCGCAGGTTCGAACGAATGTATCAAATGCTGCGCTCACTACACCCGGCTACATCGGCCATTTGAGCGGTAGTCAATGACTTGCTTAGGATCATGTCACGAATGAGCTCATGCTGAGATGCTGCCAGATTCGGAGCCATTTGGAAGACTCGATCAGCTTATCTACGAGATCGCATGTGGGAGAAAGCGAGTTTGCCAATGAATTTTGGTGGGCACCTACGCTGTATGTACTACGTAATCCGGCGTATTGTAAATAATCGAATGTTCTAGAATGAAACATTGCTGGTATGTTCAATACATCAGTGGGGCATGCCGAGGCACTAACGTCCTAGAAGTGGGGCCGCAAAACAATTGATGAGAGTTTAAGGCGGAAGGCGACTTCGAATTTCGCTGTACACGGAGAATAGCGTATCGGACTGAATCTTGCCCCTTCCCCATTTCCAATTTTAAGGGCATATGTCTCCCCATGGACCTTGGCTTCCGATCTCAAAATGGGACTTTGGAAATTTTGAAATTTTAATTTTGAACTCAAGGTGTCGAGAATGGTCTCTCTTCTCTTCTTACTCAATTTGGAAGAAATCTGGGGTGGGTCTTCGCTTGCCCTAACTTTGGGTTTTTTCCGCCTTGACAAACCCCAGTATATCGCTAAAAATTTCTTTCAATCTCTGAGTAATCAATGCGTACTACATGTGACAATTACTTTGGAATCATCTGATGGGCCGATTAAAGATCATAGAGAGCACTAAGACTTAGCCCATCAGACCATTCCAATCCTTGTCTATATCAATCTAGGGGACATAACATCAGTACCAAGATATGGTTTTAGGATTTGGTTGATTGTACAAGTCTAATATACGTAAATTGCGAACATCCGAGTAGCGTCATCTTCAAACTTGGAATGTTTATAAAGCCACGAATCTCATTCGGTACCTAGGTAGATTCAAACCCCAAGGACGCTGCCAAAACACTTGCATACCTCCTTGCAGTAACCGGTCCAAGCCCGTCATGCAGGTTGTCATATTGAGCGCCCAAACCACCGTCTTTGAAGACATAAATCGGCCCAGCTACTTCACCATCTCGAACAGATGTGCCCGGCCGAACAGGATCCCAAGGAGACTCCCCATTAATGAAGGTAATCCACGCATCCTGCGTTTGGCGTACACTCGCCATCCATGATTCCTGTGATGCTTCATCAATTGTATCAGGCGCCACGTTGAATAGAACGGGGTCATTGACACCATGGTGTGCGACGCCGGGGACATGGCATCCGGAATACAGATTTCCAACAGCGTGGTGATAAAGCCAGACTTTCCCCTCGCCTCCGGTCAATGATTGAGATGTGAAAAGGGCTGAATGGACGTTTGAGATGTTGAATACGCATTGTCCTAGGAGTTTCGACCAGCCGGGAAGGTCCCCAGAAGGGGAACTTACGGTATCCGTTAATCCGTAGGCATCCAGCACAGCTGGCTGATCAAAGGGGAAGGTCTCTGGAAAGCGTAGCATTCCATTATAAGAAAGGAGGTCGCGAATTTTGGAAATTATCTCCCTGTCAGATTTTGGTTGACGCGTCTTCATGTCGCTCAACAAGAACAATGCGATGTCATCTTCGTATGCTGAGGCCCCGAAAAGAGTTGGAAGAACCTCCTCTCCGCGTGAGGCGCCGCTGATGGTCTTGTCCAGAATATATTCTCTGTCAATGAGTGGATAGAAGACATCGAACTCCAGTTTATGCGTGAGATCCTTTACGGGGGCTTGTTTCAATCTGTCTAATGGAGATATTGCCACTTGGGTAGAGTCTTCATCCAGCGAAGCGACTATTCGATCGTACAACGTCTGATGACTTTCCATGTCGAGCGGCCCAATACTCGGAAGAACTCCACTGGCTAATATGACTCTCGAGAATAGGCGATGAGGGAAAAATGAGAGATAATGGCATGATGCAGAACCAGCGCTTGTCCCCTGAATGGTGATCCGAGCAGGATCACCCCCAAAGCCTCCGATGAAGCGGGATACCCATTCAATCGCTCGCACTTGATCATGCAAACCGTAGTTGCCGACTGCCTCGCCATGAGACTTGTTGAAAGCCGCCAATTCTTTGGAGGCAAGAAATCCGAAGGGGCCAACCCTATAGTTGATTGTCACGCCAATAAAAGCCTTGCTGGTATCCATGCTTCGCCGTACCAGATCATGCAAATCAAACATCTCCCGTCCATTGCATTGGAGTGCTTGACTACCGCCGACGAAAGCTCCGCCGTGTATGAAAATGAAGACGGGCAGACTCTCCTTCGTCTTTTCTAGCGCGAATCTGGGGATCGTTAGGTTGAGATTGAGGCAGTGTAGCTCGTCTGCTACGGGCTCGTCGAGGACGGGGTAATCATCTGGCAAGGGACCATCCCACCAACGTATATGTTCGAGAGGAGGCGTTGGGCATACGGTACTAAAGACAGATGTTAAGACAATTCTCCCTAGTTATTAGGCAAAGGTAAGAAAAGCTGTTTACCCCGGATTGGTTGCATCAAATGGCTGGTTTGGTAAGTGTTCCGTCAGTACACTCTGGCGGAATCGTGCTGGTATTGAAGCAAATGGAAGCCCACGGAATTGGACAATATCTCCTTGTCGCTGACGACCCTTGATATCACCCAATGCACCGTGGGTGAAGGTGAAAAGATTGGGAGCTGCGATTGAACCCATGTTGTAGGCAGTGTTGATGGCTTTTGTGATTTTGCTCGAGGCTATCGAGTATAGATGAATATTCGTGCTTTCCTTTTAATTATCTCCACAATCATAAATGTCTAACGGTGGCACAGTATTTAATACATATCCGTTGGCTAGATTGACGCCGAAATGCACTAGGATTTAAACTTACATACGGATTTGTTCCTAAAGGGGCAATTTGCCGTCGAATCTAGTGGTTGTGGATACACTCACGGATTCAGGTGAAATCAACAAATTGAGTCGCCTGATAACACTACTTACTTTTGTTCTACTTTCAGTAAATAATGGGGGCTTCATCAAATCAGTATCGGTATACCCAACCCTAAGTTTTCTGAAAAGGCACCACCTATGAAGTTACAAGAAACGCTTATGGATATAATCTAGTTAGCATATTTACTGTATTATATCCGAGAAAGAACTACAGGATTAAGGAAATAATCTATTTACAACATTTAAGCACGCTAAACGCTTCATCAAACCCACAGACATTAAGAGGCAATCAATCATACAACAAGACTCCTGGACTTCTCACGCTGTATGTTCCGGCTCTTTCCCTTCCTCCGGTGCTTCTTCCCTTCGAGTTGTTGTACCATTATTATTCTCTGCATGAACCTGCTCTCGTCCCATATCCGAGTCCCTTCGAGTATGATTCAGCGGAGGCTGATCAGGCGTATAAGCCGGCGGCGGCACCGGTATCGACGTATACGCCGGCGGACCATCCTCTCCATTCTGAGTATCATTCCTTACTACTCCTCCATTATATCTTCTCAACGGGAAATAGTTTGTCGCTGAACTTGTCATAGCCGCGTTTTGTGTAGCTGCATATCTCGACCGCCTTCGTAAACAGAGTGCGCAGAAGAAGACGAATACGGCGATGCCGATTATGATGGGTGCGATTGCTGCTGCTACGGGGACGGAGTGGTCGTCGTCGGATTGGTCTGAGGTTGATTGGCGGGCGGATATTGTATTTGATAGGAGTATATGTGATGGAGCCATTTTGACTCGGTTTGTGATGTATTGTGTCGAGAAGCTGTCGGATTCCTTGAGACCGGTAGATTTTATGCTAGTTCGTGGTACGAATGAGGTCCTTGAAGTATATCCGATTATTAATTGGGATCAAAAGATCGGCACTTCGAGGAAGATAGATGTAAAAGGCGAAAATGATGATATTCAAGCTACCCGACTGTTTTGAGGATTATGTACTTCTTCCCGGTGTCCAACACCACCGATATAAAAACCATGACAATGGTCGAAACATCTCTTACAATCGTGGCAGTGTCCACGTATCAGATGACATCAAACAATCCGGACCTATGGGATCCCCTACAGGTAACACAAATGCAGTGCGTATAAATCCATCGAGACATGAATTTGTGTACACAAATGACGACTACACTGGATGTACGTGTTGCTGATTCGATGAATCCAGAGGTATTGCCCCCACCTCGACTTGCTTTTTCCTATTCTCGGACTTTCATAATATTTGCCCTGATATGAGAGGGTAAAGACTTGGCAATTTGCTTTTAGGAAATTGCAAGGCAGTGTAGCAGACAATTTGTCAATACTAAGTTTTGATGATTGTGGTTGAGACGAGTGCGTATTCCTAGAAGGGCATATCGCGTATAAGTATATGCTTAGGGAATCATTGTGGCTATGCTCTGGTCAAAATTGTCCCATACGATCAGTGACAAATCTTCGATACGATCTCCAGGCCTAACTAGATTGTCGATAAATAGTTTACTAATCGACTCTTTAAATGCCAGTTGGTGTCGCCATAATTCCAATTAGGGCATGATTGTTCCGCGTGCTGCCGGGAAGCCGAATACGCTGTATGCCGTTGTTGCCGAAAGGCGTTGCTGAAGAATGAAGACTTGAAAGACTAAATTCATGGTCTTCATCTCGATATACGGGCAGAAATAAACTCTGAATAAGATCTGGATATTAGACAAATAATTGTATCCTCTGACCACAGTGCCGGTATGCCGACCGATCCAACTGCTGTGCTTAATCAGCTTATGACCACTTGCCTGCTGATTCTTCATTCTATTGACTTTGCCTTGCAATGCGATATCAAGCTTTGAGATGCGTATTGGATTTATCGGAGATTATGTTCGTCTTCTTCTAGCCATGAGTGTGTATAGTTGGCTGGGTGTCACTTGATTGGTTCGCTGTTTTAGGCTTTACTGTCGAATCGCCGATCAACGTTTACTCCGTAGCGTTCCTGCATTTCAGCTTCCCCTTGTACAATATCATCCTGGTTAGCTAGTTAAACATCGTCAGCATCATAAATAAATGCATCAGATACCCAATGCATTGAATTTTTCAGTGTTAAATTTAATCGTTGACTGCTCCGGATTCATAATGAGGTTATCGCAGCTACTCACAAGCCTGACCCTCTTCACCGCCATCACGGCCTCAACTACCAGCAATTACTCAACATGGATGGCCGATAGCATCATCTCCCGCGGCCAAGGAATTGCCCCTGAAACTCTCACTGCGTCTACATACCTTCAAATCGGCATCGTGCAAGATGCGCTCCTCCAACTAATCAATTCACCTGTAGCGTCACACGACGCAAAAGAGAAGTACCGAGCATATGTGCAACAGGGCACTGAGAGCATACTGGACAAATTGCTCAATGCCTCGCAAGATACTTTGTACCCCTTAGACCGGTTTTCGCTGGGTCGGGGTTTGCTAGCTGAGTACCTTGATGATCAAGACAAGCAGAATGTGAAAGAGGGCTTAGATGCATTGAATGAGTCTATTGCCCTGCAACCGAGGAATCAATACGGTCTGCTCCTCCTCTTTCTTGATTCTTCCAGGCTTGAAGTGATGTGCTGACATCAACAGGCGGATTATGGTATTTCACCTACCCCAACTGGAGCTATCTAGATGGAATGTACTCCTACACCTCCTTTGCCTCTCTGTACACTGAATACTTCGATCCACACGCTACATCGGAGACAACTCACGACATAATCGATCAATTAGATCTGCTCTGGTCACATTGCTTCGACAACACCACCGGTCTCCTTTTTCATGGCTACGATGCATCCAAAACAGCCGTGTGGGCGAACCCCATCACCGGCGCGAGTCCCGTTGTCTGGGGGCGGGCGATGGGATGGTACTTTATGGCGCTGGTGAATTGGCTTGAATCCAATTCCTTCCTAAAATCAGATTCGCAATGGAGACATATTCAGTCAAGATTCATCTCTCTTGCGGACGCGCTTGTTAAAGCCGCAGACCCTGTCTCGGGCGCATGGTGGCAAGTTCTTACCTACCCCGGACGAGAAGGGAACTACATCGAGTCCAGCGGGAGTGCCATGTTCGTCTACGGGTTATACAAAGGTGCCCGACTGGACTATTTACCACGCCAACCTAAATATCGAGACACAGCAGACAAGGCGTACGCGTATCTAGCCAATACGTTCGTAGTGAACAATCACAATGGAACGCTGAGTTGGAATGGGACGGTGTCGGTGTGTAGTTTGAATTCGACGGCGGATTATGAGGTATGCCTGCCACCCTTTTTTTCCCTCTTCTCTATTTGGGGAGTCGAAGTGTTTGCTAATGCAGGGCATGGTAGTACTACGTGACGCGGCCGTTGTTGTTTGATAGTGTGCATGGATCGGCGTCGTTTGTGCTTGCGAGTTTGGAGAATGAGATACAGCATAGATAAGAAACATGTATTGTTCAGATTGTGATATGTCTTATCGGAGCATTCATGTTTCTTGCTATGTGATTGTTACGAGGACACGTTGGATGAACCTCGTGGCTGGGGACCTGGAAGTAAAGTTGCCAAGTATGACACGGACAAGTCATTCTATGTATCAAAGATTCAATCAACTACCGATGGATAGCCGAATTCTATGAATTCCTGTCAAGCTCAAGAGGAGTCCCTTTCTTGCCTAGAAATGAATAACAAGTCTATGCCAGACACTGAACAGGTTTTGGAGGCCAAAGCATATGGTATGTACGTATACTTCTGGGGTTGGAGTGACTTGACTCTGAAATCCGGGGATACCCACCTTATCCAGATCTTGCCAGGGTTTACCGAGACCGGCAGGTCAACACTTTTCGGTCCTCGGTTAGAGATTTCTCCAAATGGTACGGAGTAGAAATGACAGACACGATACCTGTCTATGGCCATGAAGATGCAGCACTCGTCACAAGATCCGGGTCTCGACAAACGTTGAACAATAGGAGAATGACGTTCAGTCTAATATTCGGCGTTTCTTCTTGCGTGCTCGGCAATGCCGACCAATCACATTCAAGTAGGTAGGTAGGTAGTGCCGTCAGCCCGCCAAACGAGGGTTTCCGCCACATTTCTTACCCTGTGACTGATTGATCTTTTCTCGTGTTCGCCCATGACGATGTAAACAAGAAAACAAGAAAACCTGTAAAAGTTCTAGAAAGAAAAGAAAAGAGACGAGGCAAATACAAACAGGCTGATTGATTCATAATACAGGTCATCACTCATCAGCCACCACGGAATTCGGCTCGTGGCCGCAGATCGGTGACTGCCGAGTACGTACTACGTACTTACTAAGTCAGTAACTACGGACCACTAAGTACATGTGACTTGTTTCAAGGAGGGTTTACCTTTGCAAACAACGTAGCAGTTACAGCGCTTCCCCATACTTACCAAAGCATCCGTGTAATCCGTGGATCGGTGTGCGGCTGTGTACTACGTAGAGTAAGTGTATGACTACGTAGGGATGAGTATTTCTTGTTTTACTGGACAATCCTCTTGATTCAGCGACTATTCTCCATAATTTCAATAATGTACTCCGTGAATGATGTTGAGACGACTATTGATTCAATTGTCTGAATGAACACGTTGCCCAGCGTGAAAAAATTTGATGAAATGCGGGGGGACCAATAAGGCGCTAGTCACACGTAAGATGGAAAATCCGGGGAAAGCAAAATTACGCTGCGTTACACTGTTACTAAATTAGAAGTAAAATTAGCTCCTGAAAAATTTTCCCCTTGTTTTGCCTCCTTCCTAGTATGTCATACCTGTGGTCCAGGCCTGACTCGATTCTAAGTTTACTACGGAGTACAGCGTAAGCAAGTTTACTCCGGAAATGCGGCATTTGATGATTTGAGCCTGACACAGTATGTCCGGTGCTCTTGTAGGGACACCGTCGGTAAGCGAGCACGTAATCCGTATGATGCGATTTCTCATACAAACGCAGTCATTGATGAGCCAATTTTCTGGCTGGTCAGGCCGATCGGTCAGGGGGGCTCCGTGCAAGCGAATCGTTTATGCCGAATCCGTCACATTCTCCTGTTTGACTTTGTTATGTAACTTCAAGCTCAACATGAGATGCTTGCTAGAAGTTGTAAATGCCACTACTATGCAGTCAATGCTGGGGGTGACTGGGCCAACCGTAGGAATTGCTGGTGGCATGTTTATCCTTAATCCAAGCCGAGACCGTTCAATTACGTCAGGGTTTCTGGCAGTGTCTGGCGTGCTCGAGGTGACTGGCTGAGCGTGCTTACGGTGCCGAAGTGGACAGAGTGGGTATTGGTATTATTGTAAAATACGCGTTAGCCCGGCCAAAGAGGGTACGAATGGCGAATTTCCATTACCCCCAGGAAACTTGCTGATTGGCTGGGCGGAGCAGTTTCTGTTACGTTTTGGCGGTTCTGCTCCATCCGAAAAAACTTTTCTGTGAGGCCGAGCTGGTCAGATGACTTGCCCGGGCTTAAAGCAGCGACCGCTTCCCATCACGGGCGCTGCTGTTCCCCTGCATAGCCTTTCTGCGCCTTTCTGCAAAAGGCAATTTCTGCACGCTGCTTTATCGCGCAAACTAATAGGGTAATGGAATCCATCTACAGCAAGCAACTCATTTGAACCTCAACCGCCTCATCAGTCCGTAATATTACATCTTCTCCACAGCCTGACCGTGTGACTTGTCCACCAGATGGTACCTGAGAAATGCGAACAGACAACAGGTTTCCAAGATGGTGCAATTCTTTTCCTGGGTGGAGCCGTCATTCTTTGGTACCACGCTGCCTATATAAGCCCTTCCCCCGGACTCTACCATATTCCCCCCCTCTACAAGAACTGACATCCACACGATTAAGGAACCTGAACCAGAACACATCTCGCCTAGCAACTCTGCTACAACAGTACGATAGTACGACAGTACAGCACTATCCATACTACTTCCAACCGAAGCATCAACTTCATCACACAAATGTCAGCTCGCTCCGCTGCTTACCTGGTCGTTGAGCCGCACCCATCGGTGCCTAGCACACGCCGCCCAGCTCTTCACACCTCACGAGGAGGAGCCGGCAATGTCATCTCACTGCGCGACACCAAAACCACCGACTCCCTGACCGCCACGGGTCCTGCTTCTCTCACTCGCCTCGACTCCAGGACTCCCCTGACCTTCAAGTCCGGCCGCGGTGGCGCCGGCAACGTGCACAGCAGCAGCGAGCGCGCCATCTTCAGCTTCGACGAGGAGCTAGAGCGCGAGATGCGTCGCGAAAAGGAGATTGCGCCTGTCTTCCACGTCGGCCGTGGTGGTGCCGGCAACCTGGTCCTCAACAGCGAGAGGTCGTCTTATGGTCTTGAGCGTCGCGAGTCCAGTACCAGCTCTTCCAGCAACGAGTCCTTGGCTGATCGCGCAAAGGACCGCGCTCGTCAGAGCTTGGAGCGTACCTGGAGCCGACTCACCGGTCACAACTGACCTTACATCTCCAAACAAACGAAACGACCATAACGACATCACGACAACCACCAAAAGTTCCTTCTTATTACTCTATTTGAAATACGGCGCATCAATCTGAATCTTAGCGAGGTCATAGGAAATGGGGCAATCCGGCATAACCACAAAAAAAGTTTCTTTTTTTACTCTACCCTTCATCACGACTGTTTTTACTATCATGACTCATCATATCACATCTGCAGCGAAGCGTTCCTTGAAAGAATCCTTCGTATAGCATTATACCCCCTTCCGGTTCGGGAGTTTGACTACTCTATTGTTCTATCTCGTCAATGACCTGATCTTTTTTTGTATGATTACGAATTTCTTAATTACTTTCCTCTCCCTTGATCGATCGATAAAGGGATAATGGATCATCTTCACTACTCATCTACTCATCTCTCTACGTACAACGTATGACTAGTAGTATGTCCTATGTCGTAACTGAAAAATTTTCCTTACCATGACTGTATTGTTTTGTATGTATGTTTACATGAGTGGACCGAATCCACTGGAAAATTCTCTCCTCTCCTCGTAGTCATGGGGAAATTACCTACTCGTTTAGGCAAGTCAAGATGGGACGGCAGTCTAGACCTGTTTCGGTTGACGGTCTATGATACAGATCTGCAGCCGGGTTTCCGACTGACAATAGTAATGACAAAATCGAGGTTTTAATAATGTCTACGAGTTATTTTTTTCGTTCGTTTCTTCAACTTGACGTGTGTGGTGTGCATGGACTTTGAGATGTGATTGGCAGATATTGCCCGATGCTGGGATGCTTTTCTCGGCTCTCGGTATGACTACCTCTGCAGCTCTGCTATGGACTTGACTTATGCACGCCACACGATCTACGACAGTCTTGGAGTCTGCAACTAACAAGGGTAGATACGTAGTCTTCTCTTTTTTGACCGGGGTGTAGTTGCTTAGTATTGCATTCTGCTTTGTGGATAAAATCGAGCACTTTGTCTTGCGGCTTTTGCCATAGTGAATACGAACTTACGGAGTCTCTCTTGCTTTGCAGACCGCATAAGATGTATATATACGGTGACTCCTATCTTTCTATGGGAACTTTGCAGCATCTAACTCATTCTATTTATTATGCTGTTTCTATTGTAGTCTTCATCCCATTACCTACACAAAACCTTGATCTTCCTCGATCATGAACCGCCTGTAAAGAGAAAGGTGAAAAAGCTTCAATATCCCAATGTGGAATAGTGTCATATTTCACGATGCCGCTATTATGCCGCCCCACACCGCCCAGAAACTCCGGAGATGGAGCTTATCGTTTTGCATCGACATTTCGACATCTCCAAGAAAATAGCATACCTCAACAACAACGCACCCTAACACCAGGCGAACCGAGATACACAACCCAATAATTTTTTGACTCTGCGATCCGCTTTATTGATCATATTGAGACTCTCCGATGAACCAAGCGCGCTTTTCAGCGCAATATCTCAACGACCTACATAACGAACATCCAAGTGAACAGCCCAGTTTCAAGGGCATTACATATCCTTCAAAATGCCAAAATATAAGTCTCCTCTCATTCTTGATATTAGAAACAAACCAAGCTAACCTCCTTCGCACTCTTCTGTAGGAATCCCCCTCTTGCCATCATCGCTGACATTCAAACAATCCACTAACGCGAAGTCCGGTGTTGAACAGGCGACTACTGCGACGTCTATCTAACGCACGACTCCATGAGCGTGCGCAAAGCGCACAATGCGGGACGAAATCATATCCGTAACGTTGTGGACTACTATCAACGTCGGTTTCCCCCAAACACCACCCCCCTCAAAAACATATAACCGACTGGCTAGGCTGACTGGTGGACAGAAATCGGCCACGAAAAAGCGCAATCAGTAATCGATTCAATTACATCTTCATACGCGGCGGAGGGACAGGCGAATCCGTTACTGCAACATCCTGGTGGGCCGGGATCGTTTCCGCCGCCACCGTCGTTTGGGGTTCCTGGTACTTCCCTCCCCCCCCCCCCCCCCCCCCCCCCGCGGCCCTGTCTACATGTACAAATTAGAGAGTTGTGCTGATACATAGATACAGGACGACCAGGTCAAATGCCACCTCCACCATTCGGTATTCCGCCCCCAGGGGCTCCGGGTGGATTACCTCGTACGACCCCTTCCTCCATCTTCACCCCCCAGACCAATTAAACTCACGACTAACGTCTATCAAACAGCAGCACCACTAGGCCGCGGTATCCCCCCCTTCCAACCCCCCTTCCCCATCCCCGGCGGCGCTCCCGTCGTCGGCGGCGGCGGTGGTGGTAGTGGTGCTGGTCTTCCCCCTTCATTACCAGCAGGCATGCCCCCCTTACCCGGAAATCTACCTTTCCCACCTCCACCACCAGGCGGTCTACCGGCAAACTTCCAACCTCCTCCTGGCTTTCCCGGTGGTTCCGGATTTCCTCCTGGTGGTGGCCCTGGATCGAGTATATCGCCTCCTCCTCCCGGTGCTGGCGCTGGCGGCGGGTTTCCGCCTGCTGGACCGCCGGGGGGAGGGTATCGGCCTGGGATGGAGCGGTGATACCACATCCCCAGAAATCAAATAAGTAGAGATAAAATTGGGTTTTGTTTGTTGGTGCATGTATCATACCATTATCGGAGTAGGAGTTAATGCATGATTCATTATACATTGGGTAGTCTCTTACGTACTTATCAGAACGAACGAGAGAGGATAATGAACAATTCAATTGTTACAGCCTAACCAACTTTATGGCTGGCATGTATGCCTGAAGCTTGAAGTAACAGTACGTTATTTTTATACATACATACATATGCAAACTCAATCCAAGCGAGCCGAGCAACAACAACTAAAAGGATAACCAACGCCAGTATTCCATACAGACAGAAAAACAATTACAAGGGAATAAAATGACCTTTCTCATACATAATGAGAAGAAAGAACCAAGTAAAACCCCAATAATGATAAGCCAGATCTCGCAGATGCTGTGGTCTAAAATATGAAAAGGTTGAAGATAAGGCCGAGAAGAAGAAATAGATCGAGATGATGAACGCCTGGTATATATCCATAGACGAGGTAAAAAGTGTTGTAGGAAGGAAAAGAAGGAATGGACTTCAATGTAAGAAAGGAAAAAAAAAAAGCGTTACAAACGGCCGGAAATGTATGGTGACATGTCTCATCATAAACAGACAAACAATTTTCATGTAAACTAACAAACACACAGCCAGACTAATGGTCGTAGCCGGCGCCTCGTTGCCAGGGACTTGCGTTGTGTTGTTGTCTATAGTTCTGCATTGCTAGTGCAGAGGCAGGATTGAAATCTCCAATCTGTGCCGGTGAGCGACTTCGTTCAAGGTCGCGACCGTATCCGTTGGATTCGTACGACGGTGGTGCGTGACTAGGGAAGAGAGGTACCGATGGATCGATGGGTGATGCAGGCGGTTTGTGCATGTCGTGTTGTCCACGATGGTTTATGCTGGCACCGCTGCCGTTTGAAATGGAACCAGAATCCTCTTGGTATGTCGGGTGGTAGGCTGTTGATTTGAGTTCCATCTCGCTACCGCCACGAGCGGTGTTTGCTAATGCATCCAATTCGGTGTTGAGAGCAGTGTTGCTCTTGATGAATGACCCACGGTCATCGCGCATCGGTTGGTAGCGCATATCTGGGTTCTTGGAGACAATGGCGTATATAGAAGCGATCAAAACGAGAATCAAAAGGACCAGAGCAAATACTGCGTTGTAGACGAAAAAAACGATTCCCATAACACCGGTGACCATTCCCTGCTAAAGTCAGCCAGATCCTATATGGTGAGTTGAAGTAGACTTACTGGTTGGTTGAATACGTTGCTAAAAACTAGCAAGAAAATAGCATTCAAAAAGTTGCATGCGGCGATAGAA
This sequence comes from Talaromyces verruculosus, assembly GCA_038993655.1. Taxonomy (NCBI): domain Eukaryota; kingdom Fungi; phylum Ascomycota; class Eurotiomycetes; order Eurotiales; family Trichocomaceae; genus Talaromyces; species Talaromyces verruculosus. The sequence goes on along the minus strand of JBBVQN010000013.1, from coordinate 259,044 downwards.
ATGTTGAAGATGTTAGTTCTCTTATCCATCCACGGCCGAATCACACTGACGGCAACCAAGAAAGCGGCCTCGATGATCAAGAATGCGACAGCTTGGACAACTTGTGCCTTTTGTCCAAAGGCAATGAATATACCCTTGAGAAGCAGATACCCAAGCACAGGAATGACAAAGTAGTAGGCTGTAGCCCTGTACTGCACGTACAAGAAGCCCCACTTGTTCAAGCAAGCCGGGTCGGAGTAGAGGATATAGGCTGGGTTCTTGTGCATGGCAATAGACCGTTTCGCGAGTGTAATGACCTTGAAAGCTGCCCATCCAAGCACTGTGGCCATGGATAAAAACATCATCACCGCAAGGATGACTTCTGCGGCAGAATCACGCCGAGTCAACTCCCAAAGGCACAGCACACACATCTGAGCCCAACCGATAAGTGTGAGACGGAAGAGAATACCGCGCATAACAATCTTCCAGCCATTGCGGAAATCTTGGAACTTGTCGCTTGGCATCTTGTTGTACTTGATCAACAATTCACAGATACCCTTGAACGCCGAGACTCCAATCATAACCAAGGCGACAAAGACAACGAACCAAATCAGGCCAGTCAGGAAAATGTTCGTGGCTTCGATATCACCCTTGAAGCCAACCCGCTCTAATCCAGAAATTGTCACTGTTGTGCCTGTGTCAGCGGCTCGCTTTCCGAGATAATGAAGGCCGCGGCGATAAAGGTTCTGTCCAATATCGAGCGATCGCTTTTGAACAACTACCGATGTAGTAGACAGATTTGATAATAGTTGGCTAGCTGTACCACCTGTGGCTCGTTGATACCATGTCGCAATTGTCTGCAAAAAGTCAACCTGAATTATACCCATGCTCCATTGGAAGTTCTGTGTCCAGGATTCAACAATGGGTGGCATAGGAACAGCCGTGTCACCAATCATAGCCTGAGCCTGGAAAAATCCAAAAAGGGACAATGCATTGGCAGCGACGTGTGCAGCGGTGTTTGAGTGACCCAGTCCAGAGGTGATGGCAGAGGCCACGAGACCGAGACCTGCGATAACGGCGACAACCCATTCGACCGCTTTTTGGTGGACGGTTTGACTGTTTGTAAGGCTGGCTTCCAAACAAGCGATTCTTTCTCCCGTATCTGCAGAGTCGATGTATACAAAAACCTGGCCATCCAGATCAGGAACATCATATGCAATACTGGGGATGGCGTTGACCACCGAGTCGGAGACCGTGATGTTGGTTTCGATAGGGATGGGACCGGTTTGCATAGGACATAGACCATCCAAATTCAAATCACAAGGACTTAACTTTTGTTTGACTGCTTGAAAGCCGTAGGCGAAAACCACAACTTCTGCCGTGACATTGCCGGATATCGACGAAACACCGTTGATGTTTATCGCGAGCGTTTTGTCATCGGGTGTGAAGGTGACCTGGAAAAGAGATGCCGAAAAGTTCGAATTATCCATACATTGTATCAACGAGGTCGATTGGAGGAGCCGGAGGGCTGAGGCGAGGGGGGAGAAGGCCACGACGGCCACGAGGTACGAGAGACTTGAGGATAACCGCATTTTGGTGAGTGTGACTGTGCGGCGAGAATGAGAATTTTTGATCGTCAATCACCCGACGAGTGTTCGTAGATGAGATATGACGCCGGGACAAAGGCTAATCGGTGGACGCTCCAGAGCGTCAGTGAAGATAAATGGCCGGAAACGGAAGTCGTGGGTGGTGTAGGATGACGATAAGTTGGGACTGGCAGGGTCACTTCCTAGAAATCGATTGTGGGTTGACAGGTTCCCTTAGACATTCAAAAATTGCGTCACCATCGAATTTGCCCAAGGCTACTCTGTTGCGTAGGATGTTACGTTGTAGCGACCTGAAGGAGACTGACGAGGTTGTTCGTTATAGGTTAAGGGAAGGTTGCGATCGTCCGGTGATGTAGATTCAACGATTGCTGGCGGTGTCAACCCTAAACAATACTGGCTTGGTTTCTGATTTCCCTCAAAGAGCGAGCGACTGTATAGAGGGGGGCCCTTGCGTTTGTTGTGTCGTTCGTAGTTACGACGACAATGGGAGAAGGAATGTAACTAGTCGGATTGAGCAGCGAAGGCGGTGGATAGCGTCGAAAAAGCGAAACAAGGAGGAAAAGAGAAGAATTGAAAGAGGAGAAGGGAAGAAGATCAGAGGAATGCAAAACGAATGTCGAGTGTCGAAAGTCAGGAGTGTCGATGGTGTCGAAGGGGAGTGTCAAATGTCAATGTAAATTAAATGGAGACGAAAGGGCCTGGCTGGAAGGGGAAGATCGGGGGGGGTTAGGCCAGAGAACACTAAGAGTAAGCGCCCTGGGACTGAGCCTGGTGAGACAGCGCGCTAGGCCCAATGCGGCAACCAAGGCAGGCAGATGACGAGTGAGCAGCGCGGAATGACCAGTCAGGAGACGCGGCCGCCTGATTGGTTGAGGCAGCCAAGGTAGTAGTACGGGGTAATACGAGTCTTGACTCTAGAGTTAACTTATCTTCTTTGCTCTATAGTCTTCTATAGCCTACACTCGTGGTGTTTTCTAAGTATATAGACAAATTCGATGGCATCCGCACCAAGGAAGAAGAGAATGGCGGAAGGCCCGGGTGACGTGCCAGGACGGCCATCCACTGCCCAGCCCTCTAACCCAATTCACCATGTAAGTTTCTTCAGTACGTACTGTAACATCAGCTGTAACGCGCGTCCCAGCCAAAACGCCGTCAGAGATTTCTAGGCCGAGAGACGGCAGCCAATCATGCTTTAGAGTCAAGCCATCAGGTGGGGCATATTCCCTTTTGCTGGACAGACCTACACAGGCCATACAGGACAATTACATAAATTACACGAATTACGTAACCATTCCCCATTCTAAGAATATCATAAGTACATTGATTGGCCTTGAAGTCTTACTATCGATCTCACCAACTTACGTATGTGGTTGATCGAGAGAAGCGACATACATCGTGTCAAGGATATCTTCAAGTTAGCTTCAAATAGCCGCCCTGTTCCCATATGTCGTACAATCTAAAACTGTCTCTCGTATGCAAATGCATAGCCACAACCCTGTGTACGTATACGTATCCGGTATGATAGGCCAAGGGCTTACTTACATCTGGGCAGGACGCCGCAGGAGTGTAACATGGAGTACAACACCACAACTGTGGCATAAATCCGTCGACCATACCCAAAACGGCTGCGTAATTGATCGCGCCCTTCTTTCTGTCGCAAGTCGCAGACTCGCAACCTGTCAGGTCTGAGATTTGTCTCAACTTTTAAAGGGCTCCAAGACTCCGTGCTTGAACGCCAACACTTGGCACATTTACTTGCGAAGTAAGTTCAGGGTCTGCACAGCCCTCTTGACTAGTACGTACAAGTTAAAATGGCTCTGATGGAGATCGTAATTGTGCAGCCTGGAAATCTGGGTAAAATGATTCTAAGATCGCCAAGGAGTTCGTAAATTGATGTTCTCTTGTCTCCACTGGATCAGCCGGCGGTTCAGGAGATGCCCTGACGAAAATGGACATACGTAAATCTCTTCACTGACACACTGGTTCCTTGGCCATTTGATATCTGTACTCGGGTTATTTTGCTTTGTACCTGAACATCGATCTTTCTGTTAATATTTTTGTCAGGGCAATACGGACAATGGGAACGTGTTTTCGTTGTCTCGGTCGGCAGTTCGTGAGGATTTAGGGCAGCCGCCACAGATTCACGTGGTGATTGCGACGGTTAGCCCTAACCTGATTCTCGCATGTGATTACTTACTCCAGATGTGATGCCTAAGTTAAGAATGAGTATACTCTACTCCCTTTCTGAAGCGTACCTAATGAAACAACTGGGCCGAATCTGGGTCAATTCTGCTTCATGGTCGATGTGTATCAAGATTCCAAATCCGGATGAACCGTGAATTGGTAGAGCCTTTGCCGAACTTACGCCGTGATTCAAATCTCTACATGAGACTCATTCTCCACATACGATTTGTACTACATGTCAACATACTTTAGAATCATACAGCTCACCCAACCTACTCAAATGAAATATCGGCTCGACTTGAGCGACCGTTGACTGTGGCGATTCCTTATTGTCCAGAGATAGCTACTGTCCCAAAGTTAAAAACCGTCATCAACGATTCAACGGATTGTCATCGCAAGCTGCGAATACTTAAGTAATTGGCTACGGGCATAGCGCATTTCAGGGAAGCACTACCACCAGACCAAGGACGTTGTTAGGCAATTCATTTGCTGCTGAGGCAATACCCAGGCAATCCTGCTATCGTGGACCGAGCTGTGATGGACATGTCGAGTGTCGAAATGTATCCTCGTGTAGACTATTTTAGGCTTTGAGTTCGTCAGCCGATATAAAGGTCCTCTCTTGACGTGGAAACATTGGGTAACATTAGCCTGACCTAGATTGTGAACTGAATCGCAATTACCAAATCGAAGATGGCTCGGTTATGCAGCAGACACTTCAGATTCTGAAATTGTTGCAGGGAGAATCTGATCAGCATCCTGTAGACAACTGCCAGAAAAATCGTCGTACCCCATAAACTTGCCGAGGGACTAATGACCGGACTGTAGAGCTGCAAACTGTGGTGGCTGGGCATGCCATGAGGCTCTAATCGACCAATTCGTTCTTATCCGATATCACACCGGACACGCAGGCTGATCTCCAACATCATCCTTGTAGCTTATGGCTCATCCTAGAAAAAACAATTGGACTGTCATCCTGCACCGTTTCAAGAAACGGGAAACGAGATACCCAATGATGTTGCAGATGTCAATAAAAGTAGTCGAGGGGCAGTTGAACAACTCATCATCACGGCCCAGCACATGACTAGCGGACCCGCAGCCACCAATAGAGACCAGCCGTCGCCTGGGTGACCAGACTACAGAGATGTCGCTCGTATCACTTTTCAACGACCTGTTCCTTGAAAACAGATGTTTGGCTTCATGGGACTGGTCCATTGCATTTGGGATTTTTCAGGCAGACTTGTGAACTGCGAAATGTAAATCGCGAGGGCGGCGAGTTCGAACTGGATGGCAAACGCATAAACTATCGAAAGTACTAGTATCATCCAGGTCAGGGTCACACTCCAACAGCCATGAGAGGCCATGTCGCTTAGCGAGCGCTGGCCTGCATAATATATTGACTAGCTCTCGGGTTCCATCGTCCATGCGGTGTTGCTGTGTCACTCGAACGTAGCAAGAGGCTTCACTCAATAAGGCTCGGATACCGTGTACGACTATGACTGAGTAATTGTCCGGACGGATTTGTAGTATAAAGAAAGAAGCTTTGTTTGTCTGGCAGCACCAGCCACTCTCCTAGTTGAACGTACGTTGCTGTGTTGTGCTGTTGTAGGTACTCCGCCTTGTGAGTGGTGGGAAGGTTCGGCCCAGCCGCCCGTCGCCCAGCGATCTTATGCTTAGTCCCCAGCCTCTTCCTTCCCTCGCTGTGTTGTTTTGTCGCCGCTGCGCTCACCACCAATTTCTTTTTTCTCCTCCTTGCTCTTCCTTGCTTTTGTTCTAATTGTCTTGACAGCGAACGTATCCTTAATACCTCTATTACTTGCATTCTTCAGCAAGTCCGAAGTTGCACCTCAGTCTTTCGCCGCTCTTCCCTTGCTGATATCTTATCATTATCGAGAGTATTGGTAGTGGGCTCACCGACTGACTGAACGACACCTTTGCAAACGGTTGTCGAACCAGCTGTTTGAATCAAACACTTTCCGGCTCATGGCGATTTACGGATGATAACTCACTCTCTTCATTTTATTTTTACCTTCATGCTGGGTTCCCATTTACAATAACCCCGCTCAAACGTCTGTTTACATCGATCTCCACCTAAGCTGTCCTCGACACAGCTATTTCAGTGCCAGCCAATTTTAGGATAGGACAACGACATACCTTTCCGGCCAGACAATCACCGATTATGCACTCCTCTCGCTAAATTCAGCAACATCATGGGCGTAAATTCCCGTCGTCCTTTATTACCTGCACCAACCGAATCCATAGTCGATAGTAGAATCGATACTACGGGGAGCAGCCTCACAACCACCGACATGGCTACCGACGTTTCCCGACGAACCGACAAATCGTCTTATTCTTTACCAGACGATGGCAGTCCCATTACTATTTCTACTCGACGACGATCAAGCAAAAAGGACGATGATGACTCGTCAAAGCTGTCACGAGCATCCCACCAGTCGCAAACCTCACTTCTCATCGAGTACTTTGAACGTGAGAAAACTGGCTCGAGGCTCCACTCACGACCAAGCGTTAGAGTCAAGGTAATTCCGTCGGGCAGGAAGAATCGAGAGCATGGTGACACCATTCAAATACGTGAGGGCAGCAGTAGCAAACGACCACACTACACTAGGCGCATCTCCGTCAGCACTCCATCGAAGAAGAAAACCATCACTGAAGGCAATGACGATCAAAGCGTCACTGACGACGAACAAGATGGTCGACCGCTTGAGATCGAATTTCTAGACCGCGGGAATGGAAGCGACCTATCCAATGAGCGCTATATCCAGCCAACCTCCGAAATATCATCAATGCCAGCAGACAGCATGCTGGATGGCTCTATGGTCTCTGGTGTGCCACGCCGCAAGCGGAGCCAAAGTCTAGACAAAGCCCGAGACACATCCGATGCCGACCTGCTTAAGGCACCCTCAAGACGAAGAAGCCGAAGTCTGAGCCGCGAGCGGATCGCTTATAGAGTGGCCCAGAAGTTGAATGCCGGCGATGGGGGTCGCACTAAGGAGCTTTCTGCAGCCGAGTCAAAGCCATTGAAAAAGCGCTCCCACAAGTATGATGAGGAAGAGCAGCCTAGTATTGAGTCTAGCCTGTTAAGTGGTTCCAATGTTTCATCTCGCCACAAGTCGGGCGACGCCATATCTTTCCGCTCCAACACATCCAAGTCGTCTTTGAATAATACCAAATTTCTCGAGACTGTCGAAGACGCCATTCGACGTCTAATCCTGCCCGAACTCAAAGAACTCAAGAAGGATCAGAAAGTTAGCGACAACAAGTTGAAGTTCGAGCGTGATACGGTTGAATCTGGAAGCGGTGTCAGCTCGAAGGATGCACCCAAGCGACGTCTTTCAAAGCATTCGAGCGCGCCCGATGTCAGCAAAAGTTCCCTTTTTGTGGCAAGCACCGAAAAAGCAGCCCCCGAAAAAGAAGAGGTGGCCACACCCGAAGAGCGCCGAAGGCGTTACAAAGAGCGACGCCGTGAGAAAGAGATGGAGAGAGAAACAGGATCCGCATCTCCCGAAGAGACCCTTCGTATTCGCAAGGGCTCGCTTCCTGGAAACCAACGCGAATTTACCGAGGAGGAGAAATTACGACGCCAGAGGAGCAAGGGTCTCAGGGACGCCGCCGCTGCAGGCATTGTTGGCAGTGCACTTACAGCTGCCGCCCTCAAGCACCATGATTCAAAGTCCAGTCTGGGTAAGAAGGCAAGGAAACGCAAGTCTAAGAGTCGCAGCGGATCAGGAAGTATCAATGATTCCGACACGGAGCTTGTTTTCCAGAAACACAACGTGCCGCCAATGCCATTCCGCAGTGATATCGACACTGAACTTACTCGCGACTCTTTGCTCTCTCAAAGAACTGCCGATACTGTTGACACAGAGACACCAACACCCCGCCAGATCAAAGAGGTCATCCGAGGCTCTCCACGTGGCTTGGAATCTCCGAGTCCTGGGACGCCACTGGGCAGTCATAGAGAACTGGCTTCTAGGCAAAGCGATCGCAGTGATCACGACACTGAGGAGAAAGCCGATTCTATCGACGGTGATGTTTTCCTCGAAGGTGCTAGCGGTGCCATAGCAGCGGCTGCTGCTGGAAACTTGCTCGGACATCACCCAGATCACGACATGCTCGGTCCAGAGGACAACATACATCATCCACGTGCTCTGAGCCCCATTCAAAGCGTTGCTAGTGACCATGACTTGCACGAAACTCAGCAAGAAGTTCTCAATGATAAGGAAGCTGAAGACCGAAGATATTCCATCCAATCCCTGTCTTCTGCGCCTAGTACAGAGCTGGCCAGATCAACACGCCCTGAGGGTATCAGCTTCGAGAGTCGCAGCGAGATCTTGAAGCAGCATGATGAAGGCGCTACGGAACTTGGCTACGAAACGGACAGGAATGTCGAGGGCGAGGCCGGAGCAGACTGGAACGAGGCATCCTCTTATGCCGGTCAGCATGATGACTTCCACGACGAGGAGTACAAGGCTGACATCAACCATGAAACCGCTGAAGGCGATGCTTATGATGAATACGATGATTCTCCAAGGGAGCTCAATGAAGGAGCCGCTACCAACCCAAAGTTTGTGACTCCAGTCGCCGTAGAATCTGCAGTAGCCTCTCTATTGGAACCTTCTGTGATGGACACGAGATCCGGTCTTTCCCAAGCTCGTTCGCAGGCTGACTCTCTCAATCGTTCTGTCAATGGAAGTCATGACGAAGAAGTTCCTGAGCAGAATCAAGCTGACTCTCGACGCGGAAGTCCTTTGAAGCATGAATACGATCTTAACAACCACGATGAAAAGTCGTTCACGAAGCGTCTTGGTGCAGCATCACCTCCTCAGAGCGTTACTCAGTCAGACGAAGATCTTGATGAACACGAAGAAAGATATCCTCTCGACACCACTATCATAGACAACCACCAGGATATCCACCCGGAGGACACACAATACGAAGAGGAGGAATCGGAGATCAATACCAACCCTTCCATCATCCAGGGCCCTATTGGCAGTGTTCCTCATGGTAGCAGGGATCACTGGCCTTACAACCCCACCCCGCCACAGGCCAGAGATCTCCAATCTTCACCTCAACATGACCTTAACCCAGCTGCAGCTGCAGCCATTGGTGGAGTCGTAGGCGCAGGGCTAGGTTTGTCAGCAGCAGAGCGTGGGATTAGCTACGATCAAACATACGATCCGGGGTATATGGGTGCTCGTATGTACTCAACTCCACCAGGGGCGAAAGACGAGGGTTACATCTCGGCAGCAAACCCCATGTCGCCAAGCAATGGGACGCCAGAACCACGCAACAAGTTCAGCACACTCGATCATGCCAATCCCCCTCTTCTCTTTGACAACAGAGACCTCGAAGAGGATCCCTTCGTTGGCTCGGGTCACCAACGACACTTCAGCGGTTACTCTCATGGCATTGCTTCTCCTATTTACGACAGCGCTACAGGTCGCGGTATCGACAGCATTGAATCCAAGGACATCATTGCTTTGATGAACCACGTAAGTCTTATTGCTTCTACATCCGCTACATTCGTTTGCTGACACCCTTTATAGCTCACCGTTAGAGACGCTCAACGCAATGCTAGAGACACTGAAATCCTGTTCACCCTTGTGCGCAGTGCAACTGAGATGCGAAGCTCGTTCTTGGAGATGAAGAAATTTATCGCCGAACAAGATGAAATGATCTTACAAGCCAACGAGAAACAACATGAACGTACTCGAGCTATCGGTGGTCCGCGACCCCTTCCTGCTTCACGGTCCAACCGTCAACTAGCCGCAGCTGAATACGGTGAGGAGGTACAAGCAAAACGACGAAATGTCTTCAGGAGGGCTATGAAGAGCCTAAGCTTGAAGTCTTCCAACGATTTGACGAAGATTGAAGACATGCTTGAACAACTTCTTGACGAAGTGGAAGCTCTACGAACTGCTCAGGGAAGTGTTGGAACAGCGCCAGCAACGAATGCCGCCAGTCTCAATTCAAACCTCAACGGGGGAGCTTACCCAGACGGATATGAGCCTGAAGGTTTAGCAGGTACTGGATCTCCTGACGGGCAGTCTGGTTACACTTCTAATTCTTCCCGACCTCTAGCCGATGCGCGACCAATGAACACACGTCGAGCATCGGAGAATCGTATCAGCACTGTGCTTGAAGGAGACGAAGAAGTTGACGCGTATGAGCAGCCACTCTTGGAAAGAGAAGTCCCATATGATGAGCGTGTTCCCGACGAGCGGAGCGTTCCTGCACATCTTGGTACACCACCTCGCAAGCCAGTGCCTACTGGGTCTGGAAGTCAGGAGACCACTCCGAGAAAGTCAGATGAGAAAGCACGCAAACACAAATCGAACAGCTCTTCCTTTTTCAAGATCTCGCGATGGTCCAAGACAACTGCCTCCTCGGCTGGTGATAATGTTCGCAACAGCGTGCAGACTGCTCGGAAGGATCGTCCATCGTCAGAAATGTCGCGATCCGGCTCGGATCTAGCTAACAAAGACCATTACACTACTGGCGACTTTTACGATCCGCATGGCGATGATCGTCTTCGATCTACGTTCACCTTGGATGAAGAACAACAAGACAACCGTCCTCCTTCTCCACTTGTTCCTTCTCAAGTCTCCGAAGGACCCAAATACAAAGCACACCGTGACAGCCTCAATCTGCAACACCCGCAACCACAAAAAGGCCCAACTGATCGGTACCAAACTCATCTCGAATCTCAAGCACAAGTCTATGCACCGACCTCCCCGACTTCAGAGAGATGGGGATCACAGTCAAGCCTACCTCATTACACCAATGCGAATCGGATGAGCAGCGGTAACGCTCGCTTGACACCAATCTCGGATGCAGGCTACTCCGAAGTGAGCTCCTCCAGAGGTCCTCCTCGTCCACCCAAGGTCAAAGATGCAGGACCACTGGTACCTCAGCGACCTCCTAAGATCAAGGAAGACGCCGGTTCTCCGCATACCGATCGATTCTCTGCCCGAAATAGCCGTGGTAGCGCTTCCCCAGTCAATGCGCCACCGACTCGAAAGCCTACTGGGCCTAGACCAATCACCAGTTCTGGACAGTTCAGTCCTAGTAACATCAAACGCAATCAGTATCGTGGTAGCCCTAACAGGATCGACTATGATGATGACGAGTATTGATCCTGGGACCGAGTCACAGAATTGAAAAGAAGAAAACCATCCAGAGGAGTACGAAAGACTTCTACTCCTTCACCCCTTTTCTCAATTTCGGGTTTATCATTTATTGCGATATTGCGAGCGAAACAAAAGAGCGAAGCCTTAATTATGTCCTTTCTTCTCCACCCCAGCTACTTACTACCTAGGTACGGTAGACGAACATAATAATGTCTCAGCATCAAGCGAGCATGGAGTTTTCGCTTCTCTCCGCTTAATCCTTTTTTCCCTTTTTCATGTCAATTATTTCCTTTTTTTTTTTCTCTTCAAACATGTCAATAACGAAACTCATAACGTGTCTCATGAAAAAAAATCTATGTCCCCTCGGTTTTTTGTTTCTATTCTCTTTTCATTGAATGTATTTTTTCTTTTTGCGTACATGATATCAATAAGGAGGGGCTTCTTGTTTTCTTCTCTCTCTTCAGGTTCGATGATTATCATGGGCATGTATCTAGTTTTCTTTTTTTTTGTCGAGGGGTTACGATTTTAGAATTATGACTTTACTGCCCGCGAGGAGCGAGGAATGTCATCAATCAATGTAAAGGGCTTCCTCCTTCTATCTTCGTCCACTCCATACAATATTTGGAAAGGTATTATCATTTCTGACTAGGAGGGCAAGCCCAGTCGGCCCCAGCCTACATGTGGAAGACTCACGTATCCATGGATATGCGCACGGAGATCAATTGATATATATACACAGATACGTTCCAAGGTTTGCTACATATCATACGATTGGAAAACACCAGTTGACAAGGCCCGACACGATTTCAGTGATCATGTATTATGAATACTAATTCCTCATCAGACAACGCCTAACGAAGCACCAGCCAAAACCCGCGAATCCTTTCCACCAACACAGAAGAAGAATCGACCTCAATCATCAAAAGTTAAGACATTTTGTTTAGTTATTCAGCATTAGGGTTGGGTTATAATTGAAAAGATTATCCCATTCTACAACAACATGGCAAGGTGGCCGAGCGTGTAAGTCTACAATTCTGCCTACTTCTCATTCCACGCTAACCCAAATACGCTCGAGAGACTTTTGTTTTATTGTACGATACTTCTTGGCTATCAACGAACCTATAACATAAATACGCTCAAAAGGTGCTCTTTGTTTGTAGACCATTTGATCGTGACTACTCGGTTATAGCTCAGAAAAAAACCCAAATCCTTTCATGGGTATCCGCTTAGGACATGCAATGCTTTCAGAGGTTGCTTCATGAAGGGGACGAGTTGCTCGTACCCCGACACAGCCATACGGAAGTGAGAAATTTCCAGCCTGTTAAAGTTCATCTCATCTGTCAGAGGCTTTTCTCAAGTGCAAGATTTGAAACTCCGGTCAGTTCATTGTGGTCTTACCAAAAAGACTATGGGATTGACAGTAAGTATTATCATGATGCTGGCAACGATACGGAGGCACTGGTGGAAATTATCCAAGAACTCTTGAAGATAGTTTGATCATTACTGAGTGTGTTCACGGAGTTGAGATTATAACTCGCTGACTGGGCTAGGCAGGCTAATGTTACGTTGAAACCACCGATATTTTCCTCAATTGTACACTTAGACATCAGAATGAATAACACTACATTTTATTTCTGCTCCTTCTATTGTTTAATTTCGCATAACAATGTGCCATCGCTGTTCGAGTATCGCATTATACATCACTTCGAAAACGACCAGCAGCACTCGATGCACTTCCAGCGTTGTTCCTATTCGAAGCATTCACCTGATGAGATCCATCAGAGTCCTCAAATGAGCATCTGGGTAGGAGGTCGATGTACGTCTGAACTTCGGAAGATGCAGTCGGGAGTTGTGTAGAACACGACGATGAATAGATAGAGTCACTGAACGATACAAACGGCATACGAGCAATGAACGCCGGTACAGGCGGTATGGGCATTCGTGGAATCGGTTTTGCGAAGGAGGCTGGCGATACGGCTCCATCGAGGCTGCGTGACTGCATCTGAGAGACGTTGTTGTTGTTGTTGTTGTTGTTGTTTCGACGACGGCCATTGGCGTGTATGGCAGATGGTAAGGGCGACATCAACGAAGACGATCGTCTGGTATTCTCATAGTTGCGACGAAGGTACGGAGGCCGAGGCGCTTGAGGGCGCGGGTATGTTACATCTGGTTGATGGGCGAATATAGGCGGAGGGATGTAGTTGGTTTCGAGGGAGCTGTCGCCCGGTGCCATGAGGTTATCGGCTGGTCCTGTGGACGCGACACTACCATCGTAGCTTCCGTCTCGTTGACGACTGGATCGGTAGTTGCTTCTGGAGAAGGAGGAATAGGATATGTCTCTGCCGGAGATGATCTGGATGATTGAGATGGCGATGTTGATGATGCGGGATTCGACCTTGGTAATGTGCGCTTGGAACCATACCGGTGAGAGGTTGATGCAGCGAGGTAAGAAGTTCAGAGCTCGTACGAAGAGTAGGTATATGGTCCAGAATATGAGGTGGAAAAGCTTAGAGGATTTGCCGTTAAGACAGAGGGTGCGGTTCTTCTCGTCTAGAAGGCTTCCTAGGGCTCGGGCTTCCATGATGATTGAACGAGCTAACATATGGCAATCTGAGTATAGACAGAAACTGATACAGTGCTATTTGCTATACTGTTGTGTATGAACATGAATTAGGTGTTTGAGGGTGTTAGATGTTGACTTTAACCTACCAAACGGGATGCACCGAAGGAAAGAGCATCAAGAGGAAGGAATGGTCCTACATAATTCACCCTAAACTCTCCAAAGCCAGCCTCACATCACAGCTGCAGCACTTACTGGGAATCTCTTTTCTACCACTTGATATATGTCGCCCATAGTCCATCAAGCTAATTACCAAAAAAGGAAAGGTGGGGAAATCCCGATAGTCGTTTTCTACTCGATCAAGATCAGTTTCAAGACCTCGGCATACTCCTTGTCGTTCGCTTAACTAAAGACATACATAGATGATAATACCACGTCCACGGATACAGCCTAATCAATCGTCAGTACGATATTCGCGCTTTCAGAGAAGCATGGCATCCATCCAGACGGCACATGTGCGACCCCGCAGGTTCGCTCCATTGAGACAAGATGCAGACATGAGTGATGCGCCAAAATTGAAAGGCATTGTTTTTGACGTCGATGGAACTCTATGGTAAGTATATCCCCCGGTAATCTATATTCTTCACTAGACTAGCAAGATGCTAATACCCTGCAACAGCCTTCCGCAACATTACATGTTCCCACAAATGCGGTATGAATCATCTCCGCATGAATCAAGCCATTGACTAAACGAGCTGCTGTACGAATAGATCAGCCCTAGGAATCGACCAAAAAACAGATATCCTGGAACACATCCGCAATCTCCCCACGGAACAAGCCCGTACCGACGCCGTCGCAAAAGTGCAGGCAATCGAGCGCGAGGCAATGCTTGCGCAACAGCCTCAGCCGGGCCTCGTCACTTTGATGGAGTACCTTGAAAAGAAGGGGATTCGTCGGGCTTTGTGTACGAGGAATTTCGAGTAAGTCAAAAACATTTGAAAGATAGCTGAATATAATCTAACCTTGGTTTAGAGCACCTGTAACGCATCTCTTGAAGAATCATCTTCCGAATCACATCTTTGAGCCGATTGTGACACGGGATACGCCCGATCTCCTGCCCAAACCGGAGCCCTCTGGACTTCTGCATATTGCAGAGCAATGGGGCTTGGACAATCGTGCAGATAGTATGATTATGGTATGAAGTTTTTTATCTCTAACATTATCATAAAAGCAACGGCTGACTGTTCCTCTTAGGTCGGAGATAGCATTGATGACATGACAGCTGGACATACTGCCGGCGCAGCTACTGTACTCCTCGTAAACGAACGCAATACGCATCTAAAGGAGCATGTGCACACCGACATTTGTATTTCGAGACTCGATGAACTCATAGATATCCTGGAAAATGGGTTCGTGGGCGATAACTGTGCCGTTTCCAGCAGCACATAGACTTTCATGCCCCGGGAGAGTTCCAACATGTTATATCTACAGATAGAGGTCATATACAGTACAATAAACTCGTAATATCCTACCCACGACGCCTAAAATGCAGTATGCAAAAATAGACTTCAAATGAGAATTATACAACATTGCGCGGGATTACCGCCGGCCAGGACGGTACTGGTCGCCTCCCCTGCCACGACCGCGGCCTCTACCACCACCGCGTCCTCGAAGAGGAGGAGGTGGAAGACTCGGTTTCCCTCTTGGAAAACTTCCCGGCGGCGGTCTATAACTAGACGGAGGAGAACGAGATCTCCTTCGTTGTCTATTATTAAAGTCGTCATCCCGATCCCGGTAGTCTCTAGGTTGAAATGGAGGTGGTGGTTCACGAGGTAAAGGAGGGAGACTTGGTGGTGGCGGAGGAAGCTGTTGTTCTCCATGTAGACCCCGATTCTGGCCTAGGGCTCCTCTAAAAGTGATTTTGCCTCGGCCGCCGCGAGGATTTGGCTGTGATCGTTTACCATGGAGTATTAGTGTATCCTCGTCGTCTGTTGGTGCTGTGTTTTGTGGATGTGCGGCGCGGCCACGGATGCTCATGCCCGGGTCGTCTGGTTTCTTAGGGCCGATTACCGAATTGAGGTTGGTGATTACCGATGGTGTGTAATCTTTCAATGAGAATGTACTCGATGTTGATGGTACCTTCTTAAGAGGGCAATCGCCGAACAAATGGTTTTTATTGGTGCAATAGCTGCATGATATTGAGACTTTGATCGGACCATCTAGAGGCTGTAATCTGGGGAACTTCCATAATTTATCACAGTCGAATTCGGTGTGAGTATCAGAGCCACAATAATCGCAAGGCGTCTCGGCAGCTGAGGCTTTCAGACTCGATGGGCAGTTGTGCGAATCGTGGCCGGCTTCGCGGCAACGTTGACATCGTTTTACAGAGGGGCACAGTCGATCCTCGTGTATATTCCAAGCGCCACAGTTTTCACACTAAAAGTATTAGCCGGATTTCATTGAGTTAGATGTATGGGTGACAAACCTCCTTGGTTGGACACACGAAAGAAAGATGCCCTTCCTGTAGGCACTCCGTACACGATATAGGTCTCGTCAAATCGAGCTCATTGATATTAGAATTATAGAAAAAGAATCGAGCCTGTATCTCGAGATCTTTTACTTTCAGATCTGCGAGAATAGCTGGAGATGTAGTATAACTTGCTGCAAACTCGGCAAATGCTTCGGCTTTCGACTGTGGCGGGAGTTGTGTGATTGAGGGCTCTGATAAAACACTGCTGGTCTCTTGTGTATCTGGCTGGTTAATTTGGGCAGAAGGAAGAGGATCGACAACGAAAGGAGGTGTGGAGAGATCGACTACATCATCTTGAGCACCGTCCAAGCCATGACTGTCACTTTGCTGTCCAATGTTCAACATCATGGAATCATCCCCTTCAGATACTTCCCCCGAGTCCGAAGCATCGGAATCATCGACGAAGTATGTTTTGTGTTCTTGGTCGGCCTTGGGGCTGGGTTTGATTGTACCAGCATTGTCCTTGCTAGGTGCCTCCTCTTCCGAGATAGATGCGCTGCGACTCCGAAAGAACTTGTCGTTGACTGCATCAAAGGCTGACTTGGCCTGTGTCTTAACAGCTGCAGCCGCAGGTTTCGCGCCAAGGGTAGTGCGGATGGCGCTGCGGCTTGCCTGATTCCAATTGATTGCAGGCGCATTCGTCTTTCGTCGCTTATTCGTATTCTGCTCTGGCTCGTTGTCGCTATTTGAAGAGTCAGATCCAGACGATGAGGTAGAGTTCTCTGGATCAACTTCTAGCGGAGTCGTACTGAATTTGGCGCCTTGGGGTACAAAGTCTTGCAAGTCCTTCTTTGCCGATTTTTTGGACTTTCGTGACTTTTTCTTCCCAAAGGTAGAAGGGCTACGATTCGATTGTGATCGCGCTTGACCGACTGAAGCAGTGCGCGAGTCACCCTCGTCATCAGACATGCCGGGCATCATACGTAGCGCGCAAAGGTGAATATTTGAGAAATGAAAGAAGTTCGGAAAAGTCGCCGGACTCAAGCGGGGGAATCGTGGTAGAAGAAACAACCACGCGGCATACTGGGATATCGAGTCGCGCAATACAAATTTCCTTCTTTGACCTTCAGTGTTTGGTTGCTCTCTGTTGTTATCGGTTGTTGTAGTCTTAATTTTTTTAGAGATCAGACAAAAGAAAATTGGACAAGGCACAAGCTCCAGCCAATCATATACAGGCAAGGCTTGGCATGCAATAGTCTCGCGGGAGAAGAGCTATAGATGCTGTGCCTGCTGTTTAACTTGTCGCTCCATTCGGGAATAATCGTTCAAGCGTGCCCAATACCTAGGTAGTAGGTAGTAGGCATGGTTGAAGATATTCTCAAGCGATTCTCATGTTCGCCTCTGAGCATCGTGCTAACCAGATCGGGAATACCAGACAAACCAAGCAAACAGCGGCCGCGCTAGTCCGATCGGGGATGAGGTTTTAGCAGCAGCTGTTTTGTTAGTCTGGCCTGACTGGCCCTCTCTCTCTCTTGACAGGACAGCCAATACGCAATCGCCCCAGACAGACCTCTCTTTTCTTGTTGCCTGGTCTGAATTCAAACTACTATCAACTAATCCAACTACTACATACTACTCTGCCTCGGACTTATCGGTCTCTTTCCTTCTGTCTATTCATTCCTCTCTGCACGCGACCTGACTGGTCCCTCTCCTTGTTCTCTTCACCTCGGGCTCTTCATCGGCGGAAGACATTCAAACCATCTCGCCCTACATTGGAACTCCGCTGCCTGCATATCATCCATTCTATATAGCTTCCAGCAGCGGCTGATTCTCAGCTACGTGCCTGCGTCTAATTTACCCTCGGAACCCACCCGCTCGTTGACAATCGCCTCTTCAATACCGCCAAACTGTCGTCCCTACTTATCCCCCGGACTATCTCCTTCCCGCCGGACGTCGACGGAGGTTCCGGTCGGTCATCCCCAGATAGAAAGATGAGTCAGTCGAAAGGTGGAAGGCGGAGGAGGTCGAGCAGCATCATCTATCAGGAACCCATCGAGTCGAATGAACAGATGAGCGATCAAGCGGCACTGCCTAATCTGAATGCCAATTGGGTGAACGCAAAGGGTGAGTGATATGGATTAGATTGCTTAGATAAAAACGATACTAATGAATGGATGATAGGAGCCTGGACGATCCATTTTGTCTTGATTGCTGCACTAAAGATCTTCTATGATATCATCCCCGGAGTGTCTCAAGAGACATCGTGGACGCTCACTAACATCACCTATATGTTCGTCACATTCATCATGTTCCACTGGGTGCGAGGAATTCCCTTTGAGTTCAACGCCGGTGCTTACGACAACCTCAACATGTGGGAGCAAATCGACAACGGAGACCAATATACCCCTGCGAAAAAATTCTTGCTTAGCGTGCCTATTATCCTATTCCTTCTCAGCACTCATTACACCCACTACGACCTGACCTCTTTTCTTATCAATTTTTTGGCTACATTAGGCGTCGTTATTCCTAAATTACCCATTGTGAGTGACCCAACTCCATTCCTTTTGATCTGCTAGATGCTAACTTTCCCAGTCTCACCGTATGCGGATAGGTCTTTTTTCAGAGATCCCGGACGATTCTTAGCTTCCTTTCTTGTGACTTTATTACTCTCCTTTTGCAACAGTCTCAGGGACAACGCTCCTTTAATATTGATCTCACTGGTCGTCTATCTATATCGACAGAAGTCACTCCTTGTCTGCTATAAATGAGCATAGCGTTTTGGCCGCGTGGTAAGCGGCTTATCATAGATAGAAGTATGTTGAGAAAAGATCACAAATAAAAACTTGGTATTTCGACTGTCTGATGCCTGCAACCTCAATCCAGCCGCCTCCCATTGCTTTACAGGCTATAGACGCTTTTAGAATTAGTTTCGATGAGTGGCACAGCAAAGCTTGATGCGGCCAGTGCTAGCGCTATAGTAGTAACTCTTGACAACACCATGGTTGACCAATCGTCCAAGGGAGGCTTCAGAACGTGATATTGGTCGTTATTGAATGGAATTTCTATGGTTGTTTCGTTCCGGCCAGGCTGCTATCAGTCAATACATGCAGTACTGAAGATGAATAATGACAGACTGATTCTGTAAGAGCTCAAACGAGGACATTTTGAAATGTATACTCACAATTGTACTTGAGTATATTACGTGACAATATTTAGAGGAGGAGACTGATGAATAGCTATGGACCTATAGATTTATTTGTTAGCAAATCCAACCCTTCCGATGCAACTAATCAATACAGAGTCTCCTAATGACCGGTTATAATCTTTGCTGCTTTATCATAGCACCTTCCCAAAGGGTACTAGATTCCCCCTAGCTTCATGCAGGGTTCTTTGTAACAATTTTCCAGATTTTTGGTGTTTCGGTAGGTATCTACCTAGGTACGACCTGCACTGATACTGTATATTACATGTATCCTGCATCTTACATCAAATGTTGCCTACTTTCAATGTTCGGACATCAACTCGCTCATTCGTTTCTTTGCATCCATCTATCCCCTTCTCTAGATATTTCTTCCAAGCAAACCATACCTACCCCCTCTTGGAGCGCGCTGCCTTACTTACCTAGCAATAGCAGGCCTACCTAGGTACAGTATTCCTGCAACGGAGTTCTCGGGATGCATCAACGATGAGCCACTTGGACCGACGGTCGAGGAATGCAGCGGCGATTTTGATTCTTTCACTATCAAGTTTGAGAAGATCTTCCTCATACTGCTTCCAATGACCCTCTTCATCGCCATCCGCCTTCCACGCCTTGTCTATCTCGTTCGCCAGCCGGTGATTGTGGACGGTGGCAGCAGACTCTTGCAAGCTGCAAAACTCGTGCGTTTCTCCGTTCGTCTGTTATAAGTAGTGGGATAAAAGACCCTACCCTACAGCAGAAGGGCCCTTATCACTATATTGATATCAGGTTAAATACATGTATGAAATGGATATGGAGAGTGCTCCGAACCATTATTGATCAGACAAGCTATTATATCAGAGTGCTCCGCATTGCCATATGAATCAGATATCAGATTCGGACGTGAGAAGGCCTTCTGTTCCTTATAGCCAGATTCCTACTGTAACTCCGTAAGAGATAAAATAAATTGAATAAAGACTCCAGTGGTCGCTGCTTTAACCTGGCTAACTGACGCCTTCCCCTGTTAGTACTAGTCCCTGCGTAGTGTCATGCGAGTTGGTTTTGTTGCAATATCTAGTGAGGCTGTGATTGCCCTAAAGCATGCGCTACTTATCAACCCCGGTCAATTGATTAGGCAGAATCGCTAAAAACCTCTCTAAGTCAGCATGGAAAAACAGCTCGGTTCTGCTTTCTACTTCACCCTCTGCTCTGGAACATATGGACACAGGTATGCCATCACCAACGACCATGCAGGCTGACGAGCACACACGCTTGCTTAGCAATGACAACCAGATCCCGTCGACGACCGAGGCTGCGATTGTAAAGGTCCGACTGAGAACCCAACTTGTGGTGATATTGTTTGTGTGTGTATTTTACTTTGATATGTACATATGCCTTGCACCAGAGGTCAGCATTCGAGAAGACATCATCTGCAAAACTTATTACGACCGGCTCGATAACGACGAGGGTTTTATCGCTGAGCGCGACTGCGCCGTGGACGCCGTGCAGAGAGAGCTGGGTTTGCTCAATCAGGTGTATATTACGATTTCACAGCTACCGGGTAAGCATCAGTCTACGTCTATAGAGATATAGGATTGCTTGTGTGTGTGACTGACCATTTGGGCTATAGGTTTGCTCCTTGTATTTCCCTATGGAGCTCTGGGTATGTGAAAGCGTGTTCCTTCGTCCATTCTTTTTCTACCTGCTGAGCTAGTACTATAGCGGATCGGATCGGTCGTAGGAAGGTTCTCCTCTGCTCCGTCGTGGGAATCGCCTTATGCGACGCTTTCAAACTCCTCGTTAGTGAGTGATATCCTTGCCATCATCCTTCTTGTCAGTATCAAATTGACAAAGCAAGTGTGGCAACCAAATCATTTTCCCCCAAGGGCCATCTGGCTAGCGCCTCTTTTCAAGCTCATTGGAGGCGGTGATGCTGTCGCTGCAACAGTGGTCCTGGCGACATTGGCAGATGTCTACACGGGGCAGGATCGGTATTCTCCCTACCGAAGTGCACCTTGAGCAAGAGGCTGACTATAGTAAGAACAACTGTTTTTGCAAGAGTCGCATCGATAGGGGCCGCCTGCGAGATTTTCGCACCCCTCATTGGCTCTGCCCTCATGCTGAAGAACTCATGGATGGCAGTTCTGCTTGGATTTGGAATGTTCCTGGTGGGCGCATCAGTGACCCTCGCGCTTTTGCCAGAGACACTAGCACAGAGGCCACGGTCAGGAGATACACTTGATGCTCGCACCATACTGTATACACGAGCCCCGTCCAAACTCAGATACTTAGGAGATCAGGTCACCGCAATGTTGACAGTGTTTCGAGAATCTCTCGCTTCCCTCTTCGCCACAAAAGATGTCGGGCTCCTTCTATTTTGTTTCTTTGCAGCTACAGTCGGAACCGTGGCAGCCATATTTGAACTGCAATACTCCCACAAGCGCTTTGGTTGGAGTTATCCATATGTATGTCTGCGTATTACACCACCCCACGGTCTGCGCTGCTTCAAATTCAAGGCTCAAACCTGATATTTTCATAGGCAAGCTCCATCCTAACCATACGGCCCTCCATCACTCTTGTAGTTCTCTTGGTCCTCATTCCACTTGTCAGCAAGACTATAACGGGGAAGTTCGGGTTCTCGAGTGCCCGGACAGATCTCTTGCTTATTCGCGTCAGCGCCGCATTGCTTACCGCTGGTACTCTGCTTCTGAGTGTCTCCGAGATATCCTCCCTCGCCATTCTGTCCTTGATCATCTTTGCTCTCGGAAACGGCTTTACCACTCTAGGTAAGAGTTTGCTCACGACTTTCGGCCCGCCGGAGATGGCGGGGACTTTACTGTCTGCAATGAATGTAAGTGCATCTCTCGGAGCGGTGATTGCTGGACCGATCATCGCCGTAATGTTCGACTGGGGTCTGGAGCAGGGTGGGATCTGGGCTGGCTCACCCCTGTTTTTTGTCACGTTACTTTATGCGTTGACCTTATGCTCTGTGTGCGTCCTGAGGCTTCCAGATAAAAGTCAGGATGGTGATGATGATGAGCAAGATCAAGAAAGAGCGCAAGGCGTATTGGGCTCTTGATCGAATCCCCCTGACAGCACACGCCTTGAAGACAAATGCCGCTTTGTACCCCTGAGTTTAGGGATATCGGTAACATGCAATACATACTGCCATGAAGAGTCTATGCTATTGTCGGCGTGTTGCCAAAAAGGGCTTCTCGACTGACCCTGGAGTCATACAGGCCAATGCACCATCATACCGATTATACCAAGGTACAAGATAAAAGATTAGTCTATTTAACTATGTAGGCGTTGTATACGCTAGATATAACCCATCTACGCTTACGCTGGCTCAATGGAGGCAGATAGTGCTAGATATACAGAACTACCGTACTTTGTTCTAGATAGCTCCTCCACCGTTGCATGGAGCTAACCATGAGCTACTGTGGGATAATCTTAACGCTCTGTACAACTAACGCGTTAGCCTATCATACTTGCCATGCTTATCATCACGTCATATGACTTCGATTAAGCTGAAGAAATCTCCATTGACATGCTTTTGCTATCACATACATATCGTACCATAGACCTTTGCGTTTTAACAAACAAAATGTCAACGGATCTTACAGACCTGTCAGAAAATTTCCCAGCAGGGAACCTTCTTGATGTACGCATCTTGTCAGAATCTCACGTTTGTCAAGCAAAAACTAACATATTCATATTCACTGTTGCCTGCCGCGATCCACGTGGAAGCACCTCTCAATGTAGAAGCTTTCCACTCCTTCAGACCTCTTCTTCATCTCCTGATTCAAAACTACGTTATTCGGAGCTATTCTTACGACGCTATTCGTGGTGAAATCAGTTTGGTCTGCGCTACTCAACGTGACCGGGACTGATACCGATGGCATGGCGGATGTGAATCCATAGGGGGAAGACTGACTGCCACACATCTACAACCTGATACATTGTCGAGGCAGATAGCCAGATCGCATGAGTCCTCGCGGTTCCCAACTGAGGCAGGCTGAGCTCGAAGAGTACATATGTACTGATGTGAGATGTCAGTAATTACAACTGTATTGCTTACGTTCTCTCCTATTGCTATCTAGAAAGCCCGATCATTTGTACAATCTAACAATCTGTTTTCTGTACTTAATCACTGTACCATGATCGCCATGCAATTCCCGAATACGAGTCCAATAGTACCATTTATTAAATATTAAAAAAAAAAAATTCACAATAAAATATAAAGAACCAAATATATTCTCACCAGTTGGTCGACCTCAGATACGTGAACCCTTATCGATAAGCCGGCGCGACTGGTTTCCACGCGTCAATTAATTAATTTAGGGATTTCCTGCTTCTTACCACTCCCTGACAACTTGACTTTGACGACATAACCACCGTTCAGATGTCTATATGACTTACTTACCATTCTAATCTTTCTTACGACAATGTCATCACTACCCGGCACCCGAGCCATTCCTTCCAGTCATAGCCTCTATGGCCCAATCTGAATTTCGGGGCACAAAACCCCTCCCGTACGAATTACGCCAGCATTGTGCCATCTACTTTGAGGAGAGGCTATGTAAGTGTACTGCACATGTTATGGATGTCACAAACTGACTGTGGGTTATTGCAGACTCTCAAGCTCTAACTCTGCTGTTGAACATATTATCCTACGGAACCCCGACGGACGCCCCGGCATATGTCCCAGCACCCCAGCACCTGGCGCTTGCAGCGACTCTCCTCGTACACCCGTCTACCACTACGAGAGCGAAGTCAAAAGAGGAGAAAGACTCAGCCAGTGCGGCGCTACAGCTACTCCGTCTCACTTTACAGTTAGTAGGACCGGTTTCCTCGAAACTCAACGTCGCATTCACATTCACGCATTTCGAGTCATCCAGACATGGCGGGCAATGGAAGGTCGACGAGCAGACAGCATCCGCCTCCGGATTCGACGATGAAGAAACACCATTAAACTTGGACCTGGCAAAATCAAAGGCATTATGGTCGCGTGCAGAAGATTTCTGGCATGTGGTAGGCTGGGCATTTAATTGCTCGGTTTTGTACCCGCGACGCTGGGAACGATGGCAGATGTGGCTTGAATATATGTGTCTAGCTATGGAGATGGATTGGACACAACGCGAGAAAATGGCTGCTGGAACAGACAAGTCGGAAGATCTCTTGAAAGACAGTTTGTTATGGAAGTTCATTGATACAGATACTGCTGGTTATGGTCGGAATCGTCGTATATTACGCGCAATATTTGCGGATGGTAGTGCCACCGCATTGACCGAGTTTCGTGAGGTGTTCAAGAATGAGTTGAAGGAGCAACAGCAAGGAGAAGAAGATACCAAGACTTCGAATTCGAGGAAAAGGACCGAAGTGAATATCGACGAAGACGAGTATGGCGATTATCTCTTCCAGGATGAGGACGATTCCGATGTACCGGACAAATCCACGCGGACTCGACCTAAACGTGCTCGCCGAGGCACGAGAGCGGCTAACTTGACACTCGAAGAAGAAGCAGCCAAAGAAGAAGAACAAAAAGCGAAAAATTTAGCAGACGAAGCGCATGCCAAAGGAGACATCGCTGCATACGGCGGCTTTCACTCTCTCGAACTTCGACAACGTCTCCTAAGCCTCTTAAGCAAAGTATCCATAGTCATGCCCAAAACATTCATGCCCACCGACGCACTCTACCACCTATTCGTGGAGAATATCCGCCACCTCCCACTCGCCATCTTCCAGACATTCGTCTCACCTCAAACCCTACCCTGGATGACAGCAAATGCCCAAAGCACGTTATGCGAAACCCTGATTCTTCGCATGCGAGAAGGCGCAGCGCCTACTTCCACGGATGTCTATCTACATCAACAGAAATTGCAAGAGTACTACCTGCCCTACTCCGCCAATACAGCCAGCGCAGTTGATAATGCCAAATACTCCATCCTTCTCGAAGCATTGATCATCTTACTGGCTCGAAACAACGCGCTTCGCAATACACCCATACTGAGAGAAGCGGTCATGACAGGTAACGAGAGGAGAACCGCAAAAGCAGAAGCAGAGATTCGTCGGAATAAAGCGAGTCGCAAGATGGAGGGCGATGAATGGTCGTGGCTGGTGGAGAGTGCGGATCGGTTGCTTTATCTGGTGGAGGAGATTTTGCCGCTGGATGACTTTTCGGATGAGGATTAAACTTAGTTACTTGTTAGATACCATTTTTGTAGGGATTGCTTTGCATGTTATGTTAAGGGAAGCATTGTTGTAGAAGAATATACTTGTTCAGAACGCTAAATATACCAAATTGACTATCTAGGACACATACACATACACATAAAACAAAAGGATATGTAACGCAACTCGAAATCAGGATATCAACAGGCTCAAATTTATGGCGGAGGACGAGGTCCAATGATCTGCCGTCTAGGGCCCGAAACACCAAGTCCGGTACCACCGCGATTCTGGCTATCGCCGCCCATGTACCCGTATTGATGTACATCCCACGCCCCTTGACCAGGGGCACTGCCCGTGCCAGCCCCGACACCACGCTTCGCCGCTTCAACGGTGCGCTTCTGGTTCTCCTCCCACTCCCGCTGGCGTTCGCGCTCACGCTCCATTTCGCGTTCGAGAAGGGACTTGGAGGCCCAACCGCCGGCTTTGGTCTTTTCCTGTGCGGCGATTCGGCGGTCGTTTTCGGCGTCGACTTCAGAGGTCGTGGAGTAGTCTTGTGGGCGGTGGGCGACGGGTCGTGATTGTACTGGTGCTGGATTGGAGGCGAGGAAGCGGTCGACTCGGCTGTCTCTACCACCACTATACCTGGAGGGATCGGGAAGAGGTCGGGATGGCGAAACGGCCTCGACTGGTGGCAACGGTCGAGAAGGTAGAGCAGGCGGGGTATCTTCTTGTTCCATGACAGGAGCAACGTTCTGCTGTTGTTGCTTCCACTCGGAGCGAAGGAGTTTCCTGTCTTCTTCTTGCGAAGTAAAATCGTAGCTGGGCTGGACGGGTCGTGGTCGGCTTCGACTGCGCGAGCGAGCTTTGCGTGCTGCTTCTTTGGCTTTGAGGTCTTGTCTTTCTTGCTCGTATTGCCTCTCGCGTTCCCGAGCTAGTTCGAGCTCTCTTTCCAATTGCTTGATGCGTTGGGACTCAGCCGACTCCTCGCCCGTCTTCTGCGACGCCTGGTATTGGCTGAGAAATTGGCCGTTTAGACGTGCATCACTAGACGCTCGTTTGCGTGCTCGCTCCTGTTCTAGTCTCTCCGCAGCATCCTGTTCTTCCCTCAACCGGCGTTGCTCCTCTTCCTCCCACTTCCTCTGCTCTTCGGCCCATCGTTTTTTCTCGTTCTCAATTTCCTGACGTTCTTTTTCTCTTATACGCGCCGTTTCTTCCGCCCAACGACGCTCCTCTTCTTCGCGAGCGCGCTGCTCTTCCTGCTGTCGACGCAACTCTTCCTCTTGCCGTTGGCGTTCTTCCTCCAGTTCAGCTTCGCGGCGTCGTTTCTCCTTCTCTGCAAGACTAGGCACGGCAGGGCTAGGTGTTGTAATCTGTCGTCTAGCTCCGAATGCTACTCCTTGGTTACCTTGACTTGCTCCACCCATATATCCGTACTGATGGATGTTCCATGCTGGCGCAGTCGTTCCCTCGTCTGATTTTTTGCTCCAACTACTCAAAGTTGGTGGCGGGGACGCTGGAGACTGTCCCGTCTTGTGCGGGCTGACGCGCCCAGATGTATTATTCCTGTTGGTTGGATCAAAAGTGGTCGAGCTGGTCTGGCTCACATTGCTGATGCCACGCGCCCTAGTGCCAAAATTTGATCCTGTTCCCTGCGGACTCATCAATCCACCTTTACTCTTGACTCCGCCGATGGGACGCGGGAATTTGCTAGGCTGAATCGCGTTGGCACGGCGGCTAAATGCTGCAATACACTGCAGAACTTGTGCTGGGTCTTTGCGTTCGTATAGGTCAACGGTGAGGAAAACGTCGTGTGGAGGTAAGCTCAAAGGCGCCATTTGACAAGCGCGCAGAAAGTGAGAGATGTTTTCCATCTGTACGAAGGGCATGGCTGATTCTTTGAATTTCACGCCGGGCGAAACAGCAAGGTTCACTAATCTTTCATATTATTAGTCTCACTCTGACAGCATTCAGATAGGAGAAAATCATACTTGCATAACGCGACACCATCCTTGAGGGCATCCAGTAGATCTCCAGACGGCAGTCTTTGACGGAGAACCTCCTCGATCCAGTCGCGTACTTCGTTGGCCGCCTGCGGGGTGTATTTGGACAAGCGCATGTTGCGCAAGTCTTTGTCTAAACTCGTCACTGAAGCCATTTTGTGTACCTAGATGCGATGATGGACAGTCAATGCGAGATGTGTAGTGTATATGGCGAGCAATATTTAGAAGCCTAGTTCTCCGCGTCAGGCCGGAATGATAGCGGGGTTCCGGGGTTTGGGAGGGAGGTAGAAAGGCGATTTAATCAGCGCGAGATAGTGCGTTATCGGGATATCAGAAATTGAACCAGAAAGAAGACAGTTTGCCGGTATGGCTGGTTAAAGGAGCGAGGGAAAGGAGAATAGGGAGGTGAGTTTGTTGTGGTGAGTGCGAGTTGTTTGGGAAAGTATGGAGACAGACTTTGGCGGGAGATGACGTTGCGTGCCAGCCTAACAAAATAATTCGGAGTTACGACTGCCAGAGCAGCCGTCTTCATTAATTTCGAGCTTCATCAACCATCAGATCAATTATCATCGCCTTTATATTTCCCAATTCAATTTATTACAATTTATACGATCTAGGATTATCCATGGCTTTCTAGCAAGCTGCAAGAAAGTGACCGTCCGAGGACGCGACCATATCCATCCAGAAAAGAATTTGATCCATCACAACCAGCGTCATGGTGAATAGTCTGTGGTTCAAGTGGAAAGCCCTCAAACTTCCATGGAGGAGATCCTGGATAGTTGGTTCGTACACCTTGTTCTTGAATCACAGAAACAAATACTGACACTCTACAATAGGCCAGGATTTATCCGGTAACACCTTCTGGGAATTCCGCGATGCGCTCAACACCAACCGAAACCGCCGTATCGTCAAATACAACCCCAAAACTCACTACGCAGATGTGAAAATAACCCGTACGAACCCCTACTTACAACAGCGAGAAGAAACTTTTGACTAATGATGGAAACAGCACAATGGCACCAATGGCTCCGATACGTCCGCCACGAACCCCCTAGTATCGAAGAACAGCAGCGAGACCTCATTCGACAAGCTCAAATCAAGAAACTTGCGCAAATCGCAGATGAGAAGTGGGCAGCGAAACCGTCGTTTTTGGATAGACCGAAGGCTCAGCAACCGGCACCTGCTATGTGGACGAGCGATAAGACGGTACATCCTGCGGAGACATCAGATCCGAAATCTCAGGGGCAGCCTGGAGTGGTGAATCAGATAAAGGGCCAGGAGGGGATTCAGCAAGAAACTGGCCAGAGCAAGAAGACAAAGGGTCTGGCGACAAATGTCCCGACTGGTCCGGGAGAGAAGTGGCAACCAGAGGCGTGGACGCCAGACGCAAGTCGAAGATAAAACAACGTGAGAAATTGAAGTTATGAACCAAATACCACCTCGAAAGCTGCCCCGATGTTGATACTATATTCTCATCAAAATTGGAGTGGATGACAGACGACCTGTCGCTTAACGGGTAGCATCCAGACGGAAGTGTACTTTTAACCTGTATATACCAAGGCTGGCAAGTGACTCGCATCTCTGACAGTATGTGTATTATATTGAAACAGCGAAATTTGGGTTGACAGAGAAAGGAAAGGGCGATATAAGATATATGTACAATAAATTACCGACGATCAGAATGTCCAGTAACATTGCGTAGTCAGGCACCCAGCATTCAAGGAAGAATTGATGCATTTCTCTTGACATGGTCTTGATTGATGTTACATGTAGATGGTTGGGTTGGGCGAAGAACTTTCAGGGTTCGATGTTTGAATAATGATAGCAATATATTCCAGCTGATTTTGTAACAGATGCAATGTATCTATAAAAACATGTCCAAACTTCAAATGTTCCAAACGCCCAACCTCTAAAATCAAATAGGTATATAAATGGTACAGTACAGTATTAGGCTAGATTCATAAAATAATACGTATTAGTAAAAAGATTAACATAGCACGGCTTCCAAAGCCTCGACGTCGCCGCCAGCATTCCTGACAGCTAGGAGGGCAGCCTCACTGAGTTTCCTGCGCTTCTCACGAGCTTCTTGCTCTCGACGAGCCTTGGTTTTGGAGCTGCCGCTGGGCGCGACTCCAGTGAGGATCTTTTTGCTGTCGGATGGGGTGAAGTTGACGAATGACACGTTTGAGGAGGAGCCCTTGCCACCACCGCCGCCCTTGGTGGGTGGGCTGAGTTTGACGGGTTTGGGGGCTGAGGTGGAGTTTGAGGATAATTTTCGGACGTGGGTACGTCGTGGAGTGGTGGTGTTCTTTAGCCCGGGGCGCGATTTGGGTGAGGTCGTGTTTGTGGGGGATAGTGACGGAGTGCGCGATGGCTTCGCGATGAATTGTTGTTGGTGAGTGGGTTGTGTGGTAGGTATGTAAGGGTGATGTGAGAACGTGGGTTGTTGATGGGAGGTCGTGGGAATGTGTGTCGCGGTTGTGGAATGTAAGGACGCGGCAGATGAGAAGGCATCTGCGTTCGCGCCAAGATCGAACGTGGAGCCGAAATCGATCATCAGACCGTTTTGGAGTAAATCATGGTGATGTTGTTGCTGATGTTGGTTTGTATGTATCATGGGTGATTTGTGCCCAAGGGAGGAGACGAGGTATGAATTCTGAGTTTGGGGTTGCGACACACGCGTTGGTAATGGTGAGCTCCACCAGTGATCATCGTGACCATTCAGGTCAGATGTCAGTTGAAAGGTCGACGCAAGGGCGTCTGCATGCCACGCGTGTAGTTGTTGTGAGTCTGACGACGATGGTGTTGCAAAGATGTCATCCACAGGGGGTGGCGTTGAGGTGTGCTGGTTTATAAAGCTAGCTGGCTGCTGCCGCATCTTGCTCGCATACATTGCATAGTGGGGAGAGAAATCTGCTGCATCTCGTAGGAGATTCTCCGAACTTGAGTTGAGGTGAATGCCACTATCACGTCGCATACTCTCGTTTTGAACGAGAATATCTGATGGCGGAGGTGACAATGGAAGTCGCTCGTCACCACGCAACTGGCTGTTGAATTGCTGCAATCGCGAAGACCAGTTCTCGGGATATGCCATTTTCGACCTCTGAAGATGCGCTGAGCGCATCAAGCTGGGAGAGGAGCTTTGTTTACGATGCAAAGCAGCACGATCATTCGCCTTCCGTACGCGGATGTTTTTAGGAGTGATTGGAGCACTCTTAGAGTGGACTTTGCGACTGGGTGTTGCGGGAGGAGAGGATGGTGATGTAGACAACAGACCAAGGGCTTCGGGAGATGGCTCTTCAAGGCTTACAGCATTAAAGCCAGAGACGACCTCGGAGGGCTGTACCGTGTCGTGAGCAGGTTTGGGCCGATGTAACTGCAAATCACTCAAAGAGTCTTGTTGTACAGTCCATGCATCCTTACGCCAGCTTTGCGGTGATGATTGCTGGAAATGCTTGGATCCAGTGGGTGAAAGTTCGCCACAGTCACTGGAAAAGGAACCTACTGAGAAGAACTGGTCGAAGTCACTGCCAAAGTGGACATCTTTACTCCCGTCACCACTAGTAGAGGGGTCTGAGTTGACGTATTGGTTGAATAAGTCATTGAAAGAGTGGTCGAACGCTGGGGCGAACATGATGAAGATTGGGTTGACAGTACTTTCCGCTTTCGGTTAGAGGGAAATGTCATGGATGTATGGATATCGTTGACGTTTCCAATGATTGGAGTAAGTATATAGAAAAATCGTGCTGTCAGGAGATCCCCAATTAGGGCAAGATTGATCGACAGACGGAACGTTGGTTATGGCAATGCGGTCTTCCGAAGATCCGAGGATGAGGCTGACTGCAATGCAAAAGAGGCAAATCAAACAAACACAGGGAAACGATGTTTGACAACTGATGAATACAATGCAAAAGAAACAAAGTAAACAAACAGACAAGAGGCGGTATTTGAAGTGTATGTGTGTGTCCAACCAGCCTCCGACTTTCGAGGCTGCATTCCATAGTATCTAAAGAAAGAGTCAGGAATGCTGCTATCACGACACATACGAGCCAATACACGTTAAAGATTGATGGTGGAATAGTCCGTGATCCACACCGGATGCTCTCTCATACATCCATCAGGAGTGGCTGGCATTCCAGTCAGTCCTGTCAGAGTGTTTTGGAAGGCCTCGGCTTAGCCACAGAGAAGAATGTCCCAGTCTTTGCTTCCAAATGCGGCCATGTCGGTCTTATGCTGCGGGGCTCCAGCTTGGATGAGTGTCCAATAGGTCGTTCTATGTATAGTAAACATGGTGTGAGAGCCATCCATCAATCAGTCTGGAACCTTGGTCCAGACATCTAAAATAAGACTTGCCCTCTTAAAGAAGCCGGCAATAGATCGGAGTAGACTAGTCGTGATGACTGAGGTGTAAGCGTCATGCATAAAACCTGAGTCGTGACAATCGATACCGATTTACCCGTTAGATGCTGTCAAACACCATATGTAGTAAGCCCTAAGTACCATCGCTTTATCACCTCGTCAGCGGCTTCTTCCAGAACATCTCTCCACAATGCCAAGTAGGCAGTTCCTTGTCCTGGCCAGTCTATGGTTGTCACGTCCTGCTCATTGGTATGCTGAGACTCATGGAATGTGGACAGCCAGCTTCAGCAATGTCAAGTAAGCTTTGGGCTTTGAAGGCGTAAAAATGAGGATTAGTCTGCCGTAAGAGCCGTGGTGGTATCCACTCGCAGCTTATCTAATGTGATCATATCATCTGAGATCGTGACACCCAAAGATAACTCTATTGCATATTCGACCGCTGCACGAGGTGGAATGAGGTACCCTAGTTGAGTCAGCTTCGATGGAAGTCCATGGACCAACTTGAATGAGGAAATGTTCTCGAATTGAAATCATCCCACCAATCATCCTGTTAGTGTGTGGCTTTTTTTATCTGGACAGAGCAAATCTTGTGCTAGATATCTGTCCAGCGCACCCGATTAGCATATCATCCTTTGATAAAGGTTAAGTAATCACAATGTCGCTCTGTTGATGGATCGAGAGAACAAGGACGAACCCGAGCCTTGATCGATCATATCACTTTCTGAAGAGCCTTTAACCACAGATTTGTCTCATGCCGTCCCCTTCTCAAAGAAGGTTGTGATTGGAACTGAATGTACCAGTCTAGAAATATCAAGGACTAGCTCTCTGACCGATCACATTATGGTGACTTGGCTTTCTTTACTAAGTCATCGAATTAATGAACAAGATGCCTGACACCTGTTTGATGGTCAAACACAGACCGTTTGATGTTGTGTCTTGTCATGGTAGGCTCACAATAACCCAAGTGTGATGGTGAAGTATAAATACATCAATAGACCCTTTGTTATTAGAAGGCTTGTGCTTGACCATAAGAGAGTCTCGAAATTAGTTCAATCTTCAAAGTCTCTGAGTATAGCCCATGACTCAATGGCCTGACACGTGTAGATAGAGTAAACGTATCACTCATTGCCTAGGATTCACATTTGCTTTCCCTAGCCAACCGTGTTCTTCGCAAAGGTAGCACAAAAGCTTGATATGAAGCACTCCCCAACTCAATAGACCGACACATCTTGTAATTCAACAGATCTCAGCGCTTTGAAGCCGCACTAGCAGAAGCCATCAGTCAGATGCCATTTACTACTAGGAATATCCCTGGCAGAAATAGTCGTGAATAGTGCTGTAAGATCACGTCGTCGGGACACTTTTGCGTATGAGACATCCTCAGTGATTGACTCAGCTTAGATGAATTCGTCCTACTTATCCAATTGGGTGATAGGTATAGCATGCAAGGGCGCCTTCCCTCGGAAGGCGCAGAGCCATTGCTGGGTTACTGGTGCTGTGAAGATGGTAATATTTCATTCGAAATAGCTGTCACGTTGGATTTCTGTCAAGCACACACATGATTTGTTTTCCCGGTCGAAAGTTGAATCTGTAGGTAGTACGCTGTAAAAAGAAAACTCGGACGTCGTCCTCGTGATCCGAATGGCCTGGGATAATGCACAAGGAGTTGTTCTTGCCTTGGGCAGCCCTGCAAGCCACAATCACTGAAAGACTTGCCCAACAGTCTGGCAGATCTATAAGCTGCAGGGCTATGTCAGAATGTCTAGACAATTGATCAGAATATTCTGGTGTAAACAAGGATGATCAATCAGGAACGAGAAGCAAAAGAAGGCGATGGAACAAGGCTTGGCGGGATGTTGGGGGCCTTATCAATCAGGCTGCCATGTGACGTCCACTTTGCCGATGCCTCCCGCCTTGGCCGAAAACGAGCGAAGGAGTCATTCTGATGGCGAGGAAGGCCTCTTTCTCTCTCTGAGCCTCTCTCCCTGCAAACTCTGTCAACCTCACCTCCCAACCACACCACACAACAAAGCCTATTCTTACCATATCACAACTCTATTCACCTCAAACTTGCCAATAGACGGCTTTGGCATATTCTAGCATACAAATTACCGTGCTAGGCCCGACGATTCGTTCCGCTTAGCGATACGAGTCACCAGATTGCGGGGATCTCTCTCTTTAAGATATTCCTGACACAACCTCTTCGGGGTCGGAGTTTCGCACACCAACATATTCGCAACATCGTATTTAGTCCATCTCTTTAAAGGAGTCCTTGCCGACCGATTTATCTTCGAAATCGTCTCGTGACGCGTCACAGCCTCAAAGAACGCCGTTTCGTTGCGTTGCACAAAGACACCTCTCAATCGTCTGCAGGACAGAATCCGTGACTTATCGTCGACAACTTACAACTACAACACTCAGAACATAACACGAATCAAAAAGGCACTGTAGCCGGATTCGTGGACAACGCCCATATTCTCTCACTCTCCCTTTGCTGAATCTTCGATATTGCTATGCGTCTGAACTACTACAAGGCTGGCGGCTTGCCGGTTGTCTAAGTCACTGTCCCTTTACATCTCCCACCATGGACTTCACGCGTGCTATTCGTGGCTGGAGCCCCTCTACTTCTGATCTCTCACTCCGTCCAATCGCAACCACATACGAGAAAGCCTCAGGTCAAAACGAACTTGTTCTCAACACCTTTGGCTTTGAAGACACTCAATTTACTGTCTTGTCACGACCTCACATTTGAAGCCGGAATCTTTAAACTTTAGACTCCAAAAAAAGACAACACTCAAAATGGAAGCCCTTTTGAAGCATCAACCTCCATGGAACTCCCTTCCTACCACTTTTCCGCGATCGCAAACTTCCTCCTCTCTTCGCGACAGCTCTTGCCCTTCCGACGACGTCTCCGACATTTCCTTGGGTACGATTAACACGGCCCTAACGAACATATCATCCACGTTACCCGATTTCGGGATACCAATACCACACACTCCTAAGCAGCATTTCAAGTTTCAAAACTCCGACCATAACTTCAGTGGCACAGACTTTGGCTACGAATCAGACGACTCTAGAGTAGAGGCTGCCGAACATGTGGAGTTTAGTGAGCATGCCTTTCAATATCCAGAAGATTCCCTGCAAGGCGATGAAATATTTGCGTTCGAGGATTATTCCTACGACCACTTGGAAAGTGCGACTTCGCCATATGATCCCTGTGACACTGCTTCTGAATTCGACGATTTCGAAGATTTTGATGACATGGATGAAGCGCTTGATGGATACGCCGAGGATCTGCAATTCGACGATTCGCATATTGCATTCGAGAACTCTGTGCGCTTCGATGCAGATGTCTCGTACATCGACGCCGTTGAGCTTCCTGATGAAAATATCCCTGATGAAACCGAAGAAGCTCCTCAGATGACACTTCATGAGATGATGCTGCTTGCCGATAGACACCGTGGACTAGCTGCTCATGACAATTCAGACAACAATGACGAGGATTATGTCAATGAAGAGACGTCAATTGCAAATGTGATTATCGAAGAGCTTGCGAAAGATTATCCTCGCGACATGTTGGAAGTTGATAGACAAATTTTCATCGCCTTCGTCAACGGTATCCATGGAGACACAAGGCGAAAGTATCAGTCATGTCTTCATGATCGCGTTCAAGGCTTCCGAGAAGGCCGACTTCTGTCGCCTTTTTTCGAAGGTGAAACAGACTCGGCCGGCTGCTTTTTCCTTGACGAAGCACTCAAGCATGTCATTGGCATGTTCCGCCATATCGTCTTGCGCGAGGAATTTGATGAGCTCGTTCGCCTCGCCCAGGCGTCGCGAATGCAGAAAGAAATACCTACATCTTTGCAGATGCAGTCGTCCACTTTTCTAGACAGAATCGAGGGCCTTTTGTCAGAGCGCTTGCTAGAGGGAATGGCCAGCATCGGCAAAGATGAGCTCAGCTTTTTCGCGGATGGTGTTGTCTACGCGCTGGAACATCCGAAGATATACATGTATGATGGTGCAGCTGTTCCACCGCCTAAAGAAGATGCTTTAGTCAACGTGCCCGAGAAAAATGTGGTCGAGGAAAAGCAACCAGCACAATTGGCAATGGTGTAGACTGATTCTTGAATCGTCGCACAACATACTTGAAAAGAGAAGGGGACGGTTTAGTGGCTGGCTCCGGTGACCAGCAAACAGATATCCTACGGCTCAACAGCGATTATCAGCATGCCTGCATACATCGGGATTGAGCGAATACAAAAGTTTCGTGGATACATATGGCATAGAGCAAGTTTTCATTGATGTATTTAGCAATTCTTATTGACTTTGTTATCTCTTACTTGCTAGCAATTCATGCTTTCTAGATTTAAGTGTACGTCCAGTTTTGGTACCTGCATAGAACTCTCCTGCCCCTTTTCCAGGGTAGTAACCTGTAGATAGCCCAATCAAGCCCTGTCCAAACACGGCCAGACAGTAAACAACTCTCAGCACCAAAACTAGCGAACAGAAATATTCTCGGCATGATCCTGACATCAATATTGAAATGAACCTCCTCAGTGTCCTCATTGGACGGGAGTCAGTGCTGTCCAGTCTAGATACTCGGCTTAGCATGTCCTTTTAAGGTTTGATGTCCGTCTGTATGGCTTTTGACACGTCCGTGCCAATTGGATCTTCATGATCAAATACTAAAAGGCAGACTTCACGGCAGACTTCACGGCAGGCTTCACGGCAATAATCATCATATGAAAGATACAGCACCCGCGGATCCATAACCCAGACGCTTTATGGGTGTCGCCAATGGGATGCTGTCCGATTGAATATCAGTTTCCAGCCGAGTGAATGTTGACGACGGTACTGTTTAGACATTTTAGTAGTTGCTGCGTCTAGTCTAGGCTCGATGATCAGTGTCTTTTTAATAATGAAACGGTTTGACG
Source organism: Talaromyces verruculosus (assembly GCA_038993655.1). Lineage (NCBI taxonomy): Eukaryota > Fungi > Ascomycota > Eurotiomycetes > Eurotiales > Trichocomaceae > Talaromyces > Talaromyces verruculosus. The sequence continues at coordinate 222,451 of JBBVQN010000013.1, read as the reverse complement.
ATTTGATAGATGTGTTCTATCTCCACTTCATTTTATAACGGCTTTGACAGGGGTACTAGTTAACTACGTCCTTTGATAGAGGCGATCACCCGGTGCGATGGAGGTATTAGGGTTATTCTCGCTGGAGAACGACAGAAGCACATGCTATTTATTGTCTCGGTTGTGCTCTTGAGGAGTAAGTGCTGGCATATGCATAACTGCTACCATCCCCAAGCCAACATCCCAGTCAATCACGAATCACCACCCCGTGCAATCTTACAATCCTTGTTCTGCAAAATCGTTCATGACTCCAGAGTCCAGAGCCAGGCGCCTGATGAACTGCTAGTTGTGCCGCGTTTGTAGATCTTCAAGCTGTCAGGTACCTCGCTAAGTCTTAACAGCCAGTCTCGACGTAACCGAACTCCAACTCCACCAATAATACTCCTGATATAGGAACCACACCGAATAGGATATATAGCCGTTGAAAGTCATACATTAGCGAGCGGGAATTGGGACTACAGAGTACGCAGTGGGTTTATGGTGAAACATATGTTTGAGCCTGCCCGTAGTTAAATGATGGGGCTTTGCAGCTGTCATATTCACACTTTGGTCATCTTTTGTGGAGGTTAGCATGCGGATCTCAATTCTTCTTTAAGAAGCAGACAGGATTTTGGTAACGATTAAGCTCAGATCAAATTTCCCATCCCGTCAAGGACTCAATTTGAAATTAAATGATGATGTTCGCCTGGACATTTCGAAGCAGGTCCTAGAACCGTTGGATAACTTAAACTAGGGCTTTGGCTGTGCGGGGATCGCGCAAGTTTCGCCTTCAACCGTCCGCTTCGAGACAAGTCGAGACAAGTGAAAACGATCGCTCGGAGAATTTCTTGTGATCTCCATTCCATGGTAGAAATGGCTGATAGCAAGTTCCAACTTCCAAGGTTGAGGTTGATATAGGATTAATGGACCAGTTTTGGCGGTCCGGGCCTTATTCAGGGGGTACTTAGGTTTGGGCACTGTGGTCGGTGTTTAGGAAAGTAACTTGTGCACCTAAGTGCGTTTCAAGGTACGTACCTATCTTAGATAAAAGTATGGGACTTCTATTCTTCTCAAAACTGTATTCACGACAGAAAAGAGTGTGTTGTTCTTGACTCGTGCTGTGGACTTGAACAAAGGCATGGATTGCCCGGCTTTAGGCCAGATGAGCAACCAATAACTTGTACCCGAGTCGAGTCAGATCTGTTCCACAAGCGTACGAACCTGGCAACCTGAAATGACTTCTCTGTGACTGGCACTTGACGGCGAATTTCTTCCATCTCTTCAAACTCGACGATAGTCGTACTCCGCAATAGGGGTAAATTCAGTCCCACAATTTGCATTTCGTACGATGAGTTGATGACTCGAGATCCTTAAGCTTTAGGAACGATACAAGTTTTGTAGCTTTGAAGGCGTCTTCAAATGTTGACTCCTGCTATTTAACTCTTGGTAACTATAATCTGCATGATTCGTGATACGTACCAGAACTTCAGAAGCGAGATAACTACGTTAATTGGTCGTTAGTCGAGCGTTGTGGCGCATGTTTTGGATAGGTTCGGATTCTGCTTCTGCCGTGATAGCGGAGTACTGCCTGATTCAGACAAGTCGGCCTTCCACGTGTGATCGCAGTCGATCCAGCATATCATTTACGTACGTATTCAGTGTCGCAGCTAGAGTGACTGTAATCATTAATGCCAAGAGTTTCGGCTATTAAGTTCACCATCCTTGTAGTTAGTCTGTAGAGGACGACGCTATGGAACCAGGGATTGTGGTGTACGCAAAGCGACCACCGTTTTATTGTCTCATTGTCCGATTGTCACTGCATTGCATTGCAGGGGACCCCAATCCGGACAAACACATTAAGCCGAGTCTTAGCTGACTCGTTTGATTTGAACACAGTTTGTTTCAGGCTTTCAGCGCAAGTAGCAAGCTGCAGCCGTAATTCGCGTGCTGATCCAGCTGATGACAATCGTGACATGAGGGAGAACAATGAACCAGTCTTTGTGTGATGATGGTGCATACATGGCTCATGGTTTATACTCCGTAGCTGATGAACATGATCGGCTTTAATACCTCAGCCATCGTACATATCGCTCGCTGTAGTAACTGATAATTGGCAACAATGATAGAGTACAGAGAACAGAAGAATCGATTCTGTACGTTTCCCCTTTCCGGCAATTTGCGGGGCAGCACGCTAGTCAGATTAATTGCTCCACCAAGCTCACTCAGGGACGCATTCTATAATTTCTATTGGCGATTGGGAGACCAAAGAGGCTAGCTCGGATCCACCGTTCCAGCGGACGAGATCAGCTTCCCTCCGAATCCATCGCCAATTCTTACTAAGAGTACTTCCTACTACTATGGATGTAGTATGTACGTACGTACTAACAAATTAGGAGACCCCCTTGCTCATGGCCTAATGCATGTTATTGCAGTCTGATATACATAATACATGCCTAGCGCGTGGGGGCAAACATGAAGATAGCATTCGTCTGTCTCAACTTTGCGAAGAGCCATACTCCGTACACACTCTGTCGTGTCGAGATCCCAAGATTGAGTCTTCTCTGATCGAACCATTGGCCGACCTGTTCCAACTGATCGCTCTCCCCGGAACCCCTTTGTCCGCTGCGGAGCCTTTTCTTACTATGTAGAACTTCGAAGTTAGCACACTGACTCCATAGATCCAATTTGATAGATTCCATGTGGGCCGATCAGTGGGACGGTCAAGACTTAAACCGCCGCTTCAGTGGCTGGAACTCGGCAATTGCAGTCCATCCTCAGTCAGGAACAGACAATCATCGCGATCAGAGTGTATAGCAGATGAATAGTAGGCAATATATCAAACTAGACTCAAGGCTTTATGGTAAGTGTGGTGCTACAGCGCACGGAAGCACAGTACCACGCCGCTTCCCGAAGAACAGCAAAAAGGCGGGCGCTCTTTCCTCGTGTCCACTGTCCAGTGTCCACCCGCAGCTTACCCACCACACTCTATTATCCAGTCTCCTGAACTGCACGAGGCCACACCCTTTTTCTTTTTTCTCTCGACACCACGGCTTGACTTTGGCCAGTGTTTACCGATATACCGAGATCTCGTGTATTTTTTTTCTTAATATATACTGTTCGTTCTTTTTGCTGTATACCAATTCGGGATGCTGGAAGGCTGTGTGCTCGAGGTACGTACCTGGTCGGACTGTCACACCGATATTCTCAGCGCTCCTCGACCCAACTTCACCTGAATTGGCTCATTGTGCTGATCTGGAATTAATTCGTCCCTCATCTGTTGCTGATTCAAATGACGAGACTGACATGACTCAATAGTGTAAATTGTGATTGAGTGGACGATGACTACTCAGTGTCCTTTCGTTTTCTGATTATACCTCCTTCCGTCTATATACCCGATTTCGCTTCATTCGTTTATTATCACATTTAGCACAACCAACTCGACTGTTCACCATGCGGGGCCATTCAGAGTATGGGGACACGAGCCCCCTAACACGCTCGCGCAGTGTGAGCATTTCCAGCGATATCCCAGCAAAACCCATGTTGTCATCTCCACCGCCTGTCGACCCTAGCCCAGCGTTTATCGCTGCCTCTTCCGCCTCCCAGATCGTCAGCGTCGATATGGAACAAAACGAAGTCATTCCCAACGACGGAGAAGAAGGATGCATCAATTCCAACAGCCTCTCCCTTTTGAACGGCTTTCTCGATTATTTGCTCTTCAGCTTTTTGGCATCGGCCAAATCGACCCAATTGAGCGCACTCCGTCCCGCCATCGCCGACGTACTGAAACCACGATTAGCGAAAGAGGTAGTAGCCGCTGCCGATGAAGAGCTTGGCGAATACATGGGGGATGGTGAAGAAGACGAGCTGCAAGAATTTCGAGGCGGTCGCGCACCACACGGCGAATTCGACCTGGTCCGAGCATGGAAATTGGCTCGTTTGAGATGTATGGTGTACACGCGGTTAGGCGATCTGGAAGAAGAGGAGGAAGATGAATATATCGCACGGGAAGGCTTGGATGAAACAGGCGGCGCACCTCGACGATTCTCTGGTCATGCCGGAAATATCACACCAGCTGCTGCCATTTTCTTGACGTCAATCATTGAATATCTCGGAGAGCATGCGCTAGTTATTGCGGGCGAAAATGCCCGCAATAGGGTGTTTTCAGCCGCAAGACTTTCTTCTAAACTACCGAATGCCGAAAGAACTAACCCGAAAATGATGGTCGAGGAGAGTGACATGGAGAAACTAGCTCTTAACACCACATTGGGTCGGCTGTGGAGAACTTGGAAAAAAGGAATTCGCACGCCAACGTTATCTAGATCTTTCTCCAGAGAATCTTTCGCCAGACGAAGCACTACTCCGAGTAGCAAAAATGCCCTTGCTAGCCCGGATGATATGTATGGTCGGGACTCGAGACTGGAGGAGCCCGTGGAAGAGGAAGAAAGTCGGCCCAAATCGGTTGAGCCTGCGAATGTCGCATTGCCAATGAATGACAAAGATATCGACGAAATCGAGGTACCTGGACTATGGGTAGATGTAGAGGAAGCCCAAACGATGCAAGCTGCCATTGCTCAAAAGGTGCGCCCGCGAAGTCTGTTTGTCTCTCGTTCTGGATCACTCACACCAACCTCTCCGAACGGTGCCGGGACATGGCCGGCTACCAACTCACCCAAACACCATCGTTCACAGTCTGTTCCTGTTCAAGTTGAACTTTTCAAGCAGAGTGACCGTTCGCCATCGCGTGAAACGCCATCGTTGGAAACAGTGACCGAACAGGAACCGACTGAAGCAGTTGTAACCACAGAGCCTGCATTCAAAGATGAGAAGGTAACTTCAAGTTCAATTTCAAAGGAGCATCCGGAAGAACTTTCAGAAGCCAAGTCTGAACCCCTTGCTACCGTCCGAATGGATAGCAGTGAAGATACTGCCCAATCTGATCAAGATCGTCGTGGTTCCGGAGATGAGGTTGTTGAAGGGCAAGGAACTTATCAGCGACCTAAACTGAACAATCTTTCCATGCAAAGACCAAAAAGAAAACAATCCAAAGACACGGCGAAAAAGGAGGGTTCCGGCACTTATATGGTTGAAAATCGAACCGTCTCCGCAGACTATCGTGACGATCATCAGCCATCAATGCAAGGGGGTAAAGTAGGTCATGACGTTAATTCCGTTCCGACACAGCAAAATGCCACCCATGTGGATGATATGTCTCATGCACAGCAGGAAATTCAACCCATCTCACATCCAATAGCGCCTACTTCTCATCCACGTCAACTGGAATCGGACAGACAGGCGACACTCGAAGAAAATATTAACCCTCCACGCAACTCATCAACCACAAGTCGACACGCGTCTTCCGTGTACACCGAGAGCATCGGAGCTCCTCATTCAACTTCGGACGATAGCGAGGGAAGTATCTATCGATCGATACCTTCTCGCGCTGCTTCACACGCTGCCTCCATCCGAAGTCAACCTCGCCAGGACGATCAATCTACAGGTCGTGAGCGGGCCACAGTCCAGCGTGTATATGTACCATCTCCTACGTCGCAAGCCTCCATCAAATCTCGTCGGTCTACAAGCATCAGCGAGAAGCGACCTCTTACATCTGGTTCAGGAACATCGAATGTGTCCAACAAGTTGAAGGTTCTCATTGGTCGTCATCTTACAGACACTGACGTGCCCTTGCCTGTTCCACCTCGCAGGTCTTCAGATGCCAGCAGATTTGCTGCTAGTGAGGACGTGGATGAGGCTGCTCTAGACGAGCTTATCAAAAGTGACGAGACGATACGATTCACATTGACTCCTCGTACAATGCGAGAGATTGAAGTAAGTGATAACTTATTACGAACGAATCGATTGATGACTGACAAGGAACAGATGCCAGGATCTCCTCGATGGAATACCGCCCGCAATGACGTCCATAAAGATCGTACCGATACATCAGACCTGGCCACCTTCTTCAGAACTACCGCTCCACCCGGGCAACCAGTTCCATCGCCGCGTTTCTCGGCAGAGCGAGAACCTCCATTACCTCGCACGAAGCCTGCTCCTCCGTCATTGGCGGAGACTACAAGATCACACTCAGCAGTCGATGCTGTTTCTGAGAGGTCGAGCCCTACTAGCTTACATTCGACAGCTAGCCCCGTCAGTCGGGCCTCAAGTCGGACAAAAGCAGCTATGCAGCAAGCGCGAGAAGCTCGGGTGGGAGGAGATTCCGTCCGAGATTTCGCACAATTCATTCGTGCTACAGGTCCCCGGGCAGATATGCCTCCGAACGGCCATGGTCGTGATGGTTCAGACTCAGTAATGAGTTCCTCCAGACCTGACACCGCTCACTCCGTGTCCTCGCGGATAACGGCCAAACCCAGGAGTTCGTCCAATTCGATCAAGAAGAAAGGACCACGACTTCAAGCTCGTGAACCAGCCGGTCACAATAGCAGTGAAACATCGGATCTCATTGATTTCATCAGAGAAGGCCCTCCGGGCGCATCTGCTCATCGCATTCCCCGTACGGTGGCCCCCTTCAGAAATACGATGGATTCAGAAGATCTTATATTGATTGAAAAAGCCCGTGATAACGACACCAGAGTAACACCGTCTCTTGCAAGTACGGGCGCCGAATCGACTTCTAGTTCTCGTGCTCCCCTTCTTTCCAAGTCTGGTCCGTCTGATGCCCCCCCTATTCCAAGACGAAAGCGCCGTGGTCCTCGAGATCCATACGCCATTGATGTCTCCGATGATGAGGATGAAGAGGGATTCTCGGAGCCTGTGGTGGCGTCGAAGCCACCACGAGCCGAAGAGAGTCTGCTTGACTTTTTGAACTCTGTTCCACCACCGGTTACCCAGAAGGCTCCGGAACCGTTTATTCTTACTTCGTACCCAATACCTCCTAAGTCTTCGGGACAAAGCATGTCCAGCGTCACGAATCGGTTCAGACGGAATACCGTCAACGATAAGAGCCCTACGATGAAGAAGTCAATGCCGTCGATGAGGTCTCCTAAGACAGTGGCCAAGCCGCAAATAAGCTCACCCATCCCACAGTCGAACGAATTCTCGACAAACAGATCCGGCTACTCAGCCCAACTCAGTCGCGAGCGCGGGCTTGCATCTCAACCATCTATGCCTTCTCTGTCACGCCCCTCGCGGCAAACCGAGACTGGTGCCCTCGCAGATTTCTTCAAGAACACCGCTCCACCTCAGCCTGTCTCCCGTCCTCCTACAGTGATGTCAGAGGACAGAAAAGATTCGGCCTTTTCCAAGTTATTCCGCCGCAAGAGGCTGGAGACTTAGGCCAACAACACCTATCTAATTTCCCTCTTTTTGAGATTTCACGCGATGAGCGATATAGCGCCGCAAGTGTATTTGACTATATATTTCACAATCTTGTTTCTGCCATCTCTCTTTATACAACTACATTTTGCGTTGATTATACGTCTCCATCTGATGATACCTTGTTTCCTTGAATCTTGTCAACAAATCTTTCGCTCGATTCCTTCTCCTTTTCTCTCCTCTTCTCAGAGCCCGTTGGTTTGTTATTAAGGGCTTCTTGCATTACTTCCCTGCTTGTAATCAGGAGTATTCTCGGAACTCGCCTCTTCGGCTAGCTTGGAGCTGTTACATTATGATGTATGTATATTGGAGATGATATTCAATGATAATTACGAAGTAGTATTCAATTGATTGTATTTTCGTCTGTAACTCTCTAAGCGATGAATAGCGATGAATTGACCAGGAATTAGGGCGCGGAACAAGGATAATCCGCGCGATCACCACGCCAAGCCAAGCCCCCTTTACTTAGACTCTTTCGGGTAACATGTTAGTTTGATGTTTAGCTGGCTTCTCTCACACGATCACCAGCGAGTCAATTCCACTGTGATCAACAGCAAAGATGGCATTCACTCCCAAGACCATCACCGGTCTTTTATTTTTACTAGTCGGATTGAGCACCGCCCTCAAATTCGATCTTACAGCTACAACCTCAAAGAGTGAACGATGCATTCGCAATTTCGTCTCGAATGGGCAGCTCGTTGTCGTCACGGCGATTGTGTCGGGGACGAAGGGGGATGGGCAGCTTGTTAATATGCATGTACGTACCCTTTTTTGCCCTGGGGTATGTTTAGTGGTGGGCTAATGAATTGTTGTGGTGGCGGTGGGTAGATCAAAGATGCCATGGGCAATGATTACGGTCGTCCCAAGGATATTGTCGGCGAGACGAGACAGGCATTCACGTCGCCTGCGGATACGGCTTTTGATGTCTGCCTTGAGAATTTGGTTACTAATACTCGCCGTACGCCCTCCCTCCCCTCTCTATCCCTTCGGCATTATAAACTAAATCTGGGTAATGTGGAAATAGACATGCGAGGCCCCGTCAGCCGCGAAATCGAACTCGACATCGAAATCGGCGCCGACGCGCGCGACTGGTCCAGCATCCAAGCACAAGAGAAACTGAAACCCATCGAAACAGACCTGCGCCGTATCGAGGAAGTAGTCGGCGAAATTGTGAATGAGATGGAATACCTGCGTCATCGCGAGCAGAAGCTGAGAGATACGAATGAGTCGACGAATGAACGCGTGAAATGGTTCGCTTTTGGCACGATGGGGATGTTGATGGGGTTGGGCGCTTGGCAGGTTGTTTATTTGAGGGCTTATTTCAGGTTTGTCCTTTTTCCACCCTCCCCCTCTTTCGGGAGTTTGAGAGATGAGTATGAACTGACGCTGGGCGAATAGATCGAAGCATCTCATCTAATGAGAAAGGAAATGAGGAGGTTTAGTCTGGAGCGATGTCTTCTAATGAAAAATGTATTTGTTACGATATACTTCTCGCGAGCATTTATAACCGATTGCGTGCATTCATCCGTTATGTGTGATATTAGGTACCTTTCTTATTGGCGAATGAATGAGTTTGGAATGAACGAATTGAGCGAACGATCGTTCTCAGGTTTTATGCAATACAGTGATCATCGTTATTGACTTGTTGACTACATAACAGTTCTGATGTCGATCAACAACTTCGACGAGAACCCTAACACGCTCGCAGGACCCCCAACTCGGGCTACAAACAGGGAACAGACTACATGGTCTATGTATACAATCACTAATGAGTCGAGACCTATGCGCTAAGAATTTTGTCTGAAGTCTCGTCTCATTATCTATCATATACATCTCATAGGTTGAACTATATGAGGCCACAAGGGCAGATAACCATCTTTTGCATCAATGAAGCCCCCCAATGTTGTATACTCTTGAAGAAAACCTTGAAGAAAACCTCGAAGAAAACCTGGCCTAGTACACGTACACAAAATTCGGGTTCTGCTTGTCCGTCATATCCCTGAACGCAGTTGCATTCTGCGTAAAGGCATCCATCTCTCCGCGTTCTCTCAGGATTACTCGCTCCCGTTCCTTGCCACGGTTCTCCCAAATGTACACGTAACGCAATAGGACGAAGATGAGAAGCTCGATACAGTTCGCAACCAGGAGAGAGCCGATACCCAAACGGTAGGTTGGAGCTTGGTTGGACTTGTAGAAGAAAGGGCTGGCGATGTTGCCGACACAGACGCCGAACCAGATCATGCCGGACACGATCATTTTCTTGGATTGTCCTGCTGTGTTAGAGGTAATGATCGAGAGAGACACGACAAAGGAGGCTTGGTATGAGCCGGTGAGGTAGCTATAGAAATCAGTACCAGGCAGGAGTTCACATAGGATCGACATTACTTACAAGCAGATCAAGCGGCCAACATAAGCGTCCTTTGGAGCGAGTAGAAAACCGAGACCACCAGCGATAGTTGGAAGCATAAAGATAGCAGCAACCAAGGTTCGACTGTTCTTGGGCAAGTATTGATTGCAAATCGCCCCCAGCACAATCCAAATCACCACAATCACACCCTGTGGAATACCTAGCAGTGTTGTGTGAAAGGTGTCGAACCCAAGACCCTGGATAACCAGGGTAGAGAAATTGGAAATTCCACCATTGGGGATATTGCTAACGACACCGAGGAGGAAATAGATCCATGTCTTGTAGTCAAGGTAGGCCTCCTTGATTTGATCCCAGTTGATTCTTCGATTCTCAATACCGGTCTGATTCTTTCGGATGCGAGCAATCATCATGAGTTTCTCGTCGTGAGAAAATCCCCAGAAACTGGTGGGTGAGTTGGGGAGGAGGACGGCTAGCACGATACCCCAAGCTGCGCAGACAGCGCCGACGATGATGAACTCATAGCGCCACGAGTCGAGGGCTCCCTTGACGTGACCGATGCCGTAACCTATAGCTCAATTAGTACCGATATGAGCAAAAGACAGATCGGGGAAATGTACCGATAAGACCACCACCAGCTACACCGATACCGTTCCAGAGGTAATATCCTGCAATACGCCACGGCTGCTCCTCTCGGGTGTAATAAGTCGAGACGACAAGCATAAAAGCGGGGTCTGCAATGGCTTCAAACGCTCCGGAAAGGACGCGGAGAGCAGCAAGAGTTGCAAAGTCCTTAGATGCGGCCTCGCACATAAGTAGGGCTCCCCACATGAAGATATTGCCAGCGAGATAGTATGCAGGTGGTAGTCGTTGCATGATCAGGTTAGACGGAATTGCCCAGGCGAGCCAGCCGAAATAGAAGATACTCGATAGCCAGGAGTAGTCCGTGCCTTGGAGATTGAGGTCTTTCTTGATTCCGAAAATTGCTGCATACGAAAGGGTCGTCTTGTCGACATACTGTGCCAGCACTTATTAGTAGACTTCAAGAAGAGAATCCGACATCGAACGTACGTAGAAGAAATAACAGATTCCGAGAAGAGGAATCAGTCGAATGTCAAGCTTTCGTTTCAATCGCTTTTCTTCTTCCATATCAATGGCCTCGTCATTGGGGTATCTCTGAATTGCTTCTAGATATAGTTCCATATGATCCTGGTTGATCATCTCAGCCGACAAGGTCTTGTCGTACTCCATGTCGCCTCGCGTTGGGTCATCGAGTCTCGCGTCTTCAACGCGGGCAACTTCTCCCACGCCTTCTTGCTTGGGATCCATGATGACAAAAAAGGACCGATGTATCTAGGTAATTGGTAGAAAGACCAGTATCAAGGTCTGAATATCAATGGAAGTAAGGTTGACAGACAGAAGCCCAAATCTAGGTCGGCGTTTCGTTTCTGTATTCATATGACATTCTGGGGCTTTAATAGCTAGGATCTCATCTTTTTCCCAGCTCAATCTATAGACTATAGCGACCCTAGACTCTATGATTGGTGGCATAATCCTGGCGTGGGGGGACTGTCTTTCTCCGCAAATATGGAGTCCTCGATAGTCAATAAACTGGGGAATGGGCTGATTAGCCCTATCTGTGCCTAATTGGGTAATGTCTTGCGGGGCAGCACAATTTCCTTTTTTGGACCATCTCATTGGATCAGCTAACTGAACTTACCAGTTGACTCGTTTTATCTTTGCGACAGTTAAGAAGCTTCTCAAAATAACATAGCATCAGTATCATACTGCTTTACAAGTTCAGCTAACTACGAAAACTTATTATATATATTCCCTGCACCAGGTTCAAAACCTGCTTTTTTAACCCCCGATAGGAGCAGTGAGACGGGTTAGAGGATACTCTCCCCCGCGCCCTTCGGCCTCAAGAGCCAAGTAGCCTGTGCCCAGGTGGCATAAAGCTCAACATTGCTTGTCCACTGCTCTCGGTCACATATGGCCATTGATGTTGGAAGTTGGTTAGCTTCCTTGGCCTGGCATGTCATACATTAGTTTTGTCGGTCTAACTTAGCAGGTCAAAGGATTACCCACGGCGAATTTTGGTGTCTATAAGCACCCTGAGCATGGCTGATATCATCAAAAACTGCCCCATCCTCAAACGCGCGCAAGTATGGTATTTGTTGAATGGACGGATGTGAATAGATTCTTTCACAGTCCCAGACTCCCATTGATTTCGTACTCGACCAATGTCAGGCGCCCAGTTTTCAGGCCTTGTTCGTCAACCAACATATACGGGCCTGGGTACCCGAGATAGAGTATCGTGCCAGTATGTGTAAGATATATACCCCCGAAGTTTGCGGTCTCAAGTTCATGCCAGGGTAGAAAATCTCTACTGTTGAGATCGATTGGTTGAAGAGTGTCATACCAACGCTTCGGCTGGGTATTGAAGGCATCTTGGTTCATTTCAATCAATGCCAACTATCCAAGAACAATCTAACCTCTGTATCAAGGAACAATGATTGTTTTTGAGTCGTTATGAGCTTGGGATAACGTTTATATGCCAATACGTCTTTATTTATGCTCTATCAAAGAACTAGAAAAATTTCCAGTTTAGGTAATTGAGTCTTTCCCCGCGATATTTCCAAAGGAAGTAAGCTTTATCCCCTTGCCCTAGAGCTAGAAGATATTGGGGAAAGCGTGGGGTAAGCAAGTCTGGTGGAAATCTTTACTCCACAAAGAGATCCTTTTAACGCTCAACGGAAAGAAGTCCGATAACATTTTACGGCAGATGACTCCGTGAGGCTAATATACTGAGCAGTATATTCGGACGTCCCGTCGCAGTTCTAAGGTTCATGACGATGACATTGATCCGGAGGAATGTGCGTTTCCAGACGATGACGATCGCCTTTCTGAGGAGCAGTTCAAGGCGAGCGGCGTGTTTTGTTCAGGTGTTGCTTTGATATAGTATGTTCAACTAACTTAGATCCTTGGACGAGTACTGCGGGAATTGTATGGCCTTATCCGCAAGCGACATGACCTTCAGAGCCTCCAAGCAACGGCAGTTGAGATTCAACAGCTTCTACAGAACTGGCTTCTCAGCTTACATGCATTTCTTAACTTCATGTCTCAACCATCATTAGCCACGTCCGTTATTACCCAGTTATAGTCGTATAAATCTCGCCTCTTAGCCGTTTGCAGAAAAGAGAAAATATCTCACAACAATCTGCAGTTTTGAGACTGCGGCTCATATCATCAAAGCAAGGCTAACATGTCTAAACTATTGGCAACATAGACAGCAAGCTACACACTTGTTGTTTATATGAAGGACAAAGCGAACCGGAAGTAAATCAAGAGCACCATTAAAGGCCAACGTGACGCATATAACTCATCCAGACGTCGATGGTACTCAGCCGGTAGGGTCATATTCTCGAGACCCTCAAGAGCAGTGATACACGCTGGATCATCATTCCGAACCCACCGTGTACGTAGTTCATATTCAAGAGTGCCCCGGCGAGATTTCCTCCCATACCTGAAAATGCCAAACTTTAACCTAAAACGGCAACAGCCATACAGAGCTGAGAATTCACCACCACCGGCTTCGGGCCAGAGTGGACGTTATGTTCTGCATGTATGCCAATCAACATTTGCATGTTCCCAATTCAAACACTTGAGCACATCATAAAGTTGCAGGCATCGTTGTTCGTTATTCCAAATATCGATCCCTTCTGATGAAATCTGATGCTGCGTTATAAATGGGTTGATGATCTCTAGTAAGTCCAGGCAGCTGACCAGCACTATCACGAAATCCCTTTGACAGACCTTGGAAAAAGGGCATTTACTCTCCCGATACCGATAAAAAAACCCCAAGCACTGCCTGGCTATTATGGAAAATGAACGTGTTGTACCGGTAAAACGTTCGGCTTGCCTCGTACTACACCTGACGGCTCGTTGCCATTAATAGCAAGTAGGTTGTTTGATGGATTATGCTGGAGGTTTTCAGCCTCTTTTCCTGGGCAGCCTGCGTCTTATAGTTAGGGTTGTCCAACTGCAGCCTACCTGTTCAGGCAGATAGACAGCACGCTATACCTAGGTACTGATGTCATATCCGAGTTTATATCAATTTATTCGAACTATCCAGTATATCCAACAAAAAGTAGTAGCATCAATCTGAGTGTGGTCTGCTTATCCTCAGCTTCATCATTTCATAACTAGCCTTGCCATGCCGCATACTTCCTCCGTGCTCGTGAAACCTGGCAGTGAAGACAAAGCGGTAGCGGCGACCGAAGCCATCGTCTGGGACACCCTCATCGGCATCGAGTGGTCGCAGATGAACATCCCTGAACTGGTAAGGTAGCATGTACGGAACCACAATCGTTCTCTGCATTTTTACAAATTGCTCTTTGTCGTTCCAGCAATTGATCTCCTCCTCCGACTGCGTTTGCGTTTGATCCCCTTCGCGCGACATGCATGACTTGACTATGTCAATATGGTTCTCGAACTGATCGTCGTCACCAAGTCTCCATTCGACGGACTTGAATCGAAGAGCATTTTCCCTGCCAATACCAATAAGGAAGATAGGAATAGCAAATTTTTGGTAGAAGATGAATGTGTTGTAAAGATAGAAGATTTGACGTGCCTCGTAGTAGACCTGCTGACTCGTTGCCATGATGGCTAGTAGATTGTTGGGCGGATTATGCTGAAGCCAGAAACCTCTATCTGGATGAACATATGTCTCCTGGACATTGCAAACTTCTATCCGCTCGAAACAGAAGATGGCCTTGTAGATCATTTCGCGTATCTCTGCACCTCGCCCCTTCCGTTAGTCAAATGCATCAACTCATGATTGGAAGCTTACTGAGACTTACCTAGAGGTAGGCGTAGAAACGGAAAATTGCCCTGTGGCTGCCATACCCTGTAGGGCTCCGTGTCAAATGAAGAGGAGCTCAGTGACTTCGCGGTAGCACCTTCTTCGTCATTATTGTAATGCCGCGAATAAAAAACATGATCAATAAACTTTTCCCGACCACTGACAACTTTTGCACATGTTGAACATTTATAAAGAGGTTCCCGACTTGCTGCGTTCTCGTCACGGAAGTAAAGGTGCATAATGCTGAGGCTTTTGATTTCTGACACGTCGTGGACTCCATCTGCAGGATATCGCCATTCGCCAATGTACTTGACAAGATGGGATTGCAAGCCTTTGTGATTGGCGTATTGTTTCGAACAGAAAGGGCAGGTCTGCGCTTTCCAAGGCATGTTGATCTTCTTCAGTACAGAAGTACTCTGTCATGCGAGTTGTGCGGTTTTTCGTGTGCGGTTGGTTCAGAGTTGGGAGAGACTGGAGGTCTTGGTCAGTGAGTGAGCGTGAAGGTGCTCTCTGTCCTTGATAAACATATATGACCAATTAAATCCCAGTGTTTGTGTCATCAAAGCAACGGCCCGTCAATAACGTCCCCAACCCTTGAAATCATAGGCTTAGCTTAGGAAAAGTCCGGCAAACAATAGCATCATTATGTTTTTACCCACGTTCAAGCGGCGATTACACTGCAAATATGCTTGTAGACTCATACAAAGTTAGTAGAACAGATACTAACGGGTTCTAGGCCTCTAATTGTTAATAAAAGTTGACATTGAAGATGATTGTGTTGACACGTACCCTTTGTAGTGATACTGCATATTTCCTAATTAGGACACCCCAAAACAACTTCATTGATACCGCCTAGGTTACTCTGGGAAACGGCAAGGTCTATCTTAGCTTATTGTAATTGTTGAACTTACATCATATAGTAGCATGTTCTGAGTAATATATCCCGTATTGTTTGCCGTCTAATGTGAGTTGAAACATCGCAATATCTATGGACCAAGGCTCATATCTATCAGTATATCCAAGAAACGACAACATCAATCTTCGTATGTACATGTAATTCATCACTTGCCAACATTTCTCTCAAGATGAGCAGCATCTCCATGACTTATATCTTCATCTTCAACAACGACAGCCATTTCCGACACAATCCCCGTCTCAATAGGAGCATCGTATCTTCCAAATTTCCAAATCGGCACTCCATCCTGAAACATCCGATTGATCTCTTCAAGTGTACGTCCTTTCATCTCCGGGACACACAAATATGCAAAGAAAAACGACGCAATAGCCAAACCACCAAATATAAAGCCCACTTTCGACCCGAGATTCGCATATGGTTCGTTGAGGAGATAGGGTGTGCTGAAAGAGAATGCAAAATTGGTAGCAACATTCACAAATGATGCAACTCGTTGCGTCTTGTCGCGCAGCCTGGATGCTGGGAGTTCGGTCGTAACGATATAGTTTAGCGGATCCCAGCTGAAGCATAGACTAGCTGAAGACAGCGCGGTCAAGGCGATAATGCTATGTTTTTGGCTGGGTGTTGGATTATCGCAAAGGCCGATGCCGGCCATGGAGAATAACCATGCTATTTGTAGGGCGGAACCGATCAGCAGGATGGGTCGTCGTCCTATCCTGTCAGTTATAGTTATGGAAAAAAGACAGCAGAATGTGTTGATGCAGGAGCTCATGATCGAATAGTCGAATGCGTTCAATGAGTTGAGCGACTGGACAAACAGTGTGCCGTAAGCAGCTGTGAACGGCGAACCGGTAGCTTGAATGAAAAAATTCATTCCCATAGCGATCAAAGTTCGCTTCCGGTTACTACCGCGGAAAAGGTCTCTGTATGTACCCTGATTCTGTTCCTCCAGCAAAGACCTTTTCAGCAAGTAAAGTTCCTGCCTAGGGTCGTAATCCGATTCCCGATTACCAGTGGTACGAAGCAGGCGTAACGACTCGAGCGCATCCTTCTC
Source organism: Talaromyces verruculosus (assembly GCA_038993655.1). Taxonomy (NCBI): domain Eukaryota; kingdom Fungi; phylum Ascomycota; class Eurotiomycetes; order Eurotiales; family Trichocomaceae; genus Talaromyces; species Talaromyces verruculosus. Next base: position 205,908 of record JBBVQN010000013.1, on the reverse strand, counting down.
GCGACCTTGCAAAAGCAGCCACCGCGGAGATTCTGGAATAAACCAGACAAAAACCGCAACGATAGAGGGAATGACATAAAACAAGATCTGCGGTATTCTCCACGCGGCATTGGTGGTCAACTCAGAAGTTCCTCGGCAAACGCTATTGATGATGATTCCGCCGAGAAGTAAACTCGTCTGATACGTTCCCACGGCGAATCCTCGAATAGGCGCAGGTACGATCTCGGCCTGGAACGGTGGGCAGGTAGAAAGCTCCATGCCGATGTAGGCGTAATTGAGTATGCGACCTGCTAGAACCTGCTCGATCTTGCGGGACGTCACCAACACCGTAGCCGACATGGTAGCCCATACGCACATGCAGAACATGGACATACGACGGCCATACCGCGCGCTGATGATACTGCCTATATATAATCCTGTGACGACCATCAATATCACTGTATCTCGAAGAAACGCAGGCGAAGGACGGACAGGATGTGCGCACCGAAAGCAAAACCAATAAAGTTCAAACTATTCAACAAGGAAGTCCAGTAAGTAGGAATGGCATAAGAGTTTGTCTTGGGATTCCAAACTCCGAACTGATGCTTGTAGGTCCTCATAGCCTGGCTGGTCGCAAGCCCCTGATTGTCGAAGCCATAGTTGAGACTGGAGAGCGCAATCAGACTAACGGCCGCTGCCAGGCGGGGGGTGAAATGCGACAAGATGCGATTCCTTCTGACGAAAGTATGGAAAGCCATTATGCTTGTGATGATCGTAAGATCGTAACGTCTAGACGATCGCAGCCACTTGACTGAAGACTTGAGGGCGCAGATCGGGACGCAGCAGTGAAGTCAAGTAGATCGATCGAGCTCGGATGCTCCTCACGGCCGGACTCATTCTTGTTGGATAGGGGAAGAAGAGCCCAAGACATCGTAGGCTCGTAGCAGGGTCGGAGCGACGAATCGCGTGCGATTCACGTGGGAATTGTAACAGTCGATTTTCACCGCAACATCAGGACGACACGCACAGACGGGTAGATGCAGGGGAGTTGATTGAGTACGAAGCCGTGATGGCCACACATATTAAGATCAAGCAAGAGAAAAGAACGAACAAGACAGAAGCAGTCACTGTGAAATCTATTGAGTCTTGACTGATTCCTGAGGCTCGCCAGGAGAAATCTTCTTCCGGGGCTGGCTGGACGGTGGCTGCGCTGCTGATTGGCTGTCCGCCTGGAGATCCCCTTGAGCTTTGGCCCAGTTCTTGCCTCGGCCTTCTCCTGATTCCTCATTCCTCACTGTTTCCTCAGTCGCCGCACTCCTACAACTGGGCTCATCATGAACCTCCTCTCCTCTCCATCGTTCATTTCACTCATTTGACGTATTGACCCCTCTAATCAGATCGGTATGCTCAAAGAATCGGCGCATTCTCGAGACCTCGTGGCAGAACGGCGCCCCACTTGCTGAACCTCAGGATGCCCATCTCTGGTCCTCACATGGCTGATAGACTCAATAGAGTCCATGGACAAAAGCATGATCGACATATACCGAGTCATGGCTGACACTGACAGTATTAACCATCCAGAATGTCTTCATAGGTGAACCGAACCATCCATCCTCCATTCTGGCGTGAATAAAGCTTCAAGAAAAGCTCCGTGAGACGGATCCACCCTCGGCAATTCTTCGGCGATACCTGCTATTTCTCCATCCATGATATCGCTCGCTAGCCCTACGTTTCGCAATGACGGTGTTTCACCAAGGCGTACCCCAGATGCCTGCCAGAGTCGAGCTGAGAAGAGAATAATCTTTATGCTGTGATTTGGGTCAATGCGTGCAATTGAGACGAATGCCTTATTTCAATGTTCATGGTCCTTGGAATTGCTGGGAGACATCTGCCTTTTCGAAACAGAGAGGAACATTTTGCGGCGTTTATAGACAGTTCCTCTCAACAAAACAAGAGAAAATCATCGATCTGAGAATATGCGCGAGAACCGTCAGGTAGGAAACAATAGGCTATTATATGGCGGATCATTATGGTAAGGCTACCATTAAGACTTCTAGCCTTCCAAGATAAAACCAAATCCCGACAATAGTAACCGGGTGCATCTGATTCGGAGAATTGTTTCAAGCCATGACTCAATCAGGCATGTCTTGGGTGTGGTTATGTGGACGATTTTTCAATAGTAAATCAATAGTCTGGGTGTAGTTCGATCAATGCAGCCAATCATAGCATGACTGCTCAATCAAGATCGACCACTACGTAGACTCGTGGTAGAGTCTAGAATTAGATCGGTCGACCGTCAATAGAGTTACGGAGTAGTTGGCTGTTTAAATGGTTCGCCTTCGTATCGATTTCGAAGACTCCTCCTGTTGAATCATGAGCAGTTGTGTATCCGATTATCCGGCTGTTCAGGCTGGTCTTATGTCATTTACATATCATCCTCATTGAACAACCATCATTCACCTTTCACGACTGGCCCCTTTACATACAGCTTGTATAAATTCATGATCAATGCTCCTAAAATCTAAATACCTAGCACGTACTATATAGTATGCACTGATCGTTAATTAAGCTCTCCGCAGAATCTTTCCGCGGTGGATCCTGAACGCCACAACCGTCGTTGTTTCACACAGCTCCAGCCTATCACCGGAATGCGATATTTGTATACATTTATAGCCTGAGACATGGTGTTCAACAATCATTCAATCATTCGTGGATTAATCTATATCTATTGAATTATTGGTTCAAGATAGATATGGCGTGGAAAAGCAGGAGCTTGAGATTCGTACTCTGCTTTCTGAGGCTTGTCTAGATCTTTCGAAATTGAATGATCCATGTGCAGTCTGTCTCTATGATCGACAAATGTTCCAGATGACCCTTACATAAAGTAACTTGGATGCTTTTTCCCCTTACCCATGGATCATTGGATAAGATTCCTTAGGTATACACTACCTAGGTACACGTACTATGTAGTATGTATGGTTTAACCTTCGGGATAAAACATCCCGTAACCTTGAGAGGCCAGAAAGCATCTGTGTTTAAACCGTGACCATCTGGGCATCAATCATTCCAATCACATCAATAATGGCTGTATACCTGTAATAATCATAATTTGATTGACTGCCTTATCTCTGTCTGTGCATGACCTGGGTTCTCTGAACGCAGTCGCAATCTCTATATATCGGCGCATAACTTAACTCAGGGCTTTGCTTCAGAGCATTACCCAATCGGGGTCTACAGAAAAAATAACTGCGTAGTACTTAACTAACCTACCACACAACTCTAAAGTACATATCATCCCACAGCCCCAAAAACCCCATCAATGACAAGCCCTCCCATACCTCCTCAGCCGTAAATAATTATACGGCAACGGCGCCAAAAACCCCGCAACCACCGACGCCATTGCCGCCATCCAGAATTTCGGGTCACTAACATCCACCACTCCTCCCGTGAGATGATAATCAACGATGTTTTCCGCGGCTTCCATGGCAAGCATTGAGAACATACTCATCCCCATCGCTGTGCGGGCTGCCATCGACCATGATAATTGATCCGCGCCGCGGCGGAGAAGGATCGTTTCGAGGATTAGGGAGGTTGTTATTCCTGATGCCACTGTTTTCCCCACCGGGGGGTGTTAGTGTATGTGTGCGTGCTTGCAGAAGAAGAGGAAAAAAAGGAGGGGGGGGTTCGGGGGGTTTACTAGATGCGCCCATGATAACGCCCATGCCGAGTCCGGGATAGAATGTTTGAAGTATCCATAGGGCCGAGAAGTCGCCAATTGTGCAGCCGATGAGGCAGCGGAGAGTATTGATCCTGGCGCGGCGCCAGGTTGATTTGCAGGTCCAGAAGTCGGGGTCCTGTATTGATCGTAGTTGTTGCTGAGGTTTGGTGGCTGTAGTTGAAGTATCATTGCTCTTTTTGCATTTATTGTTCTTCTTGGTAGAGTGGCATTTTTGTTGTTGTAATGAGGCAAAGGCTGAAAAGAACCGATGTCTATGAGTCAAGCAAGGATCTCGGGGAATCTTGCGCTGCCATAATCGTACCACTTTAGTAACCTGATTGTGCCTCATTTTGATTATACAAAAGAGTGAACATAAAAGATCATAGTTCAGAGTGCCGCTATCAAGATTTTTATCAACTAAGTTATGGGTGTGCATGTTGTGGTGGTGGACGTTTAACGCAAAAAACGCGCATTTGATGGAAAACAGAATATCCACTCGGATCCGAGCAACGCCACGATATCACCGAGCACAAATACCTCACTGAACATGATGGTTCGTAAAATCAACTATATCAGCATTTCACTTGTTTTTATTGCATATTTGAAACTTCTGATCCATCACTCAACCTTCGTCGCTAGCACTTCCGCGACAATCTGCTGCTCCACTTCTCCCACATCAATACGCTCCTTACCCTGTCGGAGTAGTTCGACATTTGGCACTGATGAATGCTTCTCTCCTTCAAATATAGCATCAATTTCCTCGAGAGTTTTTCCTTTGGTTTCAACCCAGTAGACGACCTGTGATGGATTTCGATGAGGTTAGTGACTGAAAGCGATCAGGGAAACTAAAGTGTAACGTACGATCAAACCCAAGATGATAATATCCCATGATCCGTTTATCATGTACATCTTCCACCCAATATTTGTAAGTCCAATCGGCATGATATATACAAAAACGAGACTTGCTTGTTGTTAGCTTCGTTGGGACAAGTACATTGAGACAAGAGAACTTACGCTAACGCATTCAGCGAGAATGCCGACAGCGCCATTCCATTTGCTCGGATCGAATAGTTCATTACCTCCGGTGGGTACAGATATAGCAATGGTGTCCAGGCAATTGAATAGAATCCCTGGAATAGGAACATGACCGCCACATCTCCATAAACCAGCGCATTGGACGCGCCGTTTGGGTTGTCGGCATACATTTTTGACAGACCGCCAATGATGAAGAGGCATGCAATCAGCAGAACTTGCGATAATATAGCGGTAGGCTTTCGACCCCATTTGGCTGCGAGCTGGGTTCCGGTTAGGGCGCAGACCAAACACCAGGCATTCAAAACCACGTTCTGTTCAAAGATAGTCAGTTCTTAGAGTACCCCTGATTCAAAGATCACGTACTTACTGCTTTCAATTGCGCCACGGTATCTGTAATACCAGCGGTGTCGAGCTCCGAACCAAGATAATAAGACGCAATGATGTTACCTGCGATACAAGAAAATGGTCCCGGCGACATCCCAATCAACATTCTCTTTCGGGCAGCAGGAGTTTTGATGAGCTCTTTCGGGCTCATCGTTCTTCCTTGCTTCTTCTCCCAGTTCAGCGTATCAAGAATTTCTTTGTACACAGCTAGCGCAACGGGATCGCTAAGGTTACCATTTGAGTTCGTTTGGGCGACCACTTCTCGTGCCAAGTCATGGTGGCCCTGGTGGACTAACCAACGAGGCGATTCAGGTCTGCATGACGGTCAGACTTTACTAGTTTGTTAGTGTCGAATCACTCACATGAAAGGTATCACAATGATACAGGCGAAAGAAAATATGCCTTGGAGCAATGACGGTGCACGCCATGCCCAAGTCGAGTTCCATTGGCCGGTACCTAATGTAATACCAGCGGCAATCAACGCCCCAACGCTAGACAAGATCAGTTTCTATGTCGTTAATCAAGACTGTGAGTGCAACTCACTAATAAAAGGTATTAAGCACCCCGACCCCCCATGCTCGCCACCGGCTTGGAAACGTTTCTGAAAGATAAACAGCCCCGGCCGTTGATGAGAGTGAGAGTCCAAGACCCAGGACAATTCGAGCTACCACAAACATGGCAATGTCTTGTGCAGCAGTCTGAAGGACAATGCCTACCAATGCGACCACAGAACCCCATAGAAGTGCTGGACGACGGCCAAGCCAATCCGTGAGCACCCCTGATATCCCTGTGCCAAAGAAACTACCAATAAATACTGACGCGGTATTGAGACCGGTGGTTGCGGCATTAAGATTGAAATAGTCGGTATACGAGGGAAGAATGTTGAGACCGTTCATCATCGAACCGTCGTATCCTCCAGTCTATGATTCGATCAACTCAGGATTTTTCTTCGAAAGATCTCATATGAATGGCAGTACTCACAGCTGACTGCACCATGGAGCATATCATAAGCAATACTGCGATGGTAGTGGTAGACTCTGGTACCCATGCAGGCATCCATGTACCCGTTGAAGATCGTTTCAGCATCTTGTCCCTTCTGGCGATGCAAACCGCTGCTCAAGGACAGTTTCTTTCAACGCAATGAACGGTCGAGGGGAAAAAAGAAATCAAAATCCGCATCGTGCCATTGTGAGCTGAAAGACTAAAAAGCTTCTATCCACGCCATTGACCAGAGAATACTAGCGTAAAGATAAGCCGAACGAGTGGTTCCAATTGAGGATGGAAAAGATATGCATCCTTCACCGACATGCCAATAGCGCAGGCGAATGGTTGGAGGTTATCTAGCGTAGCAGACTTAATCGCTCGTAGTAACGCAGACAAGTGAGGAGGCGATGTTACCTTCAGTGGTTGCGCAGATCGTTGCTGTCGTTACCCCATACTCCCCGCTTTCATAACCCGATAAGATAGGTAAGGCATGATAACGGAAATTTGTTGTATAGACGCTCGATATACATGCTTTGGATGTCTTGTCAATCTCTGATCAATGGTTTGTTAGTGAAGCCGAGAAAAGAAGAGATTTTGAAGGACTCGAAAGACACGAAAGGACGATGTCGGGAGGTGAGGTGAATTATTGCCTATCTAGGAAGGTGCCACCAACGCGGCTTGTTCCTTCCCCACTTAGCTCCTGCCTCAACTTTCAAGTGCCACAACGTCCAACATCCATCAAGAGCTCCGTTGAATAACGACAATTCAACATTATCTTTCAGAACTTGCTAGCCACCAGATCAATATGCATAGCCGTCCGGTCATTGCCATTGCTGGGCTTGCTTGCGAGACATCCACCTTCACCCCTTCGAAAACGCTAGCTCCGGCATTCCATCCGCGAAGGGGCATTGCGTGTATTCAGCAATATGACTTTATCAAGCCTGGGACTCCTCTCGGGAATGTTGCCGACTGGCGTGGAGCCCTGATCGGTCACGCTCTTCCAGGAGGAATCGTTACTCGAGCAGCATTTGAGGATTTAGCAACAGAAATCCTGAATAGACTTACGGATATACGTTCGTCTGTGCCGCGGCTTGACGGGCTATGGTTTGATATACATGGCGCTATGTGCGTGGAAGGACTCGATGATGTGGAAGCAGAACTACTTCGTCGCATCCGCACAGTCATTGGACCTGATGTGGTCGTGTCGGCATCTATGGATCTACATGGAAACGTATCGCGTGAGCTTGCTCACCAAACGGATCTAATTACATGCTACCGAATGGCGCCTCATGAGGATGAACAGGAAACAAAAGAGCGTGCCTGCCAAAATTTGGTGAACTTGCTCACAAAGCAACATGCGACAGGAGACAATCGGTTACGACCCTATAAAGCATGGATACCTCTCCCAATCCTATTACCCGGTGAGCAGACTTCTACTCGAGTTGAGCCTGCAAAACATGTTTATGCGGCTGTTTCGGGGGTTGAAGCTAGGCCTGGTGTTATAGATGCCGCGATTTGGGTCGGATATGCTTGGGCTGACGAACCGCGCAACCGAGCAATTGTCATGGTTACTGGCTGGGATAAATCGGTTGTTGCTGCCGGTGCTGAAGAATTGGCAAACAATTTCTGGGATGCTCATGAAGATTTTGATTTTGTTGGACCAACCGGAACATTCAAAGAATGTTTGGATACAGCACTGGCGTCTTCCGCTCGCCCATTCTTTATATCGGATAGTGGAGATAACCCTACCGCAGGTGGTAGCGGTGATATGACCTGGGGTTTAACCAAGCTTCTAGCTCGACCCGAGTTTCAGGATGCTTCAGGGCCGACTGTGATATATGCAAGTGTACCTGGCCCGAAAGCAGTTGAAATAGCAGTCGCCGCTGGCGTTGGGGCGACCGTAACAGTGACTGCAGGTGCAGAGGTCGACAATATACACGCAGGTCCTATTACAATTACCGGACGAGTACATGCAATTAAACATGGTGATAAATGGGCAGAGACTGAAGTCGTTCTGCAAGTGGGCAGCGTCTATGCTATATTGACCAAGCTACGCAAACCATATCACAAGGAGCACGACTTTACTGATTTAGGTCTGCAGCCCCGCTCTGCGGACATTGTTATTGTCAAGATCGGATACTTGGAGCCAGAGCTATTTGATATGGCAGCGGACTGGATGCTTGGTCTTACTCCCGGTGGTGTTGATCAAGATCTCGTCAGGCTAGGTCATCATCGTATTCGCCGCCCAATGTGGCCGTTTGACAAGAAATTTGACACTCCGCCAGACTTGAAAGCGCGATTCATTTCGTTATCACACGAGCCTTTACTGGGCCCGGATGAGTGAGATTAATGTATATAGCACCTATCAAAGCAAAAGATTCATGAGGCCATAGATTGTTTGGCATGTAGAATAAAGGTGGGGCTATCTGTAGTGGGGTTGATCGGAGCAATTCCGAACTCTGCTCTGTCGCCGGCTTTCAAAATCAGGATTCAACACTGCGACATCAACCTGGCAGACTACATCGCGACGATGCGATGTCTTCCGCCCTCGAACGTCTGCACCAGCGAGAACTTGCCGAAGAGATCGAAGCGATAAACGCGATATATGAAGCCGACACGATCGAAGTTAATACAATCAGTCAAGGCACGACTGCGGACAATGGCGCACGAACGTTAGATCTGGGAGGCACCAGTTCCGAGACCGCTGCTCTTACGACGACGATACGATTGCGCATTCCGGACCATCCTCATCTGTCTTTTATTATCGGGTTTGACAATGAGTACCCGGAGACGCCTCCCCGGGTAACTGGGACAGCGTCGACTTCCTTACGCGGCGAAGGAAGTCTGGCCGTTGATGTCTTGAGGGATATAATTAGCCGAGCACATCAACCTGGGCAAGTCTGCTTGTTCGAAGTGATCAGTGAGGCGAGCGAAAGGTTTTCTGAATTGAACATTGGCGGAACAACAACAGATCAAGAAACTGAAAGAGGAAACCAAGATGAAGAAGACGACCAGCTCGACAAAACTGCCGAGGATTTCATGACGCTTTCTTTGCAAGATGCATTCGGTATTGATAGTCCGCCCGAATGGATGCTGTCCGACGTCGTGACAGAAAAGAAATCCGTCTTCGTCGGTCGTGCTGTACCCGTTACCAGCAGAGACCAGGCAAAAGCGTACCTGGACTACCTGCTCGCAACAGACAAGAAAGTCGCAAGCGCGACACACAACATCAGCGCATGGCGCATTCGCGAGAAGAAAGACGACAACACAGAAAGAACATTTCAAGACAGTGATGATGATGGGGAAACGGCTGCGGGCGGGCGTTTGCTACATCTCATGCAAATGATGGATGTGTGGGATGTGCTGGTGGTCGTCACGAGATGGTACGGGGGTGTTTTGTTGGGACCAGATAGATTCCGAATCATCAATAATGTCGGGAAAGATGCGCTTATCAAAGCAGGATTTCAGAAAGAGATATCAACTGCCAAAGATAAAGGCAAGAAGAGAGGCAAGAAGTGAAATCTGCTTGGCAGACTTTTTGTCTTGCCCATGCTAGAAGAAGAAATGATTCCTGTTTAGGGTTCATGGAATCACGAGATTACCCTATTCTGGGTCGAAGTCATTCTTAATTAAAAGTCAGAGGTCAACAGGAATAGAAATAGATTAGTCAATAGAACTTAAGCAAACACTCTTGTATGTACTTACCAAACAGAATTGAGTCACACTTGGCGTCAACTGGTTCTGGAACATTCATATTCGACTACTCGTCGGATATCTCGTTGAGTCCAGCCAGCAAACCCATACAGAGGCTTAAAGATGGAATTGCCGTCACAAAATCGTCTAGATGAATTAGATAACACGGTCCGAATATCTAAAAGAGTCAAATAAGATTTACTTTCGATAATTTTGTAGACAGTTTCACCAAATGTCTAGGGACAGTATTCTAGACCTCTGATTGGTCCATTCCATACTATAGATCAATCTTGACCTCCTTGCGGCTGTTTCAGATGAGTCTGTGTCTGTGTCCTACCTTGCTGGATAACCGACAATGGATTTGTATCTGAAACTGGGGCTCTATGCCACTAGTTTCAATTGTTTTTGAGCCGTTTAATTTGTATCGCTAGTTTGGCACATGAAAGCCCTGATGTGTTTCCAATTCTCGAGACACGACGGTAGAACACGCTCTTTATGGTCTTCGACTTGGAGGATCATACCATGACTCAAAGAATGATGCCTCCTATGTGACGCAGATTGCAAAGTTTCTTTCTTTTGTGCGGAGTATCCTTGCATCAAATACGGCTTCCCATGGCAAGGGACTCGACTATGACTTGCCTATCGTTTGCAAATTTCCAAGTGACTAAATTGATTCTTCTCCCTTGGCAATAACAGACGGAATCTCCCAATAGAACAATATGACTGTATCAAGAATAACCCCCGGCCACTTGGTCAATTATTGGTGATTGTCCTTCAAAGACATGCCGCTAGTCAGGCTACGCCCAGTCAATAACCTCAATGCCCTTCTATCCCACACCGTATAAAATGACTATCCCCTCCTAAATCTTGGCCGTTTCTCACCCTTTTTTTTCCTTCTCTCTCTTTTGTCAAACGCTGGCGCCAGGTTTTTCTCTTTCAGTCATCTTCTTTACCTTCATTATTTTCTGTCCTTTCTTTGCAGGTCAAGTTCTTGGACAGATTCCATTTTTTACGATATTTACAACTGTGTCACCTGTGGTAGACACGGCCATCGCTCCTTTTTTGACTCTCGACACTCCATCCACGGCTTTGGAAACGGTCCTTTTCCTAGAACCTCATTAGCGGCTGGCACGCTCAGAACAACAAACCCACATTCAACGCGAAGCTTTTCTCGTTTCTAAAGGTCAACCTTGATTAGCGTTCAAAATGTTTTTCACAAAGAAACACATCCTGGCTGTCTTCCTTGCAGCTTCGACTGTGCAGGGACATATGATAATGACTTCTCCCCAGCCCTTCGGAATAGACACTTTGACCAATTCTCCCTTGTCTGGCGATGGCTCTGATTTTCCATGCAAACAACGAAGCGGCGTTTATGCCTTCACTGCCGATGTTCTCACAGCCAACACGTACCACGTTGGCGACTCGCCCCTATTGAGCTTCCAGGGAGGTGCGACTCATGGCGGTGGTTCCTGTCAAATCAGCTTGACCACCGATCTCGAGCCTACAAAGGACTCCACGTGGTTCGTCATCCACTCCATTGAAGGAGGCTGTCCCGCAAACGCAGCTGGAAATATCGGAGACGACGCCAGCGCACCAGATCCAACGACTTTCAACTTTACGGTTCCTGACATTGCTGCGGGTCGGTATACATTGGCTTGGACCTGGTTCAACCGAATCGGTAATCGCGAAATGTACATGAACTGTGCTCCTGTTGAGATTCTTTCAAAGGCAGGTAGCAAGAAGCGTGAGGGAGAGACATCGTTGTCCAAGCGTGCTGATTTCCCTGAGATGTTCGTCGCCAATATCAATGGGTGTGATACGACGGAAGGTATCGATATTCGCTTTCCAAATCCAGGTGATTCCGTGGTATATCTTGGCGAAGCTACAAATCTTCAACCATCGGGCCAGCCTGCATGCGTTGGGGGTGCAGGACCTACCGCTACCGGTGTCATTGCCGCTCCTACTCCCACTGGCACTGGCTCCGCTAGTGGTGCTTCCGATGGCTCTTCTGGTGCGTCTGCTGGCGGCTCTGCAGCAAGCGCTCCTAGCACCCTCACCACCACGACGGCAACATCGACTATTCCTGAAAATACCGTGCAGCCAGTTCCTGCCCCGACATCCACGGAGCCAGCTACTTCTGTCCCAACGTCTACACCATCCACCGGTGGTAGTACTGGTAGCACTGGCAGCAGTGGTAGCACTAGCACTGGTAGTACTGGCAGCACTAGTAGCACTGGCACTACAACTGGTGCGCTCAGCGGTCCTTGTTCCGCCGAAGGCACATGGAATTGTATCGACGGTACATCCTTCCAACGATGCGCTAGCGGTGCCTGGTCGCCTGCTCAACCCGTTGCGGGAGGAACCAAGTGCAATGCTGGACAGTCAAGCGACTTCACTCTTGTTGCGGTTAAGCGAGAGTATGCTGGCCACATACATGACCGCCGTCAGTCGCTCATTGACGACAAGACTGATTCCTGATCCGTAACGGCTGGTCTGCAACGCAAGTATCTTTCTCTTCGTTGGCCCTGGAGGTCTTTTTTTCTTTCATGATAATGGTGATATGGTAACGGCCGTACATGTACATGGGAAACGACATGGGAGGTGTTCTTTTTCAAGTATCATTGTGACTAGTTTTGCACAAAAGTCCTGGAAAACAATTAATCCAGTTTCTTACCCTAAAATCGCAGCTTAAATGATAAGTCGTAGTAAACAAAACGTGATTGGCTACAAAATTCAATGTGGGTCCTCCAACCACTCACCAGCCAAAAAAGCCGTAGCCCTAAGCCCTTGTTTCCTCTTTCGGTTGAATTACCCGCAAATCCACACTAAGCGAGAGCGAAAAAATCCACACCTTCAATCTCGAAGTCTCAACATTTCGAAGTGAACTTCGATCTCGACATCGACCAACCCGACATATCCAACTTGTCGACAACAATGGCGTCCCGACCAACTGTCACCATCGCCACGGCCGAGGGCAAGCCCTCTGGTGCTACTCACCCTTTGCCCACCGTCTTCTCTTCGCCCATCCGCCCGGATATCGTCCAGAAGGTTCACACCGGTATCGCGAAGAACAAAAGACAGCCCTATGCCGTGAGCGAGAAGGCTGGTGAACAGACTTCCGCCGAGTCCTGGGGTACTGGTATGTTTGACAAGAATTGGAGGAATTGGCTACATTTTTTGAGGATTGAGGTTGATTGGAATCTTTTTTGAATTACAGGTCGCGCTGTTGCCCGTATTCCCCGTGTCTCTGGTGGTGGTACTCACCGTGCTGGTCAGGCTGCTTTCGGTAACATGTGCCGTTCTGGTCGTATGTTCGCTCCTACCAAGGTCTGGCGCAAGTGGCACCAGAAGGTCAACCAGGGTCAGAGGTAGGCTACATTTAAAAGATCGTTGAAAAAATGTTGAGTTTCGGGCTAAATTTTGGATTGCAGACGCTTCGCTACCGCCTCTGCCTTGGCTGCTTCTTCCGTTCCTTCTCTTTTGTTCGCCCGCGGTCACCGTGTCGCCAGCGTCCCCGAAGTCCCCCTCGTCATTGAGTCCAAGACCTTCGAGAGCGCCGCTATCGCCAAGACCAAGGCCGCCGTTGCCCTCCTCAAGGCTGTCGGTGCCGGCCCTGACCTCGTCAAGGTCCAGAAGTCCAAGAAGACCCGTGCCGGTAAGGGTAAGATGCGTGGTCGTCGTTTCCGCCAGCGCCGCGGTCCTCTCGTCGTCTACAACCCCGAGACCGACGGCAAGGAGCTCGTCAAGGCCTTCCGCAACATCCCCGGCGTTGAGACCTCCTCCGTCTACGCCCTCAACCTCCTCCAGCTCGCCCCCGGTGGTCACCTCGGTCGCTTCATTGTCTGGACCTCCTCTGCTTTCGCTGCTTTGGACGAAGTTTACGGTACTACTACTACTCCTTCTGCTCTCAAGAAGGACTTCCTCCTCCCCTCCAACCTGCTTGCCAACGCCGACATCACCCGTATCATCAACTCTTCCGAAGTCCAGTCCGTACTCCGTGAGCCCAAGGGTGAGGCCCGCACCAAGCGTCCCTTCGTCCAGAAGAAGAACCCTCTCCGCAACAAGCAAGTCCTCCTCCGCCTCAACCCTTACGCCGCCCAATACTCCAAGGACAAGGTTGGCCAGCAGGCTGCTGAGGCTACCAAGCCCGAGCGCGCTGGTGAGCAGTTCCAGAAGATCCTTGCTGAACAGTAAACTGTTTGACAATTCTTTTGTTTGGTTGCTTTCTCTTGTTTCCTTCAAAAATGGGGTTTTTATGTCCACTACCACTAGTTTTTAGCACAGCTACATGAAATGAATATGCATGCGTGCCATAATGTGTGATGTCATCAATGAACCGTTATGACTTGCCTTGGCTTGACGTAGACTAATATCAATTTCACTCTTATGGACTATCGACTTGAGCCAAAATAATAGTTGGCTAATGGAAATACATGGTTAGGGGTTATCAGGGTTGAACTATGATGCGACAATGGCGGCGTGCTCTCGCTATCTCAAAACGTCACTCCCACGAATGACCAGTGAAAAGAGAAATTTTCTTAAACAACTTCCTATGATTGCATCGCGTATCCGTTATAATATGTCTCATTCCAGGGATGTTCTTGCGACACCAAGGCCGGCGCCTCCGGTTATCTCTTCTACAGTCGATGTCTCGATGATAGACACGTAAGTCCATTTCCCATTCTCCTACGATACATTGACATGCGCAGGTCAATGCGTCTTACCATTGAGCAGTCAATCATGGTGAAACCAGTCATTGGCGGCTTGGAGCTCAATGTCGAACTCCCAGCCTAAGTGGAGTTGAAGAGTATTGAAGCCACAATTATTGGTATCATACAGGTGATCCCACCCTGTTCCCAAGCGATACAGCCTTGATTGTAGGTCCTCGCTTCAAAGAGAGATAGCCAAAGGCGTATCCCAGTGTTCCCGACTCGCCCGTTGACGAGAGAGCATGGGAAGGAAGGTAGCACGTTTCAGAGATCCTTTGACTATTTTGAAGACGGGTCTTTCTATCTCCTCGACACCCCCGGGACATCAAGTAGACGCACATCTGCGGCCTTCCGCGTACCACGGAGGATAGTTTTATCTTCATGGGTCCGGTGGTGATGCGGCTCACCATTGTGGTGAGTTTGGCTAAGGCAGACGATGGCCGCTCGCGATTTGTTGCGGATTGGGCAAATGGTGTCGAAGAAGCTTCTTGATTATAGAGTGGTTACTTGGATATCGTCTCGGTGTGCAGAGAGTTAGGATCTTGAATGCGGAAGCAATTAGTAGCAGGTTTTTGGATAAATCTTACCTCGTTCGAATTGCATCTTTACAACAATAGATTCAAGTGCACGAGGTTGGATAGACAATCTCATTCCAGATAATAACGTATATTCTTAGGATCATCACGCAACATGCGAAGATCTCAAGTAATCCGCAGTGCTTGTATGAAAAATGTCCCAAATCTGTGACTTCGATATGGATAGGTTGACGGTATCAATCTGTTGACGGAGGCCACACCCGCTGCCCAACAAAATCGGTACAGTACACCGACAGATAAAACAAACACTTCCATGATTCAACATTGTGTATGGGTGATTTTCTCCTCTTGATTGAAACATTCGCGTGTAGAAACAAGTCGGGTTGCCACTCGAAAAGCAAGTAAAATACCGCAATCCGCGGAGATCACTCAACAAACCCGGCCTTCTCTATTCCGGCTACGCAACCCGATGCATTCTTGATCTTCTCACCACTGTCCGATGTACTATAGACTGTAAGCAGACGATCCCTATATCTAAACACCGAAAAACCTTGTCAAATAACCCACCAACCTCCAAATATCGCTTTCTCATCCTATTGACGGATATTTTTTTCAACCCGAGTTCCATGTAATCGTAACGACATCGGGAGCATTGAAAAAAAAAAAAAAGTTTTTGGAGCAGACTTTCACATGTCTGTCGTTGCATTGATTGTTCCTAGGTACATTGATACGATACGATATAATATATATATATTGCATATCAATGATGCAAACCTCGCTTAGGCAGTTGAGACAAGCCTCCCTAACAGGGGGTCTGAAAGCGGAAAGTACGTAGTACGTACCTGGCGATTAATAGAGTATTAGGGTATGGGATGAGCTTTGGACAAATCAAGTATGGACGGAGTTGTGTGAGCCTTCCATAAATTGCCTATACGTAGTCCCTATATCAATTGATATATATATGTATTGAGGTAGTAACTAGACGGATGGCTGCATCAAGCTTCAGCAATGACAGGGTTTGATAGGAATTCAACTGCCACTTGTAGGCATTGTACCTAGGCATAAACACCGCAAAGAGGAGAAAGGGTCATGGATGATTATATAATATATATGAACTCAATGCACAATCCAAACAAGATTACGACCTAGCTTTGCATTAGACATCCATGGATGGATAATAAATAGCAATGTAGTAGACCCGGTGGACGACGAGCCACCGAGAAGCTCGGGAGAAGAAATCCGTGGAAAGTCCCATTTGCAATTTTGTCTACTAGTCTACTACCTTGGAATAATGAAGCTTAATTCTGTGGTGATATAGGCTCTAGATTATTGGTATGTCATGATGTCTTATTGATATACGCAGTATGTAGGTACCCACATCTTGAATTGACGTGAGCAAAGTATCAGTACAGTCAGTACTACCTTCATCGTATCTATGTCGGTCTCGGCTCTAGATCCTCCGCCTGTATTCATCCGTATAGCATGTTCACGGCATGCAGAGCGCAGAATCCTCGGATATTCTAGATGCGTGCATGCATCTCAACAGTCGAGACTATAACACCGTTTATTATACCTCCATAGGTTCTATGCCACCTACTCCATAGTAGTAGTTAATTATGGCCTGGTCCAAATCCGTTATCCATATTTCTCCGTACCCTAGCCCTAATTTATCTCATGGCTTCTGGCTTCATGCTCAGTGCCGCACTAGTACTGCAGTACGGCAAAACTTGCGCGATAGGATTCGGAAAATATATTACCGCACAGATACTATAAGCTAGATCTATAAATAATGTCCACAATCAGTGTCTAATCATTGTTGGATGTTGGAAGGATGGAAGAGGAAAAAGTCAAATCCGAAGAAAGATAACTACTGGACCCAGCTGTAGGGTTTATGAGCGACGGTCCGCTTGAGGTTCGCTCAGCTCCTCTGTACACGGGAATACTTCGGGAGATGATAGCTGGGTATATACCGTGCTACTCGACAGATGTTGGACCTAGGCATCAATTGCCGAGGCGAGAGTTGCACTTGACTCATTTTCATATCAAATAAACCTTTTTTTGCTTCTTTGTGTCATTCAGCCAGGATCCCAGAGTACGTAAGAAAAGTTTTTCCTGCTCAACTTGGGGTGGGTGCGGACTAGGTACTGCGTACAGTGCGTAGTGCGCACTAATCGATCGGAAGGAACATGCTGTCGTTCCCGTTCCGCTTTGTCCATCTCCCTAGGCTGAAATGGGAATACCTTCAAGGCTTTGAGCCTTGAAAGGATTACAGAAGTATGTACGGACGGAGCAGGTACTGTAATGCATCATTAATCGCGCATTGCCATCTGGGATGCTACGGCTGGGATACTGTAGCCATCGACGTACTGAATACGTATGTGTATAGCTATCAATATGGATACTGTTCGTTTACTCCATATTTATTCCTGGTAACTGCACTAAGTATCAGTTCATGGATGCTTGAGTGGAGCCTCATCGAGATTTTGTCGATCCGGTCCGGATACCTGTTTCCTGTCTGTACGGAGTCCGTTGTAATTGTATATACATGTCAATATCCAGCACTGAAACTTACTTGATCCTGGATGCATCCTACGTAGTATCAATGACCGAGAATAACAAGCTTCAACAGCCAACAGTCAACCGCCAAGAAACCTCAAATACCTCATTTTCGTGTCCTGGCTTTTTGGCAACAGGGATTGGACGGATTAATTGCTACTTTGGTGCCCGCAAAACTGAAACCCACGATCGCCAGAGACGGAGTTTTCTGACTCGCCGTAGTCCGTACCTAGGGGTAGACGTAAAGAAGTGGGCTCTGTTTTATACTTTATCGTGCACAGGTTGTGGCGTACGTACTGCGCTTGTGATGTAGAGTCGGGCTTTGCTTGATCCAGAGTTTCAACTTTCAAGACTGCATACAAATAAAGGCTTGAAAATTAGGAATGCATCGGCGTTATGAGTGCCGAGAGTAGTCGTTTCAGCGACAACTAGTTAGTTTGCGGAGTATTTAGTATTTACGTCGAAACTCAGAGTGATCACTGGTTAGACGAACCCTAATCCAGGTGCGCAATTACCTATTTCGGAAAACTTCCACTTAAACTCTTTGCAAGGTTACCTAGGTACGTACCGAGAAGACTGAATCGTACGTTGGAACTACGAGGAAGCGAATGCTACCTACGCCGCAATTGATTGATTGATTGATTGATTGGAATTTGACTAAGTTTGTTTGCGTTCATTTAACTATATTGTGTGTTATTTGTTGGTTGACCAGTAACATTGACCGGCTGGTGCTGATAAATTAGTGCTGTCTCCTCTCACATGTAAGACAGTTAAGCGAAAGACATGGCGTTTGTGCTAACAATATTATCATATTACGTACAAGTCACGAGACTATGCATTTCAACCGATTTCAGGAAAAGAAAACATAGAAAGATGATATAAATGGAAGTGCTGATGTTCCTTGTGTGTTCTCGAACGAATCCTGACAGATCCTTCGGTCGACGTGTCTCCGTAGAGCGCATTTTGAAGGAGAATTTCTCCACAACAGCTATTACAGTTACTACTCCATATGGAGAGTACGTAGTATTTATGTGTGAATGAAATTCCATTGTTGAGACTCGAGACATCTAAAGCAACTAAAATTCAATAGTAGATTAGCATTCCACAGTTGGACCCTTTTTTCTGGCTGAAGTCTAGACTGTCATCTTGGGTGGGCTATTGTTAGGGTGCATGATAGGCTGACTGTCGGAGTATAGTATTACCACGCATCCCGCAGTAAATACACCGTCTTTGAGTACGGAGCATATCTTGTAACTATCTTGTATATCATTTGATGCATTTCTAGTGTTAATTGTGATAGGAATGATAGGAAGAACTCGGTGGATAGCGCTTCCGCTCTTTGACGAGTCAACAATAACAGATCATACAACCTTCCCGAGTCCAATCCTTCAGCCTGCCAACTTAGACCTGCAAGGTTCATGCTTCGCAAGTAGATTTTTATCTCTGTTTCTGACTACGTATTCCAAATCGGCGTACCATGCCTTGACCAATGAATCAGTGATCAAGGTGTCATGGACATGGACGCATAGTTTCCTGCACTTATAGTAATAATAAGTGCGTGCTTAAGGGTCGATACGACATACATACTTTGTTTTGGTGGAGACGGCGTCAATTCATCCAACAGCAGGCCCTCTCGTGTAATTAATTACTGTTCTGGAATATGAATATGCCACGGAGTATTGTGCATACATGTGAACTAGGAAGCGGACTAGCCAGGCGTGTTCGTCTTCTCTTTCCGAAAGGGTGTTTTTTGCTCCGGCGTCGAGCAAAAGACTAAATCCTTTCAAAATCAGTCCCGAAATCGCGCGAAAACCAATATCCCACTGCGAACTGCCATTGTCCACAATGCGGGTCGATCGACTTGTTAGTTGTTGCGTCAAAACGGCTTGACTCCTTCAGTTGTAGAATCATGGCCATACGTACCCACCAGTCCACCAAAAAAGCCCAAGCTTAGCAGGCCGGACGGAGATTTTTCGACGCGATTTCGCCCGCTAAAGTCCCACTAGCTGCATTTCCAGCATCAGAGGCAGAACTAGCTGCCAGGTTTGTACCTTAGCGGTGGCTAGCTGCGCTTCGCAATCCGCTACTGACTCTACGGAGCATGCTACTCGTCCTTCACGAGAAGCCGTCGCGTTAACTTGTGGTCTTTCCCCATCGTGGCTGTCGCCCCTGTCCCCCCGGGCGCAGATCCGCTTGCTCTTTGTCCCTGTTCTAAGACGTCCTTAAAAGAGACAGCAGGAACACCAGCCAACAAGGAGAACCCCGGGCCTCTAGGCTCTAACATCTGATGGTCGGCGTTTTCCAATTCTAAAAATGGCGCCTGGGTATTGTCTAGGCCGTCGGCACTACTGCCGGGCGTTTCCATCGACCAATTGATGTTCGGGTCCGGTACGATTCCTTGAATCCCACATAAGGCCAGTGTCCATCTTATCGGCGACCCGTCTCCAGCAGACAGTTACCAATCAAAATCGGTTGGTGACAACTTGACAATTGCTACTGGACCTTGCAATTGGCTCAACAAACACGGCTGCATATTGTTGTGGCTGGTTGTCATCAATGCATGTGTGAGCAGGGGTACATCTTCAGACAGACGGAGACATCAAGTCGAACAGGCTGAAGCGTACTCCCTACTCCGTAACTACTAACGACTCTAACGAGTGCCGAACGGACATTTCCGAGGAGGATCCTAGTTCGAGCTTTCGAGGCAAGAGTGCAAAGGGCTAGCTGATCCATCTCGTACCTGACACCGTTTGACTTTGCTCCATATTGCCATAGTATCCGCAAAGGACGTGCGTCCGGGAAGCTAGGCAAAAGTGCCGTCTCGCATCTCTGACTAGCTGGTCAGCTTTCCAACATTCAGCCTCTCACACGCGGTATTGTCACGTACGTAACCCAGATAGAGTGATACACACATAGGAAGACGGACTCCACCAAACCCGTGGTGGGCACTGGTGGAGAGCAAACAGCTTCGGTTGATAAAATTACATTACCAGACGGCTAATGTTGGCTAACTTAGTCTACCAGAAAAAGACAAATCGTGTCTTAGCCGATTGGTACGTCAATCTATTTCTAGCCCACTTCATTTTCTTTTGCAATCAAACGAGTGTGCATGTCGATGTTTGCGAACGAACAGACCTAGCATGACTAGAAAACTTGAAACTCTCAAACGGCAGGACAGTAGCATGTGCACGATCTAATTAGAGTACGTCGATCAGGTGTGACATAGATCGTAATGATCGATCTGTGACCGTAGGAATACGAGCGACACCTTGTCTCCGTTTGTTGTGGTCTAGACAACAACGTTGCCGTTGATCTTCAGACAATCTGAGGCAATAACTTCCAATTGCCTCGTTGTACACCGCAGTAGCTCCTTGTACTATGTACGTTCGTATCCTGTATGGAAATAATGCCCAACCCTGGTCACCCTAGGTCTTAGGAGGATTGGTACGCTGCAAAGTTAGGGCCAAACGGCGCCGAATGTTCACTGAATTAACACATACCGGCCCGCTAAGTCGCAACAGTCCCTACATGCTACAGCTAACGGCTGCACTCTCAATCTCGGGCACTGTTGTTGGGTCTTAGGTGGGTTCCCACTTTTCACTAATGCCTCGATTTCCACTAGAGCCCCCCCGCCGACTATCTGTTCTCTGATCCGGCGTCCGCCGCGAAAATGGGGCAATAATAGTAACATGGACTTGACTGTATCCTAGGTAGAGTTGCTACTAGGGTGTATGAGTATAGGCCGTAGCGGGAAGCCTTCCGACTGCATACTAACGGGCATGTACGTACATACGTAGTATGTACTCCGTACTGGGTATAGCACTGCACGAAAAGAAGCAAAGAAAGACTCGAGCGTCGTAAAATGCATCGCCCACGGGGAGTTTAATGTACCCACTGCCAAGCAAAGGGTCTTCATCAATTTGAACTCAAAAGTGATTGCGACTTACTTCTACAACGTGGAGCCTTCTGCAATGCCCATTTGAAAATCCTTTCCTATTTGCTCACAACATCTTACCCTCTTTGGCTCTTATATCGTTTGATCTCCTTCGCATTCGATCTCTCACTTTCTCCTGTCTAGAGTGCTCGCTTTAGTCCATGCCGAACCATAGGTATGCGTGTGTCTCTGGTCAGTGATTGAACGAGATCCGCCTGTCATTCGTTGCTCGGTATTTGTCGACGGGTCCATGCAGACAATCGACCGAAGATTATGCCAGATTTTTAAGAAGCATCGTGGCATCATATCAATCGTCTGGTCTAACACTCGCTTGCAGACTGATCCATTGATCTATTGCAAGATATTGTCACAGTGCTGGCTTGCAGAGCTCAGCCTTCTGCTTCACTTAGGCACCAGCTCTCGAATTGCCCTTCATCGATCGATGATTATGATATAGACTTGACCCGCACATTTGTCGACTGTTGGACTTAAATGCCCGAACTAATTTGCGGGTTTCTAGTTCTTCATGCAATGAACATATGCTTCGCTTTCTACCTGTCAATGCCACAGTCCGTTGGCAGTTGTTGCGTCATCTGATCGTTCACAACCCAGCGGTTGAAAATATCGTCCTCGTGAAGACCTCATCATATTGAAATCATTATTCTTCTGACGGATCCCACTCGTTGATCCATTCCCTTGCAATATAGGCTGTGTCGCCCTTGTCATGCCGATCCGATAATCCCTATGCTCGAGAATACATTGCAGCCTTGAGACCGATTGTTTTCTGCAGTTTTCCAGGCTGTCTTCCAGACGTCCACAAACACTCATATTGCCATTTCCTTTTTCCGTCCTGCGTGACATAATCCGGTACAGGGCTCCTGTACGCATCGTTAGTACAGCAACCCGAGAATGAGCCTCACGTACTCACGGTTCGAGCACCCTGGTCATCCATTTCCTTTACAGAGTATGAGCCACAACTACGACGGTGGCAGGCATGGCCAGGACCGAAGCAGCAGTCGTCAATATCGACTCCCACCTCCACATTCATCGATTCCAATAGGACTCATTGTTGACGATCAACAAACCCCATCATCACACCAAAGAACGGACGTATCGCATTCGAGAAACGATTTTCCGCCACAAAGAGAAAGCTTGCCATCCGTCCGTCAACTGCTTTCGGACGCAAATACAAGTTACTTGCCTTCCTTTCCTCCTCCACCACATCACGGCCGCAGCCTACAGAATTCGCCATCCTTACATTCGCGCCCTCCCAGTTCACATTACAACCCTTCACGGAACTCTGAGGGAGGGTTTTCTGATTATGCCTCCTTGTCCCCTTCTAGTGACAGAGAGTATGAGCATTATCGTAGCCCACAGTCAACTAGACTACCTCCAATCTCGCAGGTAGGCTTGGAGGCATCGCACACACGTCCGTCACATAGATCTCGTTCACATCTCGTGTCAGACGACGAATCTCCCAGAAGCCAGTCCGTTTCCAGAGATCCCACAGTAAGCCCCGGGCATTCCGACCCGTCATTATCTCACTATGTTTCAAGCCCCAGACAAGAAAGCTCCCAAGCCGGTCCACGAGGACCCGCTGTCCCTAACCAGGTCGTCGATGAACGATATCTTCCTGGGAAGGGTGTCTGTTATATCTTTGCCGACAACTCCTACTGCCCGAAACTGATCGACGGTCAGCCAGTCAATCCGAATTGGGGTCTGACAAAGGCAGGTAAAGCCCGGAAACGATTGGCGCAGGCCTGCATTCCTTGCAGGGAAAAGAAAGTGAAATGCCAGCCGAATCTGCCCAAATGTGATCAATGTCAAAAGTCGGGGCGAGAGTGCAGATTTGAAAGCGCGTAAGTCAATCGGCCCTTTAGTTCTTTGGGATATAGTTCAAGGCTGACGGTTTTCCCATTATTCTAGACCTCGCGGAAGTCGAGCGAGATCCTCATCGTATGATCCTCAGTCGGCGTAAGGAGATGAACTGTACGGAGCGGCGAACATTCAACATTATCCTTTCAAAATCATTTCGAAGAAACAGCCATTGTGCCGATTTTATACATGCCGACTTACTGGAACATATTCAATAAGCTGTTATAATCATATTGGATGTTGCTTTGCCGAAGAAACAAAACAGGTTCATCGGAAGACAGGAGATTATACCACGACCCGAAAAGGAGCGAAATAACGAGGATTATAGAGCGGTGACGTCTTTTCAAAGATCTAGGCATGGAAACAGCTTTTATTGGGATATACGCTGCACAGCGTCAGAATAATAATTCGAATTCTGAGAGAGTGAATGACGACTGGAGACTAAACGGATACATACGTCAGGAACGGACTGAGATAAGGCTGTGGCTGAGAATATTGGCGCCGTGGGCTGTTGCATTGCGAAACACGAGAGGGCGGCCCTTAGAATGAAAGGCCTGCCTGAATTTATTGTACGATACTTAGTTGAATGGTTCATATTGTGCCGGCCCGGGATCGACGAAGATGTTCACTGAAGGTTGCATTGATTTGGTATTGCAACCGACGATTGAACTGCTTCCATCGACGAAATGAAGGATCATGATTCCGGAGTTACACATTGACCATTTTGAAAGGCATGCTATGATGCCTGACGACTGTTACGAATAGACAAAAGTGTTTGATAACGACATGTATAATTGATAATGCTATTCTATTGATTGGAGTGATTAGGGTTTAGGGTTAAGACTTTCATCTACCATTCCTCAATGTCTACTAGTGCCCGAGAGACACAACATAGATATTTAAACTGAGGACGACAATTTTAATGCTAATTTTAAGTCTAAGTGACATTTTTACTGAATAAGAACAATGCCTATGTACTCTGTAGCTCTTGTATGCCCCGCCGTTAGGGTTAAAATAAGCTTAACGGCCAACGTGCAGAACGGCCAGCGCCAAGCCTTTTTCCCGCATGATGCCGAAGCTATCCAGGAAGGAACCTTCGGAGCGACAACAACTTCGACAGCTTGTGGCATTCATCAATTGCTGCTATGATGCCACTATATGTACTGAATATATCAGGATACGAAAATTTCTCCCAACTATGGCAAGACAGCTGAAGCTGTTTGATTAGCTTCGGCCGTCCAATCCCAGTCCGATAATCACGTTCCTGCGGGGATGGCTTCCTCACGAGTCGGAAAAAGCCGTCCAAATGGCAACTTCCACGACGGCGACAACGCCAGCACCGACCTGGACAAAGACTACGAACTGTTAATGCGCTACCCCGAAAAAGTCGATTACTACAGCCTCCTCGGACTATCGCGCAGCCCTCCTCCAACAGACAGCCAGCTGCAATCCGCATACCACAATCTATCCCTAAGTCTGCATCCGGACAAGCAGCCCGCCCATTTGGTTGAGTCGGCGAATGTACAGTTCAGACTTGTGCAAGAGGCGTATATGATTCTGAGTGATCCGAAGAAGCGGATTGTCTACGATTTGGAAGGCGAGGAAGGAGTACAGCGTGAATGGAGTGCGAGTGGACCTATGGCAGCGAGGATGGAGAATGAAGATAGTGGTTTGGGGCAAGTCGGCCCTAGAGCGATGTCGCCGGCGGAGTTTAGGCGGTGGTTTATTGCGCGCATGAAAGCGAAGGAGAGGACGGCTTTGAATAGGTTGGTTGGTGCTAAGGTATGTTCTGCCCCTTCGCGTTGAGTTAGTCGGTCTGGTGCTGATGTTGAATATGGAACTAGGCATCCATGTCAGTTACTATCGACGCATCTTCGTTAATCTCGCCCGGTGAGGAGGAAGGTGAAGTGGACTTCAACTTTCCACCACCAAAGCTACGTGCGAGTCGTTTCGTTCTCGGATACTCATTCAAGACAGCCTTGCCAAATTTCGCGGGGACTTGGGCATGGTTCTCTGGTAGACAACAAGATACAGAGGAAGAGACTTTGGCGGAGAGTGAAAAGGTGGAAGAAGAGTCCGGATTTCCGCCCGAGGTCACCTTTCACGCAAATGTTAGCGGTGCCATACGACCAAGCAAACAGGCATTTAGGCTACCTACTCCCGATGGAAAGACTGAAGTCGTCAAGGTAATTGTTCCTACTCAACTATTAATTGGCTAGAGCATTTGAACTGATCAAATATCATAGATTGACGGTCCGCCTTTCCTAGGCGCCGCGACGTTCAACCTGGGCGCCACTATCAATCACCAATTCACAACTGCTGGATTGCTGGCAGTCCCTCAATCCAAGTTCGGTCTACGGTCTTTGCTCGAGGGAGCATCAGTTGGTGGGACCGTGACTATTCTACCGGCTCGGGCACTTGCCTTGCATATGGAGAAACAAGTATATCCTTTCCCCAACAGCAAGCCTTTCACAGTGCTCGTCAAGAGTAACATACCATCTAACGTCAACCACTTCATGCCTAATATAACGACATCAATCGTGAGGCAGTTTGGTTCAAAGAAATTCGGCACTCTGTCATACTCAACTGGTTCTCACTTGACATGGCCATCGTTTATGAGAGGCTTTTTCTCGCCATTCATGGACATGTCGCTTGATCCACGATTGGAGCCTATGCTAGTCAATGACGGTTCGCTGCAGCTTCAATATACATCCCTATCAAGCCTTACCACCGAAGAAGTACCCAATGATCCTGATCTTGCAAAGTCAACAGAAAATGAAGTCTGGCAATGGGGCTTTGCTGCAACCCAAGCCCAGGGACAGTTGAGTTTAACATACGGACGCACTTTCTTCGCGGATAGACTCGAGGACGTTCCACGCTCAGAGTGGAATTTAGATGGCTACCATCCAACAATTCCTCTGCCAGACCGTCGCGGCGTGCGAGTCGAAATTGAGGCGGTTGTTGATTTAGATGGGGACATGGCGTGGGGCATAACAGCTTCTCGAAGAGTTGCCGAGTTCACCAATATGGGTCTTGGTGTCAGTCTGCGCGATGCGCGTGGTTTAGTCCTGTCACTTTCATGGCGGCGCTTGGGACAATCCATCAGAGTACCCATATTGATCTGCCCACTCGATCTCGCAGACGCCGAAATATCTACTATAGCCGTTATTGTCCCCTGGCTTACCTACATCGGCGTCGAGTTTGGCTACATTCGTCCGCGAGAGAGACGTCGCCGCCGCGAAGCAATCCTCCGCAAACGAAAACAACTCAAAGCCCAGCTTTCGGCGCGCAAAAAGGAGAGCGCGCAACAGATTGAGTTGATGAGCGACTTGACGAGACGCAGACAAGCGCGTGAGGAGGATAAAGGTGGACTGGTCGTCGAGAAAGCTGAATATGGGTATTTCCCGCCCAAAAATGCGAAACGTGCAGAGTCAGAGGTTATCGATGTGACGATCCCTGTTGCCGCGCAAGTTGATAAGAGTCAACTCTTCATATCGGAAAATACCATTCGAGTAAGTTTACATCTTTCTAGCAATAAGATGACAAGTATGACTAACCTTATATCTACGTCAAGTTCCAAATAATAGGCTTCTACGACCCCGCCCCTCTACTCCCCAAGACATTGAAAGTATGGTATACCTTCCGCGGCCAGCGTCATTACGCCGAAGCCAAAGATGGAGAAGACCTTGCCTGTCCGCGAAGAGAACACATGCTCATTCCTGATGATTTGTGAGTGAGCAGTCTTTGTTGAGACAATGAGAGAACATGTATATTACAATCCTGTGCCTTGAAAGCGAGACTCGTCTATACTTCTCTTCTCTTCGTTGGATTGTTGGATTGTTTCTTGTATATGTTGATGTGGTTCTAAAAGAACGTTGCATGTTGGATGGTGTTTGGAGTCTTTATCCTTAGATATTTTAGAAGTATACCACAGAATCTCTTATTATCATTATATGTATAGATGTTCTCTTCTACATGACTTTTCCTGCTTTCTAAATAGTGTAATTCCTAGTATCTCTAGACTTACAATTGGTGCATAGTGCATGTATGTGAGATGATTCTTGCTGTATATAGGTTAAGGGAATTCCCTTTTCTCGTCTGATGTTCTCTTAAATCTTAGGTACCTAGGTAACATTTTCATTGTCAGTCCTGATGGTGACGGTAGTTTCCTTACCTTGTGGTGTTTGTTGCCATTGCCCTATCAGTGGGTAAGTGCTTGATGGAAGATAGACCACACATAGACTGAGAAGAATGAGAAATTTTTTCCAAGAAGTTTCTAAGACCAAGCTTTCTCTCACATAGAGTCTCCTTTCAGAGAGAACTCCTATCAGACAAAGCTTTAGCAATGTTCCTGGCTTTGTCGTGTGCTTCTCACTGGGCCTCCTGAAAGTTCACATTAGACTCTCAGTCCCTCCACTGACAAGGAAGACTGTAGAAAAACGATCGTTCCCTTTGCAACCAGTCTTCTGTTTGAGACCTACCACTTCTGATCTTCTATAAAGTCAACTGACATCCTCTCCTAGCAGATTACATCCACCAGACAGCCCTCTCCTGAAGGCCACACAGAAATCATCGCGACGAGAAGGTCAAGCAAGCTGACAAAATGTGCTCCCGAACTTGCATCGATTGCTTCCTCGAGGATTGGTGTGGTTGTTGGTGTCCCGACGCTGTCGATAAGAGCCGTCGACGAAGAGGAGAAGATCCAGAACGTGAGAGTGTGATGGTTCGTCGATACGTCGAGGGGAGACCTGTCACGACCATTGAGACGAGGCCAAGACGTCGTTCTCGACGCGTGAGTCTAATTATGCCTTATGATCATAGTCGTGTCTAACTTGAGCATATATAGACTGCCAATCGAGGAAATACCATGAGTGCACCATTACCGTATGGGGTTACGCGTACGACAGGTAATACCAATGCCGAAGACTCGAATCGTGACAGAGGTGGACGGGGTGGGCGACAAGAAGGATCGAGCTCGAATCAGAATGGGGATAGAAGAAACAACGATGATCGACCTGCCAGAGGTGGTAATCACGGAAAAGATGTCGGTGTTCAAACCACGGATAGTCTTTTGAACCTTGGTGCAGGGGCTTCAGTATCGGGCTCTGGAAATCAACAGGACAACCAAGGCAAGGGCAAGGGCAAGAATAAGAAGAACAACAACCAGGACAACAACCAAAAGGATGATAACCAGCATAAGAAACAAGACAACAACGAGAACAACAACAAGGACACGAACCAGGAGAACAACAACGGTGGCAAGAAGAACAAAAACAAAAACAAGGAAAAGCCAAAGCAAGATTCAGGTCCCCAAGAGGAAAGCTCAAAAGTCAACGACAGGAGTGATGAGGCCAAGGACGATAGCAAACCTCAGGATTCAGGTACCAACAACAAGAAGAATGTCCATTTCTCTGAGAATGAGAACAAAGAAAAAGAGACAGAACCTGAAGAATCCGGCGGAACGTCTGAGTGGCCTGCAGCTGATGAAGCTCCCCCAGAATGGGAAACGAATACTGGAGATGATTCGGCGACAGCAGCTAAGGAGGCCTCGGGATGGGGAACCATTATTGGAGACCATTCAGCAACAGCAGCCAATGAAACGACTTCAGAATGGAATAATGAGGCTACGGAAATGGCTAATATCAACTGTAAGAACTCCCGCTTCCAAACCAAGGACCGGAATCCTAACACCAGGCAGGGTAGAATCAGACGACGGACCAGGAGCAACAACCGAGCACGGAGCCGTTCATACAAGGAGAATGAACGGAATACGCGGCCGTTTTCATGTGAGCCAGTGCTAGGTATAGACAGAATATAAGCATTGGGCGTGCGATAGCGAGGGAAGATTCTCGTTGAGGTCAAGGGCAAAATCGATGGGCATCATCAGCCAGGAGAGTGGGAGGAGGACCAAGGTGGAAGGTATGAGTATTTTAGGAGATATACTGTGTGGTAGTCCATTCTCAAGACGAATATGATGGATTGCTGCTCATTTTGTTTCATTGAATGAATAGTAGACAAGAGTCTTTTGAAACAATAGATTAAGAGTGTCGTTTGATCCGATATTTTTGGAGGAGACGGCAACACCCAACACGTGATCGACAACCATGTGGGTGATTTCAAAATCAGTGGAGCAATCTTGGGATCATATAAATGCCATTTATTTTTGCTATTTTGACTTTTTGTTTTCCCTTTGAATTCAACCCCTTTTGAGGCAAGGGCCGAGCTTCATATTTGGTGAGAAAAATTACGGCAGCCGGAACAGACCACTGACGCATCCGTTGCCATCATCAAAACTTTAAACGTCCAACCTTCTTTTTGCAGTAATCATCTCTCGCAGTCTACAACGTCGCCACCGTATACATATACCGAACATGGCTTCCGTCGCGTCAGGTCTGTTCAAGTCTCTACCGAAACCGAAATATACAGGCGAGGATGAAGAAATTCCCTCTCACGCGCAGCAACGAGGGCCCCGAGTGCTCGGCGCGGGCGCCCTCGATGAGAGTCAGATTGTACTAAGGGTACGAAAACCTGTCTAAAGAGTTCTACTGTTTACTGCGATATACTAATGAAGATTCCTAGAGAACCGGACCTCCGCCCTACGGCAACAGAACGGGATGGCGACCGAGAGCGCCTGAAGATTTTGGCGATGGCGGCGCCTTTCCAGAAATTCTCGTCGCACAATATCCGCTCGATATGGGACGCAAAGGCGGCCAAACTACATCCAACGCTCTAGCAGTCCAGGTTGACGGAGAAGGAAAAGTCAAGTACGATGCTATTGCTCGACGCGGACATAGCGATAATCGAATCGTCCATGCCTCGTTCAAAGACCTCATCCCGCTACGACAACGGGTAGATATGGGCGAAATATCACTTGATAGGCCGTCTCAGGAAGAAGTCGCAGAACAAATGGAAAAGACAAAAGATGCACTGGCTAAGCTGGTCACTGGAGCAGTTGCAGCTCAGAAACCGAAAAACGTCCGCGGTGGACAGAGAGCCGATCCTACATTTGTGCGATACACACCGGCGAATCAGATGGGAGATACAAGCAGAAAGAATGATCGTATTATGAAGATTATGGAGCGACAGCAAGATCCTATGGAGCCTCCGAAATTTAAACACAAGAAGATCCCTCGCGGTCCACCTTCACCACCTCCGCCAGTGATGCACTCCCCTCCGCGAAAATTGACTGCCGAAGACCAAGAGGCGTGGAAAATCCCACCACCAGTGTCGAACTGGAAGAACCCCAAGGGTTACACGGTGCCTCTCGATAAGCGTCTCGCAGCAGACGGCCGAGGTTTACAAGACGTTACAATCAATGATAAATTCGCACAATTCGCCGAAGCACTATTTACAGCCGATCGACATGCCAGAGAAGAAGTCCGGCAACGAGCACAAATGCAGCAGAAATTGGCTGAAAAGGAAAAGGCGCAAAAGGAGGAGCATTTGCGACAACTTGCACAAAAGGCGCGCGAGCAGCGGTCCACTGCGGCGTCGAGTCGTCGGGAGTCTCGTGCTAGGTCGTTTAGCGGTAGTCGAAGCCCTTCACCTGCATATTCGTCGCGTTCGGTATCGCCTAGTGATGATGAGTCGGCTGCGCGAGAGCGAGAGCAGGCTCGTCGTGAGCGTCGACAGGAGGCGGAGCGACAATTACGGCAGTCGCGCATGGGAACAGAGCGTCGTATTCAGATGATGGCTCGAGAACAGAACCGTGACATTTCTGAAAAGGTGGCTCTTGGTCTAGCGAAGCCTACTCAAAATACGGAGTCTATGTATGATTCGCGCTTGTTCAATCAGACTAGTGGAATGAGCACGGGATTCAACGAGGACAACCCATACGACAAGCCTCTGTTTGCAGCACAGGATGCCATTAGCAGTATCTATCGTCCTCGCGCGCAGGCAGATGACGAGTACGACGAGGACGCCGCCTCCGGTGAAATGAGCAAGATTCAAAAGAGCGGCCGGTTTGAAGTCCTTGGACGGGCAAAGGAGGGATTCCGGGGTGCAGCGGAAGCTGAGGTAAGTTTAGTATCTCTCCGTGTCTAGACCATGCTAATTGAGTTGGTGTTAGGCTCGCGACGGTCCTGTTGAGTTTGAAAAGGACACGGCGGACCCGTTCGGTATTGATAGTATGATTGCTGATGTTACTGGTGGTGGTGCAAGTGCCGGTAAAAAGCGATATGGAATTCAGCAGGCGGATAGAGATGAAGATGGGGGCCGCGGATCGAAGCGCGCACGGGTAGACGAGGAGGACTAGCATATTATAAGCTTGTGTACTTATAGCGACTTATTACTTCATTGAAACAGCTTGAGGACCCGAATACTCATTTTTTACGTACTAGGATGTACATGTAGTCAAGGACGGCCAGTTCTAATAGATGTCCAACCCAAGATATCGACATCCACAGAGCCTTCCCACGTACGCCCGATTCTACTCCCCAGAATACCGACTCGCCCGAACCAGAAAGGAGGCGAAGGAGAACCCGGCACTCAGCAAAAAGCGGAGAAATTTCGAGGTGCACTCGCATCCTGGGTAAACTTTGGCATGTTCCATGCCTCCGGCCTCGTAACCTGGCGCTTCCTCTGGCTCTGCAGCTCATCTTCATCTTCATCCTTCTCTCCATCACCCACCATCCTCCCCGAATATTCGCGATGACTAGTCAAAAGGAGAGAATAGTTAGAAGAAGCCACCATCTTTGAAGGAACACTCGGATACTCCGGCATCTTCTCCGCTTGTTTGCAGATATGTCTCGCTCTAGACAGCCTAACCCTCATTTTTGTAGCCGACAAATCCAGCCGTCGCCACGTCAATGTTCTTCTCAACGGCATTGCATGGTCCACGCCCCAAGCCGCCGTCCGTCGCAGGCTTATCCATCTGATCTAACCACCATCGTCGCCGTGCCGCGCAGCCCATATCTTTTACTTCATGGGCCATGTAGCCATGTACACTTTTACCCATTGGCATGTTCACAAATCCCATTTCATGTACAGCACCAGGATCGCTCCGTTTATGGGATCAGACACAAGATTTACCGCGTGCAGCGCGGCGACAAGCTGAATTTTCATATTTTACGGGTGTTTTGCCGAAGTCTGATATCAGTATTGGCATGGCGATACATCATCCGAGTTTGCCGCAACTAGCGCTGCGGGTTGTCAACTGGTGCGGCGATATATTTGTTTTATCCGGAGACTAAGGGGAGGTCGTTGGGAGAAATCGAGGAGATTTTCTTGCAGTGCAAGTCAATTTTGGAGCCCGGTCAAGCAAGGTGGCCAAGACGCTTCCTGTGGGAATGGATGTGATGGCAACGATTGAGGCGTTTGAGCTGTAACCTGGGGCTGAGATCGAGGGTGAGATGGCTTAGCCTCTTTGCTGTAGACAAATCAGACCTACCTAGTAGGTATTCCGTACAAATGTTTCCCAAATCTAAATAGATTGGCAGAATGCGGGGACAGAAACCGGGGAAGCACGTAATCATCTCTGTCTCGTCAATACGTACACAATAACCAAGTACACAAAGTCATACGTAGTACGTATGTACGCATACCTGCGTAGTGCGTAAGCAGAATGAGTGGCGACCCAGGACTGTCAACTGATCAAACACCAGACACACCCTCCGCCATCATCATTGGATCTCTCCATATCACACTCTAATCACGTCAGCGGCTTCCCCATACTCACGAGTGGCTGACACCAACGCGCACAGGGTAACAGCCAAGATGTATGCACTCCGTATAATTTGTTTTTCTTGGAGTTACGTCGTACGTACTTGCTACCCCGTGGGGGAGCCGGAAATTTGAGTTTGTTCCGTTAGGGTTGGCACGTGCAGCGAGCCTATCATGTCACGAAGATATATTATCTTCTTTTCTTTTCTTTTCTTTCTTTTTTGGAGTAGAAAATCTTTCTTCTTTTTTGAGATTGGGACTTGTTGGATTGTTGGTTGTTTCTGTGTACTGTGCGCGGTAGAGAGATGGGATGGTACGGTACATGTGTTGTACCTTGGTAGACTTGTTACCTTATCTCGGAAAATCATTCCGGTGGAAACGCACGAAGAGTCAAGTCAAGTTAAGTTGGTAGGAAAATCTGGAGGAAAGAATGTCTGTAGACCGCGTATAGATAGGGTAGAGTCGGCCAGGGTACTCATAGTGCCCTCCCATCCAATCATTCGGCCGACTGTACCCTATCTTCCATAGAAAGCGTCAAGAGGGAAAAAGTGCACCTCGGATAATCAGGCTATGATTAACCCGATTTTCTTCTCTCCACTTGTTATGCAAGTCAGGAATTAGCTCGTAGTTAACTTACTGAGTGCGTGCTAGATAGATAGCAGGGTGTCAGACACAATAGCATTCGGCTGCTATTAATCGGTGCGAAAGCGCGATATGCGCAATTCAGATCTGTATGGCACGGACCTTGCAAAGTTGACAGCATGCAGTTGCCATATTGTAATACTGAGAAACCTTGTCAATATCGAGGTCGATATGATTTTCTGATCGAAAATGTGCTCACTGCTCAATGTCTTCATTCTGGTATTGCTGTCTGATTGGTTATTGCTCATCGAATAGGAAGTCATTCAGCAACCAGCGAGACGAACCATCATACACTTTTCTCCGATCTTCTTATCCTAAGTAGTGTCTTGGTCAAGCACTGCACGTACCTCACCTAGCGCACGGATACTTGCATATGAGTTTATTGCGTGAGAGTACAAGTACCTGGTAGCATCGTGCCTGACAACGCACCTAATAAAAAATGCAATACAGCCACGCATATACAAGCGCTCCGTCCGCCGTTTAATAGTATCCCTCTTAAATAGTGCCGGAATGCTGGATTCAGTCCTTCCGTTTATCCACTCGTAAAAACATAGTATAATATAGTATAAATAGAGTGACGCGGTTTGACTCGGCATCATATTGCGAGCAGACTAGCAGTGCCTACGTATCAGGCGTCATCGTGGCGGTTCTGGCGAACCCTGCAGGCTGGATCCAGACTAATACAGCTGTGTAGGGTGTCTGTCTGATTGGCCGGCAGTCGAAGGGCTGAACAGTGAGATTACCGCATGTGGAAAATCATGAATCGCCAATCGTCAAATCAGTGGCTGCGATGCCTCTCACGAGGCGATGCGATAATCGTGATTGTTTGCAATTTGCACGAAAAAAGATCAATCCATGCACTGATCGTCCAGTGGCTGCTGGATGACTTGGCTCGAAAATGAGAGGGGTCTGATAGTGTCGCAGCTCGCCTAAGATAAACAGAAAACCCTTTGCGAGTCAAAAGTCCTTGACCCACGTGGGGAAAATGCCAGAGATAGCGCGTACCATACTACGCAGTATAGTAGACTGGCCGGAAGCAGGCACACCAGCTAAGCGAGAAGATAAGGTGCAAGAGGAACAGACAAGAGGAGAGAAGAGGATAATAATAGAGTAGAAAATATGCAGGAATTTAGATTGATGATTGAGAGTAAGTAGAAAGTAGAAAGTAGAGAGGAAGAGCTGTACTTTGTAAAGAAGGAGCGACCCACTCCGGGCAGGCAGCGGAGAAGGAAAGAGTCATCGTCGTCGTTCTTTATCGCGCCTTCCTCCAATCGATTCCCCTCATTCTTTCCATCTCTCTCTCCCTCCTCTCTCTCTTCTCTTCTCCCTTTCTACTCTCTGATTCACTCTTCGCATCATCGCTCATCCTATATACTATCCTCGACTCATTCCTTTCGTCCTTTCTGTCCGCGCAAAGACCACCCCTGGCACAGCACAGCACTTACCCACCGACAGCCCTAATCGGCATGCCAGAGCTAGTCTAGGGTTCTTCGCTGCTTAGGCCCTGGCTTTAGGGCATCTTGATCTTACAATACGCTATTCGATACATACAATCATACCTCCTGTCGGTCACTACTGTAACACTGATTATAGTTACATGAGGCCATTATCAAATTATTGATTTAATGCGCTAAGACCATTATTGCCACCACAAAACACCATCAGACACAAACAGAAAAAATTTTTAAGAGTCAGAAATTGCGACAGAAAAAAGGAAAATAACGTCCATACATACAGACTCTGTGAATCGTCGCACCGGCTCGAGTTACTGCGTTCTCTCGCGACAGGCAGCCACGACATCGTGCATTTATCCATCTCATTCTACACTAAAAGCACCTACTTCGCTGTCGTTATATTGTCTGCGATTGCATAATTCTAGCAACATTTCGACTTTTACCTACAAAATATTTCTGTTATTGTTTGTTGGTATCGAATTCATGCATGGCAAATTCGTTCTTTCCAATATACATAAACGACCGCTGGTGATTCCACAGTCTACTGCAGTTTAGTAAACACAACAATATGGATCAGTCACTATCTCTTATATCAGCGACGGTACAAATCACAGTATGTTCAACCCACAACGACCTAGGGCATCAAGCTAACGTCGTCTAGGATTCGGGGTTAGCCCTAGTACATATTCCTTTGGAATTGTATCCCTTCTTTGTTCAACCACTCTTACGTCTTCTTTATTGCGATATACCCGCTATCAACAAGCTCGCAGAAGAAGAGGAAGAAGATGTAGAGCGCGCTAGTCTTACCCCGTTCAATCTCGGCTTCATCAACTTTTCTCTTACCCCTGTTGAGTGTTCCGTGGTATGCTCTCGTCAACTAGCAGAGCGGTTTTTTATGCCGCTGGCAAACAAATTCAATAGACTTGCGTCTTCGGGTCAGAAAGTTTGGATTAGTGACGATGACTTTATTGCTATGCAAGTTGAGGGTCAAGGATTGGATGCTGGCCGACGAGTGCTAGAGTTGACTGGCCCTCTTGCTCTTGCTGGAATGTATGTTCAACCTCCATAATTACTGAGCAAGGCTAATCTTTTAGATCTATTTTCTTCATTTCTACCTACTTCTCCGACTACATTCTGGTACCAGCTCGGTCAAAAGATCAGGTCATCCACACTTTGTCAAGTCAAGGATTCACATTCGAGACCGACTCCGACCAATTCGTCAACAACTTCAACATTCAATCACCTCCTACTCCCGGCCTACAATCATCAATACATATTTCACCACCGTCAACACCCCCGCCGTCCACTGTGAGCGAGCTCCAAACGCGGACCTTTGACTTTTTGCGAAAGAACCGCATTATCCCTCGTGTGGACCAGACCGTTCAATTAGTGCAATGTTCAGCTCACCATCGCGATGGCGAATCCGAGTCCTCGGCCGCCATTCTACGGAATGCACTTACGACTTCTCTACTGGTCGACCATCCGCGATTTTTGTCACTGACATTGACACCGGCCGACCCTGCTGCATCGCTATTACTGGAGAAGCGCTTACTGCCACGCTTCACGCTAGATCCTAGCATGCACTCAGACGATGAGGAAACCAGTATCCTCCTCGGTTCGAAGGAAGACATTCTGATTCCCATCACCCTCGACCTACGTGACGTCCCCATCGACGCTACTGGTATCGTCTGCGGCGTTGCGGGTCGTCTCGCGGATGCCACCGGCCAGAACCGCGATCCTTATTCAGGCGCTGCCATGTCCGTCGTCAGTTCTCCAGCCAACGAATCCAAACGATTCTCCTTTGGATCTGCCAACATCGACGACCTCCAACTATCCGACAGCGTCAGCAGTTTGGCTCCGAGTACCTCTTCTGCCACCGGCCTAAAAGCCCCAGACTCCGTTTCTGATATCCCTCCACCAGGTCTTGATACCTACAACCCGGCATACGACCGCAGACCGTCGCACGACGCTATCAACACCACAAAAACCACCTCCATCCCACACCATCGCCTAGAACCCGAGCAATACGGCGATGCCGTCGAAATCAGTTTCCTGTCCACAGCTCGTGCCGGAACTGTCCTCGTCTGGGAACGCGAAATCAACCTCGCTGTCCAAGCCCTGGACGCCGAAAAGACCGAGCCCGCACCCATAGATGCGGAGTAACCTTTCGCCCAAAAATACCGAAAAAAAAAATCATTTTCATGATCACGAAATTAGATCGCGGGTATCACAGGACCGCACCAGAAAAGTTATTGCTCTTTCTCCTCTTCTCCCAACTCTTTTAATTCTATTTTATGATGTGTCATGACATAAGATACCAAGCGGATTGCAAAATCATTCTTGTTTCAGAATAGGGTGCCTAAAAATCTTTCCTGTCTTTCTGTACTCTGATTTATTCGTTCCAGTTTATTTTTTGATCTACCTTGCGTGATTTACCTTGCACCATATGTATACCTATGAGAATTACGAGAAATGGTTTACTTGCATTGGTTCGCTTGGGATATGGTATTTACTATTTGGTAATGTGAAAGCGCCTGTAATAGCATTGATGATGTTTTTGGTTCTCGTTCATACATAATGTACATATATCGGGTACCTAAATATAGGATACTCGCAATTGCTGAATGAAATGACGTTCGTGAAAGATTGATCACCTCATTAATCACATCATTTGTGATCGAGGCTCGACATTTTCGGGAGATCGCTTTATACCTAAGTAAGTTTGTGGAGATACGTGGTAGATCATTTTTTGAAGAAGTCTGTAATCCGTTGCGAGCCCTTATTCGCGGTTGTAGCTGCAGCCTGTTTGGCTCTGCTCCTGGATTTCGTTGGTGATATGCTGGTTTTGTTTTTCGTTGCGTCTCTCATTTTCCGATTGCCGGGTAAGACGTGCTCTTGCTCTTTGTCCGCGTCTTTGGTGGGTGACAGTGACTTTTGCCTTTTCGTAGCAGGCAGGCTCGTTGCATGCCTCGAGTCCTCCTCTGTAGATAATTTTCGTTTGAGATCCTTCGATGAATGTTCATCATCTTGAGGAACGGGTTTGGGCGCATTATCCTCTGTCCATTCGCCATCCACCGTCTCTCTGCTCTCACCCTTCACTTCCTCCTCTCCTACCTCTTTCGTCGCGGCCATACCCTTTTTGGCGCTCGCATTAGCGAAAAAATTAGCAATATTACTCTTATTCTCTTTGCTATTAACCGGCACCAAAAAATCCGGCGAATCATTCCCGACTTTGCCTACTTCCTTCGAGACGGGATAACACTCCAGTTCCCCTGCGTAAGGTTTGAGGATGGATTGTAGCTCCTTTGTCCATGTTGTTTGGTGCGGATCAAGCCATTTGCGCATCTGTTCGCTGCCGGGGTCGAGGATGACGGGCATCCGGTCATGCAGGAATTTGAGGTAGGGGTTTGAATCGGTCGTGATGATTGTATATGTATATAACTTCTCATCGGAGCCTATACCCATCAACCACGAATCAACAAATGTGTATGGGGAGGGAGACGACAACCTTCATACTGCACACAATCCCACAATCCAGCTAGGTACAACAAGCCTTTATCTTTCCGCCTCGTATAATGCGGCACCCTTTCCTTCCCCCCGGGCCCCTTCTTGAGCCATTCGTAGAATCCCTGGCAGATGACGACGCACCGCTTCTTGCGTTTCATGGATGTCCACATCCCCTTGTTCTCGGCGAGGGAGTCGGCGCGACAGTTGATTGTGCGCATCATGGAGCCGTAGTCCGGTTGGCGTTTTGTCCAGAAGGGGATTAGGCCCCAGCGCATTTTTTGGATTTTATATTTCGTCTTTTCAGTAGTAGTGGTGGTATCATCTTGGTGGGCGTCTGTTGTGCTTCCCCCCTCGTCATTCTGTGATTGCTCATCATGACCATGGTCAGGCGTGTCGGCGCGATACACGGCGCCATAATATCCAGGGGCGAAGTTGTATGTTTCGCGAATTTCGTCGTCTTCAGGCGCTTCGTCTACAGGCATTCCTTGTTCTTGCATGCGCTGTCGAACAAAGGCCATGCGCTGTTTTCGTGAGATTGTGTCTCTGAACTAGGAAGGGGAACTTACCACTCCTAGGGAGTATCGTCCACACATCTTGCATTATCTTGTACAGAGTGTCGATATATATCCCATTATTGATTATATAGAATGAAGTTGTCTAGGTAGAGGTGAGTGAATCTCCGCATCCATGCGATTGGCCGGCGACGTCATGGGGGGAGGGTGGAGAAAGCTCGGGCCACTTCGCGATTGCTGCAAATTTACGGAGTCGGAGCCAATTTATCCTCAACACTCAACAACCCTTCATTCTGCGACACTCCACACACCATCAAGACAATTGTGTATGGACTCACTTACCAGCACATAGCCAGTACGGAAAATACGAATACACCATGTTGAGCCGGGCCTCAAGGCGATTCGTCGCCTTGAAACTTCCATCACAAGGTCCTCGCCGCTCCCTCTTCAAAGACGTCTATCCACAACCACGACAACCCATCATGCAAATACGACCAAAAAATCTCCCCATTACCTACAAACCTACACAAATAAGGACATCAATGTTCTCCCAACGCGTCCGAAGAACCTACCGCTCCGCCGCGCGGGACATCTGGCGCAAAAACCCCATCTTCTTCCCCTTCGCCCTGATATCCATAATCGCCGCCAGCGCACTCTCCACCTACATCGTCAGCGTATTCTACGTTCGAGCCACACAAGTCGACGAAAAAGTCAACCGGTTTCCACCGCCAGTCGCAAAAGAATTACGCAGAGCGCTATATTTTACAGAGATTAATCTCGAGCCTCAAAAGGCGTTGGAGCATTATAGAGTGGCGTTGCAGATTGCGATGGAGATGGATATGCATCCGTGGTCGGATGAGGTGCTAGGAATAAAGCTGCAGATGGCTGATATGCTGATAAAGGCCGGATATCATCAAAAGGCCGCTGAGTTCTTGGGCCGGCTAGCACAGCAGGGTTTTGAATGGGTCCTTAAGACAAGGGATCGATATATCCTGACATTGCCAAAGGGCAAGACCGTTATTGATCCGAACTTGAAGGAGATTGTTCAACCGGATGAAGAGACTAAGAACTATGAGCTGGCACTAGCTGATCGGACACTTAAGAAGATTATTGGAACGTTTCTGCTTCTCGGCGAGTTGTACGAGGACGAGCATATAAAGGACCCGGCAAAAGCATTCTCGACACGGAGAGCTGCGCTGGGGATGCTTACTGAAGAAATTGAGAATCGTCGACGACGAAGTCTTCCTCCCTTGGCTACCCCGGAGGAAGGAGATAATTGGATGACCGCCGAGGAGGTTGGGCACGTCATGTCTGATGTTGGCGAAACTTGGTTACGTGCAGGAAGACCCGACAAGGCTTTGGAACTGCTCATGCCGTCGATAGCGATTTTGCGGGATGTTGAGGGTAAAGATGTGAGCTGTCGACAGGTCATTCTTCTCGCCAATATCGCGGCTGCAATGTTCGATCACAAACCGACCCAACAAGAAGAAAATGCCACCGGAAAGAAGAAGCAACCCGTGGTCAACGTCGAGCAACAGATGGAATCCTCTCGAGCATGGGCTCTGAAGTCAATTGAAGTCTCGAAACTAGTCCAGGAAGATCTCCGCGATGAGAGTTGCGACATGGGATGTGCAGCTGCAGCAGACGTTCTATCTGCCATTGCCGAATGGCAGGGCGCAGATGAAGAAGCTCGCAAGTGGCTACGTGAAGAGAAGCGGTACTGTGAATCAGCAAATTATGCAGAGGGTGTCGAGAAGGCGGTAAAATTGATGGCGCAGGTTGATAGAATCTCGAAGCAGAGGCAGCAGCAGCAGGCCAAGGTACAATAGACTGACTCGATCAGATGTATATTAGACTACATACTACGCACATGCATTACAAGACAACAGAATACGATGTACGGTTGGAAAAGGATTAAAATTTTTAGTCTTTTTATTCTTGCATGATAATGGAACATCACATGGTCATCCCTGGTCACTCCCGAATAATCTTTTCTTCTTCTCAAAAGTAGATAGATAGAGATCGAAGGAAAAGCTGAGACCGGACTTTTACATCCAAATTCCGTAGAGAAACGCAGTATTATTCATCTAAATCAAGAGATTTTTTCCTTGCGCAAAAAAACGGAACTTTCGAACGGTAAAAATCTGGCTTTCATAATGCTCATCGCTTCATTCCAATTCCTAGAACCCCGTCCCCCTTTTTATCAAAAGAAAAACAGTCAATCAATCGGAATAGACAAATTGAATGTGGTATTTTTTGATGATGGTTTCGTTGCCCTCTTTTTTTCTACAAATTTTCGCCCGCTTTAACTCAAACAAGCAAATCCCCATTTATGCTCGTGACATGACACCCCAAGCACGGATCTTGTTGTCGGTGTAACCAGCGAACAAAGTCTGACCATCAGCGCTCCAGGCCAAAGAAACACACTCTGGCTCACGGCTCTTCTTGCCCTTCTCGACGTATTCGGGCTTGAGCTCGTCAACCTTGCTCTTCTTCTCGAGGTCGAAGATGGTGATGCTGCTGCTGGTGGCGGCGCAGAGCCAGTAGCGGTTAGGCGAGAAGACGAGGGCGTGGATCTCGTCGCCGGCCTGGAGGGAGTAGAGGTGCTTGGACTCGTTGAGGTCCCAGAGCATGGTGGTACCGTCCTTGCCACCGGAAGCGCAGAGGGATCCGTCGGGGGAGATGGTGACGGTGTTGATGTATCCAGTGTGTCCGATGTGGTCGGTTTGAAGGCGGCAGGAAGCGAGTTCCCAGACCTATAACTTCGTCAGAATCAATGCATTGAATATAATCCTTCTTAAAGCAAAGTTGAGTGGTGATCGTCAGGGCATAATGGTGTTGTTTGTCTCATGGCCACGAGGGCTCTGAAGTAGCAAATACGTTTGATGCAATACATCATTCGAATCGCGAAAAAGTATACGAGAGCAAAAGAACGCACCTTCACGAGCTTGTCCCAACCGGCAGAGACAATGACGGGGTTCTGGGGATTAGGGCTGAAGCGGACGCAAGACACCCACTCGGTGTGGCCCTTCTCGGTGATGGTGAACTTGCAGTCACCGAGAGTGTTCCAGAGCTTGATGGTTCTGTCACGGGAACCGGAGACGATCTGGCGGTTGTCGGCAGAGAAGGAAACGGAGAGGACATCGCTGGTGTGGCCGCTGAAGACGCGGGTGGTGTTGCCAGTCGCAAGTTCCCACAAGCGCAGAGTCTTGTCCCAAGAGGCAGACAAAGCGTAGGCACCGTCCGAGGAGATGACCTATGACCTTCAGTCAGCCCCAAACCACAATTCACCCTTATCCAAAACTGAAAACTTATAGACGTACACAGTCGGACACGATGTGGGAGTGGCCCTCAAGGCTTCGCTTGGGGTAACCGTATGCCTGGTCGTCGCGAGTCAAGTTCCAGACGATCAAGGTCTTGTCGCGACTGGCGGAAAGGAGCATGTTGGGGCTATTGACGACGCCATTGCAATTAGCAAAAACGCTCTTTCCAGAACTTCGAGATTTCGCTGCGAGTGCTGGTAATTTTCTTACTTCTCAAGAGAGGTAGCCAAGCTGGTAACCCAGCCATTGTGGCCCTCAAGGGTTCCGCGAAGGATGAGCTGCTCAGCCATGATCAAGGTTTGGCGACGAAAAAAGAACCTTGAAACGGGGGAGGAAAGAGGAGAAAGACGACTGACGGGCTATCTATATCGTTTGAGCCTTCAGTTCTTGAGGAAAAAGGACGAGTAATCCGTAAGCGCACTAGTTCGGGGTTTGTGCCCTAGTAACAGCCGCCTAAGCGAGTTTCTTTTGGGCCTGCCACACGTCACACCGCCTGCCTGAAGTGGACTAGCGGCTATAGCAGAACTCTGTCTAGATTTTTTGTAAGTATGGATCAATTCGGGAGAATATAACAACTATGGTACACTCGATCTTGTAGTATACAATGACATTTACAATGGCATACAATGACTACGAGTCAAACACCTTCACGTCTGGCATCCGACCCAGTCCGCTTCCGCCTCGTTTCTTCTGTTTCGCAGCGTGAAAACCGACCGCACTCTTGTCCTGCACGTGCTGTCTGATCAATGCCAAAATCTCCGAGTCTGCCCATCGAGACGGCACTGGCCGATATGCCGGTTTGAAAGCTCCAACAGTCTGCGCCCACTCACCGGTCTTGCCTGCCCCTTGCTTCCACACCTCT
Organism: Talaromyces verruculosus; assembly: GCA_038993655.1. Lineage (NCBI taxonomy): Eukaryota > Fungi > Ascomycota > Eurotiomycetes > Eurotiales > Trichocomaceae > Talaromyces > Talaromyces verruculosus. Next base: position 162,545 of record JBBVQN010000013.1, on the reverse strand, counting down.
GTCGGGGTATCTACCTTGACGGCAGATCCGGCATCTCCAGCGGAGGACGAAGCAGTCTCTTCAGCCTCCTTCGGCTCTTGTGTAGCCCAGTAATAAATGTCCCAATCGTTCTCGTCGAGGAACTTGTCGTATTGTTGTAATTGTTCCTTGGACATATTTCCGAGGTATACGTCGGCGAAAGTCGAGAGTAAAAGATCGGTCTCGAGAATGCCTCTCTTCCGGCTTTGATCTAATTGACTGTCAGTCCTTACTCCAGGTCCGTCTTCACACAATGGTGGCATACAAAGTAATCTAGCACGCATTGTGCTCGTATCTTCACCTTGACGTTTCAATGGCTCAACTTTGAACGTAATTCCCTCCATCTCACCCACTTCCAATTCCGGCTTTTGCGCGCCCGCCGTCTCCCTTCCACCTGTCAAGTGTTCCAGCTTTCCAGTATACGGATCGGCTGGCTTATAGTTCGGATCGACAGTACTCAGGAAATCTGGAGGAGAGCTAGCAGCACCGACTTTCGGGAAGTCTTTGGTTTGCGTCGATGTGGTATTAGGAACAGTCTGATTTAAAGGGCGATTCTTCTGAATCTCTCGATGTTCTTCCGCGGTGCCTGGGAAGCGTTCAGCGGCACGAAGTGCTGATGCTCCGAAAGCTCGACTTTGCGACTGCAAGGTCGGGACGGCCTTGAAGCTATTCCATGTTGCCGGTCGTAAAGACCGAATGAAGTGTGTGGCTGCCATTATATATGCAACTCCGTGGTCATTAATATAACCAATTGTCAATGAGTTTTTCGAGTTGAGAAAATGTTGAAGCTGATATTGTAAGCATGCAAAGAGGCAAGCTTGACATCATATTGTTTTCTACTGTTTGCTCTGTTTGCACCAGTAATCTGGTGGGGCCTCGGCAAGCAAATAACGGAATGACCAACTCCCTCCCAGGACATCCATTTATACAGCCTATCAACATCAAAACACCCCTGCACGAGATCTGCTGATCTGAAACTGCTCGGTCTTCATACGGTCGATAGGCTATCGAGTCTTATGGTTACATCCTCTTAAGATTAGACGGCAGCGCGTCGTTCACGCGTTGCGCGTAGCCGCATTGTGCGCCTTTTCGCGATCTTCAAACTTATACAACAATGTCATTTTTCCAGCGTTGGATCCGACCATTTCTCACAAGACGGGAAGTTGCGCCACCGAAAAGCCACGAGAATAATTCAAAACCTGTGGACATCAAGGTAAAGGTGGAGGAAGAGTCAGACTCGGAAAGTGTTATCGTCGTGAGGGAAAATCCAGTTTTGAAACACGATGCAAACTTACGGGATGATCCAAATTTGGAGGATAACATACATTTTCAAGACGATGCAGATTTGAATCTCGATTCAAATCCGGAAGACGACGCAAACCCACAGGCCGATTTAACGCATTACGACTCGACACCAAATGGCTTACGTTCATTTCCGAAGGGCTATGTAAGTCCATATCCTGCAAATATCTCGCCCATAGACGATAAACAGGCGCCGCGCAAGTCAGAAGCCGAGGGACGATACTTTGACTCACGCTTCTGCGAATCGGAATCGTCTTCAGAAGATGAGACAGAGAAAAAAGATCAGGATACTACCGCAGTGAGTCCTGGGGGTAGACCATTATCTCCTCTTTTGGTTGGGAAGAGGTATGTGCATAGTCGATAGCCAATCGTCATACACCTTCGTGCTCAAATTTTATAGGGCGTCTTCTGCGCCATTAGCAGAAAATGCGGCACTATCACCTCCTTCAACGGCACGGCCGCTTACACCCACTCCCCCTTCAACGTCCGCCTCCACAGATATGATGAATATATCTCCTACTTCCGCAACAAGCCAGGTCCCTGCAAACCAAATTACAGCAAAGTCCGCTGGACTCTCCATAGATCAACTACTATTCGATCAAGCGCAAGTAGCCGACCAGCCTCGCTTGCCTTGGAATTGGTCTCATGCTGGCACAAAGACTAAAGAACATTACGAACCGACTGCAGTGGGCAAGTGGTGGTGGGTTTGGGCTCAAGAAAACAGAGAAAGCCTCCCGTTGATTAGCAATCTTGGGAGAATAATGGAAACGGACCTGGGAGAACAGCGATTTGGCGCGGATAGATGCCAACGGTGTCAGGAAGAAGACCTAGAGTGTTGGAACTACAGTCAAAGAGCTGTACTTCAAGTCTCCAATCCGGGCAGCGCGTGCACTCGATGTCGAACGGAGCCCAGAAATACCGGATGCAGCTTATCAAGGCGGAGACCGAAGAAAAGGAAGACGAGGCCCCCTACTCCCCCTGCGCCGCGGTTATTACTCCCAAAGGTAGGACATGGAGTGTATCAGTATCCTCCAGATACTCTGGGGCCCGCGGCGCCGGCTATTCAAACTGGTAACCAAATACAGACCTCAAAATGATACCCGAATTGCGTTCGCTATAGATGAATATTATATTAATTCAAGGATACACAGAGTTTTCTCTGCTATATCAGACGCTATCTACTGGTGGGTTTTTTTTTTGATACCGGAGAGTGACACGGACACGAACATTGGATGAATTACCAAAGCCTTACGCAACCGTTACAAAGCTCTACACACTGACTCTAGAACTGGTTTTAGGGTTTATATAGAGAGCCTACGACTTGGCCCATTAACTGGCCTCTGGAGCTATGGTTAGGGCTCATACGTTGGCTCGCAAGCTGACACTGGAACTGTAGCGAGGGCTTGTGCGGCAGGGCCTAATGCGTCCGTCTCCGTATAACTCCCATTTGAAGAACGCTCTACGGAGTAGAGAAGCGTCTTCCGTATTTAGGGGAGGGTTAATTTACTTGCTGTTAATTCTTATTAACGATTAACTCTCTTCTTTTTCTGATTGGCTGAATGAATTTCTTATACAATCTTCCGAATTAGGCTAGCGCTGCAAACCTGACGCGTTGCGCCATGCGGCCAGGAGTCCAGCGGCTCTCCTTGGAAAAAGGCACCGTCGAGACCCTTGTACAACTACAGCCTATCAGAACGTCAGCAAACCCCTGCACGGTATCTGGATTCTGGAGATCGAGACTTCTCACCAGTTTCTCGATCTTCAATCACAATTGATAGGTTATCGAGTCCCATGCCTACGTCCTCTCGAGAATAGACCGTAGCGCGTCTTGAACGCGTTGCGTATTGCCGCATCGCACGCTTTTCGCGGTTTTTAATTTTTATCATTAATTGAACCTTGGACTCAACTATGTCATTTGTTCAGAGATTGTTCCGACGATTTTCCAAGAAGCAGGAAATCGAGACACCGAAAAATCAACAAAATCGTCCGGAACCTTTAGGAGGCGATACTAAATCCAAGGACGATGCGACCTTGGATGATATAACCTTGGACGATACAAACCCGGACGATGCAAGCTTGAACGATGATGCAATCTTTGACGATGCAAATCTACAGGCCGATGCAGAATCGAAGATCAATATCAAATCGGAGGCTGATGTAGAAACAGAAGTCAATGTGGAAGCTGATACAGAACCGGAGGTCAATGTCAACCAGGAGGATGATTCAGACTCGGAGAGTGTTCCATTTTTGTGGGAAAACAGAGTTTCAAAGGACGCAGAATTGAATCAGGAGTCAAATTTGAAGGCAATCCAAACCCACAGGTTGATACAACGAAAGACGACCCAGCCCCGAAGGACACAGGCCTATATCCTACGAATATCTCATCAACAGATGGTAACTTGGTGTCTTCGAGTGGGGATGAGACGGACTATCAAGATATCCCGTTCCGTGCTGATGAGAGTTATGAAGTCAATAGCTGTTACATATATCACTTGGCTAACTTATACGAGTATAAGCTCTCCTCTATCATTAACGGCCAATGCTACACCACAACCACCTCTGACGTTTCAACCTCTTACACCGGCCGCTTCTTCAACTTCCTTCTCCTCACATAAGAAGGATGAAGCATCTCCATTCGCAACAAGCGAGCCTCCTACGGCCGTGGGAAATCCAAATTCCTTAAAAACCCAGCCCATGACATATTTGACAAGTGAAAAGGTATTCGATCGAGCACAAATAGCCGACCAGCCTCGTATACCTTGGATATGGTCCGTCTCTAGTAGTAAGAATAGGGCGCTTTATGAACCTACTGCTGTGGGCAAGTGGTGGTGGGCTTGGGCGCAAGATAATAGGGATGACAAGCGTATCATTACTAATATTGCAAGAATAATGGAAACAGAGCTGGGAGAACAGCGATTCGGCAAGGAAAAATGTACGCGATGTCAGAAAGAAGGCCTTGAGTGTTGGATATACGTTGATAAGGCCGAATATCAAGTTGTATTTGCAGGCTCTGCGTGTGCTCGTTGTCGCGCGGTGCCTAGAGCGATGGGCTGCAGCTTAGCGATAAGAGGGAAAAAAAGGAGAACGAGCCCCCTACCACCCCCTCCGCCGCGGTTGCTACTGCCAAAGGGAGGGTATCCCCCTGTGTATACAGGCCCAGATACGGGCCTCGAGGCACCAGCGGTTCAAGCGGGCAGGCCGAAACGTACTAGAAAGTGATACCCGGATGCACGCTAGGATGAATATAAGATAATTCAAAGATACACACAGCAGATGCATCGTAAGCTAATCGTAGAGATGTGAATGGCCTCAGCCTCGATGATGTGCAATATATCAATGAATGCGGAGAACTCGTTCTTAGTGGTTAGTGGTTAGTTAGATGGAGAGGGTGGGTGACTCAGGCACCAAGGCTCTCCACCGGTGACATGCGAATTGCTTCACGTGATCGCAGCCATAGTTCGGGATGGTTCTCCACCGAAACCACCTTGACATTTCGTCGATTTCTCTGGAGGCGAGCTGCTATGTTTGAATCAATCGTGCAAGGAATCGTCAACTGTTAGAAATCTGGGACGGCACACGGTTTTCTTGCGACCATAGCAGCCACTTTTACTACCTAGGTACTATACATAGGTCCTGCCAATCTCCCGCCCACTTGGCTTGTTTCTATGTATACTACTCATGGGCTCCACGCGTCAGAGATCGATACACCAGGCAAATGACCCGTAGTCGAGCTTGCGATCCGTGTGCCACGAGGAAAATAAAATGTGACCGTGGAAACCCATGCAGACGTTGTCATACTCTGAACATTCCCTGCACTACATCCCGAGTTCAGTCGAAGCCCGGGCCAAAGGGGCCATGGGCTGAAAAGCGGCGTTTGGCCCGCCTCCAGCAAACCGCCTTACAGCATCCGGCAAATTTACCGGAGAGTCAATTTGCGCCTACTATTCCGGAGCAGCTGCATGGCGATGGAGGTAGCAGCAGCAGCAGCAGTACTGTGGAATCGCCACCAACTAATAACCAGTTCACGCCAAGTCTACCAATCCCTTTGATCCAGCAGTATCTGGATGTCTATCATGAACAGTTGTATCCGGTATGGCCGGTCGTTGACCGGGATGAAATGGTCTCACGGATTCAGGATCCGGAGGATTCAGAAGCCTATGCACTATGCACTGCCTTGACGGCAGTTGTCCTTGCGCATTTGAAATTTAACCCTACGGATATTACACAAGCTTCTCACACAGTCGACAATGGGTGGGTAGCTGGGGAGTCAGAGCGTGCAAGAGCGTCAGTCCGTTACCATGAGAAACCAAGTCTCGAACTATTACTTTCATCATTTTTCCTGCATATATTTTATGCAAACCGTGGCCATGTCTGCAGATCTACAGTTCTCATTCGCGAAGCTATTACATTGGCTCAATTTTTAGAACTCGACCAGGCCAAACACTACAAACAGCTGTCCAAGAAAGAGGCTCAGTTACATCTTCGTATCATATGGATTCTGGGCATCACAGAACGGTATACTGCTTTCCACCAAACTAGAGTTATGACTATGACCCACTAACGAATTGTCAGCGGCCACACAACTCGATTTGACCTACCAAGGATCCTGAGATTAGATCCTGATCTACCACCACTAGAAACCCAAGACGTCCAGCCTGGCCTAGTAGCCTTTACCGACTTGTGCCAACTTTTTCAGACCTTCGGCCGCGCCATGGACAGCGACATGCTGCTGCGGACATCAGAATTCTTCATCGGCACCGATCAAAAATTACAGAAAAAGCGACAGTTACAGTCAAAAACAAAAGTCCAACAAGCTGATTTCCTCATTACTCAGCAGTGGATGAGGATAATGGTGTGGAAGATGTCTATTTTCCATATCAAGCTTTCTGTGAATGCAGATGACGAGAATCTGAGCATTTGCTTTCCGGAACGTGTGGCACAGATTGTGCTCACGTATTTAAATAATCTTTCTCGCAATATCATCGAGGCTCATGGTATAGGCATGGTAAGCTCCCCTAAATCTTTGGGCTGCCGTTGAAAGCATGTTACTAACTATCTTCTAGCAAATGAAACTAGCAGATGTAGCAATATCCCTTGCAGACATGCTATCCTGCATACCATGGGTCTCTGAACGCCGACAAGTCATGAAAGTCGGCCCAGGCGACATGGTCTGCCACATCGCCCAAACCTTAGCCTCATTACGAGGAAACGTGAATCCACGAATGGAGATCTTATTCGAGAAACTTTCATCTCGAGGATGGGGCTGTTCTCCGAGATCAATGCCGACTAGTGACATTGCTTTTGAATCTTTACCGGCTACTACCCCGATCCTAACTACTACGACCACAACGGTACTCCCCATACGGCAGATTGAGGATATTTCCGATGAGACAGGGGAGGAGAATGATGACAATTACGACGATTACGTGAAACGGATAACACTGCATACACCAGGAGGCTATTGACTATATCATAGCTGTGACTTCTGTGTGTAGAATCACGCATGGAATGATACACATGAGAGGATGATCATTATGTTATTGATATCTTATATAATCCGATTGCTATCCATTTACGCTACACTGGCAATGTAATTCAATTTGGAACAATTATTGCATAGCATTATGACTATTTCGAGCAACATATCACTTGTTCATGTCTTCTAAACCAGTTTATACAATCTAGGCACAGAATATCTCTGATATATACTGGAAGCCAAACATTACTCAAAACGCATCAACACTTGAAACCAAAATCAGTCATCAAATCGTAAGAAAACATGAAAATCAACACATCTGCAGCCCCATCATCTCAGGCACAACAGAGTCATCTAACTCCTCAATATCATCAAAATTTTCCAACTGCCAAAAAGCTCTACAACCCGCCACAAAATGTTGCGAAATATCCGTAACCGCCTCCTCCGCCATGGGCGCAAAACAGAGGCGAATATACTGGAACGCGCGACCACGCCGTATGGCCTCCGTAGGCGCGAACATTGTTCCCGGTGCGGAAAGGATCAAGAAGGGCTTCTTGAGTAAGAAGAACCATAACGCGGTGCACACTTTCTCTGCACCGTAGATTTCGAGTAAAGGGTGCGTGTCGTAGCGGATCTTGACCCAGAGGAACATTCCGGCTAAGGGCCAGTCGAATTCGTACATAGGTACTTTATTGATGACGGACCAGCTATCGAGGCTGCTGGAGCGTCTGTGGGCGGCGGGTCTGTCGATTGCGACAGTGCGACCTTCTTCGAGAACGCTGCACATGTCGTGTACGCGGCGCTCGTAGGCGTCTCGGAGGCCGGCGAGCCATTGGACCCAGCCGTCTAATGTCCAGCCTAATCCTTCTTTATCGGCTGATTTGCGTGCTGTCGCTGGTGAGCCTTGCTGCTGGAGTAGTAACTGTGCAACCATGACTTGCACAAAGCCTGAAGGTTGCTGAGTTGATACCTCGGTGATGCGCGTAATACGCTCAACGATAGCGGGCTGCGCGGTAATCCAGCCAAGACGACAACCAGGGGCAATGGTCTTGGAGAATGTATCTAGACGCACAACACGGCCATCAACATCAATTGACAAAAATGACGGCACGAGGCTGTCCAGGAATTCGTAGCCGGAAGATCGGCCATGCGCGTTGTAGTTACGGTTAAACAAATCTGCCTGCACAGCAGCTTCGCCGCGATATTTGGCGGCATGCTTTCGCGAAGATGGGAATTGGAGGTTCCAGTATGGTTCATCCTCGATTATGATTATGTCATATTTCTGGCACAAGGTGTAGATTTCCTTGCGACGCTCGATGGAGGTTGTGCTGCCAGTGGGGTTTTGACCGAGGCTATTCAGCAGTCAATATCGTTTTTTTACTAGCAACAAAAATAGAGAAGACTTACGTAACAGTGTACATCAAATGAGGACGCTTTCCCTTAGAAAAGTCCCAATTCTCAAGCACATCAGACAAACCACCTGGTCCCGAAGCTCGCATTCCATCGGCGTCCACGCCAACAGTGACGACATTCAGACCACGAGGTTCGACTGTCTGCACAGCATTCATATAGGCAAACTCCTCAAAGAGGACACCTTCCTTATCCCGAAGCCAATCCTTGGTCTTATTCCAGGGATTAGTCAATGCCTCAATGGCCTTGGCGAGTCCATCCGTAGAGCCGCATGTCATTATAATCTCCGGTCCTTCGGCGTACGGCACATTCGGATGAAGATGATCACGGGCGAATTTGCGAATAAAGGCTGCCAGTGGCGGATAACCCTCAGCAGTACCATATTGAAGGGCAGTTGATAGATCAATCTTTTTGAGGATGTCGGTTGTATCCTGAATCTTGGGCACGGTCACATGCCATTCTGCGGGCTTACTGCTTTTCCCCTTTGAGGACTTTGGTTCGTCGAACCGAGATGGGCGTGCTGCTGCTGCTTCGAGAGTGTCGTAGGGGAAGTATGATTCGTGGGGCAGGCCTGATACAACATCCTTAGTACAAGGTCGCTGATGACGAGACAAATCACATACCACCAGCCACATTCTGCATTCCAGGAATTTGGAACCATTTATATAGTCCCTTGACATCGCTGCTCAATCGGTTTTTAGTAGTCTGCGAAAAGTGATGCGACAAATCCAAAGGAGGACGCTGCGTGGTCCTGAATTCTTGTTGTTGAGCCATCTTGATTTCTCAATAAATCTCCGGCGGATATGCAAGCCGATCGTGCCGAACCGTTGGGAAGCTTTCGGATAAGTGTAGATCCTGATGAGCAAGGATGTAGATGTCGTGATTGATGATGAAATCCTCACATCGGTCAAATTGGCGTTGATATGATTAAGTACGTGGTGGACTAACTAGTCAGGATTGTTATCTCAGCTACATTATTAATTCATCATTACCATCGTTGATGAGTACATCGGCCGAGATTGTATTCGTAATACGGATAGATTACAGAGTCTGCAGCCAAGAATTACCACGCGAGAGTGAGCCGGCAGCCAATCGGACTGAAGATAAATTCCCGCCGTTACATTTAGAAACGAACAATACGAACAAGCCCCCAACAACCAGCGGCGTGACGGACACCGCTCGTCAACTTCTTATCTCTGTCAAATTGTCAGTCTTCTGGGGTAAACCATGATCCAATCATACACTCTACTGATATAGAACTAAGCCGCTTTGATCGACAAAATTTCAAGTATGTAACGCGTCATACGGTGTGTCTTGCATCATGCACGGTAAAGATAAGCTGCTTATATTGACCTAACGACAGAACTACATATTGCTTTTTTCTACTAAGAGTATATAAACAGACAAACCAAATGGTTATACTCTTGCCATTGAGAACAGCGCCTTTGCAGCATTTGCCTTGCTCTCACCTCTGCTCACCGTCCTGGCCATGACCGCACCATTGTTCCTAATCCCAGCTTCCTGTTTGATAGGATCACCATCAGCGCCAGTCTGCAACTCTGATATCTTCCACGCTCGCACAAGCCAGATGGAAACCGTCGCGGCCATATACATACAGCCCGTAAATATCTGAGCATGCAGAAAATCGGTGCCGTTGTCGGTCCGTAGCCAAAGGGCAATCGGTTCAGCAAATGTGCTCGGTATGACCACCGAAAGCCAGAATATGGACAACGCAGATGGCAAGAGCTGCAATCCCACAACTTCAGCGCCCACCGGAGCAACGGTAGTCGTGTATGTTGCGGAAACAGCACCGCCGATTAGACCATAGAAGATGAGGACTCCAAAACTTTTTGCAAAGATCCAAATGACAAAGGAAAAGAGACCGGCTAGGAAGGTAGAAACGAGTGCCGTGTTGATTCGTCCAAAACTATCGCTGACGTACCCTATGACGGGTCGGCCAAGGCCTCCTCCAAGATTGAACATGGCACCAAGGATCGAGCCTTGGGATGCGGTCAGTCCCACCGTGTCTGCGTAGCTGGGCAGCGAGAATAGAAGAAGCACATAGCCCAGCACGCTGAAACAACCCCAAGCCAACGTGAGCAGAAACTCTGGTCTCTTCAGAAGCTCGAAATGGAAGGCAATTTGAATAGCTCCAATAGCCTTGTTCCGATCTCTTACAATGATGGTACAGAAGCCGGATGCAGCAGCGGATACTATAGCTAAGACTCGGAAAGCCCAGCCGGTCCCCCATCTCTGGATAAGGGCATCTGTCGCCAACGAGTAGATTAGGCCTCCGATTCCTGACCCTGCCGTTGCACTACCATTTGCAAGGGAACGTCGACGGGTGAACCACTGAGGAATGATGCCAACAGTGGCACTGAATTGCATTCCCATACCAAATCCGAAACACACGCCTTGACTTAGGAACAATTGCCAGATTTTGGTAGACCATGACGCTCCTAACAATGCTGCAGTTTGGAGTACAATTCCTATCGTCAAGGTAGTCTTCGTCCCCCATTCTCGAGTAGTGATTGTTGCGGCTGGGGCGATGAACTGGGCCATACTGAGGGAAAGGCCTCCGACGAAGGCAAAGTCTAGGTCTGATGCACCTGGGAATGTGTTTTCGGTAAGGTAATGGGCCAAAAATACGCCATATGACTAATTGCGACGAATGTCAGCCAAGAATGCATCGCCATCTGAGGTCACGAAGCCTACACTATTGATACCCCAAGTATGGGCGTTGACCAAAAAGACGCACAACACACAGACCCAGCCATAGCCGCCGTCTGGGGAAGGTTCTACCTCTGACTGTGCCAGTGGCTGGGCTTGCTCGGGGTCAGCGTTGACCGGTTCGTTGTGGATAGGGTCATTCTCGGACACCGTCTTTTCTGAAGTGTCGGTGGTAGAAGCGGGAATGGAGTGATCGCCAGGTCGGGGCGATGTTATCGCCTCATTTTTCGCCGACTGCATCTCTTCGTTCACCACCGGATGCTGGATTTGGACGATTTTTATGATTTGAACGAGGGGGACACACCGTTTGCGAGCGATGTTTTACAAATGAGAGATTGAAGCCTGGTAGACTCGGTGATACAGTATACAGGTATGAAAAGTCGAAACTCCATGAAATGAAAACTACCAAATAAACAATACCTCGCTGACTGAGTCATTCTATAGAAATTCATTGACTCAATCTTCAAGAACCAATCAGATTGCCCGCATCTTGCTCCGCTAAGGGGAAGAATTAGGGTTCTCTTTGTTAATTTCGGCCCCTACTTTAGGGCGCATATCTCCTGCCCCTTTGGGCAAGAAATGTATTGCGACCCTGGCATTAGTTGTGAGCCCATTTTAGTTTCTTTTTATTCAATTCTCTTGATATGAATTTATCTTGTTCTTATTAGCTAATCAATTAAACGTACTATGAAGTTAAACCAACTAATCGTTCGGTTTCTCTTTTTTGCACTCAACGCTAACGACCTGAATCCGTCACTCCGCGGTCGACAGTGCCGAACTTGCTCGCCTCTAAGCTCTGTTTAGAGGAGTCGTGTACGAAGTGTTGGTAGGCATATGTGCTTCATTCAAATCCCAATTGATGTACGTCTCAATACAGCCAGATGTCGTTGGATTAGTTCCAATCAACACATGTCTTCTTAGTGGAGTGACAAATCAAACACTATACCACGTACATGTGCAATATGAAAAAGGCCATGGATCACTATCGAGGACATTATGGAGGCACGAACTTCTACGAACTTACTGAGAGTTGACTAATCTCATCCTCCAGGGCTCGACGGAGTTAGCCCCTGTGGCCGGCCTGCTCAATTGCTTGACCATGTTTCACTATCGTGAGGTTTGTTACGACTTTTACGAGTCCCTCAAACCTTTGAAGACATGGAAGACGACAGGATTGCCTGGTTCGGGGGAATTTCTGCTAGGTTCTTGCAGGGAGGATCATTAGGATGGAGTACCTATAGGTACGGGCCGTTAACTAGCGCACCCGTACTGCCCCCAACCCTCCCCTGTTTAAGCCTGTGGCACGGATACTAGATGGATAATTTAATTCTTCAGGGATGAATAAGCAGATTTGTCACCGACCATCGACTATCATGTCTCTCAATTGCTCCACCATGCCTCTCTATCTGGATATTGGTTACGAGCTCCTCGTGCCCTATGGCGACATGCTCATGGTTTGGCCATTTTGGCTGCAGGTCGATGTACGTACAACTTTTTACGAAGTGAATATGAGTGGAGTAGTTTGGACTTTCACTCTATGCCTTCACCGTGTCTCACTACGTACCATGATGGCGGTTACGAGTTCCTCAACTCCTTGGAGGTTGGAAGGAGACATTATTGATGGGCTCAGCCGTCCTGCTTGCAGGTCGGATGGCAAATTCGAGTGGGGTGGGTTAAGATCCATGGTAGATGAATTTGATGCGTATCACCAGGGCTCTCGATTGACGGGGTTCTCACATGTGCACCATGCCTCACTACATGGAGATAAATACCTCGCTGGCTCTGGCCCTTTCAATGTTTTCCAGTTCAATCATTCAGCTAGAAGATATTCATTCCTATCAACATGGAGGCTATCAAGAGAACATTTGTGCAATGCAAAGCAGAGAATCGTGTATGCATTCCTTTGGTGCCGGAAGCTATATGGATTTATTAGGGCATTGCTAACTTGCAATACAGCCTGCCTTTGTAACTTTTGTCACAGCTGGATTTCCTACTGTTGAAGAGTCTGCAGATATTATTTTGGGTCTGGAAGCTGGAGGTGCAGGTATGAATCCACTAGCACGTCGACTCAATTTACCTACGTTCTAACCTTCAATGTTGTCTCTTGCAGATATCATCGAACTCGGCGTTGTTAGTACAGCTACATATACCTCAAGCTCAATGATTTACCTTTCTAACACCGGAATCAGCCTTTCACGGACCCCTTCGCGGACAGGCCTACAATTCAGAGCGCTAATACGGTTTGCTGATCCTATTATGCCATGTTGTCTGCATATACGCTCATAGATTTATAGCAAGCGCTTGCAAACAATGTTACCATCGAGTCAACCCTAGGAATGGTAAAGGAAGCTCGGAAAAGAGGACTCAGAGCACCGTTGCTCTTGATGGGTTACTACAATCCACTCTTAAGCTATGGTGAAGAGCGATTGTTGCATGACTGTCGTGCCGCTGGTGTCAATGGCTTCATTGTGGTGGATCTTCCTCCCCACGAGGCCGTAAAGTTTAGGAACTTCTGTGCGAAGGGCGGGTGAGTTATGATACTTTTATGAAAAATATCTCACTGAAAATTCTATACAGGCTGTCCTACGTCCCTCTTCTCGCTCCTTGTAAGCCTCCACACCCCCCACACCCCCCGTCCAGCCTGCTTAGCTTCTAACACTATGCTCCAGCCACGACCGAGAGCCGACTCAAACTACTCTGCAAACTCGCAGACTCATTCGTCTACGTTGTATCACGTATGGGCGTCACGGGTGCAACGGGTACCTTAAGTGCTGGTCTCCCAGAGCTCCTGAAACGAATCAAGCAATACTCTGGCAACGTCCCAGCAGCAGTTGGTTTCGGTGTCAGTACGAGAGAACACTTCTTGAGTGTAGCCAGCATAGCAGATGGTGTTGTCATTGGTAGTCAAATCATCACAACTCTGTCTCAGGCTGCTCCTGGGGAGCGGGCTAAAGCTGCTGAAAAATACTGCGCTGAGATATGTGGAAGGGAAACTTCTTCTGTTAGACGAGAAGCTGGTTCGTTGAATGGAATTCAAGAGCCAAACGGTGTAGTGCATTTGACCGGCACCGCTGCTTCAAGTAGCAGCCAGCCAGAACTGCTTGATCAGATAGATGTAGCCAACGCCGAGGAACAAGATCCAGAAAGATTTTCTGCTCGCTTCGGCGAGTTCGGGGGTTCCTATGCTCCTGAATCACTAATGCGTTGCCTCTCAGAATTAGAGGTAGGCTTCGACAAAATCCGGAATGACCCCGAATTCTGGGCTGAAATGCGATCATACTACTCCTATATCGGAAGACCGGGTCATTTCCATATCGCAGAGCGCTTGACTAAACATGTTGGTGGCGCCGCTATTTGGTTGAAGCGTGAGGATTTGAATCATACTGGAAGTCACAAGATCAACAGTGCTCTGGGACAAATCCTTCTGGCTCGTCGATTGGGTAAGACTGAGATTATTGCTCAGACTGGTGCTGGTATGCATGGAGTAGCAACTGCTACGATCTGTGCTAAGTTCAATATGAAGTGTACAATCTTCATGGGAGCAGTAAGTTCACAAGCTTTGAAGAGCATTGAAACTTCATACATCTAACGACTATATAGGAAGATGTCAGGAGACAAGCACTGAACGTATTCAGAATCAAGCTACTTGGCGCTGAGGTCATTCCCGTCGAGGCAGGCTCAAAGACTCTCCGAGACGCCGTAAACGAAAGTTTCCGAGTTTGGATTACGAGGGTAGACACTGCCTACCACGTTATCGGCTCAGCAATCGGTCCTCACCCCTTCCCTACGATCGTGCGCACTTTCCAGACTGTGCTTGGAGAAGAGACGAAGGCGCAAATGCTGGAACAACGAAACAAGCTACCAGATGCGGTTGTGGCCTGCATCGGTGGAGGCAGTAATGCTATAGGAATGTTCCATCCGTTTATCGATGAACCAGGTGTCAAGCTTTTGGGAGTCGAAGCCGGGGGTGACGGCCTTGACTCGAAGAGGCATGCCGCTACTCTGACTGGTGGTACTAAGGGGGTCTTGCATGGGAGTAGGACGTACGTGTTGCAGGATCAGCATGGACAGATTCAAGATACCCATTCTATTTCGGCTGGGCTGGACTATGCTGGGGTTGGTTGAGTGGACTGCATATTTCCTATCCAAGTGTGGATAGACGTTTGCGGCATGCTTTGCTAACTATTCGACTAGGCCAGAGCTTAGTTCTTGGAAAGACTCCGGACGCGCGGACTTTATTGCCGTTACCGATGCCCAAGCTCTTGAGGGGTTCAGGCTGCTGAGTGAGATGGAGGGGATCATCCCCGCTTTAGAAAGTGCTCATGCCATCTACGGCGGTGTCGAGATGGCCAAGACAATGAACAAAGACCAAGATCTCGTTATCTGTGTTAGTGGAAGAGGGTATGTCTATTCCTACCAGGTCCCTCTTGCTCTCAGCTGACTTGATTCAAGGGACAAGGATGTGCAAAGCGTGGCGGACGAATTGCCCAGACTCGGACCAAAAATTGGGTGGAATTTGAGGTTCTAAAAACCTAGAGGAACAATAGTTTTCGTTTGGCGTTAGAAAGTTGTTAGACGTGGCGAGGTTACTTGTTTGTGGATCGTTGAAGTAGACTGTAGCATGAAGGATGAGAGAGGTAAGTATGCGGAGGATGATTCTATTTAAAGTGATTGGAGGAATAAAGGAGAATTAGAAAAGACCATGCCTATTGGGGTCTGAACAAAACTGTCTATACTAGCTCAAAATGTAGTTTGCTATTATGTTGACTAGAGAAGCCTTTCCGAGCGGCTTTCCAGCTGCAATTATTTTGTTCAAATATTGGCTGGCTGACAACAGTGACAAGTTGAAATGAGAAATTTTTACGAGCGACGATCCTTGTACCCCTGTCAGCGCTAATGCATAGCCTTGTCACTCACCCGCAAGCTTGCGAGCTTATCCCGGAAACATCTGCCTTAAGAGGAGAGCTGAGGAACTCAAGTTCGTGACAGTGCGCTGACCATTTTAGTCGCTTGGTCTGGTCCATGTCGCCTCTCAGGCGACTTAGGCCGCCACTGTCAATTTTAACTTTAAATGCAGCCATGAATGTTGCTTGACCTTTGTGAACCAACATGCAGCGGAACAAGCTTATACTGTACTTTGACTCGGATCTACAGATCGAGGTGTCAGTCGAGGTTCCAATTGACCTATCACGGCTTGTGATAGATGACCGGATCAGACTGACTTGAAAATGGGACATGTCAATATACATGTGTAGCTCGTATATGTTCTGTCGTATCCGCCTCACTACAAATACTACATGATCTAGGTATGGCTTACTTTACTAGATCATCTAGTATGCAGGATGCTTTCCGGTCTAGCACTTGGTTATACCAACATGCTCCAATGATTATTCCGTCTTCTCGGCATGAATTGCCATATTCAATTTGCTTCCATAGCATCCTGTAATATGGCTAATAGTTGTTGCGGTGACTCTTCTCTCTTGTCACACCGAAAGGGTTCGAAGGGTACCACCAGAATAAACAGACATCTATATAAGACGGATCGTCCTAAGAGAAACACCTCATCTGACAGTCAAAGCTCAAAACAGAGAACATTTGAAATTATCATCTCGCCATGAAGTCGACTTTGTACTTAGGGCTCGTAGCTCTCGGCACTGCCGTTGCCCTTCCCTTGGATCCCACACCATCAGACTGCAGCTGCTTGGCTGATGCGGTATCTGTCCTCAGTGCTGATCCTCTGGCTCCTGCCTTTTGCTCTAAGTTTCTTGGTGTATCGACTGTCGTTGTGTCGACTACAATCACAACTCCCGCGGCGACCACTGTGATCGTCGAGACTGTACCAGCTCCTTTCACCATTACGGACACCTTTGTGGACTTTGAGAGCACTGTAAGTCTGCTTTCTCCGTGGATTGGATAAGAATGCTAATGTTGATCAGAGTACAACGATTACGGAGACTTACGAAATCTCCTATGTAAGAGTCCATTCCATAGAGCGCTGACGTGAATACTTACTGCTATAGGTATCAACTTCTACTGTTACCGTCACCTCTCCCACAACTGAATGCTACTCTGGGACCACCTTTGGCAACGCGGCTAGCCCAGCAGGTGCAACTGCTGCGGCCGGTAATGTCGTCAAGAAAGCATTATTACCAACCATTACTCTTCCGACAATCTCTCTGCCCACATTCCCAGTCCCCATACCCACGCCAACATGGGTGCCTTCCTTGGAAGATTCACTGTTGTCGTCGGCTTGTGAATGTTTCCTTGGCCCATCTCTTACTGTTACTTCAACCTCAACCGACTGGGTAGCGTCAGGTACGGTCACTGCCACTATCGACGTGACAACGGTCCCTGTCACTTCAACGTAAGTACACCTCTGGCATTACCCAAAAAGGAGGACCGCTAATTCTGAGACAGAGTCATTACCCTCGTCACAACTTCGACTGCATTCGTGGTCACCACTGAATCCACAGCAACATCGACCGTGACCACTACCACCACCTCCTACACTCCCATACCAACCAACACCCAACTCGGCCTGAACTGGTACTACTACTACAGCTCTCAGAATTACTTCCCTGGTCATGCTATCACATTCAATCCCCAGACATTCAATAGCCCCAACTACAACTTCAGTGGCTATGTTGAAAGCGTTGCTTCCTTCCAAACCGTGGCATATTCTACCTCGAGCTCGAATACGGTTTGCAGTCTGCCTGCCAACGAGCCCTGCGAGTTCGTCTGTATCGTTATTCAGGGGTATCTTTGGGCAAAGAATGGGCCAGGAAACTACACCTTATCTTCCAGCACGGCCACTGATAATGCTTTCTTTGCATGGCACGGAACCAAGGCGTATAGTGACTATCAGAACTCTAACTATGACTACCTCGCTGGCGATTACATCCCTCAAGCCGGCTCTGTAACTGTCAGTGTTGGGGTTGGAGAGCTCGTACCCTTCACTTTCATGTGGGCCAACGGCGGTGGGCCAGGAGAAGCCCTGCTTACTATTACTGACCCTTCTGGTAAGCAGTATGCAGATACTACAGGCTTCTTTGTACCTGCGAACAGCACCTGTCCTGGGTATGTCGATCCATTTTCTCCATAATCGTCTACAGGATGCTGTAAGCTTGTTGGAAATCATTCAGCACGGTGCCTGTAACCGGGGAAAATAACATATAATTCAATATTCTCAACACGAGATATATATTCAGATAGTATACCTAATACGAATCATAACAGCACTAGCCCTAGCCCTAGCCCTAGCCCTAAATAACCCTAATAAATTGTGCAGCATAAGTACGGAATCCGGAAGAACTTTCATGCGATGAGTGACAGCCAATCACTCGATGACGTAGCTACCCGATTTGCTGTGAGAGATCTGATTGGTTGGTACCTTGCCGGATTTACCGATGATCCGGCTTCATGTTCAGCTTCAATGTTACCCAGGCATCCAGACCTCAAACATTCATACTCCAACCCTATCTTCCATTCTATCCTATATTCTCGCTCTCTTTGTGCAGCGTTAGTAGTTGGCATCGTTTTTTTGGGTTGCGTGTGAGTCATTTTATATCTGTGTATGGTCCTAGCCGCCGTACGACCCTCCCCAGCGACAAGTATAGCTCGGATGCATTCTTTCTACAATATCACGATCAAACATGATTGAAAGTCATGATGAAGAGCGAGGCATCTACATTGCTCCTCCCCTGACCGACCACGGAATCCCAGACGAGGACCATGATAACACACTGACTCATGTACTCAACGTTGAAGCCAACGACCATGAAGATGATGGTACAAGCTTTCGTATGCCCGTCTGGTTAAGAGAATCATCGCCTTCTTTTCAATGGCGTTGGATTCCTCTGCCATTGCGGAGAGCTGGTCGGGCCACAACTCGCTGGGTCAAGGGTCCGGATTCACCCCATGACTTGCTGTTTCAGCCATTGTTTCCAAAGTTTCAGGAGATACCCGTGAGATTCTTGAATAGATACGCTCCTAGAAAGACGCATAAAGTGGTTTTGCTTCTTTTCGTATATTTTTTGTGGCTGTTGCCATGGTTTCTTATCATTCTCAAGGCCAATACATCCGGCAATATTGAAGGCTATGGGCGGCCGCAGGTTATATCATGTGCGGCAAGCTTTTGGTGAGTTCAGCTATTGGTTTGGCTTACTCATACTGGCAAAAGTACTAATACATGGTATAGGTCTCCCGGAAACAACTGTGGTTTGAATGGAAATGACTGTCGGCCTTTTGACGCCTCTCATTTCGCGTTCCGTTGTCCAGCCAACTGCAAGTCGGTCATCCTTCAACAAGAAAGAACGGTTGGTAACCAGACTCTGAATTATCAATCACTCGTTGTTGGTGGACCGGAACCCGACTCTTCTGAGCCCGGCATCTATCGAGCAGATAGTTTCATCTGCCAGGCCGCAATCCATGCAGGCGTTGTTAGCGACGCGAGCGGTGGATGTGGTGTGATGAAACTGCATGGCGCAGCACACTCATTCACGTCGTCCGATCGAAACGGGATCGTCTCTACAGGGTTCCCATCTACATTTCCAAAGTCATATTACTTTCTCCCACTTACGGACTCACAAGCTACCTGCCCAGCCGACCCACGATGGCCATTGCTCGGCATCACTGTGGCTGCCGTCGCTCTAATCAGTATCTTTACTCTATCACCTGGAGTTTTCTTCTTCAGCACTTTTGGACTGCTCATTCTCCATGTTGGAGTCGTCTCTGACCCTCCATATTTCCCCTCCCTTACAGAACTCTTCTCTATATTACTGTCGCGCCTGCTACCGGCATGCTTTATAGCATACGTTCTCTATATTTATGCTGCTCGGCCACTACTAAAGCGAGTATCACATCCAGGATACCAAATCGAAAGGACGATTTTGTACTTGACACCTGCATTTATCGGTGCTTTGAACAACTATACGTTCGCTCTTTGGATACCCCTACAGCGCCTGACGCCGCATGACTTGGCAAACCAGCCTGGTGCAAAGGCCGCACTTGCAACGGTCGTGTCTATCATTATCGTCATTGTGCTAAGTCAAGCCTGGCTGATCCGCCAAGCGGGATTGATGCCTCGATATTTGAAGGTTTATATTTCATTCGTGGCCGGTCTTCTCTTCTTGCTGGCATTACCAGGCCTCCGCCTTCGAATTCACCACTATATCCTTGCAATGTTGCTTATGCCCGGCACAGTGATTCCGATCCGTATGTCTTTCATATACCAAGGGCTGCTATTAGGTCTATTTGTCAATGGCATTGCACGATGGGGATTTGCTTCGATTGTTGAAACCCCTGCGGCTCTAGGTGAAGACCCGACTGGTCCGGGCGGATGGTGGGGTGCTTCATATCCGAATATCACCAATGCATCTGTGTCTATTCATCTAGACAATGCGGCCCCGATGCATTCACTTTACAACGCTGTATCTGACAGTGACTACGCGTACCGCGGCAATGGAAATATCACATTCCAGCTTTGGGAAAGGCAACGTATGGAGCGGCTCGGCGTTGATGGCATTAGCGTTCTGTTGAATGACGTTGAACGCTGGAGGGGATATCTAGATGAAGATCGAAAGGGGAAGTTTACATGGCGTCGACAGGGACACCGCGGTTTGGAGCTCGTCAATTACAGCAGCAACGACCTCGATCTACAAGACGTTGACGGCGGGGTTGTATCTGATGACATACTAGTCCTCAACGACGATCTACACCCGAGATCCATGATTGAGCAAGGCAGAGACGAAGATGAAGACGAGCCCCAAGACCTTTTCTTCCGGTTTGCATTTTTGAGAGGTTCCGAAGCTGGACATTACGGCGGAGCTGGTGTTTGGCTTCGAGATGGAAGATGGATTGACCCTCCGCCACAGGAGAAGCGAGATCCTTAATCTCTTTATTGAATATAGACCGTAGATGTGTATTATGTGATACGATATACGATATACAATCTTTCCTCAAAAAGCTCATGTACAATATGTAGGCAGATCACGCCGCCTCATAAACATACAACGTACTATTATGCTGATCCGGCATAAACCACACCCTCAACTTCCCATCCACAATTTGCGCATCAACGGGGTTCTCCGTAAGCGTAACCCCCAAATCACTCGTCAACGTAATCGGTACTTCCCACAACGGCAACATCGTCTGTAGGTCAACAAGCGCCATTCCGCCTAGACTCAATTTACCAAATGTGCCGACACCGCCGCACAGCATCACGGGACGGATGGGGTTGAAATCATTCTGCCGTCCGCAACCAGCCTGCGCGAGAAGAAGGTTGGGCATCGCGTGATGACCGAGGTATTTACAGTCTTGATAGCCCACATAAAAACTGGGATTGGGCACTTCGCGTATCGGGGGTGTGAACCCCGGGATAGCCGTGAACCCCTTGGGATACCCATTAAGCGACCACGTCGTTGCATTCACCCCATTCCAGTTTAAGGTCACAAGTTCATTGGTAATGGTATCATGCACAATACCGCCATTATGGTCATCATGGCGAAACAGACGGGTAACCTCCAGAGTCAACGGATCAATACGCGCAATCGTTGCAGTGCTATTAGGTCGGTATTGGGCAAGCGTAATCCAGATATAGCGACCATCATAATCAATTCCGCCGCCGTGATACTCTATATCCCCCGCCGCGGTTAGCGAGGCATTCGCAATCCGGTTTCCGTCTAGGTCATAAATGAGCATGTGCGAGAACCCGGCTCCGGCGGTGCGGTCGGTGCCGTTGATGGTTTTGTTGTATTTTACTGTTGGGATTGTGTATTGGTTGGAAGTTACAAACAGACGCTCATCGCCTACACGCACCATACCCTCGGGTTCGCCGGTATCGCCTTCCATTTTGGTCTTTGAGACTAAAGTCCATGTTGTTGAGCTGCTTAACGATAAGAAGAGGTTTGCGATGTCCTTGCCGTCTGTTGTGCTGTGGGATTCGGGGAGTTTGTTGCCGGGGAGAAAGCTTTCGTTGCGGTAGATGGTGATGTTGGAGGAAGATGTTGCGCTGACTGTGGCTGCCAGTGCGGCTGCCAGGAAAATCGAAGCACGCATTTGTATGATTTTAGAGGGGTGAGTATCCGGATCATGGCGGAATACTGCTTGGAGAAGCCATGTCGTTATATAGTCTACGTCGAACAGTTGCTAGATGAAGCAACTAGATAGATTCCTGGTTAGGATAAAGATAGTCGGTGGAGTCACACTACCACGTTGTGATGCGCGGGGATACCATTCGCGGTTGAAGTTTTAGTGCTCACTGTTTAATTAGATATGACATCGAATGGGCGCATTAGACGGCAGAGACGAGTCGACAACATCGAACTCTAGTAAAATTCTCATTTCTAAACAATTTCCCTTGAATTTGAAAACGGAGTGAATCCGGTACCGTCAATTGAGGCTCGTCATAGCGCTACACGTTTTGTGAATCTTGGAACTCATAGGGTGATGGATGTAACTATAGATTCCATATCCTGACAATCTAGCATGAACTGGTTGGTAAATCTATATGCCAGCCTGACTTCAAATCATGATATATCGCCATCAACAAGCCCAGCAAACACACTCCCACTCCTCATCTGCAACTCCCTCGGGTCGCCAATCTCCACCACCCTCCCATCATCCAAGACAACTACCATATCGGACCTTAAAATAGTTCCTATTCGGTGCGCAACGGTCAAGGCCGTCAGCGCAGCGAAGCACTGCGTCTGCCGAAGAAGAATCTGCATCTTTTCATCTGTCTGGGAATCGACATTACTGGTTGGTTCATCCAGGAGTAAAATTGGTCTCGAGCCTCTCTTGGTGCTCTCTTGAACTTTAAGAATAGCCCGCGCAAGTCCAAAGAGTTGCTGCTGCCCTTTGGATAATTGTAACGAGGTAGGTTTAACTTCGGCGTCTAATCCACCTCTCTGCTGTATCACTTCCTTCCAAAGACCGACGTGGTTAAGCGCTTCTATAATCTCAGTGTCCGAATGGATACTGTGTGGATCGACATTTGTTCGGATACTGCATCCTTCTAGAATGAGCGTGCTTTGGGATATCGTTACGAGACGCTCGCGTATTGTCTCACGGGGAAGGGTGGTGATGTCGATTCCGTCGATTAATATAGAGCCCTCTATTATATCTAATATGCCGAGGATTGTCGCCAGGAGGGAGCTTTTCCCGCTGCGAAAGCCCCAATGGAACGAGTCAGCAAGGTATACTTTCTAGTCGATGACACGATTTGACTGACCTTCCTGTTCGCCCACAAATGCCTATCTTCTGTCCGGGCGGTGCAGTGAAAGAAATATTTCCTAGAGTGACCTTTTCGGTACTAAAACCAGAGTAGTCACTTAGCGCATGTCTGATTGAAGGGCTTCCGGACCTCATTACCTGTACTGCGCAGTCACTTTCCTGAATTCAATCATACCATGACTAGGCCAATACGCAGGGGGCTGAACCTTTGTTTTCGCATCATCTTCTGGCTTGACATTGGTCACAAAGTCCCGTATTCTTGATATTGATCCAAGCGAGATCTCGAGCTGCGTCCAGCCTGACGTTACACTTGAAAGGCTATTGCTGAATGCTATTCGATTTAGCAAAAGCTGAGAGTCGGAATCGGGGAAAGAAGGCTCACAAAGGATGTTATTCAACGATATACCAATCAAGCCCACACTAACAGAATCTCTGAGCTTGATAACCAGACCGACAAGAATGACCGCCTCTGCAGCAACGATCAAATTCAGAACTAATGTGAGCCATCTTTGGATACAATATAGAAGATAGTATGGCCTTTGCGATGCATCCAACAGCTGGAGATTCTTGCGGCGGAATCGCTTCTGCCATTGAAACGCTTGTATCGTGGTGAGGCCACTTATTGTTTCCATGAAATGGGAGTATAGCGGACTCCTACTTTCAAGATCAAGGAGACGGAGTTGTCGCGAAGTTCGGAGGTAGAAGTTTTGTAGGAGGATGATCACAATTAGAAGAAATGGAACAGTGATAGTCATGTATCCTGATCCGCTTGCGGCTAGGCCGGCTGTAGCAATGCATATGACGAGATCTGGTTGAAGGCTTGTGTCAGAACTCATCTCAATGCAACATCTAAGGCTTCCTACTGGAAACAAATACAAGCATGCCGATAGGCAACTGCCCCTCAATCAAATCGATATCCTGGGTGAATCTGTTCAAAATCATGCCACTATCGGTGCTGGAAAGATACGACGAAGAGGCTCTAATCAAAGATTAGTAAATGTCGAAGTCATATAAATGGTAACAGACCTCATCATGGTATTTAGCAGCCTTTGATGCAGTTTCCGTGATGTCGCAGGAGATATAAGTACAAGAATAGCCCTAGAAGATGATTAGACACTGAAACACTGAAGTTTATGATCAAAATTACCAAACATAACCGCCATTTCCAAATGAGTTGAATAAAACCAAGATGAAGTACACAGTGATATACAGAGCCTTCCGAGCACCATTGCCAGCAGCCCACCATTCTAGCCAGATTTCTGGACAAAGAAAGTCAGTTTGGGCGGACCGGTGAGTCAAAAATGCCAGGGAATACGTACGACTAAATGTGCTACAAAAGACGTGTAGAGTAACGGAAAAGACAAAAGCGAGTATCTTCTGCCAGCCAATAGACCGAATGTAGTACTTGTAGACTGTGCTATCTCCCGTTGCTCGAGTGAGATCATTAAGTTGGTTTTCCTTTGATATCTGAGCTGCTGTCTCTTTCACGTATGGCCGCGATATGCTATCTATCGCATCTTCAGGATCTTTGACCCGAGTTTTGCTAGAAAGGCTATCCAAACCCATATGTTTATAGCCCACTATGTCTGGAGTTGACAATTCTAGCCTCCCGTTAAAAAGAACAAAGATCTCGTTGGCATAAGAGAGGCAGTCGGCTATATCATTGTCAGAAAGTATTCAATAATAACTTAACCTAAGACTTGATATGTCTTCGTGCTTACTCTCATTTGTCACGAACACAACCGTTGAATTGAGCTGCCGAAATAGACCGCTCTTTCCGAAAAGGCGAGCCATAATCAGCTTCTTCGTGGCATTATCAAGCGCACTGAGGACATCATCTAGTAGAAGGATCTTTTTCCGGGAATACAATGCCCTGGCTAGAGTGATTCGTTGCATTTGACCGCCACTCAATACAGTGCTTGATGCACTACCGATTTGCATTCTATCACCATTGACGAATAGTTCCATGTCGTGGTGAAGAGCACATGCATGTATAACAGCCTCGTACCACTTGGAGTCAAGGTTTTCCTTATGCTCATTCTCGTCTGTAAATCCACATATAGCGTCTTGTATGGCAGTGTTCGGGAGCCATGGGTTTTGCGCGCAGTATGCGACATCGTGACGTGAGACCTTAATGAGACCTTTCTCACAAAATGCATACCCAAGGATAGCGCGGAGAAGAGTTGACTTTCCTGATCCGACTTGACCAAGGATGAATGTGAAAGAGCCCTGAGGAATGCAAAAATTGACGTCTTGTAAGATAATTGATGACGATGCAACAGGACGAATAGCCACATCGCTGAAAGATATCACTGTGGATGATAATTCCTGCAACGCCACTGAACTCAGTTCATTTGGGTGCGAACTTCCGTTTTCCAGTTGGTCTTCAACAATAGTGCTCTGTAATTCCAGTCCTGCTTGACAGCTCGGTATCAAGAGAAATTTCTGAATTCGGTCGAAACAACCAAAAGAAGCAGCAGTTGAAGGAATAGCACTCAAAAGTTTCGATGCCGGATTAGTGAGAAGTGTGATGATGGATAAACTTGACAAAGCCTTCGTTGTATCTAACGAGTTCCCTTGAGACATATAAACCGTAAAGGTTAAAGCAGGAGCTAGCGCCCAAGGCAGATTCTGAATGACATTCTGCCAAACAATGCTCCATCGAAAACCTTCCATTCGGTGCGTTTCTTCATTCTGTTTCTCTTGGATCATTTTGGCCAGTGTGTTGCTCCAACCTATACGCCGGACAGTCTGGACTTCGGTGAGCATCGATGTGGTTATGGCAATTCGACGTTGTACTGCATCCACCCAGACCTTCTGGCGTCCTCCCATATGCTTTGAGATCTGAATACTCCCTACGCCAGAGACTACGTTCGTTAGTTTCGAATCTTATATGTCAAATCCACGCTGCGACTTACGTATGGTAATAATCACAGGTATGATGCTTACCCAACCTATTCGGATGGACAGCAGGGTTATACCAACGACCACCTCAATTGATTGGGCCCAACATTCATTGAAATTGACCAAACAAGCAGAGATGCGATCAATGTCTGTTGTCATCAGGGTAATAGCAGCGGAGCGATCATCAAGACTCCCATCGGGAATATTGAGGCCATGCTCATAGATTAGTGAAGAGGTTGCGCCCCGGAACATGGCAATGAAGCGATATATCATGTGGTTGTAATGCAAATTCGAGACGGCAAGGCCTAAGTATATAAGTATTGTAGCACCCAAGAGTCCATCTCCTTTATTCTCAGGGCTCCGGCTCTCACTGAGCCAGTCAAGCAGACTAGATATGAGAAACGGCTGCGCGAACGTGAATCCTATTAAGCATACACGTGGGAATACTGCAGAAACAAGTGGCCACCAGAGTGCTTTACAAAGAGAGAGTGGAACCTCAAAGCGCCTCTCTGGCCTTTTGCGTCGTTGCCACGCATTTCTGGCCTTGATGCTTAGGCTAGAAGATTGTAGGTTTTTATCCAAGCCGTTTAGGTCGTCCAGTGTGAGTACTGACTTGAATCCAGAGAGGAATAGTCGGTTGACCCACCACATAAATGAACGATTGAGAATTCCACTCGTGGATTCAGGCGGAAGGCTGTGGTATTCATCATGCAGATATTGTCGCTTTCCGGTGCTCTCCAGTACGAGAAAGATGACCTTCAGCCCTACACTCATGGCAAATGTGATGGCAATGAATTTGTTCCTGTCTTGGAGATTCCATAAAGTCCTAGCTTGCGAGATGTCGAAGAGAGAAGACTGCAGCAAATATGCACTTAGCAGCAAGGACGGCCTGACTGAACGAGTGTCTTCGGTCCAAGAAAGAAGCACAAGTTGAGCTGCCACGATCAGGCTAAGTGCCGCTGATGGTATGGAGCTCTTTGTTCGCGGCTCAGCGCTGCGCATCCAGAGAACGAGCAGTGCTAATTGCGTGGCTGCGAGGCCGACCGCAACGATCTATTGGGCATTGCTTAGCTGGAACCCCATACATAGGACTTTGTGGAGGACTTCTGACCAATTTTGCGATCCGGACTGGATTGTACCGTGTTCGGATATCTTTACTTAGCAGATATTTGATCCGAAACGGGGACGCAATCAGGACTATAGCGGCTGGGAGGATACTCAGAATGCTCTGTTCAAACAGCAGCGTAAAGTCGAAGCCATCGCGGCACCCAGCACCCACGGCAGGACCGAAGGCATTGTCTGCTGCTGGCGAACAGTCTGAAGGCATCTGATTATTTCAAAATCTTTCGAAAAGAGTGAGCATCTTGAGATTAGAATACTAATGTTGCAACTTCTGGGACGGGGGCTGGAAGAGAGGAAGGTGGTAGTTAGTTGCCTTTTGGCGGAGTCCTATTTAATCCTAGCACCATTAATCTTCTATCAGTCGATCTGAGCTGCTGCACCTGCTCTCCGCAATTCACATGTGTGATTTGATACTCTACGTTATTTTGAGCTAGTTCGGGGTAAATTTGTTGCCATTGTTGTCAGGCTGCCAATAAACATCGATTACATGCTGTAAATCTTCACAGTGCCTTGTGGGAATAGTTAGCTGTCTGTAATTTCATGGGAGCATGGGGGTTGAGCTGATCGACTTACCATCAGCACAGGCACCAGCCCAACACTGCCCCTTCTCATTCCACGCGACGCAGCTGACCACCTTGACGCCCTCTCCAGCTGGTACTGTCGCAATGACCTCGCCACTGAGGACATCCCACGCAAGCACGGCCGCTTGGCTCACGTTCCCCTTGGTCTCCATATCTGCAGCTTCACTTCCAGTTAAGACGACAGCATCTCCCATGGCGAACACAGACCGAAGTCGAAGTGATTTGTTCACATATTTCTCCCCAAAGTTGCCGGTTTGAGTTTCACCCCCGTAGGCTTTGAGTAATTTACCATCAGTACGATCAAGCATGCGAATTTTGCTATCCAAGCTAGAAACGAGGATAGCATTGCCGTCGGCGGAACATCGTACGCTCGTAACGGGGTGTGCGATAACGTCTACTGTGGTACGGCCCATACGAAGATCGTAGATCCGGACCCGTCCGTCGTAACTTCCGCTGGTGATCGAGTATGTGGGCATATGTACGTGCAGGGAGGAGACAGTATCGGAAGCTTCGGTCAAGCTCTGAATAGGTTTGTACGAATTGGACTTTGTGTCCCATAGATTGATTGTGGTGTCCGCGCTGCCTTAAGATACGACCAGTTGTCATTCTCAATTCATAAATCGCGTCTAGGATAACCTACCTGATACGACAACCGAATCTCCTTCGCCGGCAAATTGCACGGCTTCAACACGGCTCGAGTGGCCTGCCCACCTTCTCACGGTACCTCCTTGTTCCACATCCCAGAGGAAGACTTGTCTGTCTCCTCCCACACTGGCGAATCGCGAGTTATCCGAGCTGACAGCGATATCAAGAACCGAGTATCCATGCGCCTCGTACTTCTGGATGGGCCGGGTGGTTTCGACAATGGACTGGGTGTCGGTGCTCGGGAGTGCTCGAGACAGGTGGATGGTCCGGTCGGTCGAACCTGTCAGGACATATGTTCCAGGATAGCTCGAGAATGTCACCGTGTTGACGGGGCCTAGAATTATCTGTCAGTGCTGGATGCTAGATACTGGTTGCTGTACGATGTTGGCTTACCATTGTGAGTTTTGAGAGTGTGAACATGACGAGATGGGAACTTTCGGTTGCTTGACATCCGGAAAGTAATCTGCTGGTATGAATCTTTCACTAGAGGAACATAGCTTTAGTCCAAGGTGCATCGACTCGTGAATATAGGCGATTGAGTCGGTATGGAGAGTTGTTGCAAGTTGCAAACCTTCCAAGTTGATAAAGAAGTTGCGGGGGTGGATTGCTTGCGGGAGCTTAGACTGGCTAATTTTATTTTGAGCTCCAAGCTTAAAGCTACCCAATGCTAATCAACAGCGAAAGATATTTCCCATGAAGATATTAAATAACCTGAATTGGCAAGCTACTATCAAAGGAAGGATATTATATAGGGCCCAAGTAGAAACCGTTACTCAACGACATTATGAGACAAAAAGAATCATCGACTCACCCAAGCCCGGGTTTGTCTGGCCCAGGATAACGAGTACTTTTTGTTCGCTCACTCAAGATAAACCAAAGAAAAAGTAGGGTAGTCACGGATACGAAGTGGAAATGCACATCGCACAAATCTTAGAAAACCGTCATCGACGGCCAAAGCATGTTCTCGAATTTTGGTATCACTCCTCCAACCTTTAACGACGGCCGCTTCGGGCGGAACCCTGCATCTGTTCCATCTCCTGTTCGAGTTGCTTGATACTGTTGAAAGTTAGAAATGTTTTCATGACTAAAATCGGGAGAGGAAAAACATACGCGGCGTGGGTGGCCTCCAAATCTTTGTTGAGGCGGTCGCGCTCGGAGATAAGCTTCTGCTCCCACTGCCTGAATCGCTGTTCTTCAACCTTGACCTGCTCGGTGAAACGCTTGCGGAGGTTCTCTTCTTCCTCCTTGAACTTGGGGTTGTCCAACTTGCGTGGTCGAGCTTCTCCGAATTTTCTTGTCTCCATCTGCTGGGCACGGTACGCCTCGTAGTGAGACTCCTCGGTGGTGTGGATGAGGTCAAGCATGTGGGTACGGATGAGGATGGATCGGAGCTTCTTGAAGTCGCAGTGGTCCTCATTCTCGACTTCGGCAACACCCCAGGCGTACTGACGACCCTTCACGACCTTGCCTTCGTTGTTCTTGACGTCTTTCTCGGAGCCAATGACGGCGAATGGCATGGCAGCTGACAGGCTACGGGCGTGGGCGGCAGCGTGTTCGTCATCCTCCTCAACGGGTGGCTGGTAGATCTGGATGCCTTGAGAGGCAACAACAGCACGAACCTAGATATCATCAGCAGGGGCTACTAACAGGTAGATTCCCAAAAACCTACTCTCTGCTTGAAACGAGCCAAATCGGATGGGCTGAGAGTATCGGCCTTAGCAATGACAGGAATCAAGTTCACGCGGGAGCTCAAACGCTTCATGACTTCAATGTCGAGTGGTTTCAAGGTATGACCGGTAGGACGGATAAAGTAGAGACAGGCATGGACACGGAGATCGATCTTGTCCGTTCGGCGGGGTTGTTGTTCTTGCAACATATATGACTCGTGCTGGTCGTCGAGGAATTCGATAATAGGTTGCCATGAATCGCGGTTGTTAACGTAGTCACCGAATCCGGGAGTATCGATAACAGTGAGACGGACTGGAAGATGCCAGCTATATTAGTACGTGGTGTGTCGAAGTATATCGATGATGATAAGTCGTACCTTTGAAGAACTTCTCCTCCAATTCAGCCTTTGTGATCTCAATTTCAACGGTCTTGTCGATTTGTTTGGCGTGTCGCTTCTTGTGGTCGGCGTAGTTCTTGATTGTAGTAGAGAAAAGTGTGTTGATAAATGTCGTCTTTCCTAAACCCGACTCACCAGCAACCTATATATTGTTGGTCAACGTTCCTTCCCAATTATGTATTCCACGCCGTATCAAAGACGTACCATAATCGTGAAAGCTGCTCCCCGCTTTGCGACAATTTTATGACTGTGTATTTCCGTCAGTGAGAATTCGAACCATCGTAATCTCGGTCCCTGAAGTAGATTGCATTGACATACCGCTGGTTGGGGAGCTAGAGAAACGAGTTGGGTTAGCAATGGGCCGTACATTTTGCGATTGAAGCACGAAGGTGTCATGTCACTACTTACATTGGCAATGCCAATAGGGGAGGCGTTCTCTGTTGAAGTAGCCATTATTCACAAAGATGCTGTCTTTCAAAATATCGAATAGAAGTGAATAGCACAGAGGCTTATTGAGGCCAGACAACCAAGCACAAAGAATGATTCGGATCAGGAGAGCTGGACAGTGGAAGATGATGAGAAACCAAGGCAGAGAAAGGGGATGGATGGATAGGGACTAGCTAGGAGACTAGCTGTGGCTGTCTCTGGCTGCGCTGATCCAGTCTGGTCTGTCTGTCTGTATCTTTGGCTGCTGGCAGTGGTTGTTGTGGTCTGGCGTTGGAGTTGGAGCCCCTGAACTGGCTGGGTGGAGTCTACGTGGAAGGTCACTAAGGTTGTACACGGCTAGAGGGAAGCTGAGAGGGCAAACGAGCCAATCAGAGCCCAGGAAACTAGGTTAGTTTGGGAAGGCACAGGCCCCGGACCACACTTGACTGAATTAGGCTTAGCTGTGTCTTCGGAACGGATTAACTGTTGCTTATCGTTCCGACGCCGAAGAAAAGCTTCAAAAAATTAAATACGTAGCGGAGGGGAGTGGTCCTTGTGCAGCAGATTGACAGACAGCCACAATGAAGACGGATTTCAAGGTGCGCCTCATACTCCCTATTGGTTGCGCCTGCTTGAAGGAATTTATACTAACGTTTCTGGGTTTGTAGTTCTCTAATCTTTTGGGCACTGTTTACCGCAAGGGAAATCTGCTCTTCACTCCCGATGGTACCTGCCTTCTGTCGCCAGTAGGTAACAGAGTCACCGTGTTTGATCTGGTCAAGTATGTGTCGCCTCTCTTGGTGGCCACAAGAGTATATTGGGCTAACATTGCAACTATCTAGCAACAAATCATGTACCCTTCCTCTTTTCCACCGCAAAAATATTGTCCGTCTCGATCTCAACCCGCAAGGCAATCTCCTTCTTACTGTTGATGAAGATGGGCGCGGCATCTTGGCGAACTTTAAACGACGAATTGTTATATACCATATCTCATTCAAGGGCCCCGCCGACGCTCTCAAGTTCTCTCCGTCCGGCCAACATTTCGCCGTGGGTATCGGACGACGGTTGCAGCTATGGCAAACTCCCTCGGTTCCGGGAACCGACGCTGGTGGTGATCTAGAATATGCGCCATTTGTCCTACACAGGGAACTCACGGGGCATTTTGACACAATTCAGAACATCGAGTGGTCGAGCGATTCTCGTTTCATTCTTACATCGTCAAAGGATTTGACTGCGCGAGTTTGGAGTCTGGATCCACAAGATGGATTTGAGCCGACAACTCTCGCAGGACATCGTCAGGGAGTCAAGGCAGCGTTTTTCACTGCAGATCAAGAAGCTGTAAGACCTTCAACTATCAGCATGTCCTAGCGCTCTGCTGACTTGTCACTAGATATATACCGTGAGCGAAGATGGTGCACTCTTTCGATGGGAGTACACCTCGAGAAGACTTGAGGACGAGGTAGATCGCGAAGAACGTTGGAGGATCATGAAGAAGGATTTCTTCTTGCAGAATGACGCCAAATTGAAATGTGCTTCATTCCATACCAAGTCGAACCTGTTGGTTGTCGGCTTCTCTAATGGTATTTTCGGGCTTTACGAATTGCCGGACTTTAACAACATCCATACATTAAGGTAAGTTGTTTTTCGACAAGGTGATTGATTTGTACACGCACTAACTCTCTACAGCGTTTCGCAAAGTAATATCGATTTCGTCACCATGAACAAGTCGGGCGAATGGCTAGCATTCGGCTCGTCTAAATTCGGCCAACTTCTCGTGTGGGAGTGGCAATCAGAATCATATATACTCAAGCAACAAGGGCATTTGGACTCACTTAACTCTTTAGTCTACTCAGCAGACGGGCAGCGAGTCATTACCACTGCCGATGACGGCAAGATCAAAGTATGGGATACTGCATCCGGGTTCTGCATCGTGACTTTTACAGAACATACTGGTGCTGTCACGGACTGCAAATTCTCAAAAAAGGGTAATGTTCTTTATACAGCCTCATTGGATGGCTCAGTCAGAGCCTGGGATTTGATCAGATATCGCAATTTCCGAACATTTACAGCTCCTTCTCGGCTTGGTTTCACTTCTCTGGCTGTTGATCCAAGTGGAGAGGTTGTTTGCGCCGGGTCTCAAGATTCGTTCGATATTCACGTCTGGTCGGTACAAACTGGCCAATTACTCGAACAACTTGCTGGTCACGAAGGGCCAGTTGTGTCGCTCGCGTTTGCCGCGGATGGTAGCAATCTGGTTAGTGGTAGTTGGGACCGCACCGTCCGAATATGGAGCATCTTCGGCCGATCACAAACTAGCGAGCCGCTGCAGTTACAATCCGATGTTTTGAGTGTTGATATGCGTCCTGACGGAAAGCAAATAGCTGCATCCAGTCTTGACGGACAGCTTAGCTTCTGGAATGTGTTCGATGCCGTCCAAGAAAGTGCTATAGAAGGGCGTCGGGATGTTTCAGGAGGTAGAAAGATATCCGATCGACGGACAGCCGCCAATGTGGAAGGTACAAAGTCGTTTACGAAGATCACGTACAGTGCGGATGGAACTTGTTTGCTGGCTGGAGGCAACAGCAAATACATCTGTTTGTATGACGTGACGACCGGATCGCTTGTCAAGAAGTATACTGTGTCCGTGAACATGTCCATTGACGGTACTCAAGAATATTTGAACAGTAAGAACATGACCGAAGCTGGACCTCGTGGCCTGCTCGACGAAGCAGGTGAGGCATCCGATCTCGAAGATCGTATTGACCGCAGCCTCCCCGGTGCTAAGCGTGGTGATGCCGGAGCAAGGACCACAAAACCGGAGGTCCGGGTCTCAGCTGTTTCTTTTGCTCCAACTGGGCGATCATTCTGTGCCGCAACGACGGAAGGTCTTTTGATATATAGCCTTGATACAGATTTCGTCTTTGATCCGTTCGACCTGGATATTGACATTACTCCGGACTCTATCTTGGACACGCTACAAGAAGCTCAAAAGTCGGCCCATGCAACATCCACAAATGATGCTTCATTCCTCAAAGCTTTGATCATGGCATTCCGCTTGAACGAGGCACCTCTTATCCGTACCGTTTATGAGAGCATACCCTATCGGGACATTTCGCATATTGTACGCTCTATTCCTCAGACATACCTTCCGCGGTTCATTCGGTTCATTGCACACTCAACAGAGGAAACGCCCCACTTTGAGTTTAACTTGCTCTGGGTTGAGTCTATCCTTAGCGTACACGGACGATACCTGAAAGAGCATAATGGTCAATTGGCACCAGAGTTGCGCGCTCTCCAGCGGGTTCTGGACGATTTCAGGAACAGTCTCAAGCGTCTCACGGAAAAGAATGTGTATGAGTTGAACTATCTTCTGTCTAAGCCGGTTCTTGGTTCCAAAAAGGCCAATGGTACGCTGAGGATCGATGAGAGCGCGCCTGTTGATCAGGAAATGATCGAGGCAGAATAGAAGGAGACTCTGTATTCAATGCGACAAGATAGAATTGCGTTGCTGATCTCACTCTTTGAGACCAAGGTTTGCATACTTTTGGCGGGCGTATTGGGTAAGTCATGATACCTGGGTATTAAAAGTTGTGTTTGCACAAATATTTGTATGTTCCTATTCATGTACATAAATCCATGTGGCATGAGTCATGTGTCACAATCATCAATTCAGATGAACCATTCCAAGCACTCAAGAAATAGATCTTTCTACATAATAGCAACGGCATTCGGTGGACTGGCCACGCCTCCTGGGACCTATTCACGACAAAGATTAGGGCCAAAACCGTATACAACCAGGGCAGGACAACTCACATTCAACGGCACACTCGAAAAGAAAAACGTCCACCTTTTCTTCTCCGCACAATGACTGGCAAGCTTCTCCAAATAAAACATCTCACCCAACGGCAATCCCCATCCAGCCAAACACCATTGATGCAAGGACCATTCGGTGGGTACCTGCGGCCCATCTACAGGCGAAGACTCAACTGCAACTGCATCACTCGCCACGGCAGCGAACTGGTTCTCCCAGAGCCATCGAAGCGTTGCTTCACCAGATTCAATGCCCACGAATCGGGACACGGGTCGTTGGCCGAGGGCAATACCTTCTTCGACCGAAAGTTTTTCGTATGCTTTGGTAAATCCAACACGGATGAAGAGAATGTCACCTGGTCGGAAGGAGACCCCTTGTTCTGCGGCTACTGTTCTGATGAGGTCGAGGGGTATCACCGTGCTCTCGAAAGCCGGGAAGGTAAGGTTGTTCTTTTCGGCGTAGGAGGCGATGTCGATTAAGATGCCGCGGCCAACAACGCCGCCGTTGTCGACCCATGCTATTCGAGTCAGACTCCCATTGAAGACGGCTCGGGAATTGTTGCTTACAGTCAATTCCAAGAACATCGGTTGTCTCAATGGTCTCTTGCGAGGTTCCATTATAGAAGAGCTTGTGTGCTTGATTTGCTATACCAATTCTCAGTTAGCCATGAACTCGGTACTAAAGGTATATGGAATGCACCATAATGCCTGAAGCCATCCCACTGCGTACTACACTGCGTATTAAACACCAAAATATCATCATTCACCACCCTCGGCGCCTTGTGGTGGATCTTCTTCTCGAACGACTGTCTGCCAAATGCCGGTTTGTGCAGGGCATTCAGCTTCCAGTCTAATGCGAAACGGGCGCCTTCTCTGATTTCTTCGGATGCTGCTTGCTTTACTACTTCTGGGGTGAGGAGGTTGAGCATGCCGAGGTGGTTGTCTTTGCCGAAGAGGCCCCAGGCATTGCCCTTTGGACCCGAGGGGTCGAGCGTCAGGTTGTCGAATGAGGGTATATTGACGGGAGACATTATTCGGTTTTGTCTTGGGCAGCAATCAACCTTGTTGACAGGATTTGATGTTATATGCTATGGATATATTGGGCGAATGTCTTGCCACGAAACGCGGGATACAATGCTACCTAGGTAGAAGCGGGGATGACTTATGAAGCTTTATCAAAAATATCATGCAGCCTCTCGTCTTATAGCTTGAGTTTGACTTCTAATGTGCGGAGAAACTGGGTGAAGAGGATAATTATCCGCATCGGCTTTCCTTCCGAGGGAAATATCCCAGCCATCAATGATATACATCCATACAAAGTTTATTATATGAAGATGATTAGAAGCTTGTGTCAGGATCTCATTTATTCATTTATGACTGTCATCTGGTTGCGAATCTTTATTCAAATTGATCTTGTCCCACTTATCCAAAAACTTATCCATTTCCAAATCCTCTCCTTCTTGATCCTGAAAAGCCGATGAGAAATTGGGATAGAGACTGCTGACCTGAGTGCGATGCTTCTCCTCCCAATCCTTCTCGTTGAAATCAATGAAAAGTGCACGCGCTTCTTCTGGCAGAGATATATTCATATTTGCGGCATTGATCTGTATCATACGTAGGATACCTTTACTCAGCAGGTAGCGTCGAGAGCAGGCCCGTGTGACAACGCATAGTTCCGTAAAGGCTTTTCTGTTGTTTTCTCCGTCGAGCACTTCGAGTAATGTGAATAGACTGACTCCGAGCCAATGTATCATGGTAGGAGACATGCGTTGAATGCCCCATTTCCTGCGATGCACGTTGACCAGCTCCAGGACCTTATGCGCTGCATTGATGCGTACGTCTTGAATATCTATATTGTCGAACTCAATTCCGCGCGATCTGACAACGCCGAAAAACTGCATGATGATGGTCTGATATTGCATACTAAATGCCGTCCGGGTCAATGGTTCGCAAGTCAACCCAGGAAAACGTGAGAAACAATACTTACTGCAAATATAGTATTTGAGGCACCGAGTCAGACCCCGCCTGCATACATTCCGGTAAATCCGCTTTCCACTTCTGCAAATCCCTGTAGAAGGTCTTGCCTTTTGTGACCATATCTGATTCTGGTTGTTCCTCTTTATCCGCAATCCATTCGCCGAATCCGCGAAGAATCTTCATCAAATCAGACCATCCATGTGAGACGCAAGATATATGCCCCGGCACCAATTCCCCCTGTCGAGGGTAGGGAGTCCAGACATCCCACTCAGTATTGTGACTAGGTTTCGGTCGTGGATACCGAGGTGTTGCTATGTATTCATATCGCATTAAAGAGATGGAGTAAGTTCTAATAACTTGATGGGTTAGCTGTTGTCCTTTTAAACATGCGCCTATTTTAAAGCTTCTTACGTGACCATATTAAAGAAGCCCCAGAGCGCATAACTGATTGAATCATCGCCTTCTTCCATGTTGACTTTGGCCACGAGGTTTTCATACTCCTCAGCGGCACGTCTGGTCATTCCAAGATACATAGAACCCGAACGATCCTTTCCCACGACAGCCATCCTGTCAGAGTGTCAGATAAGGGAGCACTTCTGGGGTAACGTTATGGGGGTCTTCGTACGCCACACTTAGTATAGCCAAGCCCTGAATTGTAGGAAGAGCTGAAAAATCATCCATTGTGGCTACCTTCGCCCTTGCTTCTGTGAGAAACATCTCGCCCCGAGTCGCTATGTCATTCGGAGTACCGAAAACTTCAACATAATCACTTAGAACCTATGATACACCGGAAGGTTCAGCTCAGAAACGCCAAAATCTTGTACTTGATGGGATACTTACACTTGCTTCAGCAAGAATGGCATTTACTAATAGCGGAGAGCAATATTTGCAGTCCAGCTGGCCAGCCTGCATATCCCTGATAAAAGTTTCGCGGTGCACGAAATTATAGAATGGGTGGTTCCATGTAAACCATAAAGAAATTAGGTGAGAAACCAAATCGTCATCATCAGTCACCGTGACCCAAGGTTTCGCTGGCACTTTATAGACCGGAATATCAGACAGCCTTTCAACATCCATTATGCTCCTCACCTCCCGAGCCCGGACGCTTCTCGATTCTTGAATCTCTTGCTGCAGCCTTTCAAGTTCCGGCGTTCGCTCGATATGCGCCTCTCGGACTTGTGCGTCTATATAGGCTCTGATTTCGGCGAGCGAGGCATGGCCCCTGATCAGACTCACAAGTTGCTCAACATATGTGTTCTTGCCATCGCGCATACTAGCGACGAGATCGAGGAGAAGGTCTCGATCCTTTTCCAAATCGTCGATGGTTCGTTTGATTGCTATTCGGCGGCGACCATCCTGTGACTCGTCAAGAACGCACTCGATGCCATTTCGGACACAATTGTCGCAGGGGGGACCGGCGGAACACTGTATTTTACGTCGGTCAGCGGGCAGGAAAGAGTCAACGGGGCACGCAAATGTATATTACTTTGATTTTCTTGACCTTGCAGTTCTCACAAGCCGTTGATTTTTGATTCCGTCTTTTGGATGGCATGCGTCTGGCGGGGAATCCTGTCTGCCATTGTTGGGTCGGGGCCTGATTCGACATTGCTTCTTATTTCCGAGCCGTCATTCTTCCTCAAGCTTTCTTGAGGATAACAAGTGAGTGGTGAGGCGCAATATTGGCTCTGTGAAGTACCCCCTCAATTCAAAAACATAATGTAACATGTGTGATGGGTCCAGTTCTGAGCCAACCCAATCAGGCGGGGCTTTTATACAATGTACATCATGACTCCATGAGCATTGTCACTGTTTGGCAAAAGCTAATACTAACATCGCTTAGTGGGCTTGTTGGTGCAATCTCGGATGTAGCCAGGCCATTCATCATTGGATGCTCGGACCGCTTGAGGGCTTAGAAACAGTTCAAGTTTGTGGGTCATATCAAGGAAATCGGAGAAGATCTCCACCAATTACTCTCATTGTTCTCTGGTATTCTTCTCCGTTGAGCAACGTGGATTCATTGGGATGTAGTTACGGATTACGTAGTAAACAAGAGATGGGTATGTGGCTTGTCAGATCCGATCTACAATACATGTGTCGATAAGTTGCCATACGCAGTGCCATGTGTAGATTCTAAATTTATGTGAGGGGCACATTCAACTGAGTTTTGACCTACTGTAGTACTAATTCCGTATCAAGCCACAGTATGCGACACATCAACTTAACCCTAAATCGGAGATGACGATGTTACTTGTCATAAGCATTCCAACACTTGAAAGTCAGCTTGTCGCAATGGATATACCTAGGTATGTATATTGATCGAATATTAAATCTACCTACAGTTTCAATGTTTAGTGCAACGGTTTGCGTGATACACGGAAATGACCACAATCCAGTTAACCCTAATACATAGGGTTCGCGGATCGATAGCCCTAACTGTTAGTGGTCGATAACACCTAGCCACATATCGAAAACTTTCCTATTCTTATTGTACAGTGACTAGGCGCCTGTATATTTCTATCAGATGGTTCTGTTGTACATGAAAATTGTGTCTCGATTTGATAAAATTGAAACGAAATTCTCGATATTCCGTATGCAGTCATGCAAAAATATCAGGTTTTGGAATCAAGCGGCGATAAACAGGATAAGTTGCCCATTCTCTAGTAATGTAATCTTACAGTACGGACAAACAATGAGCTGCTAAAGGAGGTCATGATACAGATTTCCGAAAGCGTTGAAGTCCTCTCTTGTGAAGATCACACTTCACTATCCGTTCACGTCCATTCCGTACTCGGATATTGTTTTGATCAGCCCATCTGGAGCGACCTCATGATACTGCTGCAACCCAAATAAATGGCATACACAAAATTAATTGGCTTTCAAGAATTTGAAAGCTGATGCTGCACTTCCCACTTCATCCTTGCCATACTGTCCGAGATGATCCGAGGTTAGGAGATCATGCATGGTTAGTGAAGAATCCTGTATCGTATGTCTCATATGCATCAGGCACAGCGTGCAGCGAAGGCTTGCAATTTTACCAGACGGAGTAAATATGGTATCATATGTATTGGCCGGGTACGGTTCTAACAGGGTTTTTTCCTTCTGCTGAGATGTAACAGCCTTGATAGCAAGCTTGATGCAACCGTTAATCTATGGCAGTAATACTGTTACTTAGGTTTTTGGGAATATAGAAATATTGTTACGCATCTTGATCTAAATACCTTGTTATTCCTTTTTAATTGATCACCAGGTACATTATCTCAAAAATCCTGAACAGACGCAAGGGGATACTTCGGCACTCTACACCTACAAACTGATCAGTAGATCGTTCTGTCGTTTAGAAACACAATTTACCACCCAATCACTTTCTTCTAGCAGGATTCTACGCGTGGCAAGATCTGTCAGGCCTAGATCTTCAGGTTCGCTTCCTTGCCTCTCAACGAATTACGTTCTGTTGTTGAC
Organism: Talaromyces verruculosus; assembly: GCA_038993655.1. NCBI lineage: Eukaryota > Fungi > Ascomycota > Eurotiomycetes > Eurotiales > Trichocomaceae > Talaromyces > Talaromyces verruculosus. The sequence goes on along the minus strand of JBBVQN010000013.1, from coordinate 122,389 downwards.
CATGTTGTGAAGTGTGAAGCATTCCGCAATTTCGATTTCTTCGCGTCGGTATTTCCATAAAAGACTAAATCAAAACATCCTGTAATTGGATGACTTCATGCTGCTGTGCTTAAATAAATAAAAGCAATTGAGCCGATCTCATTTCTTCTCTTCTTTCTTGTCTGGTAGGTTTTCGGCACCGTCCTGTCAGTCGTTAGAAACTGAGCTTTTTGTGTTTGTTGATTCAATACTTGTCGGTCATTAATTCCAACTAATAGTCGATCTTTTTTAGTTTGTTTTACTTCCCGAATTGGGAGAAGTCGCTCATATGATTCCTTCGTTTACGTTGCTACTTGTATCTGGCCTTGTCCAGTTTGTTGCGACCAAAGATGTCTACCTCCAGTGGGACATTACTTGGGTCAATGCTGCCCCGGATGGCTATGAGAGACCAGTGATTGGTATCAACAATGAATGGCCTTGTCCACAAATCGACGTCGATGTCGGTGATCGACTGATTGTTGACGTGACGAACAGCTTGGGAAACCAGTCTACTGCTATTCACTGGCATGGCTTACACCAATATACTACTGGTACTATGGATGGTTCATCGAGCGTTTCTCAGTGCCCTGTTCCTCCTGGGTCAACTATCCGCTATGATTTTACTGTAAGTCCCCATGTCAATTAGCTTCTCCCGCATATGAACAGCTGGCTCATTCATCCTTATCATACCAGCTCGACCAATCTGGTACATATTGGTATCACTCACACAACATGGGACAGTATCCAGATGGCTTGCGCGGCCCATTGGTTGTTCATGATCCAAGCCCCCCTTTCCAATGGGACGATGAGTTCACAGTCACTTTGACAGACTGGTATCACCAGGAGATGCCTGACCTGCTCAATCAGTATCAGTCAACCGATAATGCGCAGAACAATGCTGGAAACGAACCTGTACCTGAGGTTGCATTGATCAATGACTCCACTCAATCACAATTCAAGGTTCTACCAAATAAAACATATTTGGTTCGCTTCATCTGTTTCGCAAACTGGCCTGGCCATGCATTTTTGTTCGACGATCATGAGATGACTGTTGTCGAAATCGACGGAGTCTGGGTCGAACCCTACCCGGTTGGCGAGAGAAACATTCGAATTGCGCCCGGTCAACGTATGAGTGTTCTCATCAAGACCAAAGATGATGCAAGCAAGAACTATGCTTTCTGGGACACCATCGATCTCAATATGATGTTCGTCTACGAGAATAAGGATATACCGGAAGGCTATAATCCTAATGCTACCGCATGGCTAGTGTACGACGAATCTCTGCCACTTCCACCACCTCCCGTGATTAATGAATTCGACTTTATCGATGATGTGACATTTGTTCCATATGACCGTACACCAATCCTTGAACCGGTTGACCACCAAATCATCCTCAATACTGGTCATACTACCATCAACGGAGTTAGCCGATTCACTGTCAATGGCCAGACATTTATGCCCCAACAAGTGCCCACTCTTTACACAGCATTGACTGTTGGTCCAAAGTACTACAACAACCCAGATGTGTATGGCGATGTGAACCCACTTATTCTCAAGCACAACGAGGTTGTCGAGATTGTGATCAATAACTTCCACAACAACCTTCACCCATGGCATTTGCACGGTCATCAATTCCAGGTTATACAACGCAGTGATGTTGACGGTGGCTTCTTCGATGGTTATTACGCAAATGTCTCTGCCACTCCAGTCATCCGTGACACCATCATGGTGCAAAATAATGGCCATGCAGTTATTCGATTCCGTGCTGACAATCCCGGTGTCTGGCTATTGCACTGCCATGTTGAGTGGCACGTCGAAGCTGGCTTTGTTGCTACCGTAATCGAGGCACCAGATCAATTACAAGATTTGTACAGGCCTGCTGACCATCTCCGTATCTGTGACGCCTATGGATCACCTACCAGCGGAAACGCGGCAGGAAAGCAGGGCACAGATCTACAAGCAGCAAATAACTACATCTATGAAGGTGATTTAGGGTAAGGCTTTTTCCCATGATTTTACGCTCAATCATCCAATCTTACCCTGTTATGTCCGTGCTAACTCCGAGTTAGGGCTACTTATCCGCCACTTACGTTCCCGTAAATAACATCAACTGATTTCCGTTTTCGACTGAGCATTCGTTCATTCATTGGTCCTTGAAGCAATGTTCGACATTTCGACATTGTTGTCTTGATTTAACGCAACATTTTCTTCAATTCTGTCTTTCCTTCATCCTCCTTTGAAGTTCAAGCAATATGGCGTGGTCCCAATCTCCAGACATATGTCTATTCTAATCTCTTCCACTTCAATACAATTATTATGTATATATATAGTGCTGTTAGATTTGCGGGCTATTTTCTTGATCTATGAGACCAAATTTTGGTCTACTGGTGTTTTGTTAAATTTTGAAAATCTTTCTTCAACAAAGTATGTAATGTGCAGTAGATATTTGGTTCCACATTCCAGCTTTGCTAGGGGAACCTGGATACCTTGAGTATACCTAGGTAGAAAATAACAGCAATTCAAACCATGTCTAGAAATACCTAGATAAGTACCAAAGAGGTCCACTAATAACTGACAAAAAGTCAAATATATAAAAAAGCGCGTGCTAAATACATTATCTCCACAAATACCCTTTTCCCCATCTAAAAAATTTGACGATAACTAGCTTCTGATGATGACAAGAGCGAAAACACAAAACGAGCGGAAAGAAAACAGAAAATAACAATAAAAATAGAGAACGAGTGTCCCTCCTTAAGAGTAGTTAGTTCTTTAGACTCGAATTCTCACCCTTGGTTAGAAGATTTTCGAACCACTCGTAGGCTGTAACAAGGGTGTCTGGGTAGCCCATATGTGCCAACTTCTCAACAAAACTAAGACTCTTATTAGTATGGATGCAAATATTAGGAAGGATACTTATTAGGAAGTATGCGACTCACCGGCCTTCCTTGGGAGTTCCATGGTTGAACAGAAGTAAAGAATCTTCGATTGGCACCACTCCATCATCAACCCCCTATCGAGCGTAATCAATCATCTGTCACGAATTGAATCTATAGTCGAGACATAAAAGACTTACATTTAGCAGCAGAAGCCTGCATGAAGGTCTTTCCACAATGCCATTGTCGAGCAGCGAGAACTTTTTCTGTCCATCTTTCTTGAAATCCTCTACACTCTGGAAGCCAAATTTCTCGGCCATTGCCTTGGATAATCTATAGGTCCATCAGCATCTTGGACTCCAACTATCTGCTGTCGTAGATAATACTCACATAAATGGATATTCATGGTCGTCAATTCGTTCCAACCAAGCTTCGGCCAAAAAGTGGTGAGTACCCGGTCCGTGAGCCACACAACCCAAGAACTGGTTGCGATGGGTTGAAGCTGCCCGAACGGCATAATAGCCACCGGCACTCAAACCCCATGCAACGATCTTCTTGAGATTGAACTCTGGTCGGGAAGCCATGTAGTCCAACACAGAGTTCCATAGCCGATCAACCGATTCTGGGACAGCCGGGTCGGCAGGACAGTCTGCTGTACCTGGAATCTCGCAGATGACGACTGCCCAGCCACGACCAACAAGTTCGTGAGTACGCTGAGAGTTGTCGCATCGATATCCATCCAGACCGGTCATGAGGAGTACGACTGGGGCTTGGTTGGTGATATCTGCTTGTGGTGGAACGCGAACTAGTAAGGGGATAGTCTCGCCGTCGTTTCCTGCACGGTACTTGTGTGCGATGACCACTTCGTCGATGGGTGGACTCCACGTAGAAGCGGCTTTGAGGTAGACTTCTTTTTGTCGATCGAATGCGGAACGCTTAAGCGGACTTGTGACAGTTTTCCCGTCTCTGGTAGGACCAACGTAGGGGAAGCGTGAGATGCGATATACTACAGCGGCACGTCGGTAGTACTCTGCTGCTTTGTCTCTGATACCCTTTTTTGCAGCTTCAAGAGCCTTTGACTCGAGAGCCTTTGCTGTTGGTAGAAATGAGTTGGTGTACTCGTCTGTGTATGCATCGTTGATATTTTCGGCAATGAGCTTTTCGAAAATAGGCTCAAAATCTTCGAAAGCACCGTCATGAAAAGGGTAAACAGCTTTTATACACTGTCAATCTGTAAGCATAACTTCAGTGATTTCAAGATGGACAACAAGATTACTTACAGCGGCTTTCCATTTTGACTCCCACAATCCCTTGATTGAGTTCTTATGCGGGTAGACCGCATAGAACTTGTCGCCCAGAATCCAATTTGCCATTTTGCTGCATGTAAGAACGAATGATCGAAGAACCAGGATAGATGGAGATGAAATGGAAAGAAGGGAGACGGGAAGACACTTATTGCCTCATATCTGTCCCTTTTTGTTCATGAAAAACCTAAAATTAAATCGAAACTAAACTCAGTCCAAATGCGCGGCGGAGTATCTCTGAGATCGGACGAAATGTGTCATAAGAGCAGTTGAAAACGAAATATTACTTCCGTCTGCAGGTAGAACGTGGATAAAGGCTAGATTCAGCCCACTTTCTCTCCAAGCAAGGGCAAGTGTTACGGGGAATTATTGCTATTTCATACTTCATTTTCCGTATTCAATAGCCATAGATCTATATATAGCTTTGAAAGACCCACTAAAGGCATGCCATCTTATGGCCCAGTTTCCGATTGCAACCACCCTTCAAGAAGGCAGGGAGTTGTATCCACATTTTCATAGTTTTGTATTAGTAGATTGCATTCAAAACATCCGATTCCTGGAGTTTACATGAAATCGCATGTACTGTAGCAAGGATTTGATCAAGATGCGTAAGGGCTGTGAGACTTGGTGGCTTTGTCTCACATGTCTAGAAAATTTCCGAAAACGGAAGCTATGTCCAAATTAGGAAATTGACATTCATCGTCGAATATCCGGTAGACGACATACATCCAGCATGACCTGAGGCTTCTCCATGATTTTTGGCCTTTATAAATGTATTATTGGTTATACGTATAGGACGAAATTCTAGCTGTCTTGTGGATCTTATAGTGGCTCCGCCGCCTCGGATTAGGTCTTCTACATTGAATTAGAGCCCAGCAATGCAGGTTGCCTTAGTCTTGTGAGACAATTTTTTCAGACAACCCTGGATTTTACGGTTGACTAAGACGACGTACTCAATCAAATGTCTCATGAAAATGTGGACGTATGCTCAAAAGTTTGTGGCGGATAGCTTCATATTGCCAGCAGTTCCGCGTATGGTACCTTAAACATAACAAAATACTCAAATAGGCTCAGTGAAAGCAGGACGAGGAGCAATAATTCAAGTTCTATTTACAACAGATAGCAGATAGTAGATACCAAATGTAAAATTCTAAGTTGAAAATGCAGGACATGTTTGACGAAGGATTTAAAAAGCGCCTAGCTGAATGGCTCAAATGTTGGCACCTCCGTTAACTGGAATAGTTTGTCCTAGACGCAAAAGTTAGTATGTGTGAGCATAAGATTAAGTATGAGTTCAGGTCTTACCATTGATCCATTCACCATCTGGGCTGGCCAGGAAAGAAACAATCCGACCAATGTCGGCGGGAACACCACATCTCTTCAAGGGGCTGCCGTTCGCCAATGCAGTTTCAATCTCCTCTAGTGAGGACGTTTTATCGCAACCTGGAGCATATCGCCAAGCGTTCGCCAACCACATATCACTCTTGATGCCAGCTGGTGCAATAGCATTTACCGTGCAACGCTTCTCGCCAAAATCAGCAGATAAGCAGCGCGTGAAGCCTTCAACGGCCGACTTGCTACCGGCATACAGAGCATGACCGGGAACACTGACACCAGCCGCGATGGAAGACATCAAAATCACGCGACCGCCCTCCTCGATGTACTTGTGGGCAGCTTTAGCGACAAAAAATTGACCTCGAGTGTTGATGCTGAAGACTTCGTTGAAGTCTTCCAAGGTTGTCTCACTCAAGGGTTTGAATTTTTCGACACCCGCATTTGAGACAACGATGTCAATTCGGCCAAAGTATCCTTGCACACTGCTGAACAAACTCTCAATCTCATCGACTTTGGTGATGTCGGCTTTGAAAGCGGCGCCGCGAGAGCCCTCGGCCTCAATGGACTGAACGACTTGGTTCGCAGAGCTGGCACTAGACGAGTAATTGATAGCCACATATGCACCTCTTTTGGCAAGTTCAAGGGCAATACCGGCGCCAATACCGCGTCCACCTCCAGTGACAAGTGCTACTTTGCCAGCAAGCGTCCGAGGCGTGGCATGATTAGCGTTGCCATTTGTGTTGTTGCTTGTAGCCACCATTTTGAACATTTGATCTTTTGAAATAAAATGAATGAAATCAAAAGTGGCATGCCTCTGTGAAAATGCTCGGAGGGTAGAGGAGAACGGAGGGTATGTTTTACTCATAAACTACCGAACCTGTACCTACGTAATATATAGTACTAAGTGGCTTTTTGATTCAGGAAGTTGGTCATATTGAGGCTCCTTGCATTAGGTGTGGTGAAACACCAACGACCGCGAGCGTATTTAGCAAGGAAAATGTCCTTTCCCGAAGTGGAAAAACATAATTTCGCCCACTTGTCTCTACTGAAATCAGACGTTCTAAACAAGATTGCAACAACTTGACTCAAAATATGCACTAAATAGAACACAGTGGTCATGTGTCGACTTCGATCTAAGGCACGATATGCCACCGGTTACATTCTCTGTCTGGGGAGTTTCCGCTTTCGGAAAATTCTCTTTCTGTTTCTTTAGGGTACGTTACAACGCCAAGGCAGAAGGCAAATAAACAAATACTCTTCCTAGAATCGGATGAATTCACTTGCATAATTTTCGCAATGCGCCTTATTTTCGATGTGGGTGTGGAAGTAGTAGTAGTGAGACCGGGGGCTGAAAGCCGGTTCGATTGTATGTAGTTAAGCAGTAGTACAAGCTGGCTAGTTTGCCAATATGACGGGTACGGGCATTATTGCTTGCATCTATACCTAGGTAACTTTGGACCGTTTTCAGTACTGAAACTTCGTATATGAGAATACGATCTTCGTCGTTAGGTTATCAGCTCGTTTTCTTTATTCCACCAATATCTATCACAACCAGTTGACCCTAGAAATTATCAACCATATCAGACGCCACGCATTTGCATAACTATAGAGCGATGTGAGTTAGCATCTGGCAATTTGCACTTATATGCAATCAAAAATACTATTTCTGATCACTTCGATACAGCTAAACGAAAATCTTCCAAGTTTCCAACATGGCCCCTTCTTTAAGAAACGATGTTGAACCTTCAAGCTTCGTGAGTTCTGGAAAACCAAATCTGGATATTAGCTTTCAAGGTAAGAAATATTTCTTCGATGGGCTTGGTTTTGCAGGAATATTTTAGCTAAGTAATGGATTAGATTTTCTTGAACTGTCAAAGGTCGTTTTTGACTGGGCCGACAGCTACGACTCCAAGGTATGCAAGATGTGTAACCGTATAGGATGGATTTACAGAAGCTGACATGGGGTTTACAGGACTGGGATCGCCTCAGGGGCATCATTGCACCAACATTGACAGTACGTCACCGAGTGCACACATTCATGGAAGAAAGAATGCTTGTGATATAGGCTAACTCCTATTACACAGGTTGATTACACCGAAGTTGGACTATCACGATGGGACTCAATGACTGCCGAGGAATACATGGCAATGGTCACTGATCCAGGCTTCCTCGGTGACCCTACCGTCAAAACCCAACATCTACTTGGTGGGACCTGGTGGGAAAAGGTCTCCGATACTGAAGTTATCGGCCATCATCAATTACGAGCCGCGCATCAGGTTTACACAGACGAAAATCTAAAGACTGTCAAAGTCAAAGGCCATGGACATGCTACGAATGAGCATTACTATCGTAAAGTGAACGGCGTTTGGAAGTTTGCCGGTCTGAAGCCGACAGTCCGCTGGAATGAGTATCAGTTCGAGGACGTCTTCAAGGCTTGTCACCACTAGGAAAAAGAATTAAAACATGTATCGAAGTCAAAAACACGCAAAGCAAGGAGGGTGAGGAGGAAATTAGTTCTTGGTCGCCAACGCGACTGCGGAATGTCTGCTGGAATGAGAGCAAATTCTTGGGTTACTGGCAACTTACTGCTAGTCTCGTTGTGTATCACAACATAATTTTGCATAACATCAACCTATTTTTCACTGAAAAGCCCTTATAGCTAAACAGTAATCCAGTCTATCTTTTGTCAGACGCTGCTGATTTCGTTGCGGCAAAAGTCTCGCCGAAAAGATGAAACCCGCCCTTTCTTTGTTAGGAGCCGTGGCGTTGCCCTTGCTAGCCCTAGCCACCAACACACCGGGATTCAGAGATGCAGAAGCAAGCCCCTTCACTGTCTTTCAATATCCCGACAACGGAACCTGGATTGCAAGTATTGCTAATCGACCAAACAACGATCTCGTCATAACACGAACGGATGTACCAGAAGTATGGATGATTAATGTGGACGAAGGCACTGCTCAATTGGCCGTGACCATCTCGAGCGCTAATAACCTGATTGGAATTTCTTCGATTGATGATGATGAATACATTGTTATTGCTGGAAACTTGGACACCGCTACGCTCGCGCCAGAAGCAGGCTCATTCTCAGCCTGGAAGGTTTCTATTGAATCAGACGGCAATGGCACCGCCAGCTTGATTGCAGATATTCCCGAAGCTCAATTCCTACACGGAGTTGTGACCTTCCAGAAAACGAGAGACACCGTATATGTTCTGATTGCAGACGCTGGTCAGGGAGCTATTTACAAGCTGGATACGACTACCGGCGACTACTCTATTGTGATCCAAGATGATGGCCTAGCTGGGGTGAACAATCTACGAATGCAAAATGGGTATCTTTACTTTACCGCTACGGAAAACAAGGTATTTGGTCGTGTGCCTGTTGATCTCGAGGAAGGGACAGCCGATGGAGCTATCGAGGTTATTCTCAACGACCAGACACTTGTCCCAGACGGGTTCGCTCTGGCTCCTAATGGAAGTGTCGCTTTCATGGCAACCTTCGTCCAAAATTCCATTATCACAGTCGATCTTGATAATGAGGGTCATCCGATCAGTATTATTTACGGTAGCATGAATTCGACTGACATTGCAGGGCCGACCACCGTTCAGTTTGTTCAGAACGGACCATGGGAAACCTTGTATATTGCGACGAATGGTGGCCAAACTGCGCCTGTTGGAGGAAGTTTCATAGAACCAGCAAAGATCGCCGGTTTGTATCTCTTCTGAACTCGATTATGTGGGTTCTAGGTGCTTTTGAGGTGTTGTGTTCTTGATTTCGGGTTTATGAAGTATGTGATGCGAGTAATTTTTGATCTTGAAAGTCCTTTCGTTGTTTCTAGAATCTGCACACAGCCAACGTAAACAGACAAACAATTTTTTGCACCAGTTAAAACCCTTTTAGAACATGATGTCTGGATGCGAGACGCAAGCTGGCGTTCGGTGGAACCTCATGCCGTCATTTGAATCACGAACGAGTCTCTTTTCGGTGGCAAACGCGTGATGCCAACTTCTAGAATAATCGTTAGAATCTGCTGACATGAAATGGAAACAATTTCAGCTGGAAACGGCTACCCAGTACCTAATATACAGGAAAAATGGCCACTCAGAGCTGATAGAAGACGGCCCGAAACGCCCAGGAATGCTATGTGAACATCGTCCAGAGATTTCTGCAGTAGTTCGGAAAATGAAAACATAACTTGCATATACCGCCTTCCAAATCCGGTCGTTTTGACGTCTGATTTTATTTCTTTGTACATTAATGATCTTCGAAAATATAAAAATGTTTGTTCTGCTTTCACTATAGCTTCCGAGGACGACAAGTTCTCTAGACATTGTAAGTATATGAAGCTGCAATTCCTCACAGGAAGCTAGCGAGGCATGTGGGAAGTTGTTGGTTTATCCTCAATCACTTTTATTTTGACGCCTCTGCCCTACATTCTTTATTGACTGACTGACTGCATCACGCGTTTGGTCGGCTGAATCGCCAAAACCTTTCAGATGATGGCACATTCTAGTCGAATATTGCCATCTTTGGCGCTTTTAGTGACTTTAGTCCATGGTGCTCGTGTCCATTTTGACCTTGACCTCACATGGAAGGTGGGCGCCCCAAATGGACAAGAAAGACAAATGGTCTTTGTCAATGGACAATTTCCAGGGCCGCCTATGGTTCTGGATCAGGGTGACGACGTTACGGTGACCGTAACCAACCATTTACCATTCAATACCAGTGTGCATTTTCATGGAATCGAGTATGAGAACCACCGGTCCTTCTACTAGAATAATCCTTACTGACAATCACATTTTCTATTTCTAGACAGAAAAATACCGCATGGGCGGATGGAGTACCTGGCCTTACTCAGTGGGCCATAGCACCTGAGAATACGTTCACCTATCAATGGCATGCCAACGAATATGGTACCTATTGGTATCATTCACATGACATGGCTACCCTGCAAGACGGCCTCTACGGCGCAATTCGTATCCGGTAAGCATGTCCCATTAGAGTTCAATTTATGTGTTTACCACCAGACCAAATTCCCCATCTAACTATGATGCAGGCCTTCCAAACACACCGAAGACCCTTTCTCAATGATCACAACAAACGCAACCGAGCTAAGCGCTATAAGGCAAGCAGTGCAAAATGCCGAGCTCATTGTTGTCTCAGATTGGAGTCAATATACCTCATTTGAGTACATGGATGCAATGAAACAGACAGGTTACGATATCTTGTATGCATCTTCCATCCCTTGCTTGTGGATGAAATCCCGATCCTAGATGTGCAGATGAGGCTAATTTACCATGCAGCTGCTCGGATAGTATCCTGATTCAAGGCAAGGGAGCAGTATATTGCCCGCCACAGGAAGAATTAATTTCTTTAATGCCATCTTCAGTCCAACATGTGCTTCAGGCCAATGTCACCGACAAGGGATGCCTCCCCTTTGTGAATGGTACACAAGGCCTCTGGGAACATCACCCTGAAAAGCTTCCGGCTAAACTCAACGATGGTTGTGTTGCTAGCGAAGGCTCTAGGGCCACCGTGACAGTTGACCCAAGCCATGGCTGGGCTAGTCTCAACTTTATTGGCGCCGCTAGTGAGAAAGCACTCGTTGTTTCGGTTGACGAACACCCCATGTGGATTTATGAGGTAGATGGCAGGTACATAGAGCCCCAGTATGCTGACACGTTCGAGTTCTACAATGGTGAACGGTATGCTGCGCTTATCAAACTTGATAAGGAACCTGCCAACTACAACATCACCATTACCGACACCGGTGGTAACCAGATCATTGCCGGTTATGCAAATTTGGAATACCGGGGTGCCGAGAATAGCACCAGAAAATCTACGCCTTATATCAACTATGGTGGTCAGCCCACTTCATCAGATGTTGTTGCATTGAATGTTTCTGTTCTGCCCCCTTTCCCAGAAATATATCCACCTGAAAAGGCAGATGATTTTTTCTTATTGAATCTCTCACGTATCAATTCCTCATGGGAATGGTCTCTTGATGGCACCTCATTCCTTCCGGCAGACCTCGGCAGTATGGAGCCGGTTCTCTACAACAAGGAGGCTCCTGGTCTTGAGAATTCTCTCAAGATCACTACTAGAAACAATACTTGGGTTGACATTGTTTATCAACTACGACTAGGGAATGCCTCGGTCACCCCGGTCCAGCCCCCTCATCCGATCCATAAACATTCAAACAAGATGTTCTTGATCGGCTCTGCACAGGGTACCTTCAACTGGTCCTCTATTGATGAGGGGGTCGCCGCAAGCCCCCAGAGTTTCTTCCTTGGCAAGCCTCTATATAGAGACACATTCGTTACCTCGCCGAGAGGAGAAGCCTGGATAGCAATCAGGTACTTTGTGCAGAATCCGGGCCCATTCTTGTTACACTGTCACATGGAGACGCATCTGTGGTCTGGCATGGGCATGGTTCTGTTGGATGGCTATGACGTTTGGGATCAGATTCAGAGTGATCATTGGGGGGAATCTTGTTAATCCTTTTTCTATTTACGTCCGTCTCTCGTGCCTTCGTTTGCTTGGCACGAGAGAATTTTTCACTCATAGAGAGAGACCTAGTATTAATGACTCTTTTGGTCTCAAGTCAAAGTGCTACAGTGCTACACACTACTTCACATGCAATATCGTATGTCCGTTATATGTAATTTTATGCACTAATACATTTTAAGGTTGATCCTTGAAATATTGCCTGTTTGTAATTGAATCCAAGGCCGTATTTTGAATTTTCATGAATTGATACATGTCTGTTGATAACCTATCTATAAATTATAGAAAACGTTTTCTGTTCTAGGGAGCATCATTCCTAAAATTTTCTTCGAGATTCTTTTAGAATGAGATTCGATCAGGGTGTTTACGACTAGCATACACGTAGGTACGTCTACAGTAGACATTTAGAAGCTACCTACAACTTAGAATTTACAGCTCTTCATATATTGGAGATGTACCATATAAAATTTTATTACTAGAAATATTATCTATCCCGTACACAAACTACCCTATAATCCATGATATGGCCGTTCAACACATTCAATTTGGAAACAATGAGCAGATAACAAGATTGCAAGTGCATATTTTGAAAAGGAATGACATCAAAATATGAGAAAGGTATGCTCAAAAAAGATAAACGTTCCATTCAAAATAAGACAGTGAAAGAGAAGGAAGTAGAGTCAAGGAGAAAAGAAAAATATCAATCTATAAGCGGAAGTGTTCAAAAAGCTTTCTTGATGAAGCTGGACAGTCCACTCGCTTTAGCACCATCCATCATCGTGAAGTGGTTTGCTTCAGGCAGAGCCTCAATTGAAGCGACCTTGTTTCTACCGACCAAAGTATCCCAGCCATTAGGACCAAAGTCGGTACGATCATTGAGGAGCCAAAGCATTTCCCTCGGATCCCGACTGCCGTCTTCGGGTGGCGCTGGGCGAGGATCTCCCGGCTTACCGCAAACTCCATCCTTGGCCCAAATGAGATAGGCCTTGGGAAGACGGCTTTCGTATTTGGGGTCGTTGCTCGGGAAGGGAATGGCCTTGTACATGTCTAGCGCATCAATGAATGCGAGGAAATGTGGCAAAAGCCATTTTGGTGGTGGTGTCTTGCCATCACCGAAGATCTTCATGTTGTCGAAGAACTTGTACAGTCTAGGAGGAAGTTTCTCGAGACCGATTGGGAATGGCGAGTCAAGGAAGAAGATTCTTTCAACTGTCTCGCCCTGCTCGATGACAAGCTGACGGACTGCATCGTAAGCGCAGATTCCTCCGGCGGACCATCCACCCACATTGTAAGGGCCTTTTGGTTGACGACGACGAATCTCAGCCACATATGAAGCAGTGAGGTCCTGAAGGGCGCAGTTGAGCTTTTCCGGGGTCTTCATGTAAGGACAATTCAATCCGTAAACACAGACGTCCGGGGAAATCTTGGGGATTGTCGCATATGAAGTTGACGAGCCAGAGCCATCAGGGAAGAGGAACAGCGTATGTGTAGCCGTCTTGGGACTTCCCTGTAGGAGGATAGACGTGGCCGGGGGATGTTTGAGCTTCGAAGACAAATCCTCCGGTTGCAACAAAGGTGCTGGGGTAGACAACACGGCTGACTCCGGTTGTCGTGCGGGAGCTTTGGGTTTCAAGTCGAGCGCTTCTTCGACTTGGCCCATTGTTGGGTTCTCAATGAAGAACTCGGACGGTAAATCCAAACCCAGATCTTCACGTAGTCTTCCAAGTACAGTCAAGGAGAGTAGTGAATCCATACCCATCTCGGCGAGATTCGCTGTTTCAGTCAACTCATCTGCAGACACACCAATCTCGTCAATAAGAATTTGGCGAATGGCAGCCAGAGTCTTGTCTTCTCCTGCAGAAGAAGCCGCCTTAATCGGTCGAACCAAGTCTCCGGGAGTCCCAGGAGTAGGCGGCTCAGAAGCTGATCCAGAATCATCGAATACAGATGATTCCGAGGAGGATTCGCTGCTGTCCATCGGGGTTGCGGACTGCATCAGAAGACCCTTGAAGTCCTTTACAGTGGGATAGTCCATGAAAATACTAGACTCAAAGTCAAGGTTGAGCTCTTCGCGGAATTTACCAGTGACGGTCAAGGCCAGAAGGGAGTCGACTCCGTAGTCAGCAAAGACAAGGTCATCTGAAAGTTCCGCTTCGGACAGGCCAACCTCGCCAGCCAATATCTTGAGAGCTTGGACGAGAACACTGGGGGCAGTTGTCTTTGCTGCAGGCTTGACTGCCTTTGCGATAGGCTTCGTCTCTGGTACAGCGACAGGGGCAGGAACAGTGCCCTTGGCCACTGGCTTCGTTGCCTGTGCACCACCTGGTGGTGGCAGGACACTGTTGAGAATCTTGCGCGGTACTCCTTGGAACTATGGCAAAATAGTTAGCATCTCTGTATACAATAATTCTCACTTATTGAATGAAAAGGGAACTCTTACCTTGACACCTCCATACACGGCTATGATCTCATCTTTTTCAAAGACATAGACATCGCCAGAATAGATAGTACCCTGCCATGGCTGCATCCTCACATAAGTGCGGTATGTCGCATCAGCAGAGAATTTCGTAGCGCAACGCATCGAATCCCAGCCGTGATTGACATAGACAAAGTTCGCCGAGTCAGTAGCATCATTTGCATTCATGGTGAATCCGGTAATATGTCCTATGCTATCAATCCAGAACGGATTGCGGTGGAAGTTGGCTGTTTCAGCCTGGAACTTGACTAGAGCAGTGGCCTCATATTGCTCGCTGTCCAAGATAACTTCTCGCATCGACTTGTAGTTCTTGTCATAATCGACCAGTGCACCAAACAATTTGTAGACCATTCCAGGACCGAGCTTGTTACTATCACCGTTGGCCGCACTTTCGAACAGTCGGTCGACACTTCGCTGAATGAGGTATGCATTGCGCTTCCAGTCCTCTCGTGCAGCCTCAGTATCGAAGAACTTGATGATGCAACTTGCGTGGTCTGTCATCTTCTTGCCTTCAGGAGTGACGGAGTAGATTTGCATGGACACCTGTCGGGCATCCCAATCAGCAGTAGCAGCGGCCCGGAAAAGTTGAGGTCCGGCGTTCTTGTAAATGAGAGGCTTTGGAACAGCCATGTCAGCAACATCCAGACCGACTCCTTTAAGTTCGGGTTTGAAGTTATCAATCAAGTACTCGGCCAGTGTCTGAGCGATATCGGCATACAATGAGGAAGGACATAGAGCTATTCCGTTGACCTTGTGACCTTGAATAACAGGGCACAAAAGTGGATCGGAAATGTCAGTCTCAGTAATGACAGTTGCCTTTGTTGCGTCGCCATTACTTTCGACGACCGTCTGCGCCGAAATTGTGAGACGGGAAGGTGCAGTGTTGGAGGTCTGAGGTACTGGATCGTCTCCCTTGGTCAAACAGAAGTCATTCTTGTAGTATAGCCAGTAGTTCTTGTTATCCCAGCTATAAGCTGGCAGGTGAAGAACCTCATGGCTTGACTTGAAGTCCTGGTGATACTCCTTCCATTGTATGTTAATACCAGCAAGGTAAACAACTGACAAGCTTTGAGAAAGCACTTTCCACGAGTCTTCATTTCTGCGTAGCGAAGCGACCGTATTGGCCTGAGGACCAAGGGTAGACTTGATCATGCCAGAGCAGATTGTGTGAGAACCTATCTCAATCCACACTGTCTTGTCGGTCATGAGCTTAGCGTGTCGGGAAGCTTCAATAGCTGCGAGGAAGTTGACTGTTTCTCGGCAATGGCGACTGAGATATTTGCCACCAAGCTGCTCATAGTTCTTCTCGTTGATAACCTCTCCTAGAAGGGGAGATACAAGAGGAATCGAGGGTTTGTGGAACTTGACTCCCTTAGCCGTGTTAATCAGCTCGTCGAGAATTGGCTCAACCTGAGAAGAATGGAATGCAAAGGGCACTTTCAGTTTAGTAGCCTTGATTCCTGCAGCAACTAGTTGCTCAGATAGAGCGTCAATATTCTGGGAGGTAGCGCTGATGACGGTCTCGCCAGGGGCATTGATGCAGGCGACTTCGTGGACTCCAGGGTTAAGGAAAGGAGTAATCTCACTCAAGGCAGATCGGACTGCCAGCATTGCATGAGTTCCAATCTTGCACCTTTCTTCCAGGAGCTGGGCACGACGACCGCATAAGTAAATTGCGTCGAAAGCCGTCAATGTTCCGGAGACATAAAGAGCAGCATACTCTCCGAGGCTGTGGCCCATGACAAAGGTAGGACGAACATCCCATGAAACCCACAGGTTCGCCAACGCCATTTGCATACAAGTTGTTCCAAGCTGTGTTATCACAGGGCTCAACTCTTCAATTGGAACACTGCTATCGAGCAAGGAAAGAAAAGACGGGAATCCTTGACTCTGAGCGATTCCATTGAAACGTAGAACATCAGAGCGGAATTGCGAAAAGCTCTCAAGGAATTGCTTTCCCATGCCAGCATATTGTGCTCCTTGTCCGGTGAAGACAAATCCGACACTTGGCGCAACAGATGGCGCTGGGCTAATAGATTCCCTGCTGGCTGCTGCACGGAGAGCTTCTTGCACCTCGGAAATCTTGGTACCAGAAATGATGATGCGGAAAGGATGGTGGATTCGTCGAGCAGTAGTAGTATAGGACAGTTTGGCTAAGAACTCATCCTCCTTCATGTCAGAAAAGTGCTTGCTGATCCAATCAACTAGGTTGTTTATATTATTCTTCAGCGAAGCTTGACATCGAGCTGACACTGCAACTGAGTATGTTGAGCGTGGATCGTTAACACCAGAATCAATAAGACGATCTGGCGAATCTTCCACAAGTAAGGCAGTGTTGCCACCGGCTGCAGAGAAGTTGTTGATAAAGCATCTGCGCAATCCTGACTCTGGCTTCACCCAAGGAGTAGGCTTAAAAGCAATGTGAACGTTGCGTTCCTTGAGATCAGTAGGGAAGTTGTGGTTGATCTTTGTCTTGATTCCACAGTGAGGAGGAATCGTGCTTTTGCGCATCATCATCAACACTTTGATCAAAGCAGCAACACCCGATGCTGATTCTCCATGGCCGATGTTCGACTTTGCTGATCCGAGGTGGAGGGTTTGCTCGGGCTTTCGGCCATGATCAGGAGCAAAAGTGTCAAGAACTGATGTCATCTCGACTGCATCGCCAGCCTGTGTGCCGGTTCCATGCATCTCAATGTAGCTGACATCGTTGGGCTGAACACCAGCTTCATTGAGAAGTTTGTCAAAAATGAAGGCTTGAGCACCAGAATGAGGACGTGTCATTGAAACAGCCTCGGCGGAATGATTTGTGTAGGCTCCTGCAATAACAGCCTGGATTGGATCGTTGTCTGCAATCGCATCTTCAAGTCGCTTGAGGACAACGGTGCCTACACCATCCGCGCGACAATAGCCGTCAGCTGCGTCATCAAATGTGTTGCAATTCCCTGTACGAGAAAGGAAATGGCCTCGGTCCAGACCGGCATGGTTGTCAGGGTTTGTCAAGACGTTAGTGCCTCCAGCAATGGCGGTATCACAGTCATTTTTCCATAATGAATTGCAGGCCATATGGATTGCAGATAGACTGGATGAGCATGCGGTATCCACGCTGACACTCGGTCCACTAAATTTGAAGTGATAATTTATGCGACCTGGCGTAAAAGCACGATTACCACCAGGAATAAAGTATGTATCAATGTCCTGGCCGCTGTTGATTTCACGATAGTCATCACTGGTCATGCCGTAGAAAATTCCAACGCGATCTTTCTGTGTAGAAGGCGTGGAGTCAGGAACAAAGCCTGCCATCTCGAGGGCTTCATAAGCAGTGACTAGCGCCAGTCGCTGGCCTGGATCTGCCTGAAGTGCCTCTCTCGGCGACATGTTGAAGAATCGAGGATCGAAAAGACCCGGCTCAGGAATCCAACAACCGTATGGCACTTGACTAGTGTTCCTCTTCTTTCCTGTAAGATCGACGTGCGTTTTCCAGTTCCACCGGTCGGGAGGCACCTCTCTATGGACATCGAGGCCTTGGTAAAGGATGTCCCAGAAATGCTCGGGACTTGGTGCATCTGGAAATCTTCCGGAAAGACCGATGATGGCGATCTTTGACTGCTCAGTCCTTCCTGTTGTACTTTGGACCCTGTCGGTTTTCGCAGAGTCGAGAAGCGCATTTTCCAGAAGAACTTCGGGTACTCCGGCACGCTTCAATGCAGACACGAGGCCTGAAGATGCTGAAGTAGCGACAGGGAAGATTGTACATGTAGAAATGGACGAACATTTGACAATTGAGGAATACCCATCGAGGACCTTATCCCAGCAAAGCTGCTTAAGAAGAATCTCTTCGACAGCAACCCTCAGCAGGTCCTCAAAGTTGTCTGCAGCAATCTCACGGCCGGTAGTACTTGACAGGACCGGAATGCGACAGGCGTATCCTTTGAATGAGCCACTGCTTGTGGTTCCCAAAGCCCAGTCTACGTCTTCCTTTCCATACAGATGAGGTGCATGAAAAGGAGCATTAACTGCTACTCTGAGTGGTTTGACGTTCTTTGTTAACTCAGAGTCAATGAGTTCTTCAAGGACAAGAGGCGGTGCACTGATGGTTAAACCGTTGTAGCTGACGGCGCTGACATAGGGTCGAGATGAAGGGGAAAGACCCTGGAATGGTTAATAAACAGATGGTTAATAATCAGATATATGGACAGAAGTTATACGGGACCTACCTTTTTGGTGGAAAATTCGGTGATGATAGCAAGTGCCTTTTCTTCACCGACACCGGAAATTACAACAGACCAGCTCTGCGACTGGCCGCCATATTGACCGACGTAGTCACGGACTTTATAGGCGCACAACCCAAGTCTGAGAGCAACAACGACGGCTTCAACAGCAAGAGGGACTAGCTCTCCGATAGTTCTGGCTGAGGCTATTGCTGCGGATGCAAGCAGGCCTGTACAAAGTCCAATCACATGGCTTTGTGAGCCTACAGGGTAAACTTGGCCTCCATCTCCATAGTAACTAATATCTGTTAGTGACATTAGACTTAACAGTCAATATAGAAGTAACTCCTCACCTAATAAAGAAACCTAGTTGATAGAGGGTAGTCAGTGCACTTTCCAGAGCAGGGTTGGGACCCGACTCCCGATATCTGGAAAGTAGGCTGATGAGACTAGTGAAACGAGGGAATTTTCGACGATCAGAAGGTGGAAGCTGTGTCACTTCATGACGCAAAGCAAACGAGCATCTTTCTAGAAAAGATGTCACGAAACTGTTCCCTTTGTCCTTGAGCAGGCGCCGAAGCCCAGAATCAAACTCGCTCGTCTGGTCACCAAAGACATAGGCCCAACTTGTCGAGCCCATCCCGGCTCTTCTGTAAGATTTTTTGAAAACTTACGCAACTTTGTTGATAACGAATGTAGATCTCTGTCGTTGCTAAATGTTCAAGTGGTGGACTTGTTGTTTGTCGAAGGGTGCTGTTGGAGATTGTGGATGGAGACCCTGGGCGAACACTTCGGAAGCAAGGGCTTGGTGTGAACCTGGAAATATTTCCCTTTGTTTGAAGTTTTGCCCAGTAGGACTTTATGTTCTACCCATTATGTATGGATACATCTGTTTAGAAATCAAGAAAAGATATCTATGACGTTACTCGGACAAAGTTGCAAGCGGTAACGTCAAGTTAACGATACATCAAATCCTTGGAAAAGATTCTAGAATTGTGCTCTATCCTTTTTGAGCCATGTGAAAGGCTCTGTATATCTGAATCAGGCAAGTCAGTGGCGGGTAGTGTCCCCAGCAAGCACTCTATAAGCGCAGGTCCGATTTGCGGCGAAGTGGATAACATCAACCTACTAGATGCCACCGTTACGATGGGAGGGACAGAGGAGTAAGGAAACACAGACAGCTGATCCCTCGGCCCAGACTCAAAGGCCCAGATCGATGTGTGTATTGATAGTCTCACGAATCGTGTTCTTAACCGCAGCCACAGCCGTGATGGCTGCATATCGACCACATGGAGCGGCGGGTTCTGGCTCTCAACACGGACACACATGACCTCGGATATTAGGTAGATCACTATGCTTGACTTGGGCAGAACAGGCTGATGGATCGAGGAAAACGGCAGGAATTGAAGCTATAGCGGATGTAGATCGTTGGTCGTGAGGAACCATTGTAGAAATCCGCTTGCGGCGAAGTGACAAAATGTCAGCGGGATTGATGGAGTTGCCGTTACTAGGGGAAGTTTCCCCTGGCGTAAAAATAACGGTAATTATTACGCCAGTAATTGCTGGTTTATTGGCTATTCGGTTCGTAATTACGCTGCAAATACACCAGAATAACAGTGATGTCACGTGGAATTCAGAAGCCCTACTTTACATATTTCCCCCAGTATTACCATTTTCGCTGCAAGAATTTGAGCCTTTCCTGCTTATTTAATTAAAGCTGAACTTTTTGTTTCTGCACCTCTATTGACCACCTGATTCCCATGCATTGGCGCCAGTTCATGTCGGCTCATGCAAGCTACAGCACAAAGTAGAGGCTTGAGAGACCATCTCCTTACATGCAACGATGAGATGCCACTTTTGACGCAAACTCCCCCAGATCGATGCAACAAGGTGATTGTTCTAACTACATGACGTCAATGATCATTTAAGGATGCACGAAAGAGCTAGGCTCTTCCTTTCATGCGAAGTACTTAAACTTACATGGGTCTCAGACCTCGCATACCAACCAACTTCGAGACAGGGAATATTTAATGTTCCCGCCACGAGCATTTGGCGAAGACCTCGTTGATTTCATTTCAAGTTACACACGATTCAAAGGAAGCTTCTGCAATGTAGGGGGAATAGCATCAATCATGGGCCTTGCAGCCACTGGCCAATTACATAACCTCGGAGTAATTGAAGAAGGGATAGTTTGCTCTTGCAGGGCCATATATGCATGGGATGACTTGCAAAACGAGATGAGCTTCAATTTCGCTCGAGTTACAAGCACACAGCTACAGGTAGACAATCTGTTCTGCCGGTGAGATATAAATAACTTCTGGGTGTAATTGGTCAAATCGGGGTGTATGGAATGTGGACCATTGCCGGATTTGGAAATATACTCTGCAAACGGATATAGCAAACCCCGGAGACGTCGGGATATTAGAGTCAATTCAGCGGGCAATCTAAAGTGCCGGTTGACTCCAGTCTCAATTGGTTTCATCGAGGAGGATGATACGTTGCATTCCCAGAGACTGAGTATCCAAAGGGGTAAATGCCAAGTTATATTTTTCCCTAGAACATCGACCACCTGGCTGTCTCTTTCTGATCGATTGTCAAGGCAATATACTCCACGCATCTCTCTTTGTGGTTCAAACATGAGATGCAGGTTTTTAGTAGCACGAGGTCTATATCGTAGGACACGATCATCTCACCGGATAACGTGAAGATCGCCAATTCTCGTTCGGGGCGATAGCTTCGACTTCAGATTTCTTGTTTTCTTGAACTGAGGAATCCGAATAAAATGAAAACAAACACCCTGATGGCCTTGAGCATTGGAACGGTTCTGGAGAGTCCATTGATGGCGAAAATCGGAGCTTGAATCGTTACCCATGGATGTTAGCCTTAACGTGTTATGACTTGTTGTCCTTGTCAGCATTTTTACACAGCTTCATAGCATCGTTGCCTCATGTACTTGTCATTGCATGTGAAGTGGCGAGGGCAAACATTTCGATAACGATTTGCCATCTGATGAATCCTTTTCCGCCTCTAGATCATAGGATTGCATCCTGGTCATGCTTCTCCAGATGTCTCCTCGTAATGAGCTGCTGTCGTTTCGACGGAACAGGGTACCGTGCTTATTTGGTGTACCTGGGTTGTCACCGTAAGAAGTGTTTTAAGGCACAATAAATACATTACCCAGCATGCTAGCATATCACACCCTCAACGATAGAAAAATAAGTAGAAAAGTAGAAAAGTAGACAAGAGGTCAACCGGAAGATCTGGCGGACCGACAAGATAAGCTTATCGATAAGGCAACAACGCTAAACCCAAAACGGTGCAGCGTAAACACGGGCACAAACAATGAGCTGAGCCAAGCCCAACAGGGCAACCATCTCTCTCGAGTCTCTCCTTCCCTCAGACTCCCTCTCACCGACTCCAGCTGACTCGACATTGAACCGAACAGTCTTACTGTTTGCTGATTATTATTGTCTGCTGAAACTGTCAGTCCATTCGCTACATATAATAGACGATGGTTGGCTGAGCCTGCCCTTCGATCGCTCATTATTATCATTGCTATTATTACCGCCGCCCTTCCTCCAACATCCACTCCGTTATCACCCCAGGTCCAAACCCCCTATAGCAACGCAGCCCGCCGGTCGATTGCTCTGTTCAGCACTCAGTATCAATCGCATAGAACCATTTTATCGAGGAGGTGGCACTGCAACGTCCTATTTACTCCCAATCCCGTCGCTTCGTAAGGCGTCAGTGACGGCTTCGCTATGACACCAGCACTGCCTACCAAGTTTCCATGCTGGTGTCGGGCTATCTATTCATGGGGAGGAGAGTCAAAAAGAGACCTTGGATTCGTGGAAGGAGATTTAATAGAATGTCTCAATGCAGGGGACGGGTCATGGTGGATGGGACGCTTGCGCCGTGATAAAAGAATGATGGGACTGTTTCCTTCCAACTT
This sequence comes from Talaromyces verruculosus, assembly GCA_038993655.1. NCBI lineage: Eukaryota > Fungi > Ascomycota > Eurotiomycetes > Eurotiales > Trichocomaceae > Talaromyces > Talaromyces verruculosus. The sequence goes on along the minus strand of JBBVQN010000013.1, from coordinate 99,715 downwards.
CGTCGTGGTCCTTGGGGAGGATTTTGTGCCTGTGACTCGATCTACCACAGACGTCTTGACACGAAATGACAGTGCGGATTCTCATACCCTTAAAAAGCAACGAACAGTCTTCCGAAAGCCGTTTCAAGCACACAGGCACGCGGTCACGCCGGGTGAGGCCAATCGTCGAGCTCGAGAGAAACTGTCAGAGACACCTTCCACAGCAACATCCCGAGAAAACACACCACCGCGATCAAGTCTACCCCAAAAGCCTCCACGAACGCCAACCACTGCACTTCGGACTCGACGCACCTTGGCACAATCGCCATCCCGGACAGTGTCACCGAGTCCTGCTGAGAAAGCTCGTGTGCCATCACCTTTGCCGCCAAAACGCGACGAGTTCGTGTCAACATCGCCATCCTATCCAGCACCTGCAGAGGCGGCACATCAAGTCGTTCCTCAGCAACCTCGTGCGCCGTCACCGTTGCCCCCAGACCGCGACGATTTTGTGTCAAGATCGCCTTCCTATTCGGTCCCCACGGAGATGGCGCTTCAGATCATTCCTCGTGTTCCTCAGCAGCCTCCGGCTCGCGATCCATCGCCATCCCCTCCACCTCCGCCTCCGCCTCCTCATCGAATTGCAGTAAGGAGTCAACAACATCGTATGAGTATAGCACCTGCTCCAATTGAAATGAATGATCGTTATACGGTATTCGCCAAAACTCCGCCTCCACGTGATACATCTCATCTGCCTCCCAGCCTCTCACCTGGCCCTTCGCCTGGGCACTCGCCAGGAGGTCATTCGTCAGTCGGCCATGGCAACACCCCCTCACCATTGCGAGATGCTATGGAAGATGTGATGACTTCTCTACAAGATATGGGCCTACCCCGCGGCGCTCCACCCCCTTCTCCCACCCCTCAATTTTCTAATCCGTGGTCACCCGATGCATATGATGAAATTCGTGCAACAAGCCCACGACCGACCCGCGCTCGAGCAAACACATCCTTGGGCTTTGGTTCAGTCCGTGAGGGAGATGATCTTAGTCAAGGGGTCAACAACTATGACGAGCGACAATCTTATGGTCAGAGATATCAAGAAGGGCCCCCTCAGTTCAACAACTATGTACAGCGAATGGAAGATCGACTGAGACAACTCCATGACCAGTCAGATCAGCTGAATCACGACAACGAAGATGATGTTGGACCACCGCCGCCACCGAAACAACATGGCTATCATACTAGGCATGATTCCATTGGCGTTCCCCGTCCTCAATTGCGGGCGCGAAAATCGGCTGTGGAATTAGGTAAACAGTTCTTGAACCGTACCATGACGAACAAATCAAACACAACCAATTCCTCCAGTGGTGTGCAGAGCACATTTACCACGGATACAACAAGTACGAACACTACCGTCAGCTTGATGAGCGGAACCTCAGCCGGTCAGTACAGTGCAACGAGTGCAGGAAGCTTTGCAAGACACGGGCAAGCAAAATGGGGTAGCTTTTCGGCTGAACGCCCCACAACGGCGATGGATAACCTGAATAGAGGTGTTTTCAGTGACCTCGATAGACCAATAACTCCAATCAGTGGTATATCATATCATTCAAGTCATGGCACTTCCAGACAGGGAGCTCAATCCGCTGTACCATGGTCACCTGGTAAAGATCTCGGCGATTCGCCTGGAGTTTTCGGCGGCCTGTCAACACCCAAAGCCAAGAAGAACGGATTTCTCAAACGCTTCCTTGAATCTGCCAAAACCGGAGCCGCAACTGCTAGAAGTAGCATCCAAGTTCCGAATGGAAGGTCCCCGTCACCCACAAAGCATCGATTCACGCAGTCGTTCGGCTCATCTCGACGTCTAGAATATAACACTTCTCAGGATGTCGATGTAGGTGCTAACAGTCCAATAGATTGGGTGCAAGTTCGACGGGATGTGAATCGTGCCAGCACGCCAAGCCGAAACGAGCGGATCGAGCGCGTGGAGCGCTGTCAAATGATGGATCATCCGGTCATTTACGCTGTTGAGGAGCTCTATGAAACGGCAGAGGGAGACGAAAGTATTGATGGCCTGCCACTTAGCGATCCCACCAATTGGGGAGCCATCAACCTCAGCTTAGTTGACAAGAGTGCACGATTTATCAGCAGCTTACCACCCTTGACAAACCCTGCAAGCCTAGCCCAAGGTTACATTTGTCGACCGTACAAGAGCGACGTCCAGCGTTTGAGAGCCATCTTCACTTGGGTCAGTGAAAAGATTGCATGGGAGGAGCCATTGGACGAGAATGAAGTTGATTTGAAACGCGTTATTAATATGAAGCGCGGATGCCCCCAAGAGGTTGCGTTTCTTGTTCGAGAAATGTGCTCAGCTGTTGGATTACACGCCGATGTTATCAAAGGTTACTTGAAGAGCCCCGGAGAGCTCCTGGACCTGAGTGCACTGTCGCGACCGAACCACTGGTGGAACGCTATATTGATTGACGGCGAATGGCGTTTCATGGACTGCTCGCTAGCAAGTCCAACGAATCCCAAGCGAAGTCAATTAGTGACAACGAATTCTCAGCATGCCGAGAGCTGGTATTTCCTTACTCGACCTCTTGACTTATGTTACACGCATATTCCTCTTCACCCCGAGGAGCAACATATCTGCCCGCCCATATCTCCAGATGTTCTTCTAGCTCTGCCTGCTGTCAGTCCGGCCTTTTTCAAGAATGCGATGCAGATGCCGGATTATGACACAAGCTATATGCGCATTGAAGGCTTAGACGTTATGCAGTTACGCATTCTTGTTCCACCTGATGTTGAGTGTGCTGCTGAAGTCGAAGCACTGGCGTTTGCTCGTGATGCCGATGGCGACTGGTTTGAAAGTGGCGATGTTATACGCAAACGTGCCCTTGCTCAACCCGACTGGATTCGTGGTCAAAAGCGCTTCACGATCAAGGCACTTCTCCCTGGTGATGAAGGACAAGGTGTGCTCAAAATATATGCAGGCAAGAAGGGGTTGATGCATTCAAACAGGGATATTCCTCATCCACTTGCCGTCACGTTACCAATTCTTCATACCGGAGAAAACCCTCCGTACGAGTTCTTGCTGCGACACCCGACTCCACATGCACAGCGCCATGATCTCTATGTCATCCAGCCGCAGTGTGGAAAATTGGCCATCAACAACACTTTTGTATTTGCTGTTCGTCAAAATCCTGCCTCGCCGTTTTCGAAGTCCAGCAGTGGAGAAATTCCAAGCGATGGGCGTGCCTCTCCATCAATCATGCGTCCATCCAGTGCTATGAGCATGGTATCCAGCAGTTACGGCGGATCTGTGGCGTCAACTACATCCCTCGACGGTTTTACAGCGAATACGTCAGTCGTGTCATCAAGCAAGTCCACGTCAAACCGTGAGAAGCCTGCTAAATTGGCTATACAATCACCATCCGGCAAGATTCTGCGTCTGATGCGCAAAGCGGATCATATGATTAGCACGAGCAACGATAATCCTAATTCTTTGACCGAAGGTACTCCGGACGGCAGTGTATGGGAAACTGTTATCAAGATTGGAGAAAAAGGCGTTTGGCGCGGTCTTGTTTTGGCAGATCGCAGCGCGCGTTGGTGCGTGTTTTGCGAATGGGAGTCTTATTAATTTGCACTTTGCTTGGTCAACATACAACTAGAGCATCAACAGTTATTTCCTTCTCTTCTTCTCCGTTTTTTTCTTTGGCACAATTTTTTTATCGTTCAACAATTTTCTGTCTTGTCCCGTGTTCATATACCAGCGCAGGAACGGCGTCAATAGAGCGAGCGAGTCTGATTCCATGTCCATTGCATCGCAATTAGCGGCATTTTGAAAATCTTGTTTCTCTTTTTTGTTCTTGTCTGCATATTTCTTGTCTTTTCTTTTTTGTGCAAAACATTGTGGCATTGAGATGCATGGATCTTCGAACAATCTTTCCCCCGAGATCCGAAGTCAGTCGATATTGGTCTGTGTGTGTCTGTGTATAACTCTTGATCATTCCTGGTACCTAGGTATAGAAATGGGAACCAATTGCATCTTCATATCAATACATATACGTGCATGCACCACATCAGCTGGTAAACGCCTGCCTTAGCAGCGGCGCAACTTGCTTTCTGCTCTGAGACACATTCCCTTGCTGCCATATGTACAAACCACCCGTGTATTCATGGCTACCTTCAATGGGGAAATCGTTCCACTTTTGTAGCCCTAATTGCTCTTTGGAAGTTTCCGCAAATTTGGCGAGTGTGTCGTTGTAGGCATCTTTGAGACCCCAAACGAGTAACTCTCTTGAAAACTGTCCGTCTCCGTCGCCGTCCTGGGAGCCGAAAGCCGTCATCACAGAAACGACATCCAGACGTCTTTCCAGCGCAAATTTCTTCAACTTATCCAAGAATAACTTCAACTCGTCACCCCCTGTATTAGTTGAATCGTCATCTTCATCCCTCGCTTTGTCAACAATCCACTTCAACGGCCGCACAACACTCGCAATCCCAACAACCCTCTTCTCACCGGAGGACGGGCTTGACTCAGTCCAATCCTTATAATCCCGACCCAGAATCTCGTCGACCGTCAACCAATCAAGACTATGCGCTTTAGCGTATTGGATCTGCTCAAAGTACACTGTTCGGTCCCATTCACCAGCACCACCAGGAGAAAAAGAAGAGATTCGTTCCGTCAGAAAGGAAACGGCGTCTCGGTCGACGTCCGTCACTTTTCCTTCGGCGGTGAGGTTTGTGGTATCGATTAGAATTGATACGAGAGCGAGTTTGGCGAGTTGGACTTCCCATTTACCCTCCTCACCAGCTTCAATATTGATGTGTTGCTGCTGTCCTTGGCCTTCGGTCATGGAGGATGAAGAAGGCCACAACCCCCGCTCCCGAATTTCACGAACAATTAAACTCGTACACGACCCCGGTCCAGGGATAATAACCCGCGGATTCCCCTGCGGTAATAGTTCCAGTGGCGGCACAAAGCCTTCATCGGGACGATGATCGATGCATCCGTTGACTGAGAACGTGACCAGATCCGAGAGTCCGTCTATTGAGCCTTTACCCTCTTCTTTTTGTTGGGGTGGCTTATGTGGGAGCTTGTTCCAGTCTACCATCACGCAATCAAGTTCCAATTTCTTCTTCTCCGTCTCTTCCTGGTCAACGTCTGGAGATGATGAAATTCCTTCCCGCAAATCCGACACGGTGATGATATGCTCTCTCAGCAATTTCACAATCCCATCTTCTCCATCCTTATCCTTATCCTTACCTTGGATTTTCTTCTGCCTCGCCAGAATAGACGACGACGAAGAAATAGAAAGCTCCAAAGCACACGCAAACTCAGGCCTCAATCTCCTCAATTCCGGTCCACTGGGGACATCAGGTAAATTCACCAGAGGGACGTACCCCCTTTTCCCGCTATCCCCGCTTCTTGAGAAGAAATACGAATACAATATTGCAGATATGATAGAGTCTAGATCCGCGGATTGGTTGCCCAGGACGTAGATGGGACTCTGTGTTGCGATGCCATTTCTGATTGTGGGTAGGATGTGGTTGCGGGCATGTTTGAGGAATGGAAGGAGACCCGGTGAGTTGGGGTTTAATGGGCTCAGGTTCAGATTGAGATCTGGTGGCATTCTCTTTGAGTTGGGTCAATGTTTCAAGAGTCCGTTGAGGTTATTTCGGAGGGGGAAATCCGTTGATGTCATTCAGAACCTTTAATCTTTAATTAACAAGGCGGAACGCTTCACCGCCTGAAAAATAAGGCATCAACGACAATTTACTTGGCTTAGATAGAACAGGATTGTAATGATAATAATACAATATTGTCTCAAAAATCTGCTTTAATCATACACACATCCACCGTTCATCTTTGTGATGGCCATGCCACGCAAAGAAAGGAAGATGATCAAGCAAACAAAGAAAAGAAGTTCTAACATCAAACAGCACAAGCAACAAGACATTATCATAAAGAAAAGAAGTAACAAGCAGCAAAAAGCATTATTGCCGAACGCCATAGGTATAATTTTCTAATTTCCACGCCCGACACCGACCGAAAAAAAATGTGAAAAGTAAAAGCACTCGTAAATCCATCTCTTAGATAGCAAATGCACCCCGAAGGAAGTCGAAATTCCCGTTTCGGCAATCTTGTGGATGTTGTAGAATCAGTCTAGAAGCCATCGCCGTCTCTATCGTGGTTTTCAACGTCATCACCCGGTCCAGACATATCACCATCGCCTTCATTGTTTGAGTCATGTCTTTCACTGCCATTGCTAACATCGAGAGCCTCAAGCGCCTCGTTGGCATGGGTGTTCTCCATTGGTTCAACAGCCTCCGGGTCGTCGTTTGTCAAATCAGCAAAGACATCAGTCATCTCTTGACGTGGCGGGCTGCTACTGAAAGGATTTCCAGTATCCATGCCAACTCCCTGGCCGCTTTCCTGTGGATCACGGAAAACAGAAGGACCGCTGAACAGAGGTTGATCCAAACCGTGTGGCGATCCGCGCGATGGGAATGTTGTAGAATGACCACTGGCATGAGCAAGTAAAGCAGGACCAGGTTCTGGAGTAGATGATAGTCTGAATGATGGGCTAGAATCCTGACCAAGATTGGCGTAGCTACCTGAGAAAAAGGGAGTAGACGAGTTTTCTAGGCTAGTGCCGTTATCTCCAGGAGTATCAGGTTGATAGTCCGTCGCACCGCTGCTTCCAGGTTGCGGCGCGCGACCCGGCTGGGTTGCATCCATGGACTTGCGCTTGCCAGCTTGACTAGTCTTTGGTCTCAGATGAGGAGGGAGATCTTCGACACGATCTACCCCTAGTTGCGCCATGATCTTTTGACTCTTTGTGGGACGCGGTTTTCGTGTTGAAAGAGACTGCTCCAGAATTGGTGGCGGGTCAGGGGCTACCGGTGCCCATTTGTGAATTTCCTGACGGAAGAAGTTGGTTTCATAAGCAAGCAAAACTTCCGCCCCCTCGATTTTGCGAAGATAAAAGATCAGAGTGGGAACCTCCTCGCTGGTTGTGCAGGCAGCGTTTGTGAAGCTTTGAAGGAATTCTCGGAATTGCGTAGCTTGTTTCACGATGCTGTTCAAGACTTCCTCTTCATCTGGCTGAAAAGGTAGAGTGGCAATTTCCGCCTGCCAGTCTTGCAAATCTTCCAATTTAGGCCGTGCTGCGTCACGAGGGATTTTTCGTCGCCAGTCACAGATTGGGCATGTGTATTTGTCGAACTCCTTGACCTTTCCTCGCGCGATCTTCAAACATTTGCCATGGTACCTAAATAGAGTCAGCTTCTGCCGGTCTACTAAGTCATATCTTGAAGAGGGAAAAGGATCACCTACCATTCATGACATAGTTCGCATTCAATCATCATTCCCGATTCCGGCAATCTGCAAATGCAAAAAACATCTCGCTTCCGTGACTTTGCCTCAAACCAGTTTGTGGATGGATTCTCCAAGATACGATCGGGAGTATTGTCGCGTGAAGAAGGCTCAACAGGAGGGCGAAAGCGGTCATCTAAATCAAAACAGGAAGCATTCTTCTTCTCAACGACCTCCATGTAAGACTTAAGGATGTGTAGAGGTGCGTTCGCTTTCCCGAAGAGCTTTTTGCCCTTTCGCATCCAATCCTCATGATGTTTCTGTTCGCGTTCGAGATCTATAGCGCCTATTGGTCTGCTGTTAAGCTGCTCCAGTGACTCCATCAATTCACGCACTTCTTTGTAGGTTGGGCGTTTACGGATATCCGGGTCTTTAGAGCGTTCGTAGAGAGTCCGGATATGGTTTTGAGCGTCGCGCTGCTTGGTCAAAATAGCCTCGACTTGAGCCAGAGTTTCGGGGGATACAGGAAACCTTGATGCCTGAGCAGACAAGGCTTCTAATTGCACATAGTGGACGGCCTCTACAGAAATCAGCTCCTTGGCTTTGGCTTCCCACGCCTCGCCAGACCGGCGAAGCTCCTTGAAATGTGCCAGATCCGGATCATTGTCGGTGAGACCCAACTCCTCGCCTTGCTTGATAAATTCATGGACATCTTCGAGTGTGAGGTGCTGCTCGCGTTTGGCGCGAGATTGCTCCCTCCATTTGATTTGTTGAAGTACGTTCTCGAGTTTCTCGACCTCGGGCAAATCCACGTTAAAGTTTCGGCTGGTTTCGACTAACTCCTCAATCTGGGTGGCTGATTGTACGTTGGAACTAAGGGCGAGATGGACCTCCAGGCGAAATTTCTCGATTTCGTGGGTCTTCTCTTTCAGGGCCGCCATCTGTGGACAGTCGAAGGACAGTATATCAGCTTCTGAAAGTAGAGCGCGGATATTTTCCACTCTGCGAAGCTCACGGTCGCGTTCTTCAAGCTGTGCGGCTTTGGAAGTGCCTTTACGCCAGGCTTTCTCATTCTTCCTGCGGTTCTGTTGCTTTCGTGTGATATAGTTGTTTGCTTCTTCTACCCACTTGTCGCACCGCTGAACGAAAGCCGCCAGGTCTTGAAGGCCGGGCAAGTGATAAGGGATCTTCTCACCTTCGCTTAGGAGGCTATGGAGGACCTTCAGCTGAGGTTTCGCTTCGTCCTCCAACACCTTGTCCAATTTCTCAGTCCACGCCTCGGGTATCCTAGCGCGATCTTGTACCTTTTGTACCAGGGCTGATAATGAGTCATTCGTCATTCGGTATCGCAACGTGTGGTTGGCGCCTAGCATCCTTTGCTCAAGAGGTTCATCACAACAGTCGTACATGTCGGCATGGATTAAGCAAACGGTTTTCCCGGACTTGTCACAGCGGAATTGGGTAAGATATGCATAGGCTTTGCAGTGATGGCATTGGTACTCTTCCTCCGGGAGATCCTCCTCGTCGACGACGTACTTCAATTTGCAATCTCCATCGCTGGACCAATCACTGCCGCTGAACTTACATTGATGCGGAGCAATTCGTCGATGGCGATCAAAGAAAGATGCACGATCTGATTCTTCACGAACAACCGCACGATCTAGTGCCGGTGCAAGCCATTTGGCGGTCTTGATGGATGTATCTCTAGCTGCGGCTGTCATTAGCAGTTCATCATGTGAGAAACACGGTTGTCTTCTGAATGCTTGCAACCGCTCAACCCCAAGGGCACCAAATGGTTCCCAGTCTGTCGGAGCAAAGTTAACGGCCTCATTGAAGTTGAAACCATGATTGAATCCAGCATGATACGCCTGCGGGAAGGTAATAACAAACTGGCCAGCTCTCTGATCAAGCGCATAGACGTTTACACCAGCTTTCTTTAGTTGATCGGGTGGTAGAAGTGTCACCAATTGGAACAGAAGGTCCGGTTGTGTTTCGAAGAGTTCTGGGACTGCCTGTCGCATCGCTTCTTCAAAGGCTTCGGCGTCCTTTCCGGGTATGCCATACCAAGTCTTAGTAGCGCCGAAATGCTGATAATTGGCAGAATAGGCGTAGTGATCTTCATTGTGCCAGCAGAATGTAGAAAAGCACATTCCAACGTAGACCCATGGCACGGTCATACCCGAAATGTCGGACTTGATATGTCTGAACAGGGAGTCACCGTAGAATGGGAGCACATTCAAGTTCCAAGGATCTTGTGAATACGGATCTAGCGGATTCCTCTCGACGGTCGGAAAACCACTACCATGGGTGGTGGAGTGAATGTCCGCCCCGTACTCGACCTCAACGGTCTCTGTCAGGCTCTCGACCAACCTCCAAAATTCACGCTCCACATCATCCTCGGTTTCACGGCGCTGAGTATTTAGAACAGGGTCGAATGGCATACGAGGGGCAAAGTAGCTCTTTTTGAAAGCGTTGGCCTTTTCTTGGAACTGCTTCAAGGAATACACGCCGCCTTCTTCGAATCCGAATTCGCCAGTACCAACTAGGCATTTCGGGCAGTGCCAGTCATAATCTGGGTCGGCGTTTAAAGGATTCTCGAGACAAGCTTTGTGGTAGCCGTTTTCGCAACTGTCACAAACAAAAATAGTTTCGGGATTGTCTGTTTTTCCACAAGCTTCGCATTTCTGATGATAAAATGTTAGCTTCGTTGATTATCATGGATAGAAACTGAATAGGAGCATACCTCGCCTGTTCTACGTGTGCCTCCCTTTGATTTTCCTTTTGGTGGTGTAGGACGAAGAAGACTCATGTGGGAGCCAGCAACTGTGGGCACACCATCTAAAAGATCACGTCAGTGGCAGGGACTAATACAATGATAATAACAGCGCATTCAACTTCTTAAGGGGGAAAATTCAAGGGATATACTAGACGAACCTTTTCGAAGCCGTTTGCTTCTCCGGCCGGAAGCGTCCAGTTCAAGGGAATCGCTTTGCGAATCAGCAGCGAGGCTGTCATGGCTGATGGTACGTTTAAGCGGATGCGATGAATGCCCATTGGTGAGTGGAGTTTGTTTGGCATCAAACTTATCCTTGCCTGGATACGGAGCGATACTCTTCGGGGTTGAAGAACCATTCTCGTTTTCTCGTTTAATCGGAGGAGTGTTGTTAACCGCAGCAAATGACGGCGAACGGTTTACAGGTGTAAACCCTCCCGGCCGGTTTACAGCAGTGAAACCCGCTGTTGGGCGAAGAGGAATCTCCGATGTAGGCGCTTGCTGTTCTGAGGGTACATTGTCGGTCTCGATTGAGGCGTTGAGAACATTGGAAGCTCGTATGGCAGGAGATTCTTGGCGCGCATTCGATGGAGTAGCGGACATTGGTCGCTTTGCTACTGGCGAACGATTGGGAGATGGTGTATAAGGTCCACCTTGTTCAACTTCAAGTTGCTGTTGCACACCAGGTTTGGCAACACGGAGATATTCTTCGTAGGGTTGAAGCCAACGTTGATACGAATTCTTTAGCGACGTAGAGAGCGAAGACATGATCTTGCCGCTGTAGCCGAGATCGCGACCAATCTCGGCCCATTTTTTCAGCTTGCAGACCTGATCGAAACCACCGCGAACCTCGACCGCTTTCTTTAGTTTATATAGATCGAGGGGTCTTTTGTCGACGCTAGGGAATCGGTTGAGGTTGGTGCCATGTTGTTTATGAAATTTTGCGAGCTGATCGAGGTAATTCAAATTCGCCCGGGTGCCTGGTTTGAGTCAGAATGGAGATCCAGAAATAAATACTCGATGTGCGTATCGTCGAAAGTTGAAACATACCTCCTTCGACTGAATTTAGTTCTTGACGACGGGTCTTGAAATGAAACCTCTGTAAAGCAAAAATGTGAATGTCAGCACTCTGTTGCCTACACCAGCCTCTTTCCGCGATAATTCCAGATGGTAGAGTAAGACAACGTACTTCTGTATCTACAGCAAATGGAGGATTCCAATTCTCGGGAGGAATAATCCTGCAAATGCCATATTTAGACCCTTCTGGCGCGATCTTTCTGATGTATTCGTTCGGGTCTCTGAATTCTTCTTCGGTAGGACGGAACGTAGGGGCCTCCGGTAGGCCATGGGCACGAACACGATTTGTTGGTTCCCGAGTAGCACTTGGCTGACCGCGCCGTTCGACGGTCGAAAGATCCAAGGGCGCAGATCGTCGAGCGCTCAGAGGTACATTGTGACCGTACGAAGGGTAGGAGGCAGTCGGCCGCTGACGAGGATTGTTCGGTTGCGCATTCGCTGTGGTGGTCGCGGGGGCCACCATTTCTTATTCGAGTCGCTCGGAACAGCGCTGAAGATCGATGAAAAGGCGGTTGAGTAGGACACGTTTTCCAGTTCTATCAAGACTGAAGACGTTGGTAGGACGGCATTGGACAAGGCGATGCCGAGCAATCAAGGATCAGCGAGAAAGTACAGGGCTAATTGATGTATAAAACGGATGTAAGAAGAGGAACAAGAGACGCGGATAATTGTGAGGTGATGTTGACGAGCAGCAAAGTGAATCTGTATGTGAGATCCCAGGCTGAGCCGTTCCGTGAGGAAGGAAAGAGAAAGTGAGCAAAATCGGGACGGGACAGTCGAGAGCGAGGAATTCGAGTCTGAAATGGGTGAGAGTGGGAGAGAGGTTTGCTCGGCCACGAGGGCAGCTAATCAAACAGGGCTGCCAGCTGGTAGACGACAGGGCGAGCGAGCAGGGTGTGGTGGTTGTAGAGAGAAGAGATGAGTAGTATGAAGAGGGAAGAAGACCGAGAGAGGGCCGACTGACTTGGGGTGATCAGGATGGGGCAGATTAGTGTTAGCTCCATCTGTTTGGTTAGGGCGTTTTAGAGGGCGCCGTTCCCTCATTGGGAATTTTCTACATGCTGCAATGTGATAGGTCGTTCCTTCCTTCGTTGCCCCGGCTGGTACCGAAGTCATCTCTACATTTATTCACATAAACCCAGGCATTACGGTAATTGCTTGTAATCGATCATAACAATATACTTCCTCTCTACGGTATTGAGGGAAGGAACAGTAATCAGTATGTAATATTACACAATATGAATCAAGTCGCAGGCGATCCGATCTGAATCTGATAGTACCTGGATACGTATTGTATGACTTACCCTGCAAACGGAAGGTCAGTGCAAAATCAGCACCAGGCAACAAGTCAGGAAATGTTTATTGATGCTCTGTGTGGTAACAAATATAGCAGCATTTGTCACTCGAAACCAGGCTTTTTCTTTTTCCTTTTTTTTCCCCTTTGTCGCTGGTGCCGGGATAAGATGGGATGATGATATGTACCTGGGAGTACGGAGTAGAAAAAAACTCCAGTCAGTTGATAACAACTTAACTGACTTCTCGGCGACAATTGCGTACATGTGATGCCGCTGATAGCAAGTAATATAAATTATCGAAGGACCAGGCAGACGACAAGACATACTTCGCAGCCAGGGATCATACAATCATCGATTATTTAATCAGAGTGCAGGAAGGTTGATCGAGTGCAGTCAGTTTTAACCCGGTCAATGCCCCACCGGCCAAAGAGACCAACATCGAATGGCTGCCTGTCCGCCAATGGGAGCTGGAGCTAGTCCCAAAGCGGGTCATCCATGGCACATACATCACGTGTTCAACATCGTATTTTCTTGTTGGTAATGTACGTACGCCGTGTTCCACACAGGGACCGCCGAGTAATAAATGTATGGAGTAATTCAGCATAATTGCCCCGATCGGGATGATTTTGTCTATGCGAACACGTCAATTGACCGAAATTGCAGATCGAGTGGACAGCAAATATGTCACGTGATAGCGTGTCATTCGGGCTTAGCGTAACGCGTTTGGTTGTTGCAGATCGGGAAGGTGCTGAGTCGCAACTGCCTTGCACGGCACGCGACAGCAACATACATCAGTGTAGTCAGTGATGCATTCTCACAGACTATCCTCTGTCACTTGAGCCATGCCGTCTACAGCTCCGGAGGACCTCCCTTCAACCAAACCCATCCCAGCCTTCTATTGTTGCTATCTCCTACGATCAGCCAAGCGGCCGAGTTGTCTATACATTGGCTCTACTCCAGATCCAGCACGGCGTCTAGAGCAGCACAATGGATTTTCAAAAGGCGGTGCGAAAAGGACAGAGCGCGACACATTGAGGCCGTGGGAAATGGTCACCATCATAGAGGGATTCACGAGCCGGACTGGCGCCTTACAATTCGAGTACGTTATTTGATCTTTTGCTTTTCTATATACCTTAATCATGCTGACGAAGTCCTTCTCAGATGGTCGTGGCAGCATGTACACACAACTCGACATATAGGTGCCGTAGAGACCGACAAATTGAACCGAAGGCGCAAGAAACCCCCCGTTGACCAAGGCTCTGGCCTCTGGACCTCCACGCCAAAGGTATTGGGTAACCTACACCAGTTGTTACGCTCTACCTACTTTGGAACTTGGCCTTTGACTGTGCGGTTCTTATCAACCGATGCACATAGTCACTGGCAACGTTGGACGGAACGCGCGGATGGGTTGCTTCCCGATACCATACACGTCGAACTGGACTTTCGAGCAGAAGGTGCCAGTGTGCTCGACTCCAACCTGCCAGCCAACGACATGACGCATATTGATGCGACTTACAGCGGTATCCAGGAGCATCTGGAGAAATCGACGTCTCTTGTCAATGATAGCGCTAGAAGATTGGCATGTGAGGTATGTAAGAAACAATTGTCTCCACAAAATGATACCATCGTGGTCTGTTCGCAGCGCCACTGCCATGCCGTGTCACATGTGAACTGTCTGTCCCAGCAATTCTTAGATGAGGAAGGAAGCTCTTGCTTGGTGCCGACCCTTGGGGAATGTCCAGCTTGCAAGCGCGAAGTCAAGTGGGTGACACTTATGAAAGAACTAAGTATGCGGTTACATGGAGCAAAAGCCGCCACGAAATTACTGAAAAGAGAGCGCAAAAGGAAAGAAAATACTGAAGGCAGAAAATCATCAAAGACCAGCAAGAAAGCGAAGACTGATGATGATATACTTGACGACGACTATGAGGATCTTGACGAGGACTGGATGAACGCTGTGAACGTCGATTTCACCCCAGAGTCCCCGGACCATGACTATACAAAATCAGAAAGCTCGACTGGGCGAGTGGAGATAGTGATTGAGGACAGTGAGGATGAAATTTTTGATTGACACCTAGCATTATTGAAGCTCGATCTAATCCTATCGGCCGGTTGAACTCTCTCCTGTGGGAATAAACGTCCAGGGCCCAAGCCTTTTCAGCGGTCCTATTGAATCCACGTTCTTCATACACTCTAGGACTGGCTCCAATATATCCTGCGCAACTTCGTCGACCGATTGCCCAGCATCAATAACACAGATTTCATCGTTATGCGGGAGATCTAACAGGGAGAGAAACAGATCTCTCACACGTTTCTGCATGGAGTCGGTTTCGTAACGCTCAATACCATAGCTTCCTCTTTTTGCCGCTTCTTCGGGAGATATACTTAAGAAAAGGCATAGATCGGGACGAGGCAAGCCTACCTCTGGCTGCCACGCCCAGTGAAGCGACAGATTGGGGTTTCCCTTGGCAGCAGAGTAAACAGCACCGGAATATGAATAGCGGTCCACGATGACCGTGATTCCATCAGCAATATCCTTTTGGATACTCTGGGCCACCTCCCATCTGTTTGCCGAGAAGAGCAAATGTATAGAATGGTCGTCCAATTGCGAGTCGCCGCGTAGATAGCTATCAATTTGCTTGCCAATGGGCGTACTTCGGTCTGGAAAAGTCAGTAACGCATGTTATAGAGAATGCAAGGAAATCTACCTGGAAATCGGATGTATTTGGCTTTGTAGTTCATGCCCAACAGGCTCTTGTACAGCAATTCGCACTGGCTGGACTTTCCCGCGCGGTCCAGTCCTTCAACCACCACCAAAGCCCCGCGCTTCTCCTTATCAATCGCTGATAAGTCCGCCATGTCGATACAAAGTCAACTAGTTGAGAATTAGGCGACAAGATAAATGTTGTCTGTACTTGTGGCTATTATCGAGAGTGTGCAGGTGCTGGAAACCCAGGTAGGCGGTCAATTGATGAGTTTGTTCTGTCCGACGGGGCTGGTTGGCAAAGATAAAAAAAAAAAGAATCCACCAAGAAATTAATTCATCTCAAACTCTTATACGTATTCGGTTCAATAGCATAGGGATTATCACCCCCTTGCTATAACCCCTGAACCTTGGAAAGGATTTATCCGAGTCAAAAATGGGGAATGAAATCGACCAGGATAATACTACTGAAAATATGAAAATTCCCTTTGCGACGGTGCATGCCTCCTCGCCGGGTGGCCTTGCTGCTCGCGTGGGCACGTTCGTCTTACCCAACAGGAAACCAATTCAGACTCCGCATTATATTACGATCACGTCGCGGGGAGCTGTGCCGCATATATCGCCGGATATAGTCAGGAATAGTACCTCGATTGGAAGTCTCTATGTCGGATTGGAGGATTGTACGTCCAGTTTCTCTGGCTCCCATTTCCCCGTTACATGTGTAGTTGCAAATACTGACTTCTGTCTCTTCTGGCCAGCGCAGTTCTAGACAAAGCTCCTCAATCACTCCCGGTCCTGCAAATCCCTCAATCCCACCCCCATGAATCTCGACTCCGCAAATTCATCGCCGCCCAGGACGACGACGTCCTCATCCTAGGTGCCCGCCGAGCTCAACCCGTCATCACCCCGCAATCGAACACGGCGGACGCAGTCGCGGTTATAACTTCGGCCGGATCATGGGTTCTGGAGCATACGAAATGGCTGGATATGATACATAAATTGCGACCGGATGTTGTTATCGGGTTTGCGGATTTGGCGTACGGGCATGCACCCGGTGTGAAGAGGAGGGAGAAGATGGTTGATCGAACACATGCATATACTCGCGATGCGACGAGATATCTTTACTCCGAGTCGACCGATACCTCCGATAATGGTAGCGAGCTAAAGACTCCGCTATACTTTGCGCCCATCCTCCCGCTAGAGAATACGCAGCAGGGACTCTATCTCGAAGATCTGGAAGATGAGTTACGGCCCCGAGTCTCGGGTCTGGCGCTCTACGAATCTGCTTCGTTGGCTATCATACCAGATTCTCTTTCGGATTTGCCGCGATTCTGTATCAGTGAGCCATGGGTCCCGCAAGAGATCCTGCGCGATGTCGCGCTGGGCGCTGATTTATTCACCATTCCATTCATTGGGGATTTATCGAATGCCGGTATCGCATTAGACTTCATCTTTACGCCATCAGCCACTCCAGAGCAACAGAATGAGAAAAGGACGCCATCCGCACCAAAACCATTAGCGTTCGACCTATGGAACAAATCATACAGCACAGATATCGTCCCTATTTCGGAGGGCTGTCAGTGCTACGCATGCCAAAAGCATCATCGCGCGTATATCCATCACTTACTCTCGGCGAAAGAGATGCTTGCATGGTCCTTACTACAGATTCACAATCATCACGTCATGGACCAATTCTTTGAGGCTGTGCGGCAGTCTATTACGAATGATACGTTTGAGGCGGATGTGGCTTCCTTTGAGAGGGACTATGAGTCTGCGTTTCCGAAGCAGACGGGTCAGGGGCCTAGGTACATCCCATCCCCCCTTTTTTAATGAGTTTCATTGTCTGGCAAGATGTTTTGCTAATGTGTTGGTTGGTAATAGGATACGAGGATATAGTAGCTACGTCTCTGGAGCGGGCGACGCAAAACGCAATGCCCCGGCCTATGGAAGGTTGAATGATGCTCTTGAGAAATATGCCGAGTCTCAACAGTCCTCTGTCGCGACGCCGGATACGAATGCAGAGGGTTTGGAGAGGCATGGGTTTGCGGAAAAGAGTACCGATCTTTGATACTTTTATCCTCAAGATTAGATATTAAGATAGTCAAACATGGACATAGCTTTCTAATAAAACCCTTATTCAGGCTAAGTCATATTTACATATCCCCCGCAAGCACATTCCACAATGTATTCATCTCCGCCTTCTCCTCCTCCGACCCCGGCTCCGTACCAGCTCCATATCTATGCCCAATAACACAAAGTAACCACACATCATTCTTGGTCTCATTCAGAAACCGCTCCGTAGCCGATCCGCGAGGGTAAATGCGTCGCCACTCGTCCCAGATACGGAATGCCTCTTCGCCCCAGGCACGGAAACTGACTTCTTCGATTATGGTGGGTGTTGTGATTTCGCGGCCGCGGAAGGCGCCCCATGTCACGGCCATGCCGGTACTTTCGCGTACTTCGACGGGTTCTTCGTCGGCGGCGATGGCGGAAGAGGCGTCTTCTGGTTTGGGGGAGGAGGAGGCAGACAGCAAGAAGGATGATTCGAGGTGGCCGGCTGCGTTGATGGCGAACCAGGAGAATTCTTCGCTGCCGTGTTTGAGGAGTGTAGGCTTCACTTTGTTTTGGTAGTCGGAAGTAGGGCAGAAGAATTCGACAAAGGCCTTTTGGAAGACAAAGCCCTCGCCTGGTGGTCCCCAGCCAAAGATGGGGTGGTCACTTCGTATGCCGTTCACGGCGGGTTGTGATGCAAGCGTCCACCAATTCTTTTTCTCGATGATCTGTAATAGTTGTGGTTTGATGACTTGTGTCTCTGCGTTGAGGTTGGCGTCTTCAGCTGCACCACCCTCGGACCAGGGGACAATGTATAGTTCTCCAGATACGTGTTTTCGGAAAAGACTGCCAATATCCTCTCTAGACACTGGGAAACCCCATAGTTGTTTTGCTACAGTGGCGTTCACATGCAAAGAAGGGCCGTAGCCGTCAATTTCACCGAAAGCAGGAGATCGGGAATCACCCCAACGTCCGTTAGGGAAATCATCCCATGTTGCTTCGCGGCCCAGGGATCCAATACCCTCTGAGATTTGCAGCTGAGTGCTTCGTGGAGGTGGATTTAATGCTGGCACACCGGCGCTAGAAGCGAGAGTCTCGTACGTGATGGATTTTCTCGACGAATGTTCCGATTGTTGGTCCGTCGGTACATGCAGCTTGTCCACAATGACCCGGTTGTGCGGACCAGAGTTGATGGACGAGGCCCGGCGGCGCGACACCAATGTTTTGAGATCTTTATTATTTGCATCAACTTCTTCAATCGCAATACCATCTTCAATAGCACTATCATCGCTGGAAGGTGGAATCAAATCACAACGTTCCAGTATCAGGGTTACCGACTTCTCCAAGTTCAATGTGTAGAAATGGTATCCACGGTGTCCTGGGTTGGGCAATGACTTGATCTGGTTCGCAATCTCGCTCACAATATCAACACCAACTTGTTTGACTCGTTCATCGTCTGACCGGACTTGCTCAATTCGTGACATGATCGCAGGCGGGATATGAGCCCCGCTAAGTTTCGTCACTCTCGTCAAAATCTTGTAACCGTGAATAGGCATAAGACCGGGGATAATCGGTATGGTCTTTATCGCTCCGGATGGGTGGTTTCGAAGTCTGTCCTCAAATTTCTGGTATGCTTCGAAGTCGTATGTCAATTGAGTCATGATAAAGTCTGCGCCCGCCTGTACTTTTTCAACCAGATATGGCAAATCTTTCTCGGGGTCTTGAATATCTGTCTGAGACTCGCCGGGGTGACCTTCGGGATATGCGGCCACTCCGATACAGAAATAGTCGCCATATGTTTTTCGAATGTAGCGCACCAAATCTATAGCCCATGTAAAGTCTTTATTGCTATCGTCATCTCCGTCCATATTGTATTCCTCACTGCGGGGCGGGTCTCCTCGGAGGGCAAGGATATTTCTGATGCCGAGTGCTTTGGCCTGCTCCAACGCTTCGTCAATCAAACTTCTCGTCATGTTTGTGCATGTAAGATGTAGACATGTCGTTAATTGCAGCTGTCGTTGACAGATTTCGGCCAGTTCGAGAGACTTGGCTGCAGTCGTTCCTCCGGCACCCCATGTCACAGTCACGAAAAGCGGCCGTAGAGCCTGAGCCATACGTTCGAGACGAGCTTGTAAATTCACCGAGCCCTATCCAAACATGACGAGTTAGTACATCGCTCTCCACGGAGTCATAAGGGAAGCCCACCATCTGTGTCTTCGGGGGAAAGAACTCCAACGAGAAGTAATTGGAGTCCGGCGGCAAAGCCGCGATCTTTTCAGTAATCTTTTCCATATTACAGTTGCTTCGTAGCAAAGAAGAATATTGTTAATACAAATAAAGAGAAAAAAGGTAATGGTGCTTGAAGAAAAGGGAATTGGTTGACGCATGAGGGACCGGGAAGAATCGTCGAGTGTGGGGCTCGGCGGCGTCTTTCTTTCCCCGCAGTGAAGCATTCCCGATGCCACATTACTCTACCTACGCTTCTCAATTGAGAGCTCATTACTGCTCTGCAATTAGCTGATTGGATTGGGCTTCTTACATATTGTCTTCTACTGTGGTCCAAGCCAGATTCTGTCAATTAGCCGTACGATCTTTTGATAGGAAGGCGAGATCGGAGCATGGAGAACATGTGGGGTTCGGTATATCATGAAGATCATGACTGATGGCATTCGGAGTTTGACTACAGGATGCCTGACTCGAAGAGAAGGCATTGGGATGATTATGCTCATGCTTTACACTTTCCAATTCACCAGTTCTTATACCACCTTACGTGCGCCCACGTCTCACCAGCAATATATTACCTAGGTATTGTCATCCATGGATGAACATCGAGCTTTGGTCCTCTGAGAAAAGTGAAAATGTGCCGAATTTCTGGGGTTTTGATCATCTACAGGACTCAATTCCAATACTAGGAGCCTTGGCTATCAATGATTGGAATATACGTCTCTATCAAAATCCCGAATAGGGATCTGTCTACCCTGCCTATTTGACACAGTGGACTCGCCTTAATATATATTCCGTTGCAGAGAACCACACGTTGATACAACCTTGGAAGTGGTGCTAATACCTTAATCAGGAATCTTGATGCATGGTGACCTGACTCAAGTACGTATGCTGTGAGCTTGGAAGTAGACAATAATCCAACACATAGGCTAAGTCTAAAAAGTGTAATTTCTCTCTTGTACAAGGTCCAAAACATTCAAATGTTCCCAAGATTATTTCCACTGAGAGCGCGAGCTAGGACGATTTCAGCTTAGTGCGATGTTTACCCTAACCGTATTTGGAAAAGCGCTTATCCTTGTGAGACAAACAAGACAAACAACACAAACATCCATGGATTCAGCTGAATTGCGCAAACAGCGACGACGACGACGCTGTGTTGTGTACATAGGCGTGTTGCTGATGATGGATGGAAAGGTAAGGAATTATCTTTTCATCGGCTAACCCCAGAAAGTTACACGAAACCTTAGGGCAAGGGGGAGCTTAATCAGTTCGTCAATCCCATCCTCTCCAATCGCATCGTGACTGACCAGACATCCAGTGCCTCTCTCCAAACATCTCTCCAAATTCTCAATAAATCATAATATATACACAAGAAGAACATTCTCCGTCCGACCGCGCCTGCTAAAATCCGCCTTCCCCAACCCAACCCCCGAACCATCATCAGCCAGCCTCCGTGCACGACTCCAAAAATTCAACGACCGACTCCCCTCCTTCCTCCGCGGATACACAACACCCCTCATCGGCGCGCCAACTACACATATCACATCCTTCCTCATCCTACACGAAATAACCGCCGTTGTCCCATTAATCGGCCTCTTCGGCTTCTTCCACTACTCTGGTTGGACACCACTACTTTCCGCCAGCGATGATAGCTCGTTGAATGATGCCGTGCAGCGATTCGGGAAATGGATGACCAAGAAAGGGTGGGTGGGTAGTGAGGATGTCGAGGCTGCGAAGAATGTTTCTTCTACGGCCACAACTACGGGAGAGGATGGTGATAAGTCGCAGGTCCTGATGCAGCAGAAGGGTGCGCAACTGGTTCTACAATTTGCGGCGGCATACGTTACTACGAAGGCATTGTTGCCGTTGAGGATTGTCGCGAGTGTTTGGGCAACGCCGTGGTTTGCGCGAGTCTTGCTCGTGCCTATTGGGAGAGGCGTAAAGAGGATTTTTCGAAGAACATAACTCTGGCCTGTCGAAACTGCCGAACGACTACACATACCGGCGGCGCATAAGGAACTGTACATACGCCACAATTCATATTGAAAATATCTCTATTTGCATGGCTTTTGGATATCTTTTATTACTCTGTCGTACAAAGCACCTGCTCAGGCGTCATGACAAGAGCATTTAAGCCTTCTCGTAGATCCAGTCGAACTGGCTGTGCTTGTAGCTGATGACCTCACCCTCCTTGAACCAGAGAGCAATCTCCTTCTTGGCGTTCTCGACGCTGTCGGAACCGTGGCAGACGTTGCGGCCGACGTCCTATTCATGTTAGTTGAGGCCGAAACGTAGGTTTCAAAGATACTTACGATGGCGTAGTCACCACGGATGGTGCCAGGGGCAGAGGCAAGAGGGTTGGTGGCACCGAGGATGGCTGTAACTGTTAGTGAAGTTCTTCTGGCCAGTCAATTGATGGATAACATACTACGACCGGTCTTCACGGCGTCACGGCCTTCCCAGACCATGGCAACGATGGGGCCGCTCAACATGTCTGCATTTTAATTAGCAATAGGCTCTGTAGGCGTCGGAGTAGCCACGGATCGTAGAGAAAACTAACAAGTAACGAGACCGGGGAAGAAAGGCTTCTCGGAGAGGTCGGCATAGTGCTTCTCGAGGAGCTCACGAGGAGGAGAGACCAACTTCAAAGCGGCGAGCTTGAAGCTATTATTCGAGAAACAATCAGTATGGGCCTGGAAAGCGGTGTATAATGATGACTTACCCACGGGACTCGAAGCGAGAGATGATGGGTCCAACGAGGCCACGCTGTGTTGGTGTTAGTCAATCAGCTCACAACGATATTGGACCAATTGCTCGAATATTGATCGGAGAAGGTCGAAGTACCTGGACACCATCGGGCTTGATGGCAATGAAACTAGAGAAACGATTAGCACCAGCTCCAAGTAATCAGATCATTAGTTCTTGGAGGGGTAACAGAGTTTTGTGGGCGGTCAAGCATGAGATGATCGCAAATGCACAGGAGTGGAGGGGACAATGTAACTCACGTCTGCTCGGAAGACATTTTGGATGTATGAGAAGTAATTCAGAAAGGGGCTCTGAAGAATATGACAATTGTTGAGGACAGAAAGTAAGGAGGAGAAGACGGAGGAGAGAGTCTCTGGTACTTGGGAGAAAATTATTATGGCGGACAACAGAAGGAGCGGTGGGGCAGGAGGGGTACCATGCTAACCAACCAGCACTACGTAGTAGGGTTAATGCTCTCGACGTGGTCAACTAGCTGGCTGTCTGTTTATATTCTGCACCCAAGTGTCAAGGCTATACTGGATCACAATCGGTACTTTACTTGGTGGTTCTTGAGCTATCTTCATGTAGTTGTGCTTATCCAATGCGATCAATATACATAGTATAGATTGAAAAATACCGCTGTATTGTCGACTGGTATTACCATTACCGCCGATCGGGGTTGTCTTGGCGGCGGTTGTTAGCGGCGGCAGCTTGGCTCTTGTTATCTGGCAGCTTCATTCGTCCCATCTCACTCCCTCCTTGTCCCTTGATCGTTAGTTGATACCAGTCACCAGCTGCATTACTCATTATCGCAGCTTCCTGCCTGACCTCATACAATATAAATGGGGTCCAGTGCAAACACATTGAGTTGCTGTTCTGCTTATAGTTGAATTTCAGCCTCAATCGTTCTTTTATTATCCATACGTCATGCCTTTGAAGAAGCAGTTGTCGCTATTTCTGAGCTTGCTCACCATTGTTGCGTGTTTGATTTCCCCAGTTGGTACGTATCCATAAACTCCGGCTTCAATATCTACTAAGTGATATCAGTCAGCGTCAAGCACGAGAATTTCAAAACATGCTCCCAGTCCGGTTTCTGCAAGCGGAACCGAGCGTATGCCGATGAAGCTATCAACTCGGGAACCAATTGGAAGACGCCATATGAACTCGATCCTTCGAGCGTCGGATTAAACAATGGCTATCTACAAGGAATAGTATTGAAGACCACGGAATCCGGAGAGAAGGTCAGGCTACCTCTCACCGTATCATTCCTCGAGTCGGGTGCCGCCAGACTTGTTTTGGACGAAGAAAAGCGACTCAAGGGGGACATCGAGTTGCGACATGATCGAAACATCCGAAAAGAGCGATATAACGAGGCAGAGAAGTGGGCCATTGTTGGCGGTCTGGCACCAAACAAGGCTGCTGCTTTCAGCCCTGAATCAGAGACTGGTTATACCAAGGTTCAATATGGGCCCGAAAATCAGTATCAAATGGTTCTTCGTCATGCGCCTTTCGAGATAAACTTCCAACGCGATGGAGAGACTCACATCAAATTGAATGACCGGGGCTTGCTCAATCTGGAGCACTGGAGACCCAAGGTGGATGTTCCAGAGGGCGAGACCGCTCCGGAGGATGAATCGACATGGTGGGATGAATCTTTTGGTGGAAACACCGATTCCAAGCCAAGAGGACCTGAAAGCGTTGGTCTGGACATCACATTTCCAGGATACGAGCATGTTTACGGTATTCCGGAACATGCTGACTCAATGTCACTGAGAGAGACACGGTAAGCGATCCTTTTATCTACTTTCGAACTCATAGCTGATACCCTCAGGGGTGGATCTGGCAACCACGAGGAACCGTACCGTTTATACAACAGTGACGTTTTCGAGTACGAGCTGAACAGCCCAATGACACTTTACGGTGCTATTCCTTTCATGCAAGCTCACCGCAAAAACTCCTCTGTGGGAGTCTTCTGGCTTAATGCAGCTGAGACATGGATTGACATTGTCAAAGCCAAATCTACTTCTAATCCCCTATCGCTAGGACTCACCAGCAAGAAGACAACACACACCCATTGGTTCTCCGAGTCCGGCCAGCTTGACCTCTTTGTCTTCCTTGGTCCGAATCCGCAGACCCTTAGTAAAACCTACGGAGAGTTAACGGGATATACGCAACTTCCACAACAATTTGCCATCGCCTATCATCAGTGCCGCTGGAACTACGTCACTGACGAGGACGTGAAAGAAGTCGACCGCAAGTTCGACCGCTATCAGATACCTTACGACGTTATTTGGCTTGATATTGAATATACAGATGAAAAGAAGTACTTCACGTGGGACCCGATGACCTTCCCTGACCCTAAGGGCATGCAGGATCAATTGGACCAGTCGGAGCGTAAGCTTGTGGCTATTATTGATCCTCATATCAAGAACACCAACGGCTACCCTGTTGTTGAGGAGCTCAAGAGCAAGGACCTGGGTATCAAGAACAAAGACGGAAACATTTACGACGGCTGGTGCTGGCCAGGCTCATCACATTGGGTCGATTGCTTCAACCCGGCTGCTATTTCCTGGTGGAAGGGTCTTTATTCCTACGATAAATTCAAGGGAACATTCCACAACACTTTTATCTGGAATGATATGAACGAACCTTCGGTATTCAACGGACCTGAAACTACCATGCCAAAGGACAACATCCATTACGGAAACTGGGAGCACAGAGATGTCCACAATATTAATGGTATGACCGTGGTCAATGCTACCTACCAGGGTTTGGTTGAGCGAAAGAAAGGCCAGCTACAGCGTCCATTCATCTTGACTCGATCATTCTATGCTGGCACTCAACGAATGGGAGCTATGTGGACTGGTGATAACCAGGCTGAGTGGGGCCACTTAGCAATATCCATACCCATGGTTTTGAACCAAGGTATTGCCGGCTTTCCCTTCGCTGGAGCAGACGTTGGTGGTTTCTTTGGAAATCCTGACAAGGATCTTCTGGTGCGTTGGTATCAGACGGGTATTTGGTACCCATTCTTCCGCGCTCATGCTCATATCGATACTCGTCGTCGTGAACCATACTTGACCGGTGAGCCTTATATGCAAATCATCAGCCAGGCAATCCGTCTCCGTTATCAACTCCTTCCTGCTTGGTACACGGCGTTCCATGAGGCCTCCGTTAATGGAATGCCCATTGTGAGACCTCAATACTACGTTCACCCCGAGGACGAGCAAGGCTTCGCCATGGATGACCAATTTTACCTCGCTTCAACTGGTATCTTGGTTAAGCCTGTCGTTGCCAAGGACCAGGACTCCGTTGACATCTACCTGTCTGATACCGAGAAGTACTACGACTACTTCGACTACACGATCTACGAGGGCAGTGGAAAGTGGCACAAGGTCCCTGCTCCATTAGACACAATTCCTGTCCTCATGCAGGGCGGGCATGTCATCCCTCGAAGAGATCGCCCACGACGCAGCAGTGGACTGATGAAGTGGGATCCTTACACTCTGGTGGTCGTGCTAGACGAAAATGGTTCAGCCGATGGCAGCCTCTATGTGGATGACGGAGAAGGTTACGACTACGAAAAAGGCGGCTACATCCACCGTCAATTCACCTTTGTCGACTCGACATTTATCTCCGAAGACATTGGCACCAAAGGTCCAAAGACTGATGAATATCTCAAGTCAATAGCTGGTGTGCGCGTTGAGAAGATTGTCGTGGTTGGTGCGCCAGCAGAATGGGAACAGAAGGACACCGTCACAGTCATTGAGGATGGCGCTAAGGGAGCTGCCAAAGCCTCTTTGCAGTTTACCGCCAGTGAGAACGGCAAGGCAGCGTTTGCTGTGGTGAAGAACCCTAACGTTGGTATTGGCAAATCATGGAAGGTCGAGTTCTAGTGGCATTACCCTACTGGAATGCATGTATTTGTATCTTCTGCTGCAATGTAGATCATTCTGAATGATAATTAGTTATATCAAGTCAATAGTATGAATCAAATAAGCATTTTCGTTCTCTGTATGTAGAGTTTGGCGGACTGTAAGCTTTGTGGGTGGATGATTCTGATTGGCTGGTGATCGCCAGGAGTCCCGGCCCACTCGAATCTAAATCCAAGCCTGATTCTTAAGGCTTTTGCGGGCCGCATCCAGTCAACAATTTCCTCAACTCCGATAATTCATCTCAAACAAGTTGCGCACATTGACCCATTGAGAAATACATTGAAGCTTCATTGTTGTATCAAATACGTTCCTAAACCCGTCTACCAGGGCCTCCGAATTGCAAACCAAAGCGGCAAGTGTCCATGAAACACCAACTGTCATCCGAAGACTCCGGTGCCTGATCAGATCATAATTCACGACAATATTAGCTTCAACTACTCCTCGATTTCGTCTGTCCTCACCTTCTTCTTCATATTTTCCGGTTTTTGAGCGAAGGGAGACACATCCACAGCGACCATGTGGCTTCTCGACATTATACTAGAATATGGGGCGCCATTCTTGTAGGAGCTCTACCCTCGAAGCATCAATTGACTGATTGTCGCTCATTTCTAACACGGTGCTTCATGATCGCAGCCTCATTACAGCGCCCATAACATCTTATGCCGACCAGATTCATAGCATCCATAAGAGCAAGAACTCAGCCGGTTTCTCCTTGGATATTCCATTGATCATGCTCATAGCGTCTATCTTCAAGTACGTCCAATCCTAGCCTCGCAAGAGGAAGTACAGTGATCTAACAAGCCGTGTTTTTAGATTCTTTTACTGGTTCGGCTCATACTACGCGACTTCCTTATTCGTCCAAGCCATCAACATGATATTCGTCCAATTGGTACTACTCAAAATCGCATTGACCAACCGACCGACTCCGAGCGCAAAGGATAGCATTGAGCATACGCCTTTCAGTGGACAACGTCAGGACAATACGCTTATGGGATCTACGCGACCGTATAACTTTTGGCGCTGGAGGAGCGAGAAGCCGTATGTCACTCCCCTACAAGATCAGAGGAGGGCTGTATGCTAATATGGTTGTTGTTGCTAGGTATTGGACGTTTTTGGGCTACTTCACCGGCGCTCTCTTCGTGATACACGTCTTCCTCCCATTCATCTCTCAAACAGAGACCTACACCAACCTCCTCGGCGTCGCTGGACTCACAGTCGAAGCTTTCCTACCCGTTCCACAAGTCCTCGCAAACCAGCGCTCTCGTTCCTGCAAGGGATTTCGTGTTTCTGTCTTGGGATCGTGGCTTCTCGGTGACGTTATGAAGATGAGCTATCTGTTTTATACAAAGGATATTATTCCTCCCGCATTCAAGTTTTGCGCCATCTTCCAGTGCATGTGTGATATATACTTGGGTGTGCAATATCTCATGTTTGGGACTGGGAATGCTGCCTATGCGGCAACGGCGAATGGTGATCGATGGGGTGCGAACGAGAAGGATATTCATTTGGGTTGATTGCGAATTTACTACATCGTTGGGTTTTCATG
Source organism: Talaromyces verruculosus (assembly GCA_038993655.1). Lineage (NCBI taxonomy): Eukaryota > Fungi > Ascomycota > Eurotiomycetes > Eurotiales > Trichocomaceae > Talaromyces > Talaromyces verruculosus. Next base: position 72,071 of record JBBVQN010000013.1, on the reverse strand, counting down.
AACAGTGGTCTGGAAAGTCAAGTAGTCAATATATAATAGAGTATTTTGGATCACATAGGTATATATACAATTTTAATGTGCATGACAGGTGCAATTCTTTTTATATGCCTAGGTCTACTTCATCGGTGTTTATCGGACCTAAGATAATTTTTATACAGATCTCCTCATTCCGGCTGAATGGCGGGGATGACCCCGCATCATCCATCATCCATGAAGTCCACACTAGGACTTTCTTCCTAAGCCATTCCAATTGACTGAGTTACAGCATTGCAAAACGGACAGAAAACATGGCGACTCCCAAGAAAACGATCCGAGTAGGCTACGTGCCAGGTACATTAACTCCCATCCCCGTTGAGTCGTCTATGCTAACAACCCCAAGAACATTATCTCGCACCCCTGCACCTCGCAATCCGCGACCCTTCCTACGCCAACCTCCCATTTGAGCTAGAACTCATCTCCTTCCCCTCCGGAACAGGGCACATGATCACATCCCTGCGCTCCAACGAGATTGATATCGGTATTGGTCTGACTGAGGGCTGGATCGCGGGGTTGACGGGCAAACAGCAATTGGAAGCCAGCAATGCTGCTGGCGACGACGGTGGGTACAGAATTGTGGGAGAATGGGTTGAGACGCCGTTACGATGGGCGATTGTGACGGGTAGGAATAGGGAGGATATCAATGGGGTGGCTGATTTGAAGGATTCGCGTGTTGGCGTGAGTAGATTGGGGAGGTTAGTATTAACCGTTCACTCTCCATACGGCACTTCGTACTGACGAGATCAGTGGATCTCATATAATGTCCTTCGTCCTCTCGCAACAACAAGGCTGGGCCGTCGAAAGCCTCAAACCCGCCATTCTCGGCCCCTTCGCCGATCTAAGAGAGGGCGTCTCATCCACCGGCGCATCCCAAAAGGCGGAGTTTTTCATGTGGGAGCAATTCACGACGAAGCCATACTTTGACCCCGTCGTGCCATCGACGACCCCGCCGCCACTTAAGAAGATTGGTGAGATCTATACGCCCTGGCCATCGTGGCTCATCGTTGCTTCTACAAAGACGTTCCCAACGCCGGAGAGCGACGAGATGCTACAGGCATTGTTTGGCTTGCTTGATAAGGGTATTACGGCGTTCGAGAGTAAGACGGAGGATGTTATCAAGTTGCTCGGCACAGGAGACTTTAAATGCACATATGCTGAAGAGGATGCGAGGGAGTGGTTGAAAGCGACGAGATTTGTCAAGACGACCAAAGGATTGAGTAGTGAGATTGTGCAGAAGACGGTTGATGTATTGAAGGTTGCGGGTGTTATTGATCCGGAACTGCCTTTCAGTGATGCTGTGCAGAGGGTTACTGGTATCTCCAGGTAGATTTAGACATTGGTGGTGTAGGATTACTGCAGGAAAAGAAGCACAGTACTGAATTCAGCATTCATTCAGACATCCAGATCAATCTACCGGCATTGGTAAGCCTGCGATCACTAGAAGTGATATCTTCATCCTCGGTGCAAATTGTACCGCGTACAGGTCATTTACACGCAAAATGAAAAAAATCGACCCATTATTAATCTAAATTCCCTATTTGGGTAAGTATAGGGCTCGTTCGACCGAGCTTCGGTGGAAGCCTCGGGTGAAGACAGCTCGACCGACATCTATCGCCCCTTTTTTTCTCGGAGTACCTGCTGCATTTTACAATGGAATAAAATGAAAATGAATGAATTGTGGTGGAAATACTATTGCATTTTGATTATAAATTCTAGATTGAAGGTTGCGATATCTCCCGTCGGGCCGATCACCTGTGTATTCGGTCAAACCCTAAGTGAGCCCATTGGCAAGTAGTATAAAGGAACTTTTTTTGCTACTAATTTCAGAGCAATCTATTAACGCCGAGTACGCACGAGCTTGAAATAGATTTAAAACTCATCGTGCATCTCTTCATCTGGCATTCACATTCTTCGACTCATTGACACAACCAGCTTCAAACCGAAACACCATGACAACTACACAATCACCCAGACAGAGTGTGGACAATCCAGACGTGGAAAAAGCCACTGAAGCAACAGATACAGAGACCATCACCAAGGAGACAGACTCTGCCGAAACTGCAACCGAAGATGTGGAATACCCAAGCGCCTTCCCCCTGGCTTTGATCACCATGGCTGTGATGTTTAGTGTTTTCTTGTCTGCTCTTGACCAAGTGAGTTTGCCTTTCAAGAAGGGCATTAGAGTCAGACTAACACCGCAAATCTAGACCATAGTCGGTACCGCAATCCCTAAAATCACGGACGAGTTCCACAACGTCAGCCAGGTATCATGGTTTGGAAGTGCCTACTTTATGACCTTCGGCGGCTTCCAAACATCCTGGGGCAAAATATACACCTACTACAACCTCAAGGTAGCATTTCTAGTGGCAGTTTTTATCTTCGAACTCGGCAGTCTGGTCTGTGGAGTCGCTCCCAACACCATTGGTTTCATATTCGGACGTGCCATTGCCGGTCTCGGCGGTGCCGGTATGTCGACAGGCGCATTTACCATCATCGCTTTATCAGTCGAACCACGACGCAGACCGGCGTTCGTCGGCATTACTGGAGCCACGTATGGAGTCGCTGCGGTCGTTGGTCCACTACTAGGCGGCGCATTCGCTGATAAAGTCACTTGGCGCTGGTGTTTCTATATCAATCTTCCTCTCGGCGGCGCTGTGGCACTTATCATTCTCTTCTTTTTCCATACTCCGAGCCAGGCAAAACCTGTTCAGGCTACATGGAGGGAGAGATTGCTTCAGATGGACCCTGTCGGTGTGATACTCTGCATGGCTTCAATCATTACTTTCATCATGGCCTTTGAATATGGCGGTCAAACAAAGCCTTGGAGTAGCAGCGTGGTCATCGGCCTCATCGTCGGTTTTGTCTTGATTACTGCTGCGTTCATCGCCTGGGAATACTTCCAACAGGAACGCGCTATGATCGTGCCACGCCTATTCAAAAGACGATTCATCTGGGCCGGCTCCCTGTTCCAATTCTTCTTTGCCGGAGCCTACTTCCTTATCCTTTACTATCTTCCCATCTACTTCCAGAGCATCCAGAACGTGAGCGCCATCGAGTCCGGTGTACGCAATCTACCTATTGTCATCACAATCAGTTTCGGAGTCGCGCTAGGAGGCTTCCTCGTCGGCAAAACAGGCTGGACGGTACCCTTCATGGCTGCTGGAGCGGCCATTTGTGCCATAGCGTTTGGACTTTTCCGTCTTCTTGACTTTGATACTAGCACTGGGAAATGGATTGGGTATCAGATACTGGCGGGCGTTGGTGTCTCGGTCCCATTTCAGATTACGATCAATATCGCCCAGGCTAATGCCAAAACGGCTGATATATCGAAAGTTACGGCCATGTTGTTCTGTAAGTCCTTCCCCTTTCGTCCTATACTTGCAGATAGAATGAATGTTCTAACTATGTATGACAGTCTTCCAAATCATCGGCGGAGCCTTCTCCCTCGCCGCTGCGCAGGCAGCGTTCCTCAACACGGTTATCAAAACCGCCTCGAGCATCGACCGCGCCCAACTCATCGCCTCAGGCGCAACACAACTCCGACAAATTTTCACCGCGGATCAGCTCCCGATTGTGCTTGATGGTTATCTAGCTGGTATCAGAGCCGCGTTCAACATTTCCATTGCCATGATGGGGGTTTCGTTTTTGGCTAGTTTCTTGAGCTCGTTTAAGAATTTGCATGAGCAGAAGGCCGAGGATGACGATGGGTCGAAGAGGGATGTTGTTGTTGGTATGGCCTGATTTGGGGGAATGGGGTGCATTGGAGCCCGGATAGAGCGAGGTTGGTTATAGACGATGTCAAAGGCATCATGCATACACTTCACTTACTGATTAGACTGTCATTGTTTGCAGTGGATTATCAGTATTGGGACAATCACGATAGAGCAGTCATTTAATCTAGGCAATTTAGACTTGTTTCTTCACTACATGTATATATCAAGTAGGTAATATCTACCTAGATAAAGGCTTAACACCAATTGATGCCTACATAGGTAGAATTAGGGCTATATATCTAATCATACAACACCATCGAACCCCTCAAGACCAAACTCAAAATCTCTCCCTCGTACCAAACTATCAAAAAAGTCCAGATCAATGTCTTGGAACGAAAGCGGGAAATTATCACTTGCTGCAACCAAGTCGTCACCCAGATCTTGTAACGCCATCGAATTATACGGAAATTGCTCCGGCAAATGATTTGTCGTTGATGAGTGGTACATGCTTTCCCCATGCACTGCGTTTAGCTGTAAAGGGTTCATCATTTCTGGGACAGACGGAATCTGGCGCGTGATCTTGATTAAGCCCAGATAAGGGATGTTTATGCACACCGAGTCTTCGGTGTCGCTGCTGTGGGAGTCGAAGTATTCAGATTCCTGTTGATAGTGGCTGGGGCCAGTTGTAATCATATAGTTCTGTCCAGACGCAGCATCAGCCTCAATGCTGAGCAAACAGCGCAGCAGATTGATGCCCTTGCGTTGAGACTCTTCGAAGCCCTTTGCGGAGGCCCTCTCAATAAGACGGAGCACCTGTTTCATGGTGGCGCGATCACTGAGACGTTGATGCGGCGTGAGCAAATGCGGAATCGCACTTGACGTCTTTGGCGGATCTTGAGGACTGCGATGATTGCCAAGGTAGACTAGCAACAAAGTCATGGAGGCCATCAAGACGAAATAATCAATTCGTTGACAGAAAAAGGATAAGTTGTTGGAGTTCAGGAGAATAATGAACCGCGTCAGAACCTCTCGACTGGCTTGAATGCAGGCAATCTTGGAATATTCATAGTTCGTATCACCAAAGTCCGACCATAGTAGGTACGGTAGATGGAGTTGGTTGAGCAAGTTATAATAAATCAAAACGTCCATCAGAATCGCCGTATCCCGAAAGCCGGCCATAATAACCTCCTTTTCACTAGAACTGGCACTTGGTGGAGATGGAAGCCAGAATCTATTTGGCATATCGCGGGCTACCTGGAGTAACTGCCTGTCGATCTCTCGAGTAGTTTCATACTCCTCCGCAAACGCGTGCCGCTTGTCACGCTCGATTATTTGAGATGCGACTTGCACCTGGAGTCGCTCGAGTTGGTCGATCGATTTATTGTTGGCGAAGGAATTGTATAATGCCGTTGGCGTGGCTATATTGCTTTGAGGAAGTCCGAGCATCATTGAGTAGAAGGTATCGAAGTAGAGTATGCGGAACCAGAGTTGATGCAAATCTACCTTCCTCTTGGAGTCGATGATTGGCAGTGGTGGAATTTGAGGACGATCGAGGCCAAGTAATTGCCCAAGACTCAAGGCTCTACGAAAAGCAAGCCATGCGCTCCGCAGATTACCTCCATTAGCGTTAAAGCATCCCTCAAGAAGAACACATTGAAGTCCGTCAATGGTTGCAACGAGACTTTCCTTTGTCATGACCAAAGTTGAGACTGTATCTAATAGTCGATCCATGATTGTCTGGGGTGGTTCAGACATCCTGATGTTCCGATTATCAGCATGCATGTCCTGCAGCAAATTAGCCACCAGAAGCAGGTGCCTCGCTAGAATTATTGGATGAGTGTTGGCTGGTGGAGTGTCGGCAACCTCTCTCTTTAATTTATCTTCATCATGGTCAAGTTCTTCCCGTGGTCGTGTATGTAGTTGCAAGATGACCAAGAAACAGCCAGAAGTGGTCTTGCATATAAGATCGATATCAGCTTGAGCCGGCAAGGCAGCGTGAAGTGTCTTGGAGAGCTCGGCAAGTTTGTGAGCCCCGGAGAGCACCTGATAATCATCATAGGTTGAACTTCGGGAAGATTCAGGTGTTAACAAAGCCGTAGACTCTGGAATAGTACTTTTGGGCATCTTATGAACCTATGCCAAATCATCAGTTATACTCATAAAAGTATCAGCGCTATACTCACCGAATCTGTAGTATCATGATCCGGCACTCCTTCAGAAGACGAGGGAGGGGCATAGTCCTCCAAAAACTCCTGGCTAACACACGGAGTGCGTCGCCTCCGACAGGCAACACAGACCGTGGAGTTATCGTTGACCGCAGAAAACGAGCATCTCACTTTTCGGCGTTTACACTCCCAGCAGCTCCGTGTTCCCTTGCGGACTTTTCGCTGCTTGACGGGATATTCGTACCCGGTCGAAATGGGGTCTCGGTGATGAGTAGTATCCATCGCATCCATTAGAACGATGTTTCACTGTAGTAATTCAATACCGATCGAAATATTAATGTGTAATGTTATTTTCTGAATTGTCCAAAATTGTTGAAGTTGCCAACTGTACACCAGCTGGGGCGAGGCTGAGGTTGGGCTTCGACCGAGATTTTTGGCTTCGACCGAGGCCTCGGCGGAAGCCTCGACCGAAGTACATAGCCCTAGCTCGGCGTCTTTGTTCAAATCGTAATTTCTTTTCATTGTTTCTTGCATGTGTCTAGTTTGACTACATTGATTATATTATGATTGCATGTTAAGTGATTGCAGTGAGAATGATTATATTCGTGGGAAAATACATAACATGATTTTGTTACTATGTAACTACCTAGATAGATATTCTGCTATGGCGATATAAATAACGAGTTGACTCCAATGGAGACAATTCCGGTAATAAGAAGGCAATTAGTCCAAACCAATAATCTGCTGCCCACTGGGAATGCGACTCTCGTACTCCAGCACCAACTTGATATCCTTGCCTGGTTTCAGCGTAATATTCCACTTGATCTGGCCATTCTTTCCCAGCAGAACATCTCCCTTGCCATTCTCTCCCTTCTTCAATAACTCGTACAGATTTGCCGTATCGTTCTCCTTGTCCAGTCCCTTTGGCTCAATAATGTGAATGCGGAGGTTCTCATCCTCACTGACAGGAACCTGATCAAAGACGGTAATCGAGACATCATTCTTCTTGGTGTTCTTGATCCAACAGCTGCGTGTGAAAATAGCAGAGTCCTCCTTGCTAAAGAATCCGGTGGTGGCTCGACGCGCGGTTGGTTTGGCATATGATACAAGCACAGACGGGTCAACACCAAGAGATAGGTCGATGAATTGACGCGGCTCACAGCTAGAGAGTGTAGTCGAACCCAAGAATGTGCCATCAACAGTCATGCCGGCTTTGCCCCGAAGCAGACTGACAGCTGTAGTGTTGGTGATTCGTGCCTTGAGGAAGGCTGCACGTCGGAGCTTGGGAATCAACACATGCGAAAGCGTGACCGATGTTAGATGAAGCTCAGCAATGACATGGCGTCGCTGAACTGCAGACGGCTCTAAAGTACGCTGTCCTGGGAGATCATAGGTCGTAGTAAGACCGTAGTCTTGACGAACAGAGTCTTGGTGTGCAATCGTTTGATTCTCCAGGACCATCGTCATAGCATCACCTTCGTCATCAGAATCATTGTCTGACTCGCTCTTTGCCGTTAGATCTGTCTCTACCACTCTGGATTGCGGTCTTGCAAACCCTCTAGCGGCCGGCGCAGGTGGTGGTGGAGGTACTGATCTCCAATGATCCGCGAAAGGTGGTTGCACTTGTTGTTGTTGTTGTTGCATCTGTTGTATCTGCTGCTGCGGTGCTGCGCTACCGAGAAGTCTAGAATTAGCAGAACTCACCGGTGCACCAAATAATGCTCCCCCGGTGTTACTATTCGAACCAAAACCGCCGGTATTGGTGGCGATGTTACCGAAACCTGTAGGAGCAGGCCGCGCGACAGTGTTGAATTGTGGTGCAGCAAGTTTCACTTTCCTGTGGTGAGCGAACGCCGAAGGATTATTGGCCATAATCTCTTTTCTGCTTTGCATACTGCTGTCAGAAATACCATTCTTCACAATCAATCCGGCTGCACTTCCGAGCTTCACATGCCACGGTTCGAGTATCGGAATCTTCTCTTCTAGCCCAGAGAAAGAAGTTTGCGAAGTAGAAAAGGTTATTTTGGCATTTTTCCATGTCTCGGAAGTGGTATTTTCGAATTCCGCGCGGTATACCAAGTCAGCAGAAGACTTTGGTGTGCTGATTTTCAGTTCGTAGCGAGGTGCCCATCTGGCACCAGGTACGACATATGTGAGACGAAGATTGATGGAGTCCTCGTCAAGCGGCTTAGACGGTTTGAAATCGGCGCTTGCTTCAGTAACTGATGTCATTGACTGCCTCCTACTTGGACCAGGTGTAGAATCAGATGAACGATCAAGATGGACGATGACCTGTCCTACGTTATTTGTCCAGAATCTGCGACGTTGTTGGATGATGCGTCGTTTCTCTAGGAGTTTCTGTTGTTTCTCGCGCTGTTTCTTCTCCTTCTGTCGACGGATATCACGAGAGGCGGCATCTTTTGCTTTTTTGAAGGCCGCCTCAGCACGATTGAACTTTTTGCGAGCAGCTGACACTTTTTCTGTCCAAAGAGTAATATCCGCGGATGATTTTTGATATGTTTTGCTTTCTGATGTGCGTTCCTCTCGATAGACATCCAAGAATTCGGCCATTTTGGCAACATCCACCTCCTCAGGCTTTATGCTTTGACCGTAGTGGTCCAAAAAGCCAAGGACCTTGACAGCGGTATCCTGGCTGTTTTGGAAACCAGCCAAAGTCTGCTCTGCGGCTTGTAGCTCTGACTTGGCAGTATTGACAGCGCTCTTGTCGACGCCGTAGTCATCATCAGAGGGGTTTGAGTCATCGTCGGAATCAACATCAGCTTCTTCTACAAGATCAGGATATTGGTCCTGGAATTGCTGCTTTCGAGGGATAGTCTCTGTTTGAATGTCGGTGATGGTTGCTAGGCCGTAGCCCTCTACCCTAACAGAATCCGGGTCAATATTAGGATCGAGTCCCAGAATAGTGATTTCATTTGCGCCAGACTAAGAAAATGTTAGTTTGTGAATTCCCTCGTGTTCGGATTCCGGGCAACTCACTTTGATTTGGATGTTTTCGATCTCCCGAGTAACGGTGGCTGTATTAGGCGCAAAGGTCACCGACTTGGTAGGTAGATTGGTTATGTCGATTTCCGTCGTGTGAGCGGTAACTTGGGATTGAGACATGTTGCTCTTTTATTTCTTTCTTGTTTGCAGGATTCAATGTTGATTTGACGATAGGTACGATTGAAGGCAATTGTACACGAAGAAATACGAAACAGCGTCAGTCAACTAGATACACAGTAGACAGGTTTTTATACACTCGCAAATAGCTACGTACTTGCGACAGAGGGCTATTCAGTATTCACAGGATAAGAGGGATGGAGGAATGAAGAGAAGAAAGAGGAGAGAGAAGGCAGCTTTTATAGGGGAGATTGACTGTAGGCAGCAGCTAGCGGGTGCGCCTTGTTGCCTTGTTGCCTGAGGATATACTTTCAGCTGGGACAGACATACAGGACACATATTTGGCGCAGCCTGCAAACTAAACACAATGTTAGAGTACGAGTCTTGTGACCTACAATGTTGTCTGGAAGAAAGTTGAGGGCCAAATGAAAGGATGCCTGATATAGAAGGAGTTACCAAGATGGGCATTAGGGTTAATACATGATGCCTGAATTATCAGGCAAGCCAGTCAACTATGAAATCATCTTTCTTCTGCTGATAAATCCATCGGAAGGAACAGCGGCAGGATTGCCTCCACTCTCCAACTTTCTTCTTTGCGCTCAGGTACATTGCATTTTCTTCTTTTGTATTATCGTTGCTTTTTCTTTTCTCGTTATTGCATTCTATTAGATCATAAGACATATATGTCATCCTTGAAGAATACGCATCATGAGCAATTCCGATACTGTCCTGCAGCTGCCGACCCCCGCGCACATCCAGGCGGACTCGATGCTGGCCCGACGCTTCGGCAGGGAGACGGTGAATTACTTTGGAGGTCTGTCGCATTCATCTTCTGTTTCTGGATTGAAGCTATGTGTACTGATATATTGTGATAGGCTCTCCATTGAACCGCCTCTCCTTCCTCCGAACGGACCATGCCTTCCTCAGTGCTGCCGTGAAGCATCCATCCACCCGCTTCGTTCTCCTCAAAGACCTGGCACCCTTGATCAAGGGTCCTAACTCTTTATACCATGCCGAGTACAAGGATGTGCAGAAGCTCGTACCTCCAACCATTTTCGATAAATCCGAAGAGGAAATGCTCAAGGAATTTGACTCGCGCATTACGAAGCCGGACTTGGTCTTTTTAGGCGTTGATGAGAGCGCAGCGGATAGTGTACAGACTGACGAGGAGTTGTTGCAATGGACCATTTATAAAGGACGGCCTTACTTTGCGCTGGATGTCAGCGAGAAAGGTACCGATGAGCAAAAGGCTGAGGCCAAGACGGTAGTAGAGGAGCTTGCGGCAAGAGGCATTACTCCGTTTACTACACGGCAACATTTGCTGCAGCCGCCAAATGACGGTATGTATGATGACTTTGCTTATCACGTTTCGGTACTGATGAAGTATTTTAGGAGCGATTTATGCCCAGGCGCGTGCTTATATGGACTGGAATAATCGCAACAAATTCTGCGGAACATGCGGCCATCCTACTCTCTCCGTCAACGCAGGCACAAAACGTGCATGCCCACCCACCGATAAGGCACTAGCTGCAGAGGGCAAGAACCCTGAGAAGCAACCCTGCTCAACTCGCACAACCATCTCCAACCTCTCATTCCCTCGAACCGATCCTACGATTATCGTCGCCACTCTTTCGGCCGACGGTAAGCGACTTCTGCTCGGCCGCTCCAAACGTTTCCCACCAAATTGGTACTCGACTCTGGCCGGATTTATTGAGCCTGGTGAGTCCGTTGAGGATGCTGTGCGCCGTGAGGTTTGGGAAGAGGCAGGTGTGACACTATCGCGAGTCGTTATTCATTCTACGCAGCCCTGGCCATACCCCGCCAATCTCATGATTGGCGCTATTGCGCAAGTCAGCGATCCTGCACATGAAACCATCAACTTAGAACATGACCCTGAACTCGAAGATGCGAAATGGTTCTCGATTGCTGAAGTCGAGGAAGCATTGAAGAACGGTGCTGGCATGCTCGGCGAACCTCCAAGCAAGGATTACGTCGAGGGCAACCTGCGACTGCCTCCGGTCACAGCTATTGCTAATCAATTGATACAAGCGGCCATTAACCAGGAATATATTGGCGACAAGCTTGCCAGGATATAGACTACCAGATATATTGATGTTTTATAGAGAGCTTTATGATATCGAATAGAGACTGTCTAACTGTATATACCATTCGACTCCTATGTGCAAGTATCTACATCTATTTCCCATCAACCTTGGTAGGACTAATAACTAGAAGGCTTCGAAGCCAACCTCCCTCCATCCGAAACAACAATCGCCCCATTAAGATACCCCCCACTCGCACCAGCCATAAACAGCACCAACCCAGCAATATCCTGCTCTGCTCCAACCCTCGTCAACGGCACAGCATCCTTAGGCACATCCCCCTCCGTGATTCCATGCTGAGTTCCAAACTCTTCAAGTCTGGTATTGGTCATATGGCTCGGATATATCCCCGGCGCAATGCCATTTACCCTGATATGATATTCGAGTAATGTAGTTGAGAGGGTTTTGATGAGTGATGTCACGGCTGCTTTGGAGAGTTGGTATGCTAACCCGGACACGACTTGCCTCATAAACCCGCCGATGGAGGAGGTGATGATGACTTGGGGTCTGGGAGGGCTTAGAATGCCACTGTTGCGGACTTGAGGCGGACGACGCTTGTTTGCTGCGCCTAGAAGGGGTAGGAATGCGACGACTGTGAAGTGGGCGCCGGTGACATTGACGTGAAATGTATTGGTCATTTCGTTGGGGTCAATTGACCAGAGTGATTCCCTGTATTGTTCCAAGGGAACGGGTTTGCCGTCTTCTGTGAAATTGCGTACATTACGCGGACCGATTATCCCGCTGTTTGCGATGAGCAAATCAATATACTCTGTTCGAGAAGCGACGGTTTTGTACGCACGTTCCAGGGAATCCTTGGACGTGATATCCGCTACAACAGGTATTATAACGCCTGGACAAGGCGAAAGAGATGCTGTTTCGTTCAGTGCATCCGCTCGACGGCCGAGGACGAAGATTTTTGAGGCGCCGTTTTGGGCCAGGGTTAGGGCCATTGTGCGTCCCAGGCCTGTTTATGACATGTTAGAGATGTTGCGAGTGATGATGGTGTATATAGACCCACCACTTCCGCCGCCGGTGACGACGGCGACCAGGCCATTGAGGGCGAAGAGTTTAGATGCGTCGAGATGAGACATTGTGACACGTCTGAACTGTCCGTGTGTTGCTCAAGAGGTGGTCTGAACTAGAAATCTCTGGATAAATGCTGGAGCTGTAGATGAGACATTAGCATGGATGAGTCACTCAACGTCTATGTATGCTGACCTGGATGTCTATACAGAATGTACATCTACAATCAGAACCTGACAGAGAATGGAATAAGCGGGGAGCATATGTACCTCTATATATGAAATGAAGTCTGTGATCTTATCAAGACGGCGGCATCCCATCCCACCGTGACGCGCTTGTGTCCCACTTGCCTAAAGAGGAAACCGGCGAAACTGCGATTGAGGTGCGATACATAGGTATGAAGAGTTACCTATATGAAAGATATATATCCCTCAAATTCTCAGCATCATGCTGCTTGATGCTGAGTAGTTCCCGTTGTTATATGGAGCGAGAGAGTTACGTATGTATAATCCAGGGATTCAATGTTCCTAGCATCTATGTACCAGGCATAAAATATGTACAATAATATGTAAAATAAGTCTGTTGCGCGAAGAACATCTCTGACAGATTGAGCGACTGAATATCTGTCTGTTGTGCTTCCATTTCAAGGCAGGACAAGACTCAAAGAACGTATCTAAACGGACTGGCCATTGTAGGCCAAATAGGCAGTGATAGCAACAGGCCCCGGCACAAGATTAGCACCAATACCACCGGTGCTGGCCTCACTTTTTTCACTGTAAGCATTGGACGCAGATCCAAGACTGTTGGTGATATAGGAAGTCACGCCATTACCAACAAGCGCCAGGCCAGGGTAGTCAGTTTTACCACTATCCAAGGCTACCAAAGCAGAGACATCAAATCCACTCCAGCCGCCGTTGGCGGTGTTATCAAAGTCCCATTCACCCCAGAAGCCAGTGATAATGCCATCACTGGCGTCGCGGGGCACACCAACTGAAGTTGGAGAACCGACAAAGGCACCCTGGGAATCGACGTCGATAGCAACGTAGGCTTTACCACCCTTGGCAACAGTAACGGTGAGAGGGAAAGTGGTATCAAAAAAGCCGGCGAGTTGGCCTGCTTGGTTGCAGTTGTTCCAGAAATAGACTGTGTATTCCTGCAGGATGAAAGAGCCGTCGAGGGTGATGGTGTACTCGTAGTCGGCTAGCTCGGCCTCGGTGATTTCAATCATGTTGGAGCCATAGGGGGAGCCGACGTTGCCGCAGTAGGTGTCACCAGAGCCGGTGGGCGTGGTGACGCCTCCAAAGCCAGAGGTGGTGTACCGTTTTTCTACATCACGTATCATGTAATGGGCGTGGTCATGGCCGTGAGGACGAGCTGCAGCGCTGCCAGCAAGGAGGGCCGTCAAGAGGACATCAAGCCCTAGGAAGTTTTTGATTTGCATGATGATAAATGCTTGTTGGTTGCTGAAAAGCAAGTAGATTGGTAAGGAACGTGGATTGACTTTAAGGAGCGTGATTTTGAAGGAGTGGCTATGAGAACAAGCTCATAAAAGGAGAAAATGAAGAACTGAAGATGCAACGAACGACTTGTTCCGACTGAGTACTGACGTGGAAACAAAGTCCTTATATACCAAACTAAGTCTTTTGAGCTCTGTATCGATTGATAGCTCGCGGCCGTCAGGGTCTGGACCATCACGCCCAGGGCGTCTGGTCAAATGGGGGCCAGTTCATACTCGCTGTTGGGGTGCCATTGCTGTTGGTAGGAGAATTTAGTCCGTCTCTAACAAGGCAAAAGGTGTGGCTTGATGCATCGGTCCGCATTTCTTTGAAAGATTTGTGTTTGATGCCCTAATTCATTGTTGATGGCGAGATCGGTCTATTGCCCAGGGCATATGCGACGGTTCTTTCGCAGCTCGCCTGAGGGAGCTTTCACCTCGAGGATTCTAAACGCAATAAAATTCTCATCCGGATTACTCTCCTGCCGAGTGCCTGTCTAAAAATCTTGCTGGCGCCATTCCGGTTGATGTATCATCGCGCGAACCGCAAGTCATCAATAATTGATGTTTTCCACGTACGGCGGTACCTGCATTAGCCCTAACATACGAGAATCTCGACTCACGAACATGGGTCATGGCTAATATAGTTATTAAATATTCCCTCTAAAAACACTACGTGCTACACATGTACTAGTATAAGCTACGAGTTAGTGAGGTTACACGCTGACGACAACCCTCAGCCAACACCCGCGATGTCACAGTCATCACCAACATCTTCTTGAAAATAGCCACAAATTCTGTACCTAGGTAGTCTAGATTCAAACGAAGACCGATTGCTTGCAACACCATACAAACGTAGTAATGAAATGTCTATTAAATAATGAATATCTAATCTCCGAGCACCTACCATGTATGTACCTATGTAGTGCGATTCCCAATACCACATTCCCAAGCCACCAGGAATCAACCACATCAAATTTCTATTAGTGTCAGCCACTTGTGTTGGACTTATACAGAAAAATTAAAGCTTTACAACATCTTAATTGAGCTAACTTAATTAGGCCTTACGTAGATGTTACTTATTTAGCAAAAGGGTACGCATCTATATAGGCCTCCCCAACTTGATGGATTTCGATATTGGTTAATGACTGAGTGCTGAGCAAGCGAGCACAGGTGAATGGTTGAAAAGAGACCTACTTCATCACAAAAGCGGCAAGAAATAGCTGGACATTTCATTTACGCATATTGTATCTACCTAGGTAGGTACTCGATAAACTGATTATAATCATCATAATATTAAGATCTTATTGCGAACCATCTGTATGGTTGATGAACACAACATGATCAGCTCTATAGTAAAAGAAGCGAGACAACAGCAAGAACTCATTATTCTTGCTGCTGCGCACTATCGCCTTCTTGACGTTGCCGCTTCGCATCACGCTCCGCCTCCTGAGGAGGTCCAGCGCTTGCCCTTCTCTTTTCTTTCTCTCGTTCCCTTTCCCTGTCTTTACGAGCTTCGCGGGCTTCTCGGTCTCTTTCCTTGCGTAGTGCTTTTGACTCGAATTCGTGCCAGTCACCCTCGATATTCTCGAGTCTGTAGATTTATGTTAGTTTACTTGCAAGTAGAAGACGTTAATGAGGGGGACGTACTCAGTAGCCTGTTTTGGACCGGGCTCTTCAGCAGTAAAGTATGCATGAGCAAGCACTTCATCCGCCGTCGGTCGTTTGGCAGGATCATACTGAAAGATCTGACACATCAACTCGAGCGCACCTGGACTTAAAAAGTCTCGATACGTATCTTCAAAGACTCTCTTCTTTCTTTCTGTAGGCCCCATCAACTCCACCCACGGCATGTCGACAATGCCAGGCCACTCGGCTCGGGTGGGTGTTCCAAGGCTGCTATAGAGTTTATCGAGTTGGTTGAGCTCTTTTCCGTCTCCTGGAAATACTGCTTTCTTCGTAAACATCTCCATAAAGACACACGCGGCACTCCAAATATCAACCGCTGGTCCGTATCGGGTGTCTCCAAGAAGCAGTTCTGGAGGTCTATACCATATTGTAATAACACGGTTCGTGTAGTCTAGCTGGCGACTTTTGGAAAAGAACCGTGCCAACCCAAAATCTGCGTATTTCAGTTGACCCCTATTGCTGATCAGAATGTTGGCAGCTTTGATATCTCTGTGTAGGACCCCCCGATGATGAAGGTATTGAAGACCATCAAACATCTGCTTAGCAAGGTCCTTCTTGTGTGCTTCCGTAAGTGTAAAAGTCGGATGGTTGATCAAGCCAGTCAGATCATGGGACAAATATTCGAATACCATAAAACATTCGTTCTTTTCCACCATAACCTCTAATAGACTGACCACGTTGTCGTGCCGCAGATGTTGTAGAAGTTTAATTTCTCTCACTGCCGTAACCGGAAACCCATCCTTTTCTCCCTCCATCCGTATCCTTTTCAGCGCAACTTTATCCTGTGTATATATATGTATGGCTTTGAAAACCTTTCCATAAGTGCCGGCACCAATAACAGATTCGTCACCAGGTTTGCGATAGTATACCGAGTCCGAATCTCGAAACTCTTCTGGCAGGATCCGTCGGGGCTTGAGGCGCTGAACAAGCCTTTTCTGTCTCTTCGGTTCCGGAGACCTGTCCCGACGACGGTCACGGTCATGTCGAAAGTCGGATCGCTGATCATCGCGACGTGGCGCTCCACGGGGGTCAAATCGATGGTCGTCCCTCCTTGAATCGCGCGGATTCCTCGGGTGAAAGTCTCGTCGATCGTCTCTGCCTCGGTCACGGTGTGAATCCCGGTCCCGATCTCTCCTATCCAGTCGATGATCCTGTTTATACTTTGGCGGGGGCAATGGTCCAGACATTCTATTGCGAGATGGCTGTTCAGGAGTTCGCTGGGCTGGCCCTCGAGGTGGTTCACGAACTTGCATTCTCTGAGCCAAATCAGGAACAGGCTTAGCAGCAGGTGGGGGATTCGCCTTAGACTTGAATGCAAAGCTGAATTTACCGCCTTCTTTTGCTGGAGTTGTCGGGGGGGCAGGTTCTCGGGGAGGTGGCGGCATATTCTGGGCATCTTCAAAGCCTGCATTCGGCTGAGCTTGCACGTCTTCCATATTCCCATCGCCTGGATATCTGGAACTATCGTCATGGTGGGTGTCCGGTAATGGCTGCTCGTTGAACTGAGAAGCTTGGTATTGGGGTGTATTCGAACCGGAACGGCTGGGGAATTTGGGAGAATTGTTCTGGCCTTCTCGGTCTCGAGGTCCTGTCGGGATCCATTGGGAACTATTAAAATGACCTCTGCCTCGGTGCGCACCAGAACCGTTGAAGGCGGAACCATGGCCAGAGAAACGACGATCTTGATAACCTCCTCGATGATAGCCTCCGCGTTGAGGAGTACTTGCATAATTTGGAGGCATGTTGCTGTGGTCTGGATCTTGCATATCGTTTCCTAATTGTTTGTTGCGACCTCTGCCATTTGAATACTGAGAAGAGTTCTGCCTGTCCGCACGTGGTCCTGTCGGAGCATCTCGCATATCAAAATCCTGTGTCGGATTCATTCTTCCGTGCCTAGGCAATGATTCAGAAACGTGATTGTTGCCACTGTTATCGTTGTGAGCCTCAACAGTCGGATGAGATATGGACGGTGAATCTCGTGATTCTGCTGTAGCGGAAAGATGATGGTTCGATCCAGTTTCACCTTCTCGATTTGATGACATAGATGGCGAACGCCTGGTAATTCTCGACACGACAGAATGGGGCGACTGAACACGCTTGTTCTGATCTTCGTACAAGGATCCCGGACTAAATGACCGTTGTGATGCTGAATGCCTTTCGGGCGACAAAGACAAATGAGACGTATGATCGAACCCACCGCTCGAATAGGGTCGATTTCTGGGATTTCGCTCTTGATAACTTTCTCGCCTTGATGGCTTTCCTTGCTGATTCAGCTGCCCTTGATTCTGATTTGCGTTTCGATTTTTGCGAGCACGTACTCGACGTGGACGGCGAGGAGAGCGACCACGTCGCGATTGCGGGAAAGTTTCCCAGTCAGCGCCGCCGCGTCCGTGCGACTTTTCAAGCGATGGATCGTACGCCTCTTGAGGCCGTGGTCCGTCTCGGCTCACAGGCCGTGAATGGGTGGAAGTAAATGACGGTCTTCGTGATGCAGAAGGCCTGGGTGATGAGTCACGATGTCCAACACTATCGGCGTATCCAGATGGCGGACCTAAACGCGACGATAACGGTGATCTCGAACGACGTTCACGACCACTAGGCCTGCGTCTCCCACGGTGTCTATTCTTGCCCCTTTCGTGTTCGAGAAAGCGATCGCGAACAAAAGCCGTATTATCTTGCTGTTCTTGTGTAACTCTCCACTCGTCTTTCATCCCCGGACTCCTGCGAGATCCAGCCATAGATTCTTCGATGAGAGCATCGGGTGGGGAGACTATAGAAAAAATTGGGGGAAAGTCGAATCATTCAAGGCTTATAGTTTCGGCGGAAGTGCTGCGATGCGAGCCGATACAGTGCCGTATAGAGCAGGGAATTTATAGGGCGTCGCCTCGTCACCACAAACGAAAGTTCTTTCTGGACCGGCTTGCCTGGTTAGTCGTTGGCATTCGCAGGGCTGTTCGGAGATTAGCGCAGGGAGGGCGGATCAATCGTTTTTCCGGGACACAACCGCGTCTCGGCTTCTCGGCGGGCAACTGCTTGCCTGAGGCTGCTGTCAGTATCAATCTCGACTCAACAATATAACTCTCGTATGTACTATCTTTGTTTGAGGGAGTATACGCACCTGGCGCATATCCCAAGTATACAAGGCTTGCATCGCAACAAGCCAATCTACAGTGCATTCTTTCCGCAGCAGATACTCCCAAGACGCAGTATATCCGCGTGATGCTGCCACAATCTCACAGGTGAAATCCGCTAGGCAGGAACGGCCATCCCGTGAAAGTTGATACTCTACGAAGTTTCTGTAGCCAAGGCCATCTCCTGTAACGGGTGAACCCTTGTACGGTCACTCGAAAGAGTGTCATGGTTCGAGAGCTTGCCCGATTGTTGAATCCACCCATCTGACTGACCTTAAGACCTAGTATCCGCCACAGGATAATATCAAATCCCTAACCACCCAGCTGCACGTGTCCGACGTTGACGTTGTCTGTAGAAGCCGCGAGCTTTAGGCCAATGCTTGCTCCGTTGTTTTCGACGGGTTCAAGTAGAGGATCAAGCAGAAATTGGCTTTGTGCTGACCTTGTATAGCTTGATGCGGGAATCTCTCACGGAGGAGAGACAGCCGGACAGATTATCTACGGAAGACGAAGCATCATCAAGAAAGACTTATCCCATGATGCCGAGGGTCTATACTACCCTTGTTGCCGCAATACCTTTGTTGTCCGAAGTTCCATCATGCAAAAGCGAGAAGATAACGCAGGATATTTGTCAAGCAGGACAGCAAAGCAGTGCCAGTCCGTCATTTCGGCGGCATTTGGGAGCCTTCATATCTATCGTCGAATCGAACACTTCGCATCTCAAACCATATCCTCCAACACACAGAATAGAGAATGCTAGGGTCATTTGCTACCGTTCCATAACCACGATAAATCAAAGAGCGTAGTTGTACAAGTCCAAACGGCATGGGTGGGACGCGAGCATAGCGAGTATCTACTATTGATTGTAGCTCGGAATGGGCCGATACTCGGGGTAGAGTGACGTCTGTGTAGGATGCAATGGCCTATCAAGGAACGATTGAAGGACAAAGCCAGCTGCCACCAAATTTGATCCGAAGCCTGACTACAGATGACAAATGAAGCATGGTCATTTTGGAGCGTTGTTTGTAATGAGAGTAGCCGATACGCACGAGCTGAAAGCGACGAGAAGAGTCATGGCGGTGTGAGTCGATACGCCAGTCGAAGCGACGATCTAGCGA
Source organism: Talaromyces verruculosus (assembly GCA_038993655.1). NCBI lineage: Eukaryota > Fungi > Ascomycota > Eurotiomycetes > Eurotiales > Trichocomaceae > Talaromyces > Talaromyces verruculosus. The sequence goes on along the minus strand of JBBVQN010000013.1, from coordinate 52,479 downwards.
GGACGATGCTGTCTTTATACGTGGTTTGTAAGCCCCGGGCTATTGAATAGTGTATAGGCTCATGGTTATAATGGATGAAACACTTGTGATCTGACAAGGTTGTCTGGCAAGTCGGTGGTTCCTGACTGACGGAGTGGGCAAAGTCTCGAATTGCGTAGTAGCACGGAGACCACGTGATTGAATCAGTTAATGGCAGCCTGAGGCAGATAGGTTTTCCTTTATGTAAAACAGCTTTGGGGATGTTACGAGAATGAAATCAAACTACGAAAAGAATATCGAGTGTTGGGCAATATGCTAGGTAATAGTCATCACCTATAAAAGCCTCTTGTTCCTTTTCTAATTTTCTAGAACCATCATACAATACTACATGAGCAATATCTACTCAACAGCTTGCGCAGGTTTCCTTCCTCTAGCCGCACCTCTACCCCGACCGCCAGGGGCATTTCCGCCACGATTTCCATTGGCTCTTCCCCTTCCAGCCCCGTTATTCAAGCCGGCTGGGGGCGGCACGTTGTTGTAGCTCTTCGGCCGGAAGTTCGGGTTATTGCGTACCACTCCCTCGTCTTGATGGCCGTTCTCCACGGAGGTATAGCCTCCTCGAGTCTGATGTTGCCCGCGAGGAGCATTGCCACGTCCCCGTCCTCTTGTCCCGCGGAAGTTTTGGCCATTTTGCAAACCATTTGTGTTAGGATAAGGATGCCCGGGCTGAGTAGGTGCTCCATTCGGAGCGCCACTAGCACCCCGTACGCTATGGGCGCCACGTCCATTTGTCTGTCCAGAAATCGCACCGCGATACGATCCTCGTAGCGGGGCAGGGGGCGTGGCTTCCCTTAGCTGACCCAACCCGCCAGGTCCGAGTGGTGACCCATAGCCTACATTCGCTGGTGTCTTTTGTGCTTTCTTATTCGTTGCAGCTCGTGAGCCAGCCACAAGCTGTCGATCAGTCAGATTGAGGACAGAAGATATGGGAACAGTTTGCCCTCGGAACGGAGAGCAGCGGTCACCCAGTGTGGTTCCGCTCATAAAGGGCGTATCGAATACAACGTCAAGGAAGACTGTTCGAGGAGTGCGAGTCAGCCCAACGACGGTTCCTCGAGTAGCAAGAGGGACCTTTCCGGAGTCTTGAGCATAAATAACACGATCTCCAAGGGTGAATCGCTGGTTTCCAAGTCGATGTTCAACATCGGCTGGTTTCAATAGTGCTTGTCGCGGAACACTTTTTATCTTCTTGATATCAGGCGTCGCCTGCGATGCCACTAAGCGATCTGCATCGGCCTCAATGAGTTTCACAACGTCAGAATCGAGTTGTTCAGCATCGAGAGGAACCTTCTCTAGATGTTTGGACTCGATGGATTTCAACCAAGCTTTGATCTCTTTGATTTTGTCCATCGCAATATCTGCCGGGTAGAAGTCTGTGGGCTCGTATTTGTCGCCTTGCGGGTTGCGTTGAATACCGGCAATAAATTCTGGAAATCTGATCATGTATTGCTGAATGAGGCCAATTGCCTTATTACTGAATTCCCAACCACTTTCTCCACGGCGGGAGTAGCCAAGGACTTTGAGTTTGCGAGCTTCGAACTTCAGATTCAAGCCGAGATTAGCCCGCGTACCATCAATCGTCACGGAGAACGAGGAGGTAATCTTTGCCAAAACAAGAGGATTTAAACGAAGGTTTCTTGCAATTGCAAAGGATGGCGTATAGGGCGCGAGTTTCTCTGCTTGTAGAACATGTTGTTTACCGAATTCGGGCTCCTTACCCTTGACGGTAATCATGATGCCATGGACCTTTCCATCTTCGTGGGCAGTGACCTGCACTGGCGCTCCATAATTAAACTCTCCGAGGAAGAACGCCTTCGAATTCTCAGGAAATTCTTCTTCGATAGACAGCGCCTCTCTCTCAAGGAATCTTTCATCTTCACTGATGACCCGATCAACGACAAGCTGCAAAGCATAGTCTGTCTCTTGCCCAGGGATATCTGCAAACTCCTTGATTGTCGCACCATCATCGTTCTTTCTCAAACCCTTGAGCAACTGTACATGTATCATCGATTCTACCGGACCAATGATCGTTCCAAGACGTTTACTATAATATCCCTCGATCTTGTCCGACTTCCGAGTCCACTGCTCTATTTGAGGTGCAGAGTGTGGTATCGAGACAACATGTTGCTCTCCTTCTGGCAAGACGTAATCAAACAATTCATCCGACACGCGGACGACGAGGGCTTCCTGCAGGAATGGGTAACCAACAAAGACGCGTTGTCCAAGCTTCTGCTTGGCCAGTTCAATATTGGATCTCGCTTCTGGTCCAAGTAATGTGATGACCATACTCTCCTTGCGGCTGTCCTGCTGGAAGACATTGACGCCATGGAAGGCCAATTGCCCGGCATGCGGCAATGTCTTGAGAGTTGGGAATCCTGCCAAAGCTGCTGCGCCGAGCTTAACGCCATCAACAAGTCCAATAAAATGTTCAAGGCCATCCATAGTTGGGAGATCATATATGTTGTCAATACAATGGCAGTTGGGAATATCCGGGAAGATTCCAGGAAGTGAAGAGGGGTAGATGAATTCGATAGACGGAGAGTAGGTAAACTTCAACGTGACGCCAAATTCGTTTCTTGCCCTCTCTTCTGGGCTTAGAAGGTGCTCCTTGGTGGCCATGGCAGGAAGCAAACGCTTTTCATCTATGAAAGGGATTTTAACGACAGCTTCCCATTCCATTTTCTTGCCATTCATATCGAGCTCAAAATCACGAGGATAGAAGTCGATAATTGGCGACTCGGGGGAAGTCATTAGATCCCAATAAGCAGTAGGAACAATCTTTTTGCTGCGGTCAGGTAACACACCCATAAGCTGTTGGAATGGGCGGAATGGTTGTCCAAGTTTGAAATCCATGTTTGCACCAAGACCTTTTTTCACATCTAGAGAAGAGCAATGAGTATGAATATAGAACTATGATAGGAAATTGGAACGAACCGGAAATCATAGGCGCATAGTGGTATTGGAAATACCACGGCCAGGATACAACACCACGATAGTAGTAGAATAACACCCATTGAAGACCTTGCACGTAGTTCTCCGTCAATTTGGTCATTGCCGCTTCGTCTTCCAGACCATGACCAAACTTCTCCATGTAATATTTGTTCTTCCATTCCTGGAACTTCTGTTCATACTTCTGCTCGGCCGCCATTTGAGCTTCTTCTGCGGTCTGCTCGTGCACCTTTGCATTCTCGTATCTCTTGATCACTCGTCGAAGAGCCATAGAAGCTTCTTCATCCTCGGACTCTTCAGACTCGTCACCCTCGTCCTCAGCTGAAACGGTGGAACCCGGCAATTGAAGTCTGATAAAACGCTCCCCATGGTCGTCTGTTATGGTCGTCCACATCAATCGTAGGTCATCTGCGAGTTGTTCGACAAATTTGCGATCTCTTGCGGGAAGGGTTGGTGAGAGATCCAGCGGCTTGGCGTGCTGGATGTTCGATGGCCGATTCAGAACATACTGTTTGATTTCTTTGAGAAGCTTCTTTTGTGAGGGGGTAATCGTAAATGACTTCTGGCTGTCGTTCGACTCCATCGCATCACTGTTGGAAGTCTTTGAGCGGATCCATTTTGCATCCGAGTACTCGGCTTCGAAGAAGCGGAACTCGAACTCTGAAAGTTCATCAAGAAGAATGCCCAGCCGTTGCAGGTTAATGCTGCCATACTCGTTGATATAGCCACCCATCTTCGGAAGCGCTTCTTTGTACTTGGTGAACATCAATGCGAGCGCACCCTCGTTAATGTGCATGTGTGGTAAGTTTGGTAAAAAGTCATTTCCAACAAAGAAAGCCATAAGAATAAAGTCGTCAATGATTCGTTCCATGTCATAAACGAAACCAGAATTTTCGGTCATTTGTAGTTCCTGAAACTCTAATTCCAGATACTCCCTAACAATGCAAAGATGTAGTAGATAGAAGTTTTGATGTTCCAGCTCCTTCGATTTTTTTTGTGCCTGCCTTCCAAATGTGACCTCCTCACGTAGGAGACAGAAATATGGGTCATGACTGAGAAGCCCAAGCATGATCAGATCTGCATCCAATCCGTACAAACAGTGACGCACATTTGGATCATATCCAGGCTGGGCTTTCGCCTGACGGATATATTCCATGATTTTGTGTTCACCTTCTCCGGGCACTTCATGGCCGGAAAGAACAATATCTACACCTTGCCATTCCACGTCTTCGGAGATCTTCTTGCTGATAAAATATTTCAGCTGCTTGGTCAATCGAGCCATGAATTCAGTACCAGGAGTGATACAATTGCTGTCAAATGCGTCCTCTTTCGGCATTTCGATACCCTGGGCAATTGCTTTTTCCTTTGCGACTTCGGCATCGAGCGCAGAACGAAATCGTCGAGCGCGTTGCTGGTTCATTTTTGCGCGCGGAGCTACTCCATCGATCGCCATGAAGAAGAGCTTCTTGGGTTTGATTTTTCCGTATAAATGCTCGATGTAGTTGAAAATAGCGATGAACATTTGATCTTCGGACATTCGATGAGTCGGCGAGTCTGAATCATTGTGTGTGCAGTTGTGAATAATTCCGTTCATATCGAAGTACAGGTTATCGAATTCGGGAATGCGATTCTCGGCAATCAACTGCGATATCGAGGGATAGCGCTCGCTGAGCCAGCGAAAGAACTTGGGGACACCCATGACTGTTTATGGCTATGGGGTCTGAACGTATGCGTCGTAATGTATAGAGAGAAGGTCGAGGGTACGTTGCGAGTCAACCGCAAGGCATTAAGACGAGCTCAAACAGATGGCTGTTGTAGAGACGTCAAGAATCGATACAATCTTTAATCTGCGAACGTAGCACTCGTAACGTGGTACTAAATCAGAAACAAAAAGAAATGAGATGGAACGAAAAGAAAGGAAGAGATCTTCAGACGTGCGCGAGGAATGCGAAGAAGAAGCAGCTCTTCTTGAACTTGGGATGCGGGATGAGATACTGCCCTCCTCTCCTCACAGTTCGCCGCCTTAGCCTTGATTCTAAGGCTGCCAATAGCTTTGGCTGTGACCCGCAACAACTATTTTCCCGCTCCGGTGGCAGGTCTTTGAAAGTCGTCAGCCGGAAAGGGTTTAGTGCCTATTAACGCGCTCCGCGTGTTTGCTGGAGCTTCCTCTCCCACCACAGATTTGCTTGCTCTACCTCACCCAGCTTTACTTGTCACCAGTCTGCAGGAACCTCCCAAATCCAGATCTAGATATTTTTCCTGCCTGTGGAGCTCATCTCTTCTATTAGAGAACAGATATCTGGTCGCGATCAGTTTGATACACAGTAGTCATGGAGGCTTACGACGATGGTGAGATCTTAGTCTCCTTGTCAAAGGAAGCTCAAATTAACAACAACATAGGCTTTATCGAGGAACAGGAGGAGCAAGAGGAAGAGCGAAATGAGGAGAAGATTATCAACGAAGGTTTGTCTCTTTCCGAAAGAAACAAAAATTCTGCAGCTGACTATTTTTCTAGAGTATAAAACATGGAAGAAAAATGCGCCGTTCCTCTACGACATGATCCTGAGCACAGCTCTCGAATGGCCTACCCTTACCACTCAATGGCTTCCTGACAAACAAGAGTAGGTCTTTTACTCCTCTATCAATGGGATCACTGGTTTAACGAGCTTTAGGGTCCCCGACAAGCCTTACTCGACACATCGTTTACTGCTCGGTACTCACACATCCAACGACGCTCCAAACTATTTGCAAATCGCGCATGTGCAACTACCCAACCCAAACTATCCCGAAGCAGAAGACTACGATGAGGAGCGCGGCGAAATTGGAGGCTACGGTGGTGGATCGGAAAAGAGCGCAGTGGAAGTCAAATTCAATATTGTTCAGAAAATCGACCACAAAGGAGAGGTCAACAAAGCGCGATACCAACCACAGAACCCCAACATCATTGCCACGATGTGCACGGACGGCAGAGTCATGATCTGGGATCGGTCTAAACATCCTAGCATTCCCACTGGAACAGTCAATCCCCAGTTGGAGCTGTTGGGACACACAAAGGAAGGTTTCGGACTGAGCTGGAGCCCCCACGCGGAGGGAAAATTGGTGACTGGAAGTGAAGACAAAACGGTGCGACTCTGGTGGGTGGCTTACATTCCAAACTTATTGCTTGCAGAAAGCTAACCGCAAGTGCAGGGATATGGAAACGTACACCAAAGGCAACAAGGCTATCAAACCGACCAGCACTTATACACATCACTCGTCTATTGTGAACGACGTTCAATACCATCCTCTGCACTCCTCCCTGATCGGTACAGTGTCGGACGACATTACGCTTCAGATCATCGACATTCGAGAGTCCGACACAACCAAAGCGGCCGCAGTCGCAGAAGGACAGCACCGAGACGCTATCAATGCGATCGCATTCAACCCCGCCGCCGAAACAGTCCTAGCTACGGGATCTGCGGACAAGTCTATAGGATTGTGGGATCTCCGCAACTTGAAATCCAAACTGCATGCGCTTGAATGCCACACCGAGTCTGTCACCTCTGTATCTTGGCACCCGTTCGAGGAGTCAGTGTTGGCCAGTGCGAGCTACGATCGCAAGATTATGTTCTGGGATCTTAGTAGAGCTGGTGAGGAACAGACGCCAGAAGATGCTCAAGACGGGCCCCCTGAGTTGTAAGTACCCGTTTCGTCTTGGTTATTATAATCATACTAATCATAATAATCATCATTAGGTTGTTCATGCACGGTGGTCATACCAACCGCATTTCCGACTTTAGCTGGAACTTGAGTGATCCATGGGTGCTTTGCTCGGCAGCAGAAGACAACTTGATGCAAGTGTGGAAAGTGTCGGATGCGATTGTAGGCAAGGATCTCGGCGATGTGCCAACGGAGGAGTTGGAGGCATGAAACAACTAACTTAGGCCATTGTTAGAGTCAACACTGAAGCGCAGCACATATAATAAAGCATTCATCGGCCTTTTGTAAGATGACAAGATATAGAATTGTAACTAAGCAAAGAAATTGGAGGGCTGAAAGCGCTGAGCTTATCGCATTCCTTATCAGCATCGCCGTTGTTAGGGCAGCGAGAGGGCTAAGCCTAATGCAGACCGCTTGGTGTAAGCAGCTGCATCACCTGATTGGCTAATTGCTGCCATTCCTATCGAGCAATTTCCTCCCGCCGTTAAAGCGGCAGCATGTTAGAGTGATTCATTGCGGGGATGCCATAGAAAAAAAAAATAATTGGTGTCGTCGCTGACCGAAGGGAACTCCCATTATTTCCGATGTCTACCTACCTAGCTCCGATTGTTGTCGTCCATCAATTATTTTCTTCTGTTACAACAATTTCATCCTTCGCCCTGTGTCCCTCCATCTTCCTTCTGCCAACACATTCCTGATCGAACAAGTAGCTTTTGTTCGTTCGGTCATCTCAATCATCTCCACTCCCGACAATCATCAACCCATCAATTGAAGTCGCAATGGGCTCCGGCTCATCTCCACCTCTTGGCCCAAAGCCCTTTTCGGCCCTTCCATCTCATCTTTTGAATGGCAGCTCACCATTACATTCTTCGTCTGCGACGAGCAACAGTGCCCGTGAACGCGAAAGCTTGAATTCGTCTATCCGCTCGTCGTTCCGCGGCGCCGTCAGCTTTGAGTCAGCCGAGGCAAATGCTGAAAACGAGCCCATTGAGGCTGATAAACTTGGACCCGTGAGTCCGCCATCACTCGTCTCTCGACCGGCCAGTCCGTATACGCTGGTACCGCCAATTGATTTTGATGGTTTGAGCTGGCCTTGTGAGTATCCTGGCATATATACCCCACTGAGTTTGGTGAGCTAATATTTCCTAGGCCCCGGCACCAAAGAACGACTGGAGGAAACTCCCGAACAAAATGCGGAGCGAGTGCAGAAACTAGCAGGAGCTGTAAAGACTATCCTGGAGTGTGTGGGCGAGGATCCCGAACGGGAAGGCCTTCTCGGGACCCCGGAGCGTTATGCCAAAGCAATGCTCTGGTTCACAAAGGGTTATATGGAGAACGTTCGAGACTTGGTGAACAACGCCACCTTTATGGAGGATCATGACGAATTGGTCATTGTGAAGGATATTGAGGTTTTCTCGCTGTGCGAGCATCACATGGTTCCTTTTACAGGAAAGGTGAGTTCCCACTTAATCTACGAAATTTGGTCATTGCAGCATCTAATTTTGACTTGTATAGATTCATATCGGCTACATCCCCGACCGCCGTGTGCTCGGTCTCTCGAAATTGGCCCGTCTGGCTGAAATGTTCTCCCGCCGTTTGCAAGTACAAGAACGTCTCACGAAACAAATCGCCTTGGCCATCAAGGAAGTGCTGAACCCCCGAGGAGTCGGTGTTGTCATGGAATCATCGCATCTTTGCATGGTAATGCGTGGTGTCCAAAAGACCACCAGCACAACCACAACAAGCTGTATGCTAGGCTGCATGCGCACTAGTGCTAAAACCCGTGAGGAGTTTTTGACACTACTCAACCGCAGATAAGTCTGTCTGCAACACTAATGAATTTCTCGTGAGTTGGGTGTATTTTAAGCGTTCTTTTCTCTGTCATTCTTTTCTCTCTCTCTCTCAGCAATCTCTCAAGAAACGGAGTTATGGCGGGACCTCTCAACAGGATTTTTGGCTGGCATTTTGCTTTGTTGTTTATTTCTACCTTATCAGCAGTAGACGGTGTTGATCTTTCTACTGAGACTGCATGATGTATTTTTCTCAACGATTCTCTAGATACATACATGAATTCCGCAAGGAACTGACTTTTAATCGAAAGCGTCACTTCAAACTGAAGATCTTAATATTAAGAAACTGCCAATGCGAGTCGATAGAGCAGCTATCAAGCCTTCGATTTCGAATCTCCTTCATCTGAGAGCCTTTTCTCTAATCCAAAAGTCGAAGAGATGAGAAGAGAGGGTGATATCAGATATCAGGTCAAGCAGAATGATAGCTATACTGTCACGTGAAACAACAAGCCTCCTTATCTTCAGGGCAACCCCCCTGGAATTCTGCCTACGTGACTCTCTTGATAGAGTGCCTCACTAATTAACAAGCTTCTCAATTTGTTGAGCACTTAGGCGGTGTAGTATCTGTTATTGTCTCCCATTCACTGCCTATTTCCTCTGATCTTTGATTGTGTCTGGGAAAATCCTTCCTCTTCCTCCTTTATCCTATTCACACCACTTGTTTGTTACTTGAGTCCACAGCCCTTCTCACGACACACACTCTCACTCTCGGCATCACATTTTCTAGGACTGTCCTTTGTCGTGTCCTTCAACTTACTTTGATCTGCAGCAACAGTCATGGCACCAAGGGCACGCACAGGACAAGGAACTGGTCGTCGTCGACCTGCTGCAAGCTCTCAGCCAAGAGCCAGTGCAGCCCCTCAACCCAGGCCTCAGGCACCTGTTCCAACATCCAGCAACGCTCCAGCTTCCAACAATACCCCAGTCCTCAACCCAAACATCGATCCACGTCGTCAAGGCATGATCGTGGACAATGCAGACATGCGGGCTGGAAATGGAGATGTCGACTTGGCAGCTGCTGTCTCTGGGCTGCTGCTGTTGGGTGCAACGACTGGTCCAGCTACACTTCAATCTCAAAGGTAAGTTAACACAAAATCGACATTGAATACGCGCGTTGCTGATTAGATGATTTCAGCGCCGCCGCAACCACTTCTAGCACTGCTCAGGGGCCTCCAAGGACTCGCGCGGTACGAAAGGACAAGGGTACAAAACGCAGGAAGCTGAACACTAGCGAGCCTGGGACCCCTGTACCACCAGTGGCAGAGCTGTCTATACCCCCATTCAGAGGTCGTCAGATCCTCAGTGAACGCTCAATTCCTCAGTTCAACATCTTCCAGACTATTCTGCAACATGTCCACATCTTCTTCCATTTCGTCACTTGCCTTGACGTCGACACTCTGGTCTCTCTCTACGCCATCTCCAAGGATCTGCACAACATGGTCAACACATGTATCAGCGCAGTGATCCTCTCTCAAGCTATGCGCTATGCCCCTCAAGCAGCATCAATTTTTCCATTCAGATGCTACCGCAGATTGTGCAACGACGATCCACGTGTCGACTTGGACTTGACTCGAGGCCAGTCCCGTCTGATCCCTTCCTTCCGATGGCTTCGCATGATCAACTGGCGTCATCAGATAGCACATAAAATCGTCCGACTTCTGAACGAGGAAGGTCTCTATCTTCCCGAACAGGGAGAAACAGCCGTCAAGAAGCTATGGTTCCTGATGGATATTCCAGACAACCAACGACGCGTTGCCACCATCCAGAACCCAGAGTTGTGGACTACAGCCGATCTGTTCTACGCATGCATGTTCTTCATGAGAATCGACATGCGCTGCACCAACCCCCTCGTTCCACGCGCACACTCTAGCATTCGTCGCATGCTCATGGCTCAGCCTTCAATGAGCATGACCTGCCTCGTGCTTGAACGCAAATACCTTCTCAACAAACATGAAGCGATGCAGACGTACATGCGCTGGAAGGGCACACCTTTAACCGTCCAGCAGTATAGTGTCTTTGGAGTTCCACAGCATGAATTGGGTCTATTGCAGTACGAGGGTTATGGGAAAGGAGCTAGTCGGGCCAAGCTTCAGCGTCCTGATGATTTGGTTCTCAAGGAATGCGTGCGTCGGGAAATGCAGATGGAGACTGCGTTCTTTTGTATGCTGAATTACGTGGGGCCACGACAGGCAGCTGTTGAGGCTGATGCTGATGGCAGTGCTAATGCTCACGCCAGCGCTGCTGTAAATGTTGATGCTGCTGCAACTTGTGCTGCTACCAATGTTCCTGCTAGTGCTGCTGCTAACAACGATGACGATGACGATGACGCTACCATGATCTTGGACGAGGCGGACATGTGAGGTTCTTTGGAACCTTGCCTCAGGATTGGTGACCTGCAATATTCGGATAGAATCGCTATGGTATTAGTACACGATATGCCTAGTCCAGAACCTAGTTAGTCAAAGAATCAATTTGAATTTGGTGATTTCGAAGAATATGCGTACCGGAGATGGATCAGGGGTTAGGGTAAATATGTAGATAAGCTTCCCCGCATGGCTTATCATCACTCCAATCACCAGGCACCCAGTCGACATTTCCAGTGTGAGCCAGAATTATGATGTGTCTGAGGCTGTGTTCACAGTGAATACTCATGCAATATCCTTCATAGTAAGTGCTGTCTGTTTCTAGCCGTTCAACTTCGCATTTAAAAGCTTCTGCCATCATCGCCAAAAAATATATATCTCTTAACTAACTCATCAGCAGACTTGAATTGGATATTGCAACGTCCTCATCATCTGAATGAGCAAGCTGAAGTAGTTTGTTTTTCCAAGTCAAAACTCGAAAAATCCACCCATTACTGGCATCATCCAATACAGCGCTTGAGAGGAAACAGTTCTTCAACCATCTCCAACTCATACCTATCCGACAACCCCGCACCACAAACCACGACAGAGACATACAACATGGGCGATAACACCTTCTTCTTCTACGGTACCCCCTTTCCCTCCCTCATCACCTCCCTCATATCCTTTACCCCATTCTGAGACTCTGAGTTAAATAGGAACCCTAATGGCCCCCGCAATCCTCCACCGCATAATCCACGGCTCCTCCACCCCGGAACCCTGGCAAAAAGCTCTTTTGACTACACGGCCCGCCCTACTACCAGGTTACAGACGCTACCGAGTCCAGAATGCAGACTATCCTGCCATTTTACCCCATACACCACCTTCAGACTCGTCCGTGTTGGGTGTTGTGGTTACGGGGTTAACGGAAGGCGATGTCCTAAGGCTCGACATCTTCGAGGGAACAATGTACGAGAAACGCGCTGTAAAGGTCAAAGTCCCTAAGCGTAGCGACAAGGATAACGAAGACGATAAATCTCTGCAAAAGGGGCTGGATCAAACGGCCCATTTGACCGGAAAACAACAAGAAGAGGATGAAATGGAAGAAGTGGACGCGACAACGTATGTATGGACGGATCTGGAGGAGGATTTGGATATGGGCTCTGAATGGGATTTTGAGTCTTTCAAGAGGGATAAGTTGCAGTGGTGGATTACTGCGCCGGAGAGTGAGTTGTGATACTATCACTGAGGGTAGGATGAAACAAGGGAGTATAGTCGGATAGAATAATGAATTGATTCAAACACGTGTTGGTATCTAAAATACAATGACTCCTGTAATGCTAACCCTGTAACCTGGAACCCTTGACAAATAACGAATTGATCTGCAAATGGCAAATGCACCTCCCACTCCATGCACGAATAACAATTGCAAGCTAGCAAACAAATCAAAAGCATCAAATCATAATGACAAGAAGTGAAATGGCAAACAAAGCAAACCCCGTAGATCAGAAACCGCATAAGTCGTAGCATTTAGTAGGATCAAATCTTCTTCTTTGATTTGATCTGTCGTGGACTGGTCCGTTCTTTGCGAGTCTTTTTCGCCCGTGGTGTGTCCGGAACCTGGACAGTAGGGATCTGCACCTCTACATTGTCCCGCGGGGGAGTCTGGGAGAGATAATCAAACATTTCATCGAATATATCCCTTTGAGCTTGCTTATTACGATGGGGAGTCTCTTTCTGTGCGTCAGGGGCAGAGTTTGCTATGACAACAGGTGAGCTGTCAAGTACCACTGCGTCGTTGTTTATCTCCCGGTCTGGCGTCTTGGGAACTTCAACCACCTCTTCAGCATGCTGCTCTTCTTTTGACTCATCGATTGTCTCATGCTCCACTTGAGGAGGGGCGCCTTGTTGCTCCGAAAATTGAGTCTCTTGGATGACAGATTCCACGTCGGATACGGCATCGTCATTCGCTTCCTCCTTGTCTTGAAAAGAATCGACAATAACTTCTGGTTCTGGTTCGGCGACAGGAGCAGCTTCGACATCTTGAGCCTTCTCGGCTTGCTGAACAGTCGGACTCAACAGGTAAGAAATTGGCTGAGCATCAACCAATAACTCAGTATCCTGCCCTGGGTCTTGTTCTTCATGCAGCTTAAAGAGAAAATCACGGAGTCTCCGTCGCAACCACCCCGACTTCAAAGGCGGCCAGTCAATCTGTATACTCATCTCCCGCCGAAGAATTTTTCTGACAAATTCATCGGGGTCCTGCACGAACTTTTCAAGATACGCTAGCAGGTAAAGACCGCAATCGGAATAGTTAGGCTGCAATGGAATCCCCTTGGCCGTCATGCCTTTGATATCCTTCATTTCAAATGATATCTTTGCCTTGATAGATTCTTCTATGAGATATTGTTTCAAGACCTTGATGGCAGGCTGCCTGGGCTCGTTAAGGGAATCAAATGTGATGATCGTCGGTTGGTCAATTGAGTAAGCCGGGCCTGACGATTTGAACTTCTTCCTTTTTGCTGCATCAAACTCGGAAGGGATGTCGCCATGGAAAACAGCAGGCGGCGAAGTCTGATTCTCCTCCTTCTCGGGCCACTCATCTTCAGAGTTTGGGCCATTTTGAGGCTTTGAATTGAGCACGTCGTCTATCTTCATCGCGGCGAGTGAGTCACGGGCCGTCTCTTCAGGAGTGGCAGCTTCTCTAGGTGGAGGAGTCTCAGGTATTTCTTTCTGGTTGATCACCTTCTGTTGCGCTTCGGATTCCTCCTGTAATGACTCTATCTCCTTGACTTCCGAGCGTTTCTTGAGAGTGCTCAGATTGCAAATAATAGCCAGATACCAATGTGCGCTTTCATTGATAGGCACAACCACGTAGTCATGACTGAACAAATCGACATTTCTCGTCCATTTTGAAACACTCTGATAATTCACCCCCCTTCTCCCTTTTACAGGACTGGTGAGTGTCGCATAAAAATACGAGTTGAAAAAGTAAACCCGTTTGGATACTTCTGGTTTGTTTCGTTCAAGGTAATGCTCTAGGAAGCGAGCATAGAAGCCTATCAAATTGTCGTTTAAGAATTCTCCGTCGCGTAAGCGCTCGAGGTCGTAACTGTTGACTTCTGCCTTTTTCTTTCCCACAGGCGGAAACACGAGCGGCTTCGACCAGCGATCACCGGAGTCTGATTTCGGACTGGAGTCGGGCTCATCATCAATCAAGTCAACTAAACCTCGGCGAGCCTTGGATCTGGTTTCTCGTTCTTTGCGAGATGCTTGATACGTTTTCACTGGGATACTGACTCCTTCATCGTCCCCAGATCGAGGTGTCTTGGAAGCATTAGAGACGGACTGCGTAACCGGTAAAGGAACCCGACGGGGTGGTTGATTGATACCCTTAAGAGATTCGTCTTCACCTTGAAGGGCTGCGGATAACCTTTGTCGTTTCACAGGTTCGGGTTTCGTACTTTCACCAGACTCTGTAATATCAGGACTGCTAAGCCGCTTTCCGCGGACGGCTTCAATAATAACCACATTGTCAAAAGCCTTATCCATCCACTCCCTAAGGCATGTCAGTACTAATCAATTCCATATTGAAAATGCTTCTTGCAAGATAAATTGAACGCACCCAGTTTTCTCACGTATTCTCGCGGTCTTTGGTAGCAAACCACAAAGCTGGTCCTTCTCTGCCTCAGTCGCAAATTCAATATCGACCGAGTCTTTGTTCGTAGCTCCCTCAATCTTGGAAAGAGTGAAACGACATTTCAAGCTACCTTCCGCACCTAACAAGACCTGAATTATTCGGCGAATCGGTATACTCACGGACGGGATCGATTGGTGCAACCCGATAGTATCATTCCCCTGGTCCAGAAACAACTGTCGGTGCTCGAGTTGGATGCTGCCATATCTGAAAAACTTGACATCAAACAGGTATTTGTGTGTTCGAGTAATTCGCTGGTTTCGGGGTTGTCGTCTATCTGGAGTCTTGTTTGATGAGTTGAAGATCGTCGGGCGAATATCATTCGGTGAAAGCCTGCGTTTTACTCCCTTGCTGGGCTTTTGGTCTCCCTCATCCAAGAATGAATATGATCCAATAGTCGGTCGATTTGAAGCCATTGATTCAGGGTTTGTACGAAATGTGACATCCTCCTGGAGCTCATCCGGGCTTTCACTCGCATCAGAACGATGGCGTTTCTCGCTTCCAGCCTTGTCCTCTTCTCCTTGCGAGCGCGCATCGTCGTCGTCGACTTCTACAGTTTCAATAGGTTTGTTCGGCCTATGCTGTGCTCGAGTCGTTTCCCCCCCCAGGTAAGACTCCTCAGGATCGTCATCTTCGTCATCTTCTGGAACCTTGAATACCCGAGTTGGGGTTTTTTCCTTCTCTCGGTCTCCGGGTGATTCGACACTCGCAATTGAAGGAGTCCGGTTTCGTATTGTATTCCCTTCGCCATCGTCCACTAAATCAATGACAGGACCAGATGAATGCCGCCGACGCTTCAGAGCTCGATGCTCATTATCGACTCGTGTTGGCGAGCTCAGTGGGTGTCGAGAGGATGTCGAGTGCTGAACAGAGCCGTTGGTAGTGTTCCTTCCTCCCCAGGCACGTACCGGGCCGCTGTCTTTTCCATTTGGCGTTATGCGATCGACGGGTCGGAAGATTGAATGTTGCTAGAGTTGCCAAATACGGATCAGCGGCAAGTCATTTTAGATACGGGGGTATGCGTACATTGACTCTCGACTTTTTGGGTTTGGCGAATGATTGACCGACAGTGATTCGAACATCATCTTGACTTTGCCTGATAGTAAAGGAGGGTTAGAAGGAGCCCCAAAGCTTCGCGTACGTAAGGTCGACATACTTGTAGGTTGGAAACAATCTCTGCTCATCCGAGGTTTCGTCTTCCCGCCGCATGTTCGATCTGCCTGAGGGTTTTGCACTAGGTATGAGTCAACATCAATGCCGTATCGCAACCAAGAGGAACAATGCAAGCTCACAAATGCCCTCGTGACAGAAACTAGATTTGAGTTAGCAACAGTGTCCACAGCTGATTCAACAGTATTATTGTAGACATGAAATTTGTCCGAGGGGTTGGCCGTGCACGTAGAATAATTACTCACATTCGAATTCCCTCTCCGCACATTTGAAGTTACACCAGTCCTTGTCCCGGAAGCTCCCTCCAGGTCTTCCACTTCTTCACCACCATGAGACGCGAAATTGTCGGGGTTAGCAGCCGGGTCTGAGCGGTGATCAGTAGTAGAAGGCGGTCGAGTGAGGAGCTGGGCAATTCCAGAGAGAAACTGCATGTATGTCATGCAATCTGCCAGTGGGAAGTGCAAAGATGCATTATCCGTTTGGTCATAGACTGATCTGCTAGGGAAGAGGTAGGATTGTTTCAAACCAAGTGTAGAGAGCGTGTTGTTGAAAGAAGTCAGTCGTAGGTAGGTACAGGGCAATAAATGTTCCAGGCTATGATGCGGTGGTGCATGCGGCCCGTTGACCGTTGCCCACTAACAAGGCGGAGACTCTTTCTGCCCGCAACACTAGTTATACAGTAAGTTATCTACTAGGTAAGTATACAGTATAATAGGTAGAATATGTAATCATAATACTGTTACATTCCATCCATCAATCCACATAAGAATAGGCCTTCATAATAATGCACACCATATGAGCAAAATCTCTCCAGGAGCAACAAGAGTCAATGAGTCCAAAGGAAGAACAGGTGTATAAAAGAAAAGAGAAGAAAAGAGCCCAACAAATCACTCCACAGTTTGCTTTGAACATTTTGTATTTCCAAATATTCCCACTCATTGTCATGAGATCATGGCTCCAATCCAATCAAAAAGATAAAACATTAACACAAAAACAAGAAATGCAGGAATGAACCCTAACCCCCGCAGATAACATCAAAGACCGTTGTGTCGAGAAATTTTACTATACAGGGCTGCATCAAGAACAGATTACCGCCTTATGGGGAAAAAAAAAGCTCAAGACGCCATTCCTTTGCTCCTATCTCCGTAGGATTCGTCATTGGTACCTGTCCGACGGCGCTCGTTGGCACCGTGGTGGTACCCATGGTGGTGATGCCCGGGGTTTGCTGCGGCCTTCTCTTGTCGAGCTTGGTCGATGGCTGACCTCTGGGCGATGCTGTCATCGTGGCTCTTCCAGACTATGTTGGTGTCCGCTGGTAGAGCTAGTAAACGTTTTATTGTTTCTCTATAGCCAGTCAGTCAGAATGTATCTGGCAAGATAATGGATGTATCAGTAAGCGTACCTTATTTTGATATTCCGCCCTCCGTCGATTCTGGTCCATACACTGAGCACATCTTCGCCGCTCCGGACACTCAAGACAGTCCCGCAGACCTCATCGCCCGCCTCGGCGAATTGGTCGCCAACTATGGCTAACAGGAGGTCTTCCCAGTAGCGGTCCGCTACACCCTTCTTCAGACGGATAATCCACTTTCCACCACGTTTGTTAGCCTCATCTTCCCAGACGGGGCGGATGCCCTTTTTGAAGATGTGATAATCTGAGACAGTGGGGAGAAGTGAGGGGCGTTTCAGATGCGAGTAAATTGTCCAGAAGCTCTCCACGGACGATATGGACGCAAGAGCGACGGTCGATTTCTCGTAATCAGAGTATTTCGGAGTCGGAGGGCGGTACCAGACAATCCACGTTGATTTCAACGGATGGTCCTTGATCGCGGAGGTAGATGTGGTGTCCAGTGAGGAGGAGGATGTCTTTGATTTTATGTTTCCAGTAGATGACGTATCGTCGCTTGTGTCGCGTTTGTCTTTTGTGCTCGAACTGAGATCAAAGGTGCTCCCGGGAGTCTTGGGAGTCTTTGTGGACGAGCCGAAAGATGCGAATGCGCCGGAACCGAGCCCGAAAGCGTTCGACGCACCAGCGGAGGGCGAAGATACGCCGCCGGAGAGGGGGGATATGGCGTTGAAAGGATTCGATCGTCCGTGCGAGCTGTCGGGTCCGAAGCGCTTCGATGAATGAGTGCGAGGAAGCTCTGGTCTGGAGCCACCTTCCTTGTCACTGGCCGTGGACAGAGACAATTTGCTTGCGCTATGGCGCGGTCAGTATACCAATACCTTTGAGAGAACGGGAAAAAAGATAAGAACGTTGGACATACTTTGATCTCCGGCTCCACAGGTTTGCTTGATCCATCGAGAAGGCGGCTACGACAGCTCGGAAAGGCCAACGAACATTCGGTTGCTGAAGAGCAAGTCAGGTATCGAGCTTGGAGACTAAGAGTAAGCGAGAGGACGAGTAGCGAATATTGAGTAGCGGACAATTGGCGGAATGGCTGTTGTCGGCGGCGGGTCGGAATAATCGACAAGTATATTGGTCGAATAGATATTATAGAAGAGTATGATCGTGTAGTAGGCGGTCGGGGAGGTGTTGGCGGCGAGGGTGGTTGAGATTTGCGAGGATGATGTTTGGAGTGGGATGGGATGGAGTTGGGAAGATTTGATTGATTATTGGCCTGAGGTTTTGGAGAAATCTGTAATTTATCCAGTACCAGCCTAGGCTGTGGTTACTTAGTACTGTATGTAATATATATGCCGCTAATCAGTGGAATTGTACGAAAACAGCTCCAATTCCGTACGCCGTTACTGTAAGCGTATCCGCCAATCGGCACCTCTCTGCCGTCCGTGGCCGCCTTCTCCACCAGGCTGGCTCTCATTTATTTCTTTTTTGATTCTTTTTTCTCTTTCTCTTCTTCTTCTTTTCCTTCTCCAAACCCAAGACCACCGACTCAAATCATCGCCAGTTCTCTTTTTTCCTTTTCCACAGCGCTGGCGATTCCGATGTGTGTGTCGAGATCAACTGGCATTAGAGCCTACTATCGCATATAAAACCATCATCACGAGGGCTATTTTTTAAACAGCTTCCCATGATGCGATGATGACCTAAATGACGGGACATATTTCGTTGTTCGTAGATTGATTTCTTTCTTTTATCTTAGATCTATAACAAATGGATCGTTTGAAATACCTCTGGTATGTGTAATCCTTTCGTCGTCTTCAAGCCCATCGCCCAGATGAAGAATCTTGAGCGTAATGGTAATCCGAACCTCAACCGCAAACTTCGGTTTCACCTTTCTACAGGTCGCTGGTTGAGAATGAGGTGTTAAGGCAAAGTCTGATAATTATTTTCTGTTGTTTGTGTTTACAAGTCAAATTGCGCCTGACAGCTGACTTTGAGATCTGTAGATCGGAGACCTATTGTCCTTGTTGACTGGCAGTGAAGTATGTGCAACGAAAGGTAGAATTGATTGTGTACATTGAATGCAATTAAACTATATCCTGCAAGAGACTGCTACTATCTATCTCTATCAAACGAGTGCGCATACACTGTGCCATCTCGCAGCTCATGTATGGAGTCACTGTCTAGCCACCCAAATTCCGTATACCTCCGTCCGTCTCTCAATTCATGTATTGTGACCCGTCGGTGGCTCTTTCTCCGTCGCGGACGAGATCGAGAGACCGGTCCGCTCCTCGTTGACTCTAAGCTGCCAGCATCACTTGATGCTGCGCTAAAAGGGGAAGGCTGCTTCTCCTCTTGACTGATAGAAAGCTGTAGCATATGGTCCGCCGCCATGGCAGCACCATCTTCTCGGAACCAACTTTGTAGTAATTTCACGTATCCACGTTCGCGCTCGCCCAAGGTCACGTCCGAATGCGTGGCATGTGGCTGGTCAGCTGAGGGACTGATTATAGCCCAATCACTGTGGTCAGAGCTTAGCAGTTCAATAGAATTGTAGTCATTTTGGACTAGAAAAGCATGAAGCAAAACCACGTCGCCCTCCGTCACTCTGGGTAGAGATATCTCTGAGGCCTGTGTTATTTCCACAATGACTGTTGTACCTGCCATGGATATATCGGTGACGCGTAGTCTCATATGGTACTCCTCAGTCTTAGTGGTCGAGGGTTCCACAGGGGACACATCGACAGCCACGGCAATAACGTCAACCGTCTCGTTGAACCGTTCGCCAAGCAAGGCAAGAGTTGCATAGACGGGTAGCTTTGGCGTTTCGATGATGGGAGACGTGCGATCAAATTGCAAGTCGGGCTGTTCGACTTCAGTTGCTTCATGGCTTCCGTTCTCCGTGGGTGCGATTGAATAATTCTCTATAAGAATAACTTCATCGGTCTTCTCTGAGGCGACCTCGTCTTCATCTGTAAGCTCATGAACCAGATGCTCTTCCTTTGGCAATTGTCGGCTAGAGACTTGCAAATGACGTTCATCGGAGCCGTCAATCCAACGACGGCGACTATTATGACTGATCTCCGCCCCAGTAATCTTTGATTCTGGCGATGAACCATGGTCACCTGAAGTTGGAATCGTATTTTCAACATATGTGTACTGAGACTCGTCATTGACTGTTGAGGGAGGAGTAGGTACTGGCGCTGGTGACACGGTGCGATATGCCAGACGCTGCATGATGCGGGTTGAGCTTGTAGCTTGCTCCTGGGATAGTGGTTGGTCCTCTGGGACCGGAGACTGCTCCTCCTTAACATCAAACTCATTGTCTTCATCTGGCATTTCTTCCACGTTCAAGAAATTATTATTTTCTTGCTCTTCACGTGTCACCATATCATTATCGACACTGGACGTATCGCTAGTGGCATCGGGTCGTGTTTTTGGCGTGTCTGATTGTTGAGGGGGACTTCCAAAATCGCCTCCCAGAGATACAATCTCGTCCATGTCGCTAGTAGGAGCTTCGTGTTCATAGCTCTCTTCTGCTTGTGCGCCACCACTTTCGTCTAGGTCATACACCTCATATGCGTGCAGATGTTTATGGTCGACATTTTCATACTCCGGAGCCTGAGTCTCGCTTGGCATGATATCTTCTTCCTCTTCTTCATCGCCGTATGCATCTCTGTCTTCTTCCATGTGGTCAATGTTCTGGCTTGCGATTTCGTCTTCATGGTGTGATAAACTCCCTGTATCATTGGCCGCATTGACTATAGGTGGCTCATCCTCGCTATCGCTGTCCAAGACAATCACTTCGGGGTGGACAATACGCTGCGGGGTTCTTGATGCCAATGTCTCTTGGTGTTCTTCGCCAGCACTCTCCTCTTCATATCCAGTTGCTGTATAGGAGTACTCAGATTGCTCGGACATGATCTCATCCTCTCTTTCAGCTTCATCAGACGAGTTTCTGTCTTCAAAGTCGCTCTCTTCTTCTTCTCCTTCTTCTCCTTCTTCTTCGGCTTCTTCGGCTTCTTCGGCTTCCTCAGCCTCTGAGCTTCCCTTTCTATAGCCACCAGGACTTGTGTCATCAACCTCGATGATCTGTACCTGTGACGATGTTTCATCATCCACGACGCCTTCGGATTCTGAACCATCACGATCAGCTTCTGCACCAGCCTCAAACACTGAATCGTATGCACCCATTGGCTCGCCGTTGCTGTGCACAACACGGCCATCGTGATTCAATTCAAAAACTAAGTCGTCTGCGTCTCCTTCAGCTCCATTCACGGTTTCCGGCTTATCGCCCTTTTCTACACCAAACTCATTTATACAGGTGAATTCTGAAGACGAGAAGTGCCCATGGATGCTTTGTAGCGAGTTCCCGTCTTGTATCACCTCGAGAGTATCTATTTCCAGGTGTTCTGATCGAAGCTCTGATTCCAGGTCTTGGCTGTTCATATTACGACTTTGGTTATCCGATTCGTGAAATTTGGTATCACCTGAGACGGCTGTCTTGTATGCATCAGATGATACTTTGAAATGATAATCGTGGTCGAGGGTATCGGTAGATTGTGAATAGGAGAATTGCGGCTGGGAGGTCGGTATACCGCTAGACGGTTCTTGGGAAATTTTCGTAGAGTCCACCGGTGTCTGGACCAAGGGTGATGGTGTTGGGAGCGTAGGAGAGGTTATAGGGTTAAGACGTGGCGTAGCAAAAGAGAGTTGTGTGTCTGGCAGATTCGGCTCGACAGCAGTCTCTTCCAAAGAAGGGGTTATGAGTTCAATTTCCTGAGCGTTGGCGTACGTATTCTGTGTCTCCTGTCCTGGCGCATGAGACTCAACAAGTTGTACTCTGTTGTATGCCACATCTTCCGTAGAGCTCGTAATAGGCACCGTCTCGGCAGATTCCACAGCTTCGTAGGTGGGTTCAGCGAGCGCCTCATCATTGTCGTCATCTGCATCTTGATCTAGCAATTCCTCATCCGATTCAAACCAGTTCTCGTCATTTTCTATATTATCTTCCGCTTGGTCGTCAGATTCGTCCAGCAATCGCCACCCGCTACTCGGAAAACTGAATCTCGGTCGTTTCCTGCCTATACCGGGTACATATCCGTCTTCTTCCGCGAGTAAATCATATGTGGAAGGCACAGGGCTCCACGATCGAAGTCGTTTCATACGTAAAAAAGCAGGTGTCTCCCACCTCTCCTCCGAGAGAATCGGTGAGGGAAGACGCCCAGAAAGTAGCGCAGGCGTGGTAGGCTCAACAGTTAGCGCATCTTGTCTGGGTGATTCCGGCTGCAAATAATCGAGCGTGGCAGTCTTTTTGCCACTTCTGCTTGCCTATGGACTGTTAGGAGAAAGTCAAGCGCATGCCAACCAGTTACTTACCTCAAGCTTGACCCGATTCTTGAACTGCAGTTCCCAACCCAACGATTTCCCAGGAGTTGATTGAATTTTCTGGTTCTCTGTCCATTGCGCACCCTGCAAGCTCAAAGTGACTGTATCACCGATACCGATCTTGGTGCGGGCAACCTCCTCTGCGCAACGCCCGCAAAATGTCACTCTGATCTGCCCATTCTGATTTCGAAGGCGAAAGTCCGGTTCGGCGAGTAGGAGGCTAAACAAGCGATTCGACGAGGAGAACGGCCACACGAGTGTAACAACAGCCTGGACAGAGTATTGCCTCGCATCTTCAAGTTCTGGCGACAGTTGCGGTATAGATATTAGACTTGGAGATAGACCGGGTTCATGCGACTTTGAATCGGCGGACACTTCCATGTCGTCAGATGGTGGTTGTTGTTGAAGAGAATTTGTCGCTTGTTGGCGGCCTGCTTGAGGTTACGCCATGACACTGGTAGGGATATTCCGCATTCATCGATTTCCAGAGATACTGTACAAAGAGAACATGATATCCCAAGAATAAATCATAACCGGGACATGCTGTATGATAATGGTAGACGATACAAAGGGAAAGATACTAATGAAAGAATGACATGAAGATATCAGGGAAGAAGATTCAAGATTGTCGCGTGTAGACTGGGCAAGAGAAAGTATTGTCGTCACAGCAGGGCCCAAAAAGATTGGAAGGGAAGGAGCTACCCCGTCTGGGCTTGGCGCCCGCGCCCCCAGTCGCCTTCCGCTTTCCGCAATTTGTTGATAACCTCCGAGTTCTTCTCCTTCTCCTTCTCTTTCTTCAACCTTCAATCAGTCTTTAACTCCTTGTCGGTCATTTCCGTCCAGAGCTTTTGTCGAGAATACTCGATATGGGAACGTTACACAGACTGAAAATTCTTCACCACAAAGATGTCTTACCCGGTACCTCTAGGGGTTCCCAATTAGATCGATTGGGCCGATCTGGCCCTGCGACAAGAGGCCTGAAGTTGTTCATCAACCGGCTTCATCCTCAATGTCCTGAAGATCTCTTTGAGGTTGCCTTTGTTCCAAAATTTGATGGCTCATCTCTTTGACAAGCACTTCTGGACTGTGTGCATATCAGATTGTCACGTAAATCAAAACGGTGCTCAGTGCTCAATATCACTAAAGTGGGTAAACAATGTGCAAATTCTCATTGGGGTACCGCCAGATTCAGTCTCAGTCAAGAACCAGGTGGATATATATGTGTACATGACTCGATTCACTGAAGCCTTGAATTTTGTCCACATCATCTCCACTTCACATCATCTCCAAGCAATCTTGGTCTTCCCAGAAACCCCGTCTTTTTCTCACTTTCAACTAACACGGATCCTTGGTAACTGACAACGAGATGGCGCCTAAGCGCTGTGTATTCTTGGCCCTCTGGCATCGCGCATTGGGTTTGCAGCGCCAACTACCACGTTCGTGGCATTGTGATCGGCTTAGAGAGGACGAGCAAGAGCTTCGCGAAGCACGCACGTATGTGGAGAAAATCAGCGAAGCCTCGGATGTCCTATTTTCAATTAGTCGAGCTCGGCATGAAGGTTTCGATATTCGACCATTACCCAGTTTCTATGATCGGAAATATACGCTCGCCTACTTGTACATGGTCGGAAAGTTTTCCTCGCGATGTCTGTTCTACATGACAGCGTCCTTGTTGTGTCGCGCTCCCCATGTGGTACGCGAGGTAGTCAACCCGACGAAAGAAGAGAAGCTTCTTCTAGTTGCAGCTCGCTATGGACTTGACCCTGTTGAATTCATCCGAGTTTGCCGGAAGCTGCTGCGCATCTGGCTTCTTCTCCCATGAGTATCTGGGCGCCCTTAATTGACTGAACACTGTTCGGTGATGGAGTCAGGAACGAGGAATCGGTGTTCGGACAATTTTCAGGATATACACATTCATCGATTATGACACCGTTTCCTGGAATCATCCACCCTGCTTAGACGACAACCACCGGTGTATGATGTGACATGCTTTGATGTTGTCATGGTATGTCGCCTTTCTCAAAGATAAATCATAAAAATGACCTGGATCACTAACCACTTCTTTGTTACTATAGCCCTTCAATTTTGAATGCTAGATAAACTTGTGCAAGACAGCTGTTCTCTAGCAAATCAATACCATGACAATGCTATGATTCTTTCCCTAGCCCTAATCTATGCTTGAACTGTACCTACGTCAAGATCTCCATTAATAAGTGTCCTTCGTTTCATTGGTAGAAAAATCAAGGTATCTGATTCTAGCTTCTAGTTACTTTGAATCTCAGCCTCTTCCAGCAACAACTCAAGCAAGCTCAGACAAAGGGAGTTTCTTGTAAGCCATTACTCTATCGCTTCACAATATGATATACCAAGCCCAGTCACAGTGAATCAATCCAGGCAGCTTCTACGCTGCCCTACCATATTGCGAATGTTAGATGACCACTTGCTTGCTTATGGTATATAAGCTGTTGTTTCCTCCAACCTGGCAAGCTTGACAATTGCAACAGAAAAGTCAACAATTCTTTTTTAATCCTACCAAACCAATACTAAAACAAAACTGTGTCTACTTTTCTTCTATCAGACAGCCCACTCTCTCCCTCAATCAATGGCAAACGTGTCCGATATTGGTATGGACACCAACACGTCTGCCAGCAGCGAGCGCTCCAATTCAACCGAGCCAGCCCCTGAAACCCAGCGGCCAACAACAATGCCAAATGGCAAGCCTGCCATCATCGGATTGTATGGGGTCCCGGGCTGCGGAAAGACATACCTACTGAAAAAAGTGAAGGAGATTCTGGACGAAGGCAAATTCGACTTTTTCGAGGGTTCTGCTGTAATCAATCGCCTTGTTACAGGTGGTCTAGATAAATTTCGCACTCTCGATGACGAGGGAAAAGGGATGTGGCGCAAGCTCGCCATCGAATGGATTCGAGACAAAACCGTCAAAAGCGGGAAACCGGCCATCGTCACCGGGCATTTCATGTTTTTTCTAAAGGCGGAGAGCAGCAACCAGTGTACACCAAGGCTGACTTGGAGACCTACACTCACATCCTTTACTTGGAAGTTGACGTTGCACGGCGGCGAGCCGACGATAAGCCGCGAAATCGCTCCAATGATTCTGTGGAGCATTTACGGAACTGGCAGAAGTATGAGAAGTTGCAGCTTCGCCAACTATATCGAGAACATTCGATTCTGTTTGTGTCTTTGTCGGCTCGTCTGATGGATGAGTCGGTGATTCCCAAAGTGTTTAGGGATCTTGCATGGCACAATGAGAACCACAACTCCACGAAAGTCAAATTCGAAGTGGACAAGATCATGACCTACATGGATGGCCCCATAGAAACCATGCTAGTCCTCGACGCCGATCGGACTTTGACAGCCGAAGACACAGGCAAGCTCTTCTGGGAGCTATATGGCTCCGGACCATCCCCATTGGACGCCATATTCGAGACTTCTCTCCATTATTCTTACGCTGCATTCCGTCAAGCGGTGATGTTTTACGAGGAAACTTGCGACGATGAAGAATTTAATCGCCGATGCCGCGACGTCGCCGCGCGAACCGCTCTGTACCCCGAATTTGTTTCACTGTTACGAGTAGTCAGATCTCAGCGTCACGTCGGTGCTGTCATCGTTACCTCGGGGCTACGTCGTATCTGGGAGGAGATACTCAACAGAGAGGGCCTATCAGAGAAGGTCAGGGTCGTCGGTGGAGGCCACATCAGTGACGAGTCTATTGTCAACCCGTCAGTCAAAGAGACAGTGGTGGATCATTTGCAGAATTTCCACAAGAAATACGTTTGGGCTTTCTGCGATAGTCCACTGAATATGGAGATGTTGAAGGAAGCCAACCAGGCCATTGTTGTCGTGGGAAAGGAAGGCCAGCGAAGCAAGTCTATGGATGCAGCCTTAGAGTCAGCGCTTGAAGACCGTCATTTCAGAGCCCGACAGGCAGTCATACCTTCTAAGGCGGCCCCGCGTCTCGATGTAAACCGTCTTCCGGTAGTGAGCTTGACTCAACGCGAGTTTATCGCCGATGTTCTCGCCCGTGGTCAGCCGAAGCACTCCATTGAAACCATCGATGCAACGGATAGGACCTCGGCACAGTTGCTTATGACGGCAATGAGGAATGCGCAAAATGACGGTCCAGTCCTGTGTGAAGCCCACCGTCGCGTGGGCAGTTACCTGGCAACCGAGTTTGTTACCTCAGTCATTGGACTGGAGAAATACCCAATCCCCCATGTTCAAAAAAATTCAACAGATGGATTTCGTCTTCACCACGAAGACCGTACCTTGATCGTCCCGCTCATGAGAGGCGGAGAGCCCATGGCTCGCGGAGTCTGGGAAGTTTTCCTCGTGCAATGTATCGCCATGCTAAAAATCCTGCCGACATCGAAAACGAACACCTGGAAGGGAAGGTCAACGTCATTATAGTCGACTCAGTGGTGAACACCGGCAGATCAATTGCCGAGTTTGTGCAGCAATTTGCATGCCACCATTCGCATCGTGGTCGTTGCTGGTGTCGTTCAGGCAGAATGTGCTTCGGGTGGTATACTTTCTCAGACCATGGCTGGGAGCTATGACACCGTGAGTATTGTCACTCTACGTGTGTCTAAGAACAAGTACACTGGGTCTGGGGGTACGGATACGGGCAATCGGCTCTTCAACACCACACATTTGGCATGAATTCTATGTCGTATTTGTCATTTACATCAGATCGTTCGTTGCGACCTTGGCACACGCTTTTCTGTCATTGCGCAAGCCCGAAACTTCTTAGCTTTGAATAGCAATGTACTTCTCTCTTTTTGTTTCTTTTACTTTTTCTTGGCTAAGGAATTTGATGTTTTTGAAAACCAATCGATCCTAGATGATGTATGCAACAGGACCGCATTGCCTTCATGCAATTTACTTATCTACTTGCACTCGAGTGATTGCTGGCTATACTCACATTGGAACCTAAATACAAATCAAGTCACTAGTAGCTTAGAAACTCTAATCAATCAATATTTGAAGCACCATTCAATTGTACCTACCTACATATGTAGGTAAGTAGGTATGAGTTCAATGTTGACTTCCCTTTATCCGTATACATATGTATGTAATTCCCAGCCACCCGAAATACATAAAAAGTTCCATGCGCAACACAGAAACACAACCAGCATAGTTTCTAGAATAAGAATAATGGCATTCTACTCAACGTGCAAGTCACTCACTATTTTGCCTGCAGAAATTCTTTTTTATTTGGAAAATCGCTATAAAAAACGTCGTAATTGGCCTGTATTGCTGGCGTTTGTTATCGGTTATCACGTGAAAGGCGACCTTCTAGTTTGTCGATAAGAGCTCCAGACTTTCTTCTCCGCTTTACATCCCGTACTGATCATTCCACTCGTGCTATGGTGATTGCGCTGTTATAACCTTTCTTCTCTGATTGACGGTTCTCCCAAATAATATTTCTTCTCGGTTTCTACAATGTCTAGCTGCTATATTTTCTGGACATTTATTGGCGCTTGACAGGGCGCGTAAACACCATCATACATTCGCATCTGACCAAATCAGGTAGGGCTGGACAACTGCCTGTTCAATCTACATTAGATGCATGATATTAATTTAACTAAGTTAGGAATTGTATAACACCAAGTCAGCAGTACTATCATTCTGCAGGCTTTGCAAGCCAGGCAAGAATCTACAACTGCAACGCTTGTTAGACTGCAAGCTCCTAACTCAACACTGGGAGTAACTGTACCCCAAATTCGAGACTACTAGTGTTCCGCCAGACCAAACTTACTTTGAAGAGCCATGGAGACAAAACGAGATCCAACAAGTCGTCAAGGCTCTGAATCTTCAGGGAGATTCGACGACATTACCGGCGCTACTCTGACAGAAAAGATGCACAATGCCCATGTTCGACTGGCCAATATAGGCAAGTCTAAGCCGACTCCAACTGCAGATGACAGCGTGACACCATCATCTGCAGGGGATATTGAACCTGTGCTACCGGTATCTATGCCTCAGACAACGTTACCTCTAAGTACTCGGGCACCAGAGCATCCAGTCGACCTCGCTGCACCAGTTGCTGAACAGGGAGATGTCGCAGATGTTGTTGTAGTTTCTCCCGCACTGCTGTTTCCCGAACAAGCAGGTGTACAGACTATACAGCCCAGTGCTATTTTTGAGAAGACCGAACATGTTCTTCCGGGCTCACTTCGACTTGGTCCTTCTGAATTTGCCGTCACAATGCCTATGGACTCCATAGGGAAAGACAACTATGAAAGAGCGCTTGCCGAGCACTCGGAGTCCGTGAAACTTCTTCTTTCAGGATTCAAGTCGGTAGATGGAAATGTTCTTCCTATGACCGAGCAGGCTCAACTACTATCGGACATCCGACATCTTATCGAAAAGCTCGATAACATTGCGGTTCATACTGATTTGAACATGGTCGAGCATGTGAAACGATCTCAACCGGATGCCGTCAAAGAAGCGTCGTTCGCAGAATATAGCAGCGCCAAATTTCTATTTCTAGCTGAATTGATAGAGATTGCTGGGGCTCAAGAAAAGCACATCCTGTTCGTATCGGGCAAGAAGGAAACTGCCGAGTTAGTCGAGCGCTATTTCATAGGCAAAGGCTTTGCACCCGTCCGGCCACGGGCTGAAATGCGTGGACATGTTGAGCTTTCCTTGATCAATGGATCGCTGAGCGTTGGTATTTTGTCTATGGAACATGATGGTACTGTGGAGACGTATCGACCGCCAGCAGTTGTATTCGCACTTGATTCCACGTTCAATGCTTCAAATCCTGCTATTGAACATCTCAGGACTACATACGCGCGCAATGGGAACTTGCTCCCCGTCGTGCACTTGATTATAGCGAACTCCAGTGAACACATTCAGCGATGTCTACCCGATCTTCCAGAGACACAAAGACTGAGGCTTCTCGTTCATATTGTGAAAAGTCTTGCGGATATGCTTGGTGACTTACAAGACAACGCCGTGGGCGTGCACGAGGATGCCCAGGAAATCTTCACTTGTCTTCTATCCGATGATTTCAATGCCAGTTGGAATCTTCCTGCAATTGAGTCACTTCACATACTTGTGTCTGATGGGCTGCAGAGCGAAGATTCCCTGGGTACGCAAGTCACGGACCCAGTGGTAATGGGAACATCAGTTAATAAACGCATATTTGTAAGTGCTGCATTATAATATGCTTGTTTGCCCTACTGACTGGCTAATTATTAAGGACACACTGGATGCCGACACACCCGGATCAAAGAGACAGCGCATTCATTCATCGCAGGAACTTACCCAGATAACAACACAATCCACTGCCCCGACGAGCCAGACCCTGGATTTGACCGCAAGATTACAGTCTTTGGAAATTTCACTGGTCGAGATGAAGGCTAATCATGCCGCGGAAGTTGATCGATTGCAAACGACGATCATTGAGTCTGAGGCTCGATACCGAGAGCGCATCAAGGGGTGGGAAGACTTACAGCATCGTTACGAGGCTCAAACCAATGAGTTACTTAAAGTACGAAAAGAGCGGGCTGCCTTACTTGAAGACAAGACAAATGCTCAAATAAAAGCCGGGAAACAAGAAGACGAGATCACGAAGCTCAAAGATGAGCGCAGACAACTGAAACAAGATCTACAATCTGCCAGAGATGCTCTCAAAACCGAAGGGGGATTGAAAGAAGAACTTGAAGTATTACGAGAGCAGAATCGTAAACTTAGCGAGGATTACGCCAAACTCGAAAAATCGGTTGAGTATGAAAAGAAGCAAACCGAAAGCGCTCGCAGAGCATATCAGGATGCATCCCACCACGCCGGGATGTTAAAAAACGAGACAACTACCTTGCAAGATAGGGTCGCGTATCTGCAAAGTCAAGTCGATGCGGAAGCCGTCAAGTTGAGTGAACTTAAAAAGCAGAACGACGAATCAAAACATTCCGCTCGGGTGAAAGAACTTGAGCAGACTCTCGAAGCCCGCGAGACTCTTCTCCGGAAGAAGGAAGAGGAATTAAGAACTCTCCGCAACAACCGTCCCGCGACACGAGCAACCAGTACACAACCTCGAAGCCCAAAGGCATGGGGTAATAATGGCAGTCGCCCGACCAGTCCTGGCGTCAACAACGGAGTTGGGAATCGTAGCAGTGGACTTCGATTCAGCTCTGAGATGTCTCTTTGAAGATGACTTCCGTCTCACAAGCCTCTATCATTAACTGGATACTATCCTTATACTTGTGACTAGATGTAGAGAGGAGTGTCTTTTCTCGATCTGTCTCAACCTCGATTACTTGTTTATATGTGAGGAGGAACCGACGTTCCTCTGATAGACATCCTTTATGACGATGTTATGACTAGAATATCAATATGATTTCCTATTGTCATCTACGTCCCATGTATTCGTTCTCAACAGAAAATGATAACCCTATGCCTGCCTCTTCGAGTGACAAGCATAACGCCACACTTGCACCGCCACAATTATACTTGTGGCTCAGTCGACCAGTGGCGCCACAATACGTAACGGTTTTCAATACACACGTCTTACGTACAATACGCGTTTTGTCGTATGGCTGTGACAGCATACAACAGTAATGACATCATCGCTTGCATCAGGCCATAACCTCATGAGTATTTATGTCCTTGGAGCCACAGGTCATTTTCTTTTTCTCCAGATCGTTAACGACTCGAAACTCAGAACATTGTTTACTGCTTATCAACAAACCGAAAAAAGAATATAGTCAAGATGGCCGACTGCTCTGCACTGTGTATTGTTATTATCACCTTCTTCAGTACGTATCCTTCCTGAACATCGCAGTGAGTCAACACCATACTAACAAGGAAATAGTACCTCCCCTCGGCGTCTTCCTCATCTCCGGCTGCAGCGCTGACTTGCTAATCAACATCCTCCTCACTATCCTCGGGTATGCTCCCTCCCCAACCTAATCCATGACATACGACGACTGACGAGGTTGCAGGTATTTCCCCGGCCACGTTCACGCCTTCTACCTAGAATACGTATACTACCATCGTCGCGGTCTCGCTGCTGGCGGTGCGACGTTCGCGAAGCCAGCGACGGGCGTTTATTCGGACCGGATTCAGTCCGGTGGGTATCATCACCATCATCAGCAGCAGCAGACGCAGTATGGGACTATACGGACTTGAACAATCCACCTACGGGGCGCGTTGTTATGTCATGATGGGATGAAATAGGTTGAAGAGTGGGGATTTGTTAGTGATGGATGGATTGATTTGATTATGCTGTGCGATACCCAATTGCTATGGTTCGGTTTAGGATAGGTTTGCTTCATTGATATACGAAAGGTTGCTCTAATACTATTCTTTATGATGATTTTGTCAAATGGGTATCTGTCGATTCGTATTCCTCAACTACAAGAATGCAACTATTGAAAAAAGCAGTCCCTATACAAACTCCAAAATATATGCCCAACACTCAATTTAAATATCAGTAGCCTGCGCCGCCGTACTCGAGCTTGTCGACTTCGCCTTCACAGCAGGAAAATCAAACGATTTACTCCTTCCAACCTGTCCCTCCGTCCTCGGCCACGCGCCCGTCCCTTCACTCCATAACAACGCTCCAACCCAGGGCTGCACATTCCATCCCACTGTGAGCGTGACATTCTCGCGCTCCGCGATCTTGCCTGAGATATCTGTGATTTGATACTTTGATTTCTGATTGCGGAGGTGTAGGACGCCTGTTTGCTCGGGTTTTGTCGTCTGCGACTTTTTTTTGTTATTGCTCGTCTTCTTGGAAGCCTTGGCGGTTGATTTTGTGGTTGATGATGGGAAGAAGCGTTCCTTCAAGTTGGAAACGGAGTATGGCGATTCGGGTGCGGGGATAATCATGTCCCAGATAATGGCTTCAGAGTTACGCGGGTTTTCGCTTGCGGGTGAAGAGGCTGGGTATGAGGCTAGGACGTAGACGAAGAGTTGTTTTGTGTTCCAGTTGAACAGCGGCGAGAAATCTGTTTTGTACACGTTATGATTAGCGTCGTGTTTGGTTCACCGTCGTTGCGCACAGAATTTTCTCACCAGCATCAAGATCGAATTCGATTCGGGCATATTCTTCTCGTTTGGAGGAGTAGTAGTGCGGTCTGCCTTTGACACTGTCGCAATTAAGGTCGACAGTCAGCAATTGTCAACCAAAGAATGTGTCTCCTTAGAGAGTCGAATTGCAAAAAACATACACCTGGACGCTCTTCAAATCCACGCTCGACGTAACATCCGTCGCAGGATGCAAAAAAACAGATAAAGCCGCAAATCCAGCAACGAAAGCTGCTACTGTAGTGAAGAAGCCAAATACGCCCTGCGCACGATTGCTTGATGAAAACATGGCTGGTTGTCGCAAGTCGACACAATCTGATTATGAGTTGAAGTACGCCCTTGGGCGCTGAGTCGGTTCGAGATGCGAAATTTCAGTATAATGGAATTTGGATGAACTCGGTAATTGATATAAAAATCCAATCAATTGTATAAGTTACGCAACGCTTTGTCTGGGTAAGATGTTCGGAGTTATTTGTTTGGTTGTCGGCGGAAAGACACGTTGTTGTAGGACGGTTTGAGCCAATCAGAGCTCAGGCCGTATAGCTCACCTATTTCTCGCAGAAAACATTACATTAGGAAGAAAACGAATTAAAATTTACAAGATTTGAGCAATATCAGTAATCGGAAATTTTATTGATCTGGTATTGCGTCCCGAAAAACCGTTACCTGGATTACCTGGTAATAGGCTGCAAAAAGACTCCATCACTGGGTCTCGCCCGTTTCCCAGCCTCTACTGTACATTGCATGGATTGTGATGAAAGGGCCTCTATGGATCTGCCGATGTGCAAAGTTGTAGACTAATCGGTTAAGCGAGGCTGCTCACAAGAACCCATATCTCACCGGCGCTGTCTGGACGGACAGCATCCTTGTTCTGGCTTCCGCATCAATGATGCTTATGGGGCAATTGAGAAAACCACCCGAATGAAGCACTGATATTCCAAATCGTATCCAGCTCATGCTGATAAATCATACTGCGTCCACTGAAGCCCTGGCAGTAACTTGCTCATTCTTGTTACCCAGCTTCGATATCTGCAGAAAAGCATCCACTCCATAACCTTCCAGACTGTGCAGCTCTAGGCTTCCCGCCCAGTATTCGGCATAAACCCTGCTCATGGGTAGCCCCATACCCAAGCGAAGATTGGGCGGGCGTGAACTCAAAGTAGACAAAGAGCCTTCACGATAGCTGCCTTTGATGCTCGGTTCCATTTCAAGAGGAACCTCAAGCTCCTGCATAGTGGCAGCTAAGGTGGGAACCTGACCAAGATTTTCCAAACGATCCTGGGTTCGTGGCCCTTTACTGAAAGACCATAACGTTGGGAATATTTCTCTGGGAACGCCGCCGCCTCGGTCGGAGATGCGTAGAGTGACGTACTGTGATGCTTCACAGATAAGAACCTCAATTGGTGGAGGATCAGCGGTGGAGTCTCGATACTTTTCCATCACGGCTTGAATAGAATTTCGCAAAAGCTCTCCAATGATGTATTCCAAATGACCAAGTATATATGGGAACGTTGCATCGAGATGCCCTTTGATATTAATCTCTGGTATCTTGTTTGATCCAGAGCTCTGACGCATCAACTCTTGAGTAAATTTTCCACATCGTTCAACGACGTCCTTTGCATTGCATTTGAGAAAGACTTCGCCGACAAAGTCGGAATTTCGGTCGGCTCGAGGATCGGATTTCTGTGATTTCTTTGATCGCTGTGATGTGTTGAATGTTTCGGTCAAAGCTAGGTGCTGTTCTGCTATGACGCGACGGGAGATTCTCTGGATCCTGAGTCAGACATAACCCCAAAAATAGCAAAATATAAGTCATACATACCGCGCGAAGCATTGTGTTCAAGAACCTATCAATTTCGTCCGGTTTCACAAGTCCTTGGCATTCCAGCACCCCCATTGCGAGATTCGGAATGACCGTCAAGTGCTCTTTGAGCGTTTCTCGTAAGACATCACAATAACGATTATTGTCATCTAAGGACTTGATTTCGGGAATAGTTCTGAATCTCTCAAAAGCTTTGTAGTACAGCTCGTAGACCATTGATATGTGCGGGTTTGCAACGACCACGTATGGCAGTGTTTGCATGTCACGCAGGCGATGCGCCAGTCTGGATGATATTATTAGCCAATGGACACATAACTGAGTTGAGCGAGACAAAAATCAACAGACCTCGTGGGAAGCTCGGTTCGAACATAGTTGGCAGAACTCAGCAAGCGAGGCTCTGTCAAAGCCCGGCCAAAAAAGGTCAATTGTCGTAGGCTGATAGGGCGCACTTCTTTTTTCACCCACCTGTGAGTCATAGAGTTAGCAGGCGTCGATTTTATGGAGGCAATCATAATTCTCACTCATCAAGTATGATAGCAGGTCTCCATGGAGGGGGTTTGTGTGCTTGTACCGAGTATAAAGCTGAACTGAGAAGAGAACGCTTATGTGGTTGGTAGCAGGTTGACACACGACCTCTAATCATGGCGTCTCAGTCATGCAATGGCAGGCTCTCTTGGCAAGTCTATCCCAATGAGACCAGGTATTGTTGACTGCACAATGCTGCCTGATGGGTCTGCACATGGCCATTCAAGAATTTCTCAGATTCGTAGAATGAAGTGAAAGAGATGGCAAACGAACAAACAAAGTTGGAGGCTTACGAGGGATCTTTCAAAAAAGTGAAGGATATCTGCCAAGGCGGTCTGGAGGTGTTTAGCCGCTTCGCGTGGCATGTGAACTTGCTAGGTGACTTTCCCCGCAACTGCTTTTACACCATCCTACAAGTAAAAGTACGGACTGATACCTATATTTCCTCTTTTTAAAGACAAGCTGTGAAAATGCATTTCATAATTTGCTCAAAATATTATCTTCCAATTATTCTGTCATACCCCTAAATCTCGAAATCTATCAAACAAGCGGATTGGTCATAGTATGTACAAGGAGCTTGGGCGCGTATGTGTAAGATCTGTAAATTACGTACAGCCTTATCGTTATCAAGTCAATCGGCCGTTTTTACCTACCGATACATATACCTTTGACGATGGACTCGACAAAGGAAGTAATTTAATTGAATGAGATATAGGTGAGAACTGACGCAATGGCACCATTAACTTTAAAGGATGCCCTGATATAGCCCGATACATCTATTGACATGAAGCAAGACTCATACGAGATGGTGATCTACAACCAAATTGGAAATAACCGTATGATACACGACCCAGTATGGTATGTACCGACAATACTGTATTCGAAATACTCGCTAACGGCAAACAGCCTAGCGCTCCGGTCCTTGCCCAGATTTGATTCTTTCCTGCAGTGTGCAATCATCGTCACTCCGCCTTTCCAGACCAGAACAGACCTCGCCCTCCACCTCATCGACTTTTCTGTCCATCTTGAGACCAGCCACCGTGTCGCTTGAGGTTTATCTTGTGAGATTCTCTTCCTGTGTTGTGCGCTCATCAGTGCTCCGTAATTGTGCGGAGGCAGTATCCCCTCCATGGCCAATGTAAGTGCGACATAATCTCTTACGATGTTTTTGACTTCTCCGCCGCTCCGGTGTATCAACAACTCAGCCTGGACAGTTCTACGATATTCAACAGCCACCCTATATTTGTTTGTCGCTACGAGAGAGCTTTTGCTAATTTTTCTCTTTCCGTTTCGTCCGATAGCTTGCGGAGAGCGAGATGCTCTACGATGGATATGATCAATTCAATAATGACCGCACCGATGTTATCGTCGTGTCTCGATCAGGTTCCGAGGATGAACCCGAGTCCGAGCCACTTGCAAATGACTGTACGCTACTCCCTTCTCTCAGTGCTCCCGAGCCGAAAGGACAGGCTCGGTGCTTCAAAGTCGTATAGCTTGAATCTAACAATATATTCCTCAAACAGTCCCGGCCATGATGGCACGAGTCCTTCCTAAAGATCCCGAATTAGAGACGGAAGCCGAGGCGTATAACACATGGCATATCAAAGACTGGCGGAAGCTGAAAAAGAAGGAACATGGTCCTGTTTTTGAATGTGGAGGCGCTCCATGGTGCGTGCATTGTTTCGGTTATTCGTCTTTGGAGCCGCTTGGGTCGTTCTAATGAGCTGTTAGGCGAATCCTCTTCTTTCCTTACGGCAACCAGGTCGATCATGCTTCGTTTTACCTCGAGCAAGCTTGGGAAAAGGACCCTCCGGAGAACTGGTATGCATGTGTACAGTTCTCTTTGGTCTTGTGGAACGTGAACGATCCTTCCATACATATATCTCATGGTAAGTATTTCATATGTTTACTGGTATCGTTCGCTGACGGTAGAGAAGTTGCCACGCATCGATTCAACGCCGAGGAAGCCGACTGGGGTTTCACACGGTTTGCCGAATTGAGGAGGCTCTTTCATATGGGGTTTGAAGGCCGGGGAACTCCTTTGGTTCAAAATGATGAGGCTATGGTAACTGCCTATGTTCGGATCGTGAAAGATCCCACGGGAGTGCTATGGCATAGTTTCCAGAAGTATGTGACAGCGCTGTCGAGTTGACTATTCCTTATCCCGTTATCTAATAAATCTTTACAGCTACGATTCAAAGAAAGAGACTGGTATGGTCGGTCTGCGAAACCAAGGCGCGACATGCTATCTCAACTCTCTACTTCAGTCATTATATTTTACAAACGCATTTAGAAAGGTAAGTTGCCTTTTCGATACACGTGGGACAAAATTAATGATCCGATTTTGCAGGCTGTATATCAAATTCCGACCGATGAAGAGGCTACAAGAGAGAATAGTGCATGGACACTACAACGACTTTTCTATAATCTCCAGACTAGTGAGAACGCCGTTTCGACCACAGAACTTACGGCATCCTTTGGCTGGGAATCCCGACAAATATTTGAGCAACAAGACGTTCAAGAGTTGTGTCGCAAATTGATGGAAAGACTCGAGGAAAAGATGAAAGGAACACCCGCCGAAAAGGCTCTCCCAGATTTATTCGTTGGAAAGACGAAAACATATCTCTCCTGCATCAATGTCAACTATGAGTCGTCTCGTGTAGAAGAATTCTGGGATATCCAACTCAACGTTCGAGGCAACAAGACACTGGACGACAGCTTCAAAGACTACATCCAAGTCGAAACACTTGAAGGCGAGAATAAGTACGATGCTGGCTCGCCATATGGTCTTCAGGATGCCAAGAAAGGTGTGATATTCGAGAGCTTTCCTCCAGTCCTACATCTTCACCTGAAGCGATTTGAGTACGATATCAATAGAGATGCCATGATGAAAATCAACGACCGTCACACCTTCCCAATGGATATCGATCTCAGCCCTTATCTTTCAGACGACGCAGACAAATCCGAATCATGGGAGTATCAGCTTCATGGAGTTCTTGTACACAGTGGGGATTTCAACGCCGGCCATTATTACGCATTTTTGAAGCCTACCAAGGATGGTCATTTTTACCGTTTCGATGACGACAAAGTCATTCGTGCCACCGACAAGGAAGTTCTGGAGGAGAACTACGGCGGAGAATATGATTTATCCAACGGTTCAATGGCTATGAAGCAACAATACGCCAGAGCCTTGTCGACAAAGCGTTCAATGAATGCATACATGTTGGTGTACATTCGGAAAACACGGCTAGACGATGTGTTACTTCCCATAACCAAAGAGAATGTCCCCTCACATATAGGTAGGCACTTATGCTGGTCATGTTATCTTGTCGACTGTCGAAATGCTGACTGTATCTGCAGAAACACGCTTGGTAGAAGAACGTGCTGAATTGGTCCGAAGAAGAAAGGAAAGAGAGGAGGCTCACTTATACATGAATGTTGGAGTACTTGATGACACGACTTTCCAAGCTCATCATGGCTTTGATCTTACTAGTACTGACCTTCCAAGTGGAGACCCCGCCCTACCCAGGTCATACCGAATTCTTCGTGCAAAGAAGGTTAGCGAATTCGCACAGGAGCTTGCCGAAGAGAAAGGATTGAATTCGAAACAAGTTCGCCTTTGGGTTATGGTCAACCGACAGAACAAAACGATCCGTCCCGATCAGGTCATCCAGAACACAGATATGACCATGGAAGAAGCTTGGAGTCGACTTTCGACCAAGAACAATCCTCTTAAAGTGTGGATGGAAGTTGGCGAAGTTGGGCCAGATGGCGCTATATCGTGGCCAGAGGCTGGCTCCTCTGTCCTCATATTCTTAAAACATTTCGATGTACCCAGCCAAACTTTGACAGGTGTCGGATCGGTGTATGTTCGT
Organism: Talaromyces verruculosus; assembly: GCA_038993655.1. NCBI lineage: Eukaryota > Fungi > Ascomycota > Eurotiomycetes > Eurotiales > Trichocomaceae > Talaromyces > Talaromyces verruculosus. The sequence continues at coordinate 13,722 of JBBVQN010000013.1, read as the reverse complement.
AAGAACCAAAAAGTGGCAGATCTTGCACCCATCATCCTAGAGAAGATGGGTTGGACGCCAGGGACCGAATTCCTCCTTTTTGAGGTATGTTTGCACAAGATACAATTTTCGCACTCAATTAGCTAACATTGTCCTCTTTTCTATCAGGAAATCAAACACACAATGGTCGACCCAATGAAGCCGAAGCAGACTTTCCAACAGTCTGAAATACAGGACGGAGATATCATTACCTTTCAACGATCATACAAAGAATCCGAGTAAGTGTTTAACAATATGATGATTCATGCGTTCGTCAAGACTAACTAGTCTCTAGCCTTCCTCCCACCGCATTGTATACCGAGACTCGCCAGTATTACGACTATCTTTTGAATCGCATGAAAGTGAAGTTTGCTCCCTTGAAGAGACAAGGAGATGAGTTCAGCCTCACACTCAGTCGAAAGATGACGTATGATCAATTTGCGAAGAAAGTTGGCGAGTATCTTGGCATCGATTACAGCCATCTTCGATTTTGTCCCGTGCTCGCAACTAACGGAAAACCGAAACAACCCATTAAGCGAACGATCAACCAGACATTGTTTCAGATTCTGAACGGACAGTATGGAAGTTATGGGTATAGCATGCATCTGCCAGATGCGCTTTACTACGAGGTTCTCGACACGAGTCTTAGTGAATACGAAACAAAGAAGACACTGAAAGTAACCTGGCTCATCGATGGTATCAACAAGGAGGTATGTTACTTTCTGGTATATCGTGTAATTCTGTACGGACTGACATGAATCGCGCGCAGACGGCTTACGAGCTGCTCGTACCCAGAACCGGCACTGTCAGCGACGTATTGGCTGCACTTCAGAAGAAAGCAGATTTTGACGATGAGTCAATTCAGGCTGTCCGAATCTACGAGGCACAAAACGGCAAGTTTCACAAGGAACTTCGGCATGACCTTACCATCACCGGACTGAATGAGTACGTGTCGCTATACGCGGAGAAAATCCCAGAGGAAGAGCTCAACATGCAAGGCGATGAGCGTCTCATTACGGCATTCAATTTCGACCGGGAACCCACCAAGTCGCACGGTATTCCCTTCAAATTCGTTGTAAAGCCCGTAAGTGCCGTTTCTTTCATACGGATTGATGACACATGACTGACATTGTTGTAGGGCGAAATTTTCAAACAGACTAAAGAACGATTATCGAAACGAACTGGTATCAAGGGCAAGCAATTTGAGAAGATCAAGTTTGCCGTTGTTCCTCATGGGATTTACCAAAATCCTAGATATCTAGAAGATGGTATGTGCAAGATTCTCTTGCAATGCAGTTTATATACTAACACAACTTGGTAGATGACATCCTTTCAGACGTGGCCACGGAAGCTAACGATACCTTGGGACTTGACCACGTGAATAAGAACCGGAGCTTTTGGAGAGGCGAAACATTCTCTATCAAATAAGGGAGCCAACATTGGCGTTGTGCGTGTATGTACGTTGTCAGTAGAAGTTTTTGTATGCAGCATTTGGAAAGACAGCTTTTATCAGAAGGTTACGAGCTGAAACATCCACATAGTGTCCATCATTAAATAAAACATGTTTTATGATGCCGGTATGATATTATGCATATGTTCTTAGGCGGTTGTTTGGAATATAAGAACGTAAAGTGATTCAAAGAATGCAGAAGCGATATTGCTCCCTTACCTAGGTAGACATGACCTTAAGCTCATGCACTGATAGTAAAAGAACTACCTATGTCTTTAGAAAGGATGCAAGCTATATGCCTCCTCGACCTCTGCATATGCATCATATCCGTAGACCCACGGTTGAATTTTGGGATGCGTCCGATACAATCAGTCAAACACTATCTATAATCTGCATCTATAGGGCTAACATACCATGTCTTCTCTCCATTTGTCGACAACTCAAAAGACTTGCTAAGCAACAGGTCTCTCTTAACTTGCTCCGGCCCATCTGGCAAATGATGCTCCTTGCCCTGCTTGAATGCCTCCTGAAAGAGTTAATGGATTTGAGGTCGTCGGATGGAGTCATACATTGCCATTGCGGCGCTAATTTGGTCGTTTCGCTTGACCTTGGAAAGTAAGGCGCCGATTGTTGCGCCGTCTTCTAGGGAAGAGTTGGCGCCTTGGGCCATGTAAGGCAGCATTGGATGGGTGCAGTCTCCTCTGTGGATTAATGGCCAGTCTCAGCGGTTGGGTACACTATGCGTGATAGGGATTATACTGACGCTAATAGAAATTTGCCAGATTTTGCTTTCCAGATAGGAAGTGGTTCGACTGGTACACGTTAGATGTAAGTCATATACGAGATATTCTTTCCCTTACGGTAGTTTAGGCACCAGTTATCAATTTTCTCATGTTCCAGGAATTGTGCCAAACTAGCCGCACCGTTATTACTACCTGAAGGGGAAAGATAATAGGGTAGGAATTCTTACAGAGGGTCCCTATCTTGAAATCTTGCTTTCATTTCAGCCAAGTCTTCTTCGGCTTTCATTACATCCTCTGGCAAGTTATCTTTTACCAGAAGTACTAAGTTCAGCCATCGACCACCCTTGATTCTGTAACCCACTGCGCGTACCTCAGGGCCGACCCAAATGTTGGAATACAGCCAGGCTCTCAGTGTGTCATCTTTGATGCTCTCTCGGTCTAGTAGGATTCTGTATGCCAGATCTCCGGTGGGCTTTAGCCTTACATCCTCTCCCAGCAGCTTTTGCCGAGTTCCTGACCATATGCCACCCGCAGCGAGCACAATGCCTCCTCTCACCTCTTCAGCACCTTCTATACTTACGCTCACCTCACCTTCTGTCTGCCCTTGGGCCTGTTCCTCACCACAATTCACACTCTCAACTTTACATCCTAGCTTAATCACAACACCCAACTCCATCGCTTTCTCCGCCATCGCAACCTGTAAATATGCACGATGCAAACACCACAACGGCGACCCGTACCGCGCCTCTATCTCCTCAATGTACTGAGTACGCTCAGCAAGCAAGTCACCATTATACCTGCGCATGCGAAAATGCTTGGGACAGCAGCTTGAGCACTTATAGTATCACCTAGACCCCAGGTCTTCAAGAGACGTGTGCCGTTCAGTGTGATTTGGAGGCCAGCGCGCCTACCTCGCGGAAAGGCTGGGACGGTTTCTAGGACTATGGCATTGTGGCCGGCGAGGCGGGTTGCGATGGCGGCTGAGAGGCTGCAGAGACCGCCGCCGATGATGATGAGGTGTAGAGGGGACTGGAGAGTTGTCATGATATTCTTGATGTTGAAGATGTATCACAAAATTTGGGTATTTGCGTGTAGATTTAGTAGTGTGCAATTTGGAGATAAAAAGTGAAGGAAGCCGCGTCGCATGTAAAAGCAATAGACTCGAATAGAATTATTTGGCAGCTTTAAGGTCTGGGTGATTGCGTGATGCTTCCGTTCGTTCTGTCCTCCTGGCAAAAACGACGCGTTGAGATAAGACCTCAAGTCATTACAAAAAGCATTTTGAAATGTGACCCTCCAAGGGTTGTAGGTATTCGTTGCGAAATCGTGAGATTGTAGTGATTCGTATTTTCCTCTTTGGGAAGTCCGCTATTAGGGCTACTGAGGTAATTGGGCCTGCAAGATCTTCCATGACATTGCGTATCTTCCAGGTCTTGCACGTGTCCCAACACGATGCTCTCGAGTATCAGCTCATCGATGAGAGTGTCGTATTCCAGGGTACTTACTTCCAAGCTGAGTATCCTACCATTGCGAAATGATTGTTGGTATACCAGCGTTGGCAAATTTGTGAAACGATATCTAATCTTGATGTATCGCTTGAATGAGAGATATCCATACACCCACTAAGAGTGCAAGTCGTAAATATGTTATTATGCATTAGAGGAGCATAGCGCCAGCCAAGACCCTAGATGAAATGTGCACTTTTTGAACAAAATTAATCTGCAAACTGCACTGCATAACTCTTGAAATAATGCACTACGTGACGCAGAGCCTGGAGGTAGAGCCGTTATAGTATTAGATCAAAACTCAAAAAGAAAGACTGAAGATATAGACTCGCTTGACCAACACGCGGCAAGTTAGTATTGATTGGGCGTAATATAGCAACAACCGACATGTCAAGCCCTTTGGTGCTGTTGGGGGCGAAAGATTGGGTAATGACTCTTTGCAGAATTTAGGGATGCCACATTGTATTTGCCGTTCAGACATATCTCGTATCAGAGTTATGCCATCTTAGGACATCAAACCAGAATATAACAGAAGATCAAGGGTATGTAAGGAGGGTGGCAAGCGCCCTAATGGGAAAAGTACAGCCGAAATATCCTGTTGGGCTGATCCTCTGTTAGTATAGTAAGACACCTCAGAAAAATGTATATATCCGAATGCTATATTTCCGGGAAAAAAAAATGCCTGATACACCAAGACGTCACATTCCATGACGGGATCGGAGATAGGCTTACTTAGTCTTACTGCAAGTTCGCATCCGTATGCATGAAACAAATATAAGACACGCAGATCAAGGTGGAAGATAAAGTTTCCTTCAGGCGGATCAGATATGCAGCACGGACCACGCCCCACTCATTCCGGTCGACGGCCGGGATGAACCCTAACTTAATCTCACACTAGTACTCGGGAAATCTCCCTGCACGGCGTCCCTCCACCTGGCAATTGCCCACACGGCTTTCTTAGCTGTCCCACCCGGCTCTCCCACACGGCACCCTTACACTCGGCTTTCTTCAAAGATTCTTGCAACTGGCTTTATCTCGTTTAGCATCCCTGCACTCGGCGACATCCCACTGGTGTCCGTCCGAGTCTTTTTGTAAGCCCGTACTCATTTGTCAGCTAGCCTCCAATGGCATACCCTGATCAGTATAAATCTTCGTCCGTCATGTTGTGTTTACGGAATCCCCCTGTTGCACCCAAACCCAAAATTTTCCTGCAATATATGGTATATGAATGGCCTTTAGAAGTCAATAAATCAGTGATCAAAGCCAGATCTTGCTCGTCCCTCTATCTCTGCATCTCAATGACTATTTCCGCATAGAGCTTCGGCCAAATACAACATGGCATCCGCACCAGACGCTGCGACTGAGCAGCACCCTCTTTCTGATGACTCGAATGCAAGCTCATACCAGAGCAAGGCTTCTAATGAGGTATCCGAGAAAGGTGAAGAACAAACAACACCTGAGTCCTCTGACCATCAGCCAGAGACCAGAGCGGTTACGGGATGGAGATGGGTTCTAGTTTGTTTCGGCCTCTACTGCGCCATCTTTTTGTACGGTCTCGATAATACGATTGCTGCGGACATTCAAAGTGCCGTTTTGGACACTTATGGAGAGGTAGGGCAGTTGGCTTGGATAGGAACTGGTTTCCCCTTGGGGTCCGTTGCTACGATTTTGCTTTTGTAAGTTCATCAATAATCTCAGAGATGAATCTCCAGCTAACGTTTCTTCGCAGTGGAAAAGCTTACGGAATGTTTGACGTCAAATGGGTTCATCTCGGAACTATCGTCATGTTTTGTGTCGGTAGTGCCGTCTGTGGTGCCGCCCCTAACATGAACGCCCTCATTGTAGGACGGGTCATTGCTGGTGTCGGTGGTGCGGGATTGTATCTCGGCATGTTGAACTTGATTGCGATCAACACGCTTGAAAACGAACGACCTGCGTACATGGGTGGTACCGGTGTGATTTGGGGAGCTGGAACAATCTTGGGACCTGTCATCGGAGGTGCATTTGCTGATTCTAGTGCCACATGGAGGTGGGTAGGTCACCAGAAACCAGGGAATATTCGCAATAAATGCTAATAAGAGAGAATACAGGCTTTCTACATCAACCTTGTCATCTTCGGTGCTTTGTCGCCAGGTCTGCTTTCCATCCCAAGCTTCAATCCGCAACCAACGGTCTCAACGCTCTCAAAATTGAAGGAGCTTGACTGGGTTGGGGCAACTCTCATTGCAGGCCTCTACTCTTCATTTGTCATTGCTCTCACATTCGGAGGTGCGTCATGGGAATGGGGTGATGGACGAACAATCGCAACTTTGGTCGTTTGCGGCGTCATCCTGCTCATCTTCATGGCCCAGCAGTACTTCGCAATCTTCACCACCCCCGAGCGCCGACTCTTCCCAATCCAATTCATCGCTTCTCGTACCATGGTCATATTGCATATCTGCACGGCATGTGGTTCAACTGCCATGTTCGTCGTCATCTACTATATCCCTCTCATGTTCCAGTTCTCGCACGGCGACAACGGTATTGAATCTGCTGTGCGATTGCTGCCATTTATCATCGTTCTCAGTGTTTTCATTATGGGATCTGGTCAACTCTTGGGATACCTGGGATACTACATGGCCCTTTACCTCATTGGTGGAGCATTCCTACTCGTTGGCGCTTCTCTCATGTACACCGTCAAAGTCGGCACTACCACCGGAGCCATCTACGGCTTCTCAGTCCTGATTGCCATCGGAGCTGGACTGATTGCTCAGATTGGCTACAGTGTAGGCCCCTCCAAGGTTGCGCCACAGGACATGGCAGCATCAATTGGGTTCATCAACGTCGCTCAAATCGGAGGCTTGGTTATTGCTCTTGCTATCTCCGGCACTGTGTTCCAGAATGTCACTATCAACCATTTGACCAAGCTTCTTACTCCTTCGGGATTCCCTCTGGATCAGATCAGAGGTGCTGTCGCGGGGTCTCGGAGCACTTTGTTCAACAGTCTGCCAAGCGATGTTCGCGCCCAGGCCATTGAGCTCATTGTTGACTCCATCAGCCACATTTATGCTCTGGTCATTGCGGCAGGAGCGCTGTGTTTTGTGACAGGAGCCCTTCTGAAGAGAGAAAAGCTGTTTGGAGCAAAGGCTGTTACTGCTGCTTAATCTACCCGTCTGATCAAAACAACATAACCTTTCTTCGAGGATGTCGAAGACAAAACTTCTAAACAGAATGTCAATTTTTCCTTTCAATTCAAACTACATAATACAATGTTGAGCCATCGTGAAGGGCGAACGCACTTTTCATGGCCAACACATTCTATTATAAACAACTATGTACCTTATTAACTAGAATGCACAATGCAAGAAATATCTTCATATCCACCTTCCAATCTTCAATCCAAGATAAACTTGCTACGTTCGTGGATGGGATCCATTATGAAACCTTCTCTGAAAGTCTGTTCTCCATTCTCAAAAGGTATAAATGCTTGTAAAGTGGAGCGATTACAAATCCAAAGAGGCCATATCATCCGTAGCCGTGCCTGGCAGCAGACTTACGAGGCACAATTGTCAAGTTTTGAAATGGAACAGGATAAGCGAGCTTGTCCTGTCCAGATGTTGATTACGTCAGTCTAACTCTTGGGTTGAGATTGGACAGGTGAGTCTACTGGGTCAAGCGTTATATCAAACATGTAAAAGATTACATCACTGATCGCAAAAAAGTAACCACCGATCATCAGGAGAATCGAGGACATAGCCCTAACCTCTTTATTCAAGTCGAAAGTAGGAATATGTCATCTTAGTAGATGGAGAGAAAGCTTCTTTGCAAGACGATGCATTAACCGAGCTGGAGATAGGATGCTGCGACATTGACTCATATTGATGGCAAGCCAACATGGTAGGAAAGAACGGAATGAGGACATAAAGACGCCGTCCTCTCAGGGCAATAGCACAAAAATATTTACAATATCTTGCCATCGACGAAAATTACCATCAAGTTCGCTCTACTACGATCTCTACAGCCAAAAGCGCCATTCCTAGCTTTCAGATTTAGGCACCAGATCCAGAGTTAGAATAGCCTGAGCTAAAATTCCCTCACTCTCAGAATCAGCACACGAGCCGATTCAAGTCACGCATGATATTCTAGATTTCGAGCAGAACGAATTCCGCCGACAACATCACTTGGAGCCATTGGACTTCTAGATTTCTCTTCGAACGAAGGCTGTTTTTATAATGTTAACAAGGTCTTCGGCGTGTACTCCAGGTCTATGCAGGCAAGGCCATTGCTGTTTTACGTTCACGGAAGATATGATCATGACTTGTGTAGGCTCCTTCTTCTCACAAGCTTATTTTCAAGCCACATATTCCGTCTCAGTGGACTCAGACACATATCTCGAACCAAGGTTTGCATAGCTTCAAACAAGGGAGACGCTGGAGGCTATATGCGAAAGAACTCAAGTTACGGCAGTACAGAGACCTATGTTGTCGAGCTCAGAACCACTCGCTATGACAGCACTAGTCTGGTATATCCTGAAGAGATACTGGCAATGAACTGAATATGGTACTCGACGAGGGGTTTCATCTCACCAGTTCATTCTTCGATTGATACTGTTATATTCAAGATGCTCGACTCCATAATCAAAGCTGTCTCCGGCATTCATATCGGGATCCTATCATACAAAGTGTACATTTTGTGCTTCACTGTGAGCCAGCTACTATTGCAAAGCATGTCTTCACGGCCTCGCTTGGGGGGAGACTCCAGACTGCATCTGAATGCTGGGGCATATCTAGTTCTCCTGGGACGCGAAAGTGCCAGTAGAACTAGAATTGATACATAGCCCCCATATCACCATTACGTGGAGTCGTCTCCTTAACGTGGTATATCTATTTCTTTGTGGCTTGCGTTGCCCTAATGGAGCAAGAGTGCTTCGACGCGATGATTTAGTCACGACCCTCCGACTTAGAAAGCAACTCGGACGGCTCTATTATGTGTATGGAATCATGCTGCAAATGAGATAGACAGCAAGCATTACCGACCTTAGTATGAGTAGCAGTGCAATGCTGAGTTTCTCATGAATTTGAATTCGAAGTGGACCGTTTATATGGCGGCGACTGCCTCAGGCATCAATGCAAACACAACAAACATCAAACCCGCTAGTTGTCCAGTTCCGCCAATTCAGGAGAAAGCCAAACAACAAATTAATCCGATCGATTAGTTCGCATCGCGCCCTTTCTCTTGCAACATCTTTCTGAACAACATATACAATGCGCGCTACGAGCATTGTGGCGGGCCTGTTGGCTACGCTGATCCCATCCGTTTCAGCGACCGCGTTGACGTACAAACTCGATGCTCATGAGAAAGCGTGCTTTTATGCCGATGTCACGCAGAAGGATGTCAAGGTGGCCTTTTACTTTGCTGTATGTGCGCCTTTGTGTGTCTGGACACTCAATTGAGTTGTAATTCTTGATTGATTGATTGATGGCGACTGACGAATGTGATAATCGCACAGGTCCAATCCGGCGGCTCCTTCGATATCGATTACCAGGTCACCGGACCCCTTGACAAAGTGATTCTGGATGGAACGAAAGAGCGACAGGGCGATTTTGTGTTTACTGCACAGAGCATCGGCGAATATAGCTTCTGCTTCAGCAACGAAATGTCGACCTTTGCAGAAAAACTAGTCGACTTCGAGATTGCTGTACATCCACCTGCCTGCCCAAACAAAAAGGAATGAAGAATCGCAGCCGCTAATAATATGCGCAAACAGGTCGAAAACGAACAAAAAGCCGAACTACCCTCCCGACAAGGCGCAAGCCCCGAACAAGCCAGCGCCGTCGAAGAATCCATCACAAAAGTTTCTCACCTCTTGTCTACCATCTCGCGAAACCAGAAATACTTCCGTACGCGCGAGAACCGAAATTTCAGCACTGTGCGCAGCACCGAGAGACGGATTTTCAATTTCAGTGTTATTGAGAGTTTGATGATGGTTTCTATGGCTGGGTTGCAGGTGTTTATTGTGCGATTCTTTTTCCAGGGGGCTAGGAAAGGTGAGTCCTTTTTCACTACACTTCGATATGATGGAAGGTTGGATGCTAATAAAGTGCCATGTCTAGGCTATGTATGATCATCTCGAGGTTTCGATATATGTTATATGCTTGGCATCAGTCAATGGGATATGTTCTCGGTTTTTAACGAACTTCCTGGCGTGTATTATCTGACATTTGCGGGATTGTGAGGAGCGCTGTTTTTCTTATATGCACTACTGAAAAGCATGGTTATAAATGCAATGAATATATGGATACAATGTTTGGACTTGAAAAAACTGATTCTATGAGATTTTGTTCTACGTATCGTATCCCGCGTAGGATAAACCTAGGTACTCGGGTATAGATACGGAGCCGCTGTGTTATCAGTTCGGTTCACATCCGGTAGTGCGAGGATCGTGGGTTGTACGCAGTGCATCAATGCGGGTGTCAAAGGTAGTTCAAGCGCCGTTCAGATTTACGATGTGAGTTAAGAAGAAGGCAAGAGTCGGTCGGTCAGGGTCTCAGCGCTCTGAGAGACGATCGTGACGGCGACCGGCACTCAGCCATGGCATCGCCAGCAATTGCCCCTTGTGAGATACCATGAATATGTTTGTTATTGACCTAGATGGATCGTGCAGTATAGGGGGGTGATATCTGCAAGATTACAAACCGTGACGGACTCGAGATGTTCCAGTGTCCGGTCCTGGTCAAACCGATCCGGATCTGACCAACCCATCAGTTGACGGGACAAGAACACACCTCCGGACAGGTCGACGAATTGAACATGTCAGTCTGATCAAAAGTGCGTGTCCTCTGAGAGTGAAAGATCTCTATAGAAACCGGTTCCCAGACCACGAGACTGTGTTGACAGTCTTGCCAGCATCTGGACCATTAAGAGAAAAGAAATGGCAAAAAGATGACGAACCCACCATCTGACTACTTGTTGAAAGTAGAGGGGGTTCTATCGGATGGTCGCTGGCTGCGACAAGCACTGCTTGGAGTTGCGTTGCTGGCCTGGCGGCCTTCGGGCGCTGCCCCGTTGATATTGCTATCGACCACCACGCCATCCTGGGTCTAGGTTATAGAGCAACTTAAGGCCCCGGATTAAATCCCACGGGTTGTATTTCGTGGTCTCACCAAACAATGTCGGAATTGAACTCCCAGTCTGCTGTCGAAACCATTGCAGCATTATGTTTTCATCAAGTGCTGGCAGAAGTTCTTATATATCAGTCGGGATAGCGACATCGGGATGAATCAGTTGACACCAAGTCAATCAGCAAACTATGCCAAATACCGCGGCATTAGTCAACTTCGCATCTTATCAATCATGCCATGTCTTTTCTAATAGTTAAGATAGGAGACCCCCGTCGGTTGTCCGAAGTCCATCTGATATGTTTAGTGTGGCTTGATCGGAAATGCTTTTCCGCCCCCGCTTTCGACACTGCAGGCATTGGACTAGCCCTAGCAGTAGCGGCTATGTTAGCATCCGCAGATTCCGCACTGACTGCAATGATTTTTGTCTGTGCACGTAGTAGTTCCAATCATTTTAGATATAATATTCTATTGTCGAAACATCCATCTCAGAGTAATGACTGTATACTCTATAGCTCATAGTGTATCAACGGCGTCAAGCCGTGGCTTGAACTCAGCTCCCAAAACAGAAGCGGACTGTAGATGGCGCGTCCAGATCGGGCATAGCGCCCGTAATGGATGTTCCCCCTATTCCCAAACAGGCAAACACGGGTGGATAATGACGTCAAGCTCGGTGGTAAGAAGAAGCCGCAACGTCACCGGATCGACAAGCTGCATGCATACTCTGCCTTCAAAATATGTTCAAATATTATTAATGATCAATGATTCTGTTTGACGCGGTGGTATCAGATGAAGAATCAAAAAGAAAGTCGCTGAAGACGCCACCATCGAACACAGGGTAGCGGAAACTTTGTTGCAACGTCGACCCCATTGCCCAAATGTGGTTGAGACGGATCAGTGGACGGAGTACGGCTAGCTAACGGTATGACGCTGTGTGATAGTATGTCTAGTATTGTCTCTTTCAATGCGGTCATCATAGCAAACATACTGTCTGGAACAGATGCGCAGTTCTAGACCCGTGTATGATCACATTATCCATTATCAGATGCTGATGTTTGACAAAAGCTGAGTTGATAGAGCGTATACTATGTATGTCCAGCAGTTTGGTCAATCATCCTGCGAAGTGGGGCCGTGACGCCAATTGACAGGGATTTTGGATTTTGGATGTTCTGGAGACATTAGGATGGATTAGCAGAGTTATGGTGGATCGAGTGGAATGCTATTGGACAGTATCGGCTGATTATACGGTCATACTGGGGTGTCGGACCATTGTAAAGCGTACGAGGTCTAAGGTACGCTATGAAAGCTAAAGGCAGAGCTAGAGAATGACATGGATGTTCCCTTGGCTCGACAAACTAAATCTCTGTCTGTGGGCCGGACTGCATTCTCCACAGACTGTGTCACTGTAGTACCTTTACCATAAACTGTTGGAATGACCTCATAAAAAGGAACCGCTCACCTCGTCCATAGATATAAAATCCAAGTCCCCACTTGGTCACTTATCCACTAGCTTAGCGTTGACTGGCCTCAGAATCGGATAGATTATGGATGTCCCCTTTTTTCCTTTCCTTTTCCCTTTCCAACTGTCAAAGATGCACACGGCGTCAAGTGGAGAACTCAACTGTCTCTGGGCGGCAAATGACGAACCCGCGCACTGGCAGATCCGCGACTGCTCCATCCGATGAAATGCATGCGAAGACGTGTGTGGCGATCCTCACTAGAAAGCTAAGGAACGCATCTCTGCTCGCCAGTGATATCATCGTCCTATCAAAAGCAGCCATGACAGACGGCGCTGCACTGCGAATCTTAACCCCCTCTGGTCTGGTCCTGTGATTGGCCGAATCTGGCCAGTGTGTGCCTGCCGTTGATGGCGTCCACTCCGTATTTAAGACGTTCCTTCCTTACCTTCACCTGACCGGAATCTCTGACCTTTTATCTTTTGCAACTTTGTTCAGCGATCAAAGTACTCCTTTCGAACATATCCTTGCGTGCGTGCGTTCTCGGGTTGATTTCTATTGTTGTCGTCAAGTCCATCTCGGCAAGATCTGTCATCATACCCGGACCGCTCTCAACAGGCCGAAAATCTATGAGTGATTCGGCATCTAAGTTGTATAGTGAGCATCGAGTGCACTAGACACTAGACTCGTTAACCACTTCTTTGCAAGAATTTGTAAGGACATTCCTGGCGTATTGTACCGTTGTTGAAGATGAGCAAAATGAGGACGACCGTACTTGATCCGGGACGGTGGAAAACGGAGAATTGAAACAATACAATGCAAGTATCTTTTACTGATAAGCTCTTAGATGTATTGAGCCATGCATACACTCCCAATGCCGATCGATCCAGCAGAAGGTCTACCCTCCGAGGACATCTCGGGCCGCACCATCGGCATCGGTCCCCTGGACACTGCCCCCGGCATCGATCCTCATTCCTCGGTTGACGACTACAATCGTGTGATGCTCCAGTATACTCAGCGCCAAATTGAGGCATTTACCCAGGCAGGTGACAACATACTCGCCCGTCGTAACAGTGGGAACAGCCGTAGCAGTGGAAGCAGCGGCCAAAGCAACACATCGTCTGTGACCAACATGGCTGGTGCTGGCACTGCTATGCCAGCCCCGCAGACCGGGAGAAATACCAGCACTCAGTCCCCTGAAGGGGCTCGTACATAGTTCAATGTCTCCCGTCGACTCTATGCTGGGAGGTCTTGTTAGCAGGTATGCATTCTCGGCTCGTATATTCACTGTGGTATCAGCTGACGATGTTCTGTCAGAAGTTCTTTTTATTCGTCGAGCTTTATAACACGCCGACCGGCTTCAAGTCTCAGCCATGCATCTTATGAGTTTGACATTCACCACATTGGAGAGGAGGCGTTCAAGTTTCGGCATCAGAGTGGTTGGAAGAGATG